>OZ021725.1:74566877-75766877 GCA_963978545.1 Linyphia triangularis | reverse complement strand
GTGAAAAAAAAATGTGCCACCTACGTGTATAAATAATTTATTCATAAAAGTAAAATTTTTATATAAATCATTTAATACATACCCAAGATTTATAGTGTTAATAGAAACATGAGTAAAAGTTTCTTTTAGTGAAAATCTCCGAAACTTGATAGAATGAATTTTCGTTGACTATCTGTCAAGTTTCAGCTTGATTGGATGGCAGCTAGTGGGTTAGTTATCCTTCCACAGATTTTCCCGCCACAAATAAACAAAATCAAAAGTAGATATAAAGGATAAAGTAAAAAGCAAACGATAGAAACCAGGAGTAACAAAATTTTATGTTAATTTTTTAAGTTAAAGGAATGCAAGTTAGTGGGATCCAGTGTGGTAGGTCAAATAGTTCATTTTAAAAAAATGAATCCATAAATACAAAGTTTTTATGGTATCCTTTATATTCCTTGCCAATTTTTATGTACAATTGCAATTTACTTAAGCTATTTTGATCTGAGATTCAATTTTCATGGTGTTTGATGACCACTGCGAAGAAAATCATCAATTCCGTCTCTTTTACTAATTCTTTTTTTATTTTTTTTTATTTTTTATTATTAATTTTTTTTTTTTTGTCCGAAAACATGGTTATTGTTATTGACAACAAGTTATTTTAGTTAGATTTGATAACAAGAGGATTAATTAGTCCTCCACGGATTTATTCCTCACAGACACACAAAATCGAAGTTAATTTAAAAAAGGGTTTAAAAATTAAGCCACTAGCAACAAAGATTAACTTACTTTTCTCGAAGAAAAGTATTCCCAAGCATATGACAAAAATGGGTAATGACAGGTACATTTCCAAAAATCGCTATAGAATAACTTTTTTAAACTATTTTTTGAGTGCCAAACACAAAGCAATTCTTTTTAATTCCAAAAAAAGTCCTCCACTCCAGTAAGGCGTTCTTTCTGACTTCTCGTAACGATTGCTTTCATTTTTGAATCAAATAAATAGTATTTATAATTTCAGAATAGAAAAAGAAACG
The DNA here is from genome assembly GCA_963978545.1 of Linyphia triangularis. Classification (NCBI taxonomy): domain Eukaryota; kingdom Metazoa; phylum Arthropoda; class Arachnida; order Araneae; family Linyphiidae; genus Linyphia; species Linyphia triangularis. The sequence continues at coordinate 75,765,864 of OZ021725.1, read as the reverse complement.
CTAAAAAAATGTGTTCCCACTTACTTTTTGTCGCTTGGATGCATTTATGTATTACAACCTACCCTACTCTTTGGTTAACTTCGGAAGTGTACAGTTTGTAAACCGAATATAAGTCTCAAAACTCTCACCACGCGTTCAAAAATTTCTTCTCCTTGTGCTAACTAGTAAACCACACCACAACCATTTAAAAGAGGGCTTCAAGGACAAAGACCCAGAAGGGTGGAGATGCTATCTCATTCAGTGTCCAGTGATATTCCTCCCCACGTCCATCCCTTGTGCGAAATCAGGAGAGAAAGATGACATCCGGTGTATTCCCCCTCCCTTCCCCCTCTTGTGATCGTCTAAAAGTTAGAAGTTCAGAGAGGAAAATTCGCTTTGGTTTCGGCTCCTTATTGTTACAAAATAAAAGTAAACAATTATTATTTTGTAAAAGAGTTTTTACCTAACTCAACTCCAACTCCTATGGTAAAGTGTTGTGGAGATGTCTTCAAAGTCAAGGGGGTGGAGGTTTGATTACTTGTACAGTCTTCTAACGTCCGTTTGAATGGGAAGGGAGAGGGCTATAAAAAGAACCTTGAACCAAAAATAAACTATTTTTTGGGGGAGGGAGGGGGGGGGGCTTTTTTCGGAAATTAGACGAAGGTCGAAATATACTCGTTAAGTGAACTTATTAAAAAAAAAATTAAATATTTTGTGTGCCAATTAAAAAAAAAAATAATAATAATAATCTGAGGAGGAGGCGCGCGCCCCTCGCGCCCCCTGGCTGAATCCGCCGTTGTTGGCTATATGATCCTGAATATTTTGAAAAGAAGTTAAAAGCTATATAGAACTCACTTTATACTGTTAAGGATAAATTACATTTTATAATTTACGAAAGCAATTTTGTTTGACATTATCAAAGGGCTTTTATGATTTTGCATTTGAAAGGGTGCAGATACAATGGGTTATCCAGTAAAATCAGTTTATTTTTATAAGAATTAAATATTTTATTATAATCTATTCATATACTGATGGTATTGAATTGAGAGTTACGTTGATAATTGCATAAAATGACAAATATGAGTGTTTCTGATCATTCGGTAAAAAATGAAATATTCAAACATATTTAGAAAAAAAAAAAGCAAACGTCTAAACTAAAACAAATTGTTAATGATATATTACATTTTGTAAAATAAATAGTAACATTTAAAAAATCTTATCATGCTTATATATTACTATCAATTATCTTGTACTGCCATACCAATTGAAGAAACAAACAAAGTCTTGACATCGCACGCATATCCAACTCAAGCAAGAATGACCATTCCATTCACTTGTCCCTTCCACCCCAGGCATTTTAGTAATTTGCAACTCACATCACAATGGTGCCATGTCACGTGCAAGGGAGGGGACAGTATGCCCACAAGTTTTATTGCTTTGTGTCCTTATTCAAATTCAAGGTCAAAAAAGAAGGGGTCGTTTTTGTTGATCTTTTGGAGAGAACGAAGGGAAACTTTTCTTGGTCCTAATTTAGCGATAGCTTCTTCATCGGAACTGTAAGTTCTTACAACACTCTGTAGAATTGCAATAATGCTATTGTACTGATTTTATCAAAGCTTTTTCTTAATTATGAATTAGGCATTTTATTTTCCAATTATTTTAGTGCATGATTTTTTTGTACGTAGAATGAAGTTTTGGGGGTGCGATGGCACCCCGATATTAAACCTTTATGATTAATTGCCCTCTGATCCAGAAGACAAGAAGTATACCTGCAGAATGCTAATTGCAATCAAAAACTTGCCAGTTATTGGTCCCATCTCCTACTCACAAATGAGAAAATCGTGCTGAAATTGAGAATTTTTTTAATGGTATTGTGAGAAATTTTTTAATTTGAGAATCACACAAGGGGTAAAGATTCGTTGACCGGTACATTGCTTGTCATCACAATCCCGATCTACTCGTCCCCTCTCAAGCCTATTCCTTCTACGGGTTGTGAAATAAGGAGCTCGGTTAGGTGGCTTAAAAATCTGTATTAATGAGGCATGAAAAATGTCAGAAAAAGCTTAATTTTGTTTACCTCTTCTAAATCCATCGATATTGATATTAAGTAAAGAATAGATCTTACAAATATTAAAGAAATTTCAATTTTTTATATCTTTTTACTTTGAATTTGGAGGAAACTGCCATTTAAAAATAATTTTGACGAGATATATCATGGGGGGTGCGGTCGCACCCCCCGCACCCCCCCCTAAATCCGCGCCTGATAAATGTTATAATAACCAGGTTATTATGCATAGTAATCCAGTTATTATGATATATATATATATACATATATTTATAAAATATACCCCAAAATAATATGTAATATACTAGATACCGGACAAAGTCTCGGTAGCGTAAGTACGTTGACCCACGTGTAGTTAAAAGCCTCTTGAGAATTTCTACAACGCCGTCGTGTCTATGGTTACGTTTGAACCTGATGAAATGTAGGCCAACTGGAAGTGTATTTTAAGTACCAGTGTTCTAATTTTGATAAGTAGAGCTATCAACTATGAGTACATTTTTCTCAAGTTCCTTTAGTTAGATTTAAAGATTGAAATCCCCTTTACGAAAAACTTATTAACATTAGTTAATTTGTCACTCGCATACTCCCAAATTTATGATTTATTGAATAGCGAATACAGCAATTTTTTAAAGAAAAATTACTGTCTCTGCCTCGAACAGAGGTCTATTGTTCTTAATTGTTCCCAACATCCAAGCCAGACTCGTGGGCTCGGAGGCAGAAAGTTGGGGCTAGCAAATGGGAGATTTTGGGATCGAGCCTCACTTGGAGTTCTGCGGTCTCTGGTTTAAAAATCGAGTTGACCTGAAGGAGATTAGGGCATATAGTGTCTCTCTGATTGTCGGACAGCCTGTTGGGAGTTGTCCGGGAATTTTCCCTTTCGGGACGAAAAAACGACGTATATTTCACTCTTAGAAAAACATCTTAGAAGATATTCCCTCCTTGAAATTCTATATCGTGTAGTAATAATTTTTCGATGCAATATAGCCCTTATGTAATTCTTGTTCCAAGAAAAATCCAATATTATAAAAATGCATGTGTCTGACTTATTAATAAATAAATTTTAAAGACATATCAGTTGACAAACTATAGCAAAGTTAAACTAATATTTAAAAGAAATAAATATTTTTTTCATTGCATTAGCGAAATTCTTACAGAATTAAATTGTACAGCTTTCTACTCTGAAGCATTTATAAATATTATGTTTCTCTTGTTTCTGACATTTTTAAAAATACTTATAATTTTAATATCCCGTATAAAATATTTCAAATATAAACACTAGAAGATGTATAAAAGCTGCTTGTTCAGGAATTTACGTAATCTTTCCCCCCCCCCCCCCCCCCCGTTTCCTTTTATTCCTTTAAATGTCTTAAATTAGTTCACTTCAAATATTACAATAAAATGAATAGGGAATCAATAAGTCAATACCAGGAAGTTACTTCCCAGAACAATAGCTAATTCAGATTTAGTTATTTACATTCAGTTTCTTTTGGTAGTTACGATGTTACAGCCTACTAATATATGCATTATTATGTTTTTACATTCAATTGGTTTTCTTCCATTCCCATTTCTTTCAACTCTCCTTCCCCTTCTCCCAATAATATTTTCTTTTCAGATACTTTTATACTTCCTTTTTACTTTTAAATATCGATTTCATTTCCATGAAAATCTGATACTTCGTGTCATTCGAAAAGTGTTGTCAGCAGAAGATGTTTGGGGCATATCCCGCAGTGTGTGGTTTATCGATCGATATGGGGCGCTCGTTTTAACGCCCCTTTTGAGTCTCTTTTCATCGTTTGCAATAGGGGTGATTGCCCTGTTGAAGGTCATTGCACCTTTCTTTGATTGATAACAGAGACCCACGTGGTTTTGTTTGTAAACACTAAGGTGTACCGGATCGATTTTTTAATCGGAGTATTTCACTCCCTTTTGCTGTTTAAGTATTACCATTTCTGCAATCACTCTGTTTTCTTACTTTTTTTTTGCAAAAGCATTTTATCATGGTGCTGATCAATTGCACCAAAAGGCCGTCTAATCGAGCTGAATCTTAGCAAAGAGACTCGTTGAAGATGGCAACGTATTCAATCAAGTTTTGGGGTCAAAAACAGTTGGAAAATAGTTCGAAATGTATTTTTTCTTCGTAGCAGTCATTGAAACTTATTGAGCTCAGATCGAATTTTCATATATGAAAACTCGATCTGAGCTCAATAAGTTGCAATGGACAATGTCCGCATTTTTTAAAAACGAGTGAAATTAGTTTATATTTATAAAAAAATTCTTTCCGATTTCATATATTTAAACAAAAGTTCTTTAAAAAAATTAGTTATTTAAATATCAGGAGAAGAAAATGCCCCAAAACCAGACCGATCAAAACACTCAACAAAATCTGTGACGTCAAGAGATCCTTCCGTTTATATGGTTATCGTGAGGTTTCTGCCAAATAGTTGGAGTTGATTTGGTAGACCATTGCCATATCCCGTACAGGTTGGCGCGATTTGCGAGAGAAACTTGTAAAAGCCAAGATGTTTGGGAATTCTTGACGTCACATTCAATTCGAGCCGAGTGACTCGTTTTCTCGCCAACGTTTAACAGGGGAACTTTTATTGAAATTAAAAAAAAGAAAAGGCGCATTGAGCAAAAATTTTTGTGTTTATAGCCTTTTCGAAACATTTAGAATTGAATAAAAAAATAAAATACAAAAACGGGAACTGTCCATTGCACATAAAAATGGGCAATACATAAAGGGTCTTTATTAAAAACTTTGTTTTTATGGTTTATATTATTAACATCTCGAAGCATCTTTTTTTCAAATTACGAAATGAATATGCAAATATTTATCTATTTAAAATTATTCCATTTTTACACACTGCTTCACTTTTCCAACTATCATTATCAGTAATAATAATAAGTCAGACCCACTCTAACACATAGTTACACTCAACAAACTGGTATCTTAATAATAAAATATGACCATGTTTGATTTATTTGTTGTAAACTATGAAATTTAATTTCTTTGTAGTAAAATAAATTATCTTTTGACATAAAGTGCAATAATATTTGTACTAGAGAGTTTTTTAATGCACTTATTTTATTTTATTGCTTATTTGATTTCCGATACAAAGTTAGTAATGAATTACGAGGAGGAGATGAAATGGTACATATTTTCCTTTTGGGAGGTTGAGGTAGTCCTCCATACAGAGAAGTCCAGGAAGTCCAAGCTGCCGACCACAGCTTGGATTTCTGCTGCATTCTCCCTAAATATTTTATGAACTTGATTGGTCCACCAGAACTTGAGGTCCTGTGATGAGGTCCCTCAAAGTGAGGTAGAAGTTAATATCAAAAATAGCTCTCAAATTTGGTCTCGCAAGTCTGTATAAAAGTGTTGCATTGTTACATTCTCAACATCGTCATATGACAAGTACCATCCAATTCAGTCTTTTCTCGGAAACATATCTTTAATATGAAAAATTGAAGCAACGTCAATTCTTCAAAAAAAAAAAAAAAAACTCGATTGAAATTCAATAGCTTTGGATAGAAAAGATGTTTAACAAAAGCTCTTTTCTTCCTATATTTCTTCCTTCCTCTTGTTTCTCTCAACCTGTGGATCATTCAGGAGATGCAACGTGTACTCTACACCCTTCGGCATTTTTCTCTGCGACGTTTCCCGATAATGGTGAGCAGGAATTAATGTCTGCTGGGTAAAGCGTTCGAAGAAATTAGATTAGAGATGCACACTAGCTGTATTTAGGATTTTTTTATTATTTTTTTTTATTGGCAATATATATTCCTTAATTACTTATTTTTTTCCCTTATCTCTCTAAACTGAAAAGTAGCAGGGATTGAAAAATATAACCCATAAAGACAACAATTTTAATACAAATCCTTTATATGCATTGCCAATTTTTTTATGAACAAATGCAACTTATTGAGCTCTCGGGTCGAGTTTTCATAGTGTTTGACCACAACTAAGAAAACATCCATTCCAAACTATTTATTAACTTTTTTTTCTCCCAAAATTGGATGGAATGCCTTGTAATACACCACGAGTCTATTTGTCGAGTTTCAGCTCGATTGGATGACGGCAAGTTGGTTAATTATCCATTAATAGATTTTGCGTCCTTAATCGTAATAGAGGAAGGTTGGAGGGATTATATATCGCCAAACTGTACACGTTTGAATTAAGCTTGGTATTTGGATAATAGAAGGTGTGTAAAAGCTGATAAGTCTGACGTTAAGATAATAGAAACGTGTACAAAAGCGGCCTTTTGGTGAAATACCCAAAAACTTGAAAGAAAGTACTGTAATCGACAAAGAGTGACTGCACATGTCAAGTTTCAGTTAGATTAGACGACGGGAAGTGGGTTTATTAGTAATCCGAAGCGTCCATAGAAGGTTATGTAAAAGCGGCTGTTACGATGTTAAATGGAACGAAAAAATTTTAATTTTGTTTTTCCAGACCCTTGAATATAGATGAATTTTTATAAGGACTCGAATGACCCCTACTCGCTTTTCCTTTTCGTATTATGGATTCAGTATTTTCAGTTTTATGGAAAGTAACGGGATGAACGGACAAACAACTTCGATACAGTTAAATGGTTGTAAGCCCAAAAAAGCATAACAAATCTAGAATTTTTTTTTTTTTTTTTTTTTTTAAAGATTTCAAAACTTTCTACTTCTGAAAAAGGAGAAAGTAAAAAAAATAATTAGTTTAATCTTCATTAAATAATATTTATACACATACAGGTTACTTTATAATTCTGATACACATTCATATTTTACAATTTAAAGAAAAATATTCAGAATCAATTTTAGGCATTTTGAAACCTCTAATTTTTTTAATGTCCAGTTACAATTTTTATCATTTAAGGACCATCTTAAAAAATCAAATTTTCATAAAATTTCACAATTGTTTTTTATATGATTTTGTGAAAGCTTATTTCTTAAAGTTTCTAAAAATAGCTTTACTTTTATGCAACTTTGTACTTTAAACTCATTTTCTGCAAAATGGAATTTTCAGTTTCGTTAACACCATTAACATGATAACTTAAAAAGTAATAAAGATATTACTGTGAAATTTTCTGTGGAAGTTCTTTGTAATGTTTATTATAAAATGGCCATTGATCTAAGTGTCAGGTGCAATATAGTTATTAATTTATAATGGCATTTATGCAAGTAAAATATTTTTGAAAACGTTAATTTTTTGGAGTATATATTTTAACCAATCATATCTCAGTAACTTCTAAAGATATTTCTTAGCTTGAAGGTCATTTTCAAGATAGTTAATTTATATGTAACTGGTTTCAGGGAAATTGTATTCCATACATAATAATTTTGTTGCCAGTGTTAACCTTAAACTCTAAATTTTACTAAAAATTATCTTAAATTTATTAATTTTTTTTTTTTAAATATTAATTTTTAAAATATTTCACTTATTTTCCTCCTTTTGTATGATGTCGAGACTAACAGCATGAGAAAAAACTATATTTGCATAATTTTTTTTAAATTTTTCTTTGAAAGTAGTCGGATACCATTACTCAAATTCGATTAATAAATTTCCTAAATTAACAACGAATAAATTAGATTTTCGATGAAATATGCTTGTAAAAATTACTTGCATAGAAAAAGATTCACTTCTCAGATGCAAACCAATCAATAAACAGTCTAAATAATTAAATTGTGTGTGTGTGAATAAGTGTGTGATTCGGCATGTTTAACAATATGTTACTCTCAACGATTGCGAAGGGAGATAATAATTTTGCTGTTGCGAGTTTTCTTCCAAAAATTATTCCGCAATATAGCGTGTGTAACTAGGCTTTCAATCAGTAAGAGTTATATGAAAGAACACGTGAAGCTTTAGATGACAAAAATGTCGAGGGAAGAATCGAGACACACGCGAAAATCTTTTCTTTTTTACGCTGAATCACGCTATCCACTTTACTACGATTGTAGACCTATCTAGATTCCAGGTAAATGACCTTAAATAGGCAGCTAAAATTTTCATATCGTAATGGGTTGATGCACTTTTGAATTTGTCTAGAAATATTGTTATTTTATATCGAAATAAATATTCAAATGTGACCAAAAAACAACTTAATTATAAAAAGCGCGTAATTTTATTCGGTTGTTTACTCTTTCTTTTTATAAAGTAGCTTACGTTAGAAAAACGAACTTTAAAAAACAGAAGACGATAGAAATGTACCGTTGCTGCATTCTACTTGGGCTCTTAGGCAACTACTGTATTTTATCCATCAATTTTCAAATATTGTTAAACGTTTCACCAACAGATGGCATTATTGAATGATTATTTAAAGAAGGGGAAAAAATCGATATTTCGATTGTGTCTTTTGTTTCTAGAAATGTTGGTTATTTTAGAAGCACCGTTTTGTAGCTTGTACAACATATTCGGTACGCCAAAAGATTATACTATTAATTGAAAAACTTTTTTTAAGTTTTTTCAATCAACAGCATGATCTTTTGGTGAACTTTGGAACTATTTTTGAAGACTGATGCATAAAATTCTCTAGTTTCCCAAGTAGAATGCAGCAAACGGTACTCTGTCATGTTCCGTATTTTCATACATTTTTCAAATACGTCAGTCCTGTTTGAAGCACCCTGTATGTAAGATAACAGTTCAAGTCATTCATTTCTACTATTTCAATGCTTGAAATTTTGTATCATCAACATATCTGTGTCCTTAAAACTATTTTACTTTTGATTTCAGCACAAACAAAATATTATCCATCGTGACCTCAAGGCAGAAAACGTATTCATCAGCAACAAAAACACAATCAAAATAGGAGATTTTGGATTCAGCACTCGCGTTCAAAACCAGAAAGAAGCTCTGCTGACATTTTGCGGATCGCCACCTTACGTTGCCCCTGAAATTTTTCAAAATGAGAACTACATCGGAGCCAGCATCGACTTATGGTCACTTGGAGTGCTTCTATACTTTATAGTAACGGCCTCACTGCCGTTCAAAGGTGATACCGTATCAGTTGTCAAAAAGAAGATCCTCTCTGGCAATTACGCTGTTCCTAAATTGGTGTCTAAAGACTGCACTGATCTCATCGGAGGCCTGTTGCAATTGGATCCTGCCAAGCGTTTCAACATCCAACAGATCAAAACCTGTGCCTGGTTAAAAGGAGCGTCATTTCCTGCATCTAGAAATGGAAAGAATGCTACCCACTTGAAAGAGACCAAAGAAGTGCTGGAGAAGATGGGAATCACGGAAGATCTTCTCCAGGATCACGTGAAAAATAAAGGAGCGAGAAGCAGTGTTGTCGGGACGTATCGCATGGTTCTGCACAAAACCGAAGAAAAGTATTCGTCCTCCGATGAGAAGGAGAATAAAATCAAAAAGATTATTCTTACATGCCCGACGTTTAAGTCTAAAACTTGTACTATCTTGTGAGACTTTTTTTTTTCAATCTCATGGCGTAATTACTTTCTGATGATGATAGAATGTTATGAACTTTTTAATGTAAAGAACTTTTTTACTTCAATATTCCGGAAACTGCATATTTTTAACAATGAAATAACTGTTCTTAAAACTTTTGACGAACATAATATAATGAAATAAAAAAGAAACATCACAAACTATAATTACTACACAAAGCCATTTTAATTGTCATAATAAACATGCCATGAGATGTTTTACTGGTGATCTCTTCCTGACAGGACATTTCCATCGTTTCAATCAGTGCTATGTAGTCACTAATCTTTAACTATAACTTCTGAATAGCTCATAAGCGGTTTCTCTGTTCGGAATACAGATGATATCATTTAAATACTTCCCCAATATTGCTATGAAATAGGTTGCTGATGGTTACAAACAGATTTTAGCTAGGTTTGGAGAAAGTTGCGTATATAGATCTCCGTGGTTTTTGTTAAGTCTTCTTCAGCTTCAAATCAATAACCACGCATGCATCTACCCAGAAATTATGTTTAGAGAACAGGGTATGTAGCTAGTAGATGCAAAGTTCATTGCGTAAGGGGCCGTTCAAGTATTACGTAAGCACCTAGGGGGGGGGGGGGAGGGAGGGGGTTAGCGATTTCCTTATTTTTGCTAACAAGGGGGGGGAGGGGGTATGAGTGATGCTTACGTAAGCATTTAATAATCCCTTTATTTCTAAAAAAAAACTGTGATATGAACTGGTATTCGAAGCACGTGCAAGAGAGTCAATACTTTCTACAAATTGTAAAATGAGAAGAAAAGCAGTGTTACTCTCCTGCTCGTAGTGGATTATTTCGCATTTTAAAAGAACGCTTTATACCTCCACCTATCAAAATGGCCCAAACACCACACGATTTAATAACAAGTGAGGAAGGGGAATTCCTGGAATTAAGTCTCCGGCTAAGCTTGAACCTGCATGTCCCCCTGTGGGGATTTTTAAAAATGCCATATGACTATTTTTGTCCGTCTATCAAATCACAATTGTCTGCAAGGACTTCTGGGAAATGTGGTTTGTACAACGCTTCACTAAAATCGGCAATTCGTCATAAGAAAATTGTTCATGGCGAAAATAGCCAGAGAGCCTGCCTAGTTCGGCCTATGAGAATTTCTGCTCGTCGAGCAAATGAACTGATGTGCGTCATCAATTATGTAGAAGGCATGGAAGTTACCGAGTGGATAAGCGAAGAGGAAGTTTGCCCAGATTCCTTGTGCGAAACAAGTGATGAAGCAATAACATCAGATGCCAGAAACCCTATAATTTCAGACATTAAAACTGGCAAGAGCAACCCTGGATAACATCTGGCTAGATAGACTTAATTGATTATGAAAATTACATTTATGTGCTATTAAAATTGTGATAAACTTAAGATTTAAAAAAAAATTTAAAATATTTTTTTTTTTCCTTTTTAAGGCGAGTTAAAGTTCATTATTTGCATTGAATCCTAACTTTTTTTTAGATTATTAACGTTACAAAAAAAAAAATCAGGAGCGTGAGGGGGGGGGGGAAAGTTACATTATGCTTACGTAATTATAGAGGGGGGTATGCGATTTGCTTATTTTTGCTAACAAGGGGGGGGAGGGGGTCAAAAATTACCAAAAACATGCTTACGTAATATTTGAACGACCCCTAAGATAAAATTCATTGCTGCCAGCTGTGTATTGGTGAACATTCAATCTGTGGGCATAAAATTCAATTAAATTTTTTTCCAAGAATAAACTTGGTTGTTAAGTTCTGGGACTTAAAGAGTTTTTGTTAACCATCTCCATTGAACATGAAATACCAGCCAAATAGCACCAAAGGATCGTAGATATGTCATAGGAAGACGGTGCCACAATTGATTCGATTAATTTTGTGTGAATTTGTAGCAGCGACACAATTGTGTTGATATACATGTTTGAAGTTTCTTACAACCACATAATTTTTTGTTTCGTTATCAGAGGTTAAAAACTTTTACCACCTGAATGTTGCTTCTGAAATATAGCTGTGTTTTAATACAATAATGTAATTGAACAGAAAAATAATATGATTATTTCCTGTTTTTGTATCCTTATTAAAGTTAAATAATAGTTGAATAAAAATTAATCAAATTTCAAAAATTTTTATGAGTTAGTTCATGTTCTTGTAGCTTTAAATACACTTCAGTACAAAATCCCAAAGAACAAGCGTGATTATAAATATGAATTCGTGATCACATGATAATTTAGAAATGGCTTGGGGGGCCCAACACTGTTTTCTCAAAATCAAGTACTACAGAGTTTTCGTTTCTTAAAATGGATATAATGTTTTTTATATTTTTTTTCAATGAAAAATGTTTACCTGAAACCAATATTACTGAACAAAAACTCTTACGTTTTTATGGTAACATATGCCAAGCAGTAAATTTGAGCCAATATAAGTAAATGATTTTATTCACCTGATTACACATTAAATTAATTTTTTTATGAAGTAAAAGCTTTCAGGAAATCGTAGAAGTAGTAGATTAAAAAAATGATAACGAAGAACTTCTGTAATTTCTCGTCCCAGATCCAGCTCGTAAAATGCCCATGTTCATGAAGATATTTTAAAAGCATTTTTACGTATCATTTTTTAACTTCTAAAGTTAGTTAGCTTAGAAATTCAGTTGTTAATAAAGTCTAGAGTTAAACATTCTGTTCGTTCATGTGTATCAGTATCATGTTTGCACATACCTTTAAAATTGAATAATTACTTTGCATACAAAAGGGCAACCCACATTTTCTGTGAAAGGGATTCAATCCAGTACTAAGTATATTTTTCTCTCAATAACGTTTATGCGGAACTTTCTCCTCCCTTACTTGTTACATGTCATCAATATTTTTGCATTTTCTAAATCTGTCACAACCATATCCTCCTGAGACCCGGCGTACATTTAAATGCACATCGGATTTTGGGCGCATAATTTTTCTTTGCATGAAATAGCCGAATTCAGTCCTACAGCTGATGGTAGTTCCACCGATTAGGGCGAAGTAGAGCCTGTAAAGAAACGGCAAAAAGCATTCCTCTGCCAGTAGAGGCGTCACGAAAAGAAGCGAAGCACATGCCAGCAATGGACACTAAGACTTTTCCTTACGTTGTCGGATGTCTGGATGTTCAGCGATAACAAATTTTTTCATTCATATAGTTCCCAAAAACCAAGTGTGTTAATGATATTTGAGAATGATGATTATTGTAATTTAAACATTTTGTAAGACTACTTTGGTTACGCTTAACTTATATCGTCCCAAAAAACAACAACTAGACATTGTAAAAAAAAAAAAAAACGCCAAGTCAACCAGAAAAAAATGTACGAAAAGTTATGAAAGCTAATGTGTGCGCCAGCCAAGCGCCGCGTTTAACTTCTTTGGGGTACTTGCACAAAATGAACTAAATTGGGATTATTAGGGGAGATAAGCATAGGAAATCAGTACTTGGCAGGCCACAGTTATTTCGGATTAATCTCGTTTCATTTGCTTCAGCTACTTTGCACCCATTGCACTGAATTGAGATTAATTTTATAATTTTATAAAAATTGTAGCCTGCCAAGTACTGATTGCCTATGCTTATCCCCCCTAATAATCACAATTTAGTTCATTGTGTACAAGTACCCCAAAGAAACTAAACGGCGGCAAATATTAGATTTCTCAACTTTTTCTGGCTGACTTGGCGTTTTTTTTTTGTTTGTTTTTTAATTTTATTATTATTTTTACAACGTCTAATTGTTTTTTTGGGAAGATATCAATTCCTTTTGCAGAGTTTGCTAACTTAACTGCAGTAGTGCCCTGCCTTCCGTTTGAGAATCCAGACTCAGTATTTATTTACTTGCGTTCATTAATTAGTTAATTTTTATTTTTTCTAATTACCCCGTTTTAACACTTTAAATCCCAACCCGCCCTATACCGCCTTGTAGAGAATTTCCCAGCTAACCGCCTTTCGGGCGGTTGCAGGGGTAAACGTATATTTTCAAGTGAGGGGAACTGCCCTGCCTTAGTTGTTTAAAGCGTGACGGTCCTCAACAATAGGCTATTGTGGGGCATGTCGAGGGGAGACATGGATTTAAAGTACTCAATGTCAAACTGCCCCACCCTTTGGACATGGAGTAAGATAGTCAGGGACTTTTCTTTTATGCGAATCTTGTCATGTACTTAGCGGTGGCGTTTGTTTCATTGATAAGACGCCAACTAAATTCTCTGACATATCAAGCAGATGACCCAACGCACACCCCTATTGCAGGCTGTATACATATAGTAATGATCTTTTAATGGTCGACAGTGACCCCCCACAGCAATCCCAGGAGTGGCAGACAGGAGAACGAGTCGGGCGAGTTCATTTCCAGTTTTTATGAATGGAAAGTCATCGGGGTATTGTGAAACCCACAACGCTGACTCCATGGGATTTAAAGGGTTAATAGTTCAACTTAAAGTATTAAAGTCACTTCTTGAAAGTGAGCGAAAGATGAATATCCGAAATCCATTGACCTGTTTTATTTTTTTTGACCTGGCTAAATTCCCAACTTCCAGGATCCTTTCTGGGGGATACAGACCCTCTTCCGCATTAATTCAAGCAAAAGACATTTTCTCTAATCAATCTGAGAGGAATAAAAAAATGAATGGTCTGAATATATTAAAGCATTTAAGCTGTAGGCCACGTTAAAATTCCCAAGCATTGGGATCATTTCCGGGAGTGTACAGACCCTCCTACCCATCAAATCAAACAAAAGCACTACCTCTAATCAAGCTGAGAAGGAAGAAGAAAAAAAAAAGGGGGGGGGGGGAGAAAATGGTAAAAAATCATAAAATAGTTTTGGCTGTAATCCTGGCTAAAGTTTTGGTTAGAACTAGAAGAATCAGAAGAACAAAATTCCCGTGACTTCGGTGATTTTCAAAGGATTTTTTTTCTTTACCATGTTCTCTTGCTCAATGTTAACAATGATTTTGTTAATTTTCGTCGCCTCACCCGGGGCAACACACTATGGCAAAAACAATCAGAGTTCTAAGCTAAGCTGTGAGAGGGTCGAAACCGGGCCTTAGCTCTGTTAACATAATATACACTTGCTTGTCTGCGGCTGTGTTGTCGGACTGCAATAAAGCAAAGAATTGCAAATAAAGCGCATTTTAAAGTATTAAAATATTTAATATCAGCATTTAAATAATTAAAAATAATAGTATTAAATTACTAATACTACTAACGATTAAATTAGCCATAATAATTTAAAGCAAAACATCACTTTATAAACTACTTTTCAATTAAACAACTGGTTTGATTTGATTTGATTTGATTTTGTGGTGGTTTTGCTGGATTATGCTTCCCGGGAGAGGGAGCTTTTCCAAACATTATCCAAGGAGATATACGTACGAGGCTAGCGACTTCTGCGAAGAGAAGAACTTTACAGGGCAACTAATCATTCAAAAGTTTGGCGTCTGTATCATTCGGGACGCAGGTAATAAATAAAACAGTGAGCAAGGTTTAATCAAATCTTTTCGTGCAAGAAAGGAATTTGCACAAGGCTCTGATCTTTTCTTTGGGTCGATGTGACCAGTCAAAAAGCCACGGGAAGGACAGTGGAATGCAGCCGAGATCTTTGCGTAGGGAGTCACGTTGGATATCGAACGCAGGGCATTCGAGAATGAAGTGCTCTGGAGTTTCAACTTCAGCACAGAAATTGCACTTGGGAGAGGGAATGATGTTGAAACGATGAAGGGTGGCATTAACGGTGGCCGTTTTAGTCTTCAGTCTGGTCAAAAGGATGTCCATTTGGTGGTTGGGCGAGAAGGACAAGCAGTTTTTCTGCAGTGGGTAGATCCATGGGTATCTGATAGAGTAAGGAGAGTGGTTCCAGTCGAGAGATCGCTCAGCAATGTGGTTACGCTTTATGATCTGGATGAGATCATCGGGAGAAATGAGGCGCGAATTCAGGGGTTTTGATAAAGCCTGGCGTGCTGCTGCATCAGCAAACTCATTTTCCTGGATGCCTACGTGGCTCGGTACCCAGACCAGGGAGCACGAGACAACACTGGATGTCTCTCTGCGAATGGTATTGGCCAAAAAACTTGTAATTCTGGGGGACTTGAAATTTAGGTTTTGAAGGGCCAGGAGGTTGGACTTGCTGTCAGTGAGGATGACAATGCGATTCGGTTTGTTCCAGAATCTGCTGAGGGCTAAGTCGATAGCTAGAGCTTCCCCTGTGAAGACAGAGTTGAGGTTCATAATGGATCCTGAAAGGGCCAAACCGCTGGAAGGAATTACGGCGGCGATACTTGTTGAAGAGTTGTCCTTAGATGCATCACTTGCCAGAATGAGGTGATCTTTCCAGCAAGAAGATTTGTGGATTTCAAAAAGATTGCGGATGGACTGAGGGGACAGACCTCCCTTACTAAAATCCTAAGGTATTTTTAAGGTATTTTCAAGGGTTTTTTTTTAGGTATTTATTAGGTATTTTTAAGGTATTTTATTAAGGTATTTTTACCTACTAAATGGTGCAGATTAAAACCTTAAACAGGTTTTCCATAATACCTGTCCCAAGATATTTTATATAAACCTAAACAGTTTCTTAGAATACCTTTCAACAAGGTATTTTATGTAAACCTAAACTGTTTCCTAGAATACCTTTCAACAAGGTATTTTATATATACCTAAACGGTTTCCTAGAATACCTTCCAACAAGGTATTTCATATAAACCTAAACGGTTTCCTAGAATACCTTTCAACAAGGTATTTTATATAAACCTAAACGGTTTCCTAGAATACCTTTTAATAAGGTATTTTATAAAACCTAAATGGTTTTTTAGAATACTTTTTAAGGAGGTATTCTATATAAACCTGAATGGTTTTTTCTAGAATACCTTTCAATAAGGTATTTACCTAAACAGTTTCCTCGAACATCTGTCAATGAAGTACATTAAAATAAACCTAAAAGGTAAACCACAAATAATTTTAAAATATGTAGAAGTTTTTTTTTGACAAAATTTCCACAATATTTTTTAAAAACATTTTTTAATAGACCTCAAAGGGAATTTTTAGAAATCTAATAAAACCTAGGAAAAGTATTACATTCTATTTTACTGTGTATAAAAGAGAACAAATAACTTTGACACAATTATCATACAAATAATTTTTATTAATATGTACTTAACACTATTTTACATTAGGATAATCATTTTTAGGGTATGTATTTTTTACTCAACCAACCCTGTTGGGCCTTGAGCCTGTTTGTTTAAAAAAAATTTCTTCTTTTCTCTGCAACTTTGTTTTCGGCGTAAATTTGCAAGAATTTCCAGATTGAGGCTGTCCTGTCTGGATCTTCCACCTGTATCTTGCATAAGAATAGACATGGTTTACCGTACCGGTCACCCCAAGAAACTTCAGATGATACTTGTTAAAAAGCCCTAAAAATATAAAATTGCTATAAAATGAGGCATACAATACATATTCAAAAGAACAAGTTATTCGGAGGCTACAAAATTCAACCCGTCTTTATTTGCCCCCGAAATATTTTCATTTCAAAGCGGCTCTAAAAGTAGTACAAAATAATGCTTATTTTGATTTCTATAAGAAACTAATTAGGCGTCAAGTCCGTATTTGTTTAACATCTCCCCATATATTAACACAGGTAGTAAATCAAATTATGAAGAGTATAGCTACTAATTTAACAACACGAAGGGTACTAATTTAACAATTCATTTGAGAAAATACCAAGAAATAAGCGATAATCAGAATTAATTTTGAATATTAGCCTTTAATTTTATATTTTTTAAACAACCCTGAACACATTTAAAAGATAACTCTGAAAACTTGAATACCCATTGAAAATCATGATTGTATCTATATGTATATTCTTGCATTTCTATTTCTGGATTTTAAAATATACTCAAGTGTTTATTTTACCTTCTGAATATTTAATTTTTTTTATAGCAGAATGTGTGCAATATTTTGTAACATAAGTTAAGTGAGGAAGTAGTTCCTTGATATTAGTGAGATCAGTTCTTGAAACATTGACTTTTTTTGCATTATCAAACACATAATGTGAACGAATTCTCAATTTTCTCCAAGACCTGCACTAAAGAAATATTTTATGGGAAAACAATCAACTACGCTTGTCTAGATAAAAGCGTCAATTTGAAATTTCTATTTAATATGAATAACAATTTTAAATCCTCATAATAATAGTTTGATATTTTTAGCCAGGGCATATGTGATTTGTTTCAAAATCAGAAACAAACGATAAAATCATAATTTTTTTTTTCAAAATTAAAAACCCTGTCACACTCTTTCAATATTCCAACCTATCTAAGAATTCATAAAGAAAGATTACTTTCTCACCATCAAGAGAAGCTAGCAAAAGTTCTTAAAATAATATGTGCCTTTTACATTTCACTTCATAATTGGTTAAGTATAATAATACAATTTCCGGTGTGAAAATTTATATGTCAGGGACAAGGTTGCAATCCCTTCCCCCTCCCCCCATCGTTACATAAAACAATTTAATATACCTTTTTCCCTGTTTATTCACATATCTAAAAATATTTATATATCCCCGGACCCCCAATTCCCCATCGATATCACCCCTCCAAAATTAATTTCCCCATCAATACAGTCATTCCAAAATCCAATTTTCCTTTAATACTGCTATTCCAAAATCTATTTCCCTATCAATACCCTCCCTCCAAAATTCATTTTTCCTTCAATACTGCTATTCTAAAATTTATTTCCTTATCAATACCACCATTCCAAAATTCATTTTTCCTTTAATACTGGTATGCCAAAATCTATTTCCCTATCATTACCCTCCCTCCAAAATTTATTTCCCCATCAATACCACCATTCCAAAATCCATTTTTCTTTCAATACTGCTATTCCAAAATATATTTCCCTATCATTACCCTCCCTCCAAAATTTATTTCCCCATCAATACCACTATTCCCAAATCTATCTGTGTAAGAAAACCATTGCATCTTATAATACAGTTTTCAAATCTTGGAGGGTGCCACCATTGGGGTAGCGAGAGGTCTTCAGCTTTATTTGTGTTTGTATGGTTTCATACCGAGATGAACACACCGGTTCTTGTTCTATCACCGAAGTCAAGCATCATCGTGAGCGTTCAGTCCTTTGGATGGTGACCACCTGGGAACACTGCATTATAAGATGCAATGGTTTTCTTATACAGATAGATTTGGGAATGGTGGTATTGATGGGGAAATAAATTTTGGAGGGAGGGTAATGATAGGGAAATATATTTTGGAATAGCAGTATTAAAGGAAAATTGGATTTTGGAATGACTGTATTGATGGGGAAATTAATTTTGGAGGGGTGATATCGATGGGGAATTGGGGGTCCGGGATATATAAATATTTTTGGATATATGAATAAACAGGGAAAAAGGTACATTAAATTGTTTTATGTAACGATGGGGGAGGAGGAAGGGGTTGCAACCTTGTCCCTGACAATGGGAGTTCATGCAGCTAGTAATATAACAAAATTGGAGAGTGAAGTCCAAATAAATAACTAAAAATAATGAGAGGAAGGAATAGTTGCATATCCTCTAAATACTTAAAATTAATGCATAGGAATAGGGTATTTAAATTGCTCCAAACATTTTTTAGAACAAGCAAGTAGGTACTCATGAAAAACTAAAATTTTCAAAAAGATATGAAATTATCACAGATTCAAAATAATATCTTGAAAAATAAATGGGCAGGGAAATTTTCTTTTAAAACAAGCATTAAATAGTAAGTCAAGGAGAGTTGTCAGACTTTGGCCCTGAAAAGGACCATTCGTCTGGGTCCACAGACAATCGGAATAATACAGAGACAACAATGTACAATGATAAAACTAGGTATGTCACAATAATGTAACAATAATTTTAGTAGAAGCAAAACAGAATACAAATAAATTTAAATTTAAGAAATCAAGTATAATCAACAGATAATTTCTTTGCTGCCATTTTTTCTGCACATAAAACATTCCAAACTTGTCTCCTGTGGCCTGGGCAATTGCATCACCGATTTCTCCAGAGGCAAGTACAGATACAGGGCATGAGTTAAAGAGCAATGATTTTCATTGTTATTTTGAAGTGTTCCACATAGAATGTTTATTTATTAATATACATTTTTTTTGTCAGTCAGAGAGCAGATATCTAGTTTTCAGAATTTGCGAGGTAACAAAAAATATTACAAAAGGAATACAAAAAGAACAAATGTATGTCTACCACAATCACAATTTTTTTTATAAATAGTCCTTCCTCAGTTGAATGATTTATCAGCATATTTCTTACGAGTATTTGCATCAGGCTCAGGGTGTATTCGTTATATAATATTTCTAATTAAATTCTTGCAAGTTGTAGAACAACGATAATACCTTTAATTTGACAATTGCATCATATATATTTATATTTTTGTTTGAATATTTGGGAAATCTATTCCGGTCACCTATTTCTGCTACAACGACCTCTGATCAAATAATGAAGTAAATATCTGAGTGAGCACTTCTCACCTTAATCCCAACACAACAGCAATAGAGTATAGAGGTTATAATGGATTTATGTTCACTAGCCCTCATTAATATACACACCGTTATTCGATGAGGCCAGAACGAACTTGTGAGTCTTCCATCACAAACTCGAAGTCATAATTCATTAGGCTACCGGGACACCTTTTTTTATTTTGTATATTAATGTGATAGTCGTGATATCCTTTTTTAATTTACTGCAAAGTCATGTGTAATACGAAAGTCTTAATTCAACAACCTCTTTACCGATTATAGTTATAAGGTTTCCAAAAAAAAAGTTAAAAAATGAATAAATGAATTTAAAATTTGGAGAGAAAATGGTATTTCTCTGTATAAAACTGCTAAGACAGGGACGAAAAAACAATTGGCATCTTCACCATACTCGACATACATTTTTTTTTTTTTTTTTAATTTAAAGCAAGTCTTTCAATTTGTATTTGTAATAAGTTATTATACTTAAATATTTCCAGGGGTCATAAGCAGTTCTTGATAACAATTTGGGTGATAGAACATATTTGAATTGTGTGTGGGCCCTAAGTGCTTCATCATTTCAATAATTAAATAGGATTAATTAATAGATTAGTGCAAAGTATTTATAAAATGTAATACAAAAAAAATTTCACATAAATTCAAAATTTTCAAGTTAAACATCTTTACATGCAGGGGCCTTACAAAATTTATTCCAACGTTGATGATCATAGGCACAATTTTGAAGTTTTAAGGCCCCGTCAAGTTCAGTGTCTGAACACTTAAATATCATTTGACAACTATAGTAATAAATGATTCTCTACAACTGAGTTCTTGGACCCCTAAATATGTTAATATGAGTCCCTGAGGAGAAATCGTGCATATGGGAACCTCTCTACGTATAAAGTGCCACTAAAATATTTCAAGTGTCATCAAGCATCTAAATAACTCCATAATAAACACCGAGTTAAACTATTTTTTGATTAAAAAAATGAGTTATCAGTGATTAATTATCGAAATTTCCCTTTTGTGCCTTACCTTTGAAAATTTTATAGGGGGAGAAGCTGCCTCCTCTCTTAAGTTCCACTGCTATTTTACAAATAGTGGTGCAACTAGAATAGTTAATTTTTGCATTCTTAAAAATAAACATTTGGGCAAACAATAATTGACTGCAATATGTACAAACGGGACAATTGAATTGTAACCTTGCTAAAAAAAGAAACTCAAGCTCCATATATTGACACAGGTTTTTCTTTGAATTCTTAAAATGTAAATTATGCCCCTATTCCAAACAAATTTATAATTTCTGTTCTGTTTAATTCTGCAGCTGAGGTGTTGACCTGAGGACGAAGTTAGCATAGGAATTATGAGAGGGAAACCACAAATTGTATAACTTTTCCCTTTCAGCCAAAATTAAAAATGCTTTTTTTTTTTTCAGAGAGAGGGGGCGCATTTTTCATTTTGAGAAAAGGGGAGGCACGTTTGTGACACATCGACTAATTTAATTCTGAAAATGTTAAATTTCAATTTGAAAGAATTTTACCTGTGAAACAGACTCGACTGTAATACAGTGTTTTTCTGGAGCACTAAATCGTCCCTGCCATTAGGAAGTGGCGAGTATTTGAACTTTCCTTACTAACCACTGTTGTTGAATACAACATCGATGATGGACAAAATCTATTCTGTCAGGATGTTCCTTCAAGAGGGGAGTCAGTAAAGAGTGCCTAAAAATATATTTAAATTTCTTTATTGTACATCAATAAAAGCATAATTTTCCAAAATTAAAATAAATGTTTTTAATGCTAAACTTATAACAACTATACTTGAAACAGCATTGTATGGTTGATACTGAACAAGGAAGGGACAAGATGTCAAAGGGATTAAAAGCACTTAATTCCAAAAAAAAAAAAAAAAAAAAAAAAAAAAAATACAATGCAATCCTGCAAAAATTGTTGGAATTTAAAATTTGCAACTAATTAAATCATCAATCACCAGAATTTAAACTACTCCATTTTAGATAAATATCGTAATGTTTAACAACAAATTTCATTTAAATTACTTTTTGAAATACACAACTTTTTGAATTTTAGCCTTCAAATTAGCCAGTAAATAACAGGAGAAATCTAAATGATTTAATGTCTTATATTTTACAAAAAGCATTCATCTGCATTACGTTCAACTCTACACACTACATTTCAATGAAGTATATCAAATGAATAACAAAAATCGAAACAACCAGTACAATGCAAATTTTATACAACAGTACACATTTTCGAATTACAAAACTTTTCTTACCTTGTATCAGGGTAATGGAAAGTTGCTTCATATAATTGTGACAACAACGTGATCATGTTTGTGTTAGGGTACGCCATTTTATATTTCATAACACGTCTGGTCTGGAACAGGATGAAGAAGGCAGAGGACACTCGTGTTTTGATTGGATAGTGATAGCACGTGACTAATTAAAATCCTTACGTCATCCCCTAAAGTATCTTGCAAATCCTTTAAACGTTGGAGGTTTTTATCAGAAACCTCGCGAAACCTTAAAAATACTTAATAGCTTCACAGGTGTTTTTAGGTTTCTAAAAATTAAACCAATTAATTTAAGTGTTTTGATTTTTTTTCTTATGCATTTGAATACTGATTTCGCTTTTCAGTAAGGGCTGGCTGCTGGAAATCCAAGTCCTCTGTGTGAATTCGGACATGGGGAGGAAGAGCAGCGGGGAAGATCGATTCGATGATGTTTTCCTTGTCAATGCCAAAGCTGTGGAGAATGGTAAGGACTTGGTTTAATTCTTGCAGGGAGTGGAGTGGGAGAGCGAAGATCAGAGAAAATAAGTTTGGTGGGAGAGAGATTGTCCAAGCTGAAGTTATGGATGCAAAAGAGGTCAGTCAGGAGGTTGTGCCGGGCGAAAAGGGATGACACTCCCGCTTCAAGTAAGAGGATGGGGATCGGAGTCCAACGAGGCAGACCAGTAGCCACTCTAAGAGCAGCGTGATATGCGCCCTCCAAAGATTTCCTATCCGTTTGCGAGGCCGAAATCCAAGATGGACAGCTGTAATCAAAAAGACTGCGTATGGTGCTGTTAGCGATTTGGATTAGATGCCAGGGTCTAGCGATTCCCGGCAATGATTCTCAGCAGGTTTGTGCTCTGGAAAGCTTTCCTTTTGAGGTTTTGGAAGTGGGTCTTGAAAGAAAGGTTATTGTGAAGGGAAATGCCAAGAAATTTAATACTGCTGCTCCAAGGAATAGTTGATCCGTTATAGTTGAGGGAAAAGCCTGGTGGGGTGGTTCTACGAGAGAAGTTTATGCACTCACACTTTTCCGGCGTGATAGACATTTTCCACCGTAGACACCAATCTTGCAGGCACACCAGGGCTCTACGAAGTTTCCGCTCAATGAGGTGCCATGAATTGTGCTGACAATAGATAAGGATGTCGTCCGCAAAGATGAGGCACTTGACCCCATTAGGAAGAGAATCAAAGATATCAGACAGATAGATGAGAAGGAGTATAGGGGACAAAACGCTGCCTTGTGGGATGCCCCGAAGACAGGTAATCGGTGTTGAAAGTACTCTCCGCCATTTAACTTGGACCTTCCTTTCCATAAGGAAATTATGAATCCATAGAGCAGGTCTTCCACTGATGCCTAATTGGGAGAGTTTGAGGAGCAGACCATCGATCCAGACGTGGTTATATGCACCTTTGATGTCCACGGACACAGCCGCCACAAAAAGTTTTTCTCTCCTTGCGATCTGAATGTCATTCAAGAGGATGGCGTGGTTGATCTCGCAGCCACGGTAAGGGAGGAAACCAGTTTGCCGAGGGTTGATTTGGGGCGATAGGAGAACGATGGGGAGGAGACGTTTGAGGATCATCCCAGATAGCATGCAAGCTTACGAAAACCTTGTCATATCCTTGTCATTAGACTTGCAGTTCCAAGCTTGCCGAGTAGGCCTCCAAAAAGGGTTCTGAAAAGGGCAGATGTGAGGAGCCTGCAAAGTAAGACCTTTTGTAAAGCGTACGAAAAGGATCGAACAGTAACCCTTCTTTTCACCAGGATGATATTACCTTGACGTAACCTTTCCCCCGTAAAACTTGGGTGACAAGACGTATCTGGCAACGTGACAACCGGTTTTGAGTTGGAACTTTGAAACTCGAATGCGGAAAGATGAATTATTTTCATCTTTATCTTTAATCCTCGCTGTAAAAACCGGTACGTACGTTGTTTTATAATTATACTTTATTATTGTTTGTTATATATCTGCAATAATATTATTAAAACAGAAGCGTTTTATCAAATTCTTAAAGAAATAGGCTTAATCAGTTGTAGCACGGCTAAACTTGATTCATCGCGGCTATGACGGTGCGGTAAAGATCAAAGGATTTCAAATATCACCTTAGTTTGACCGTTTACCACTAGATGGCACTGGTCTAGTAGGATAGTTTTGAATAATTTCGCTTTGAATAGCATGCTTCAATAGGATGTTGCTATCGTTTGGTAAGTGATTTTTGTAATTATTTACTCTTTTAATTCCCAAAACATTACAAAATGTCGGTTTATTGCTGTGTACCTTTATGTAAGTCAAATAGCACGGTCAATAAAATATCTTTTCACGAATTCCCAGCTGATTTATTAGAACTAAAACGTGTTCCTTTAGATAAACTGATGCTTTTTGATACTGTTCAAGAAATAATATCCTCTAAAATCAATTCTTTTCATCTAAATTTATTCAGAATTGAAAATATAGGATTAGATAGTCTTTTCTACATTATTTCGATTTTCTTGTTTTAATTTTTTGAGTAAGATATCTATATCATCACACTATATTTTATGATGTTCCAATATTTTCATTAATTGAAATTGATTATATTTATTTTTACTTCCTTTTTTTAATTCATTTAATAGTTAATTTATGAATATTAGAGCATTTTATAACAGAATTTAACAATTAACTTTGGGTTTTTTTCTGGAAAAGAAATGGTCAATTACTACTTGGTCAATTAATGGCAAAATTGCTTTTGGTAAGAAATTCTGATAATATATGAAATTGTAAAAAGGACTGAAACATCATGTTAATTTATTTATTTATTAATCAATTGATATTTTGGGAAGTTTTCATAGTATTCCGTTAATAATTTTTCAAAAAAAAAAAATTAAATGTGTAGAAACTTGGCACTAAATGGTCAATTACTGGTAGGTTCACCCTAGTATTAACAAACTAATGAATTAAATCATTTTTCTATTTGCATAAAGTTATGTAAATATGCTATGTTTCGTTTTATGATTTGTTTGTTTTGGTTAATGGTTACGATTTTCGCCACTACTCCGGATTGGCGCTGTCCAAGTAGAAAATTTATCTCGTAGGTTGGTCGTCGCGAAATGAGCCATTGTCAAAGCCTTATTCCCCCTTGAATCGAGTTTAGCCTTGGTTGTAGACACCTTATAGTAACGCTTAGAAAGTGGTAAAAACATTTTCATAGGCAAGCAGCACTTGTTTTTTCGAAAAGAAGTTTAATGGGGGAAAAAAAAGGGTTTTGTGGCGAAAAATTATTGAATTTACTTGCTTTGTTGTAAACAATATCTTTATTCCATGATTCACTCTGCGTATTTTTTTCCCTCTTAATACGTTTTTACGATACTACAATTTATAAATCTGTGCTTAAGATAAACTATCGATAGTGCAGTGTTAAACACTAAAAATTGTATTTATGGGATCCCTCGTTTTGTGATAGTTTACTTCTGAGGTAAAGAAATGTTTCTTATGTAAGTTTAACATAATGGAATGAAATAAAAATAAAAAAATACCATGTTTCACCAGCATTCTATTAAGCTACTGAAAAAAAAATAGTTTTACCATTCCACATTATAGCAAAAAGCGCATTTAATAAACATGAATGCCTTTTCTAAAAACACAACTGAAGCCTGTGTTATTAAAATAACATAAGCATAAATGTTTTAAAATCAATGGGCAATTTTCTATTAAAGAGGTCTGTTGGCAATATATATAACATAAGGGTAAAATTTCCAAGTACGATACGAATTCTCTGCTAAGGTGATTTTCGCCAATAAATGACAACATCCGCCATTTTTTAAGAACAAGTGAACTGCCTATGTTTGCTATAATTTGGCGTGTTTTTATGTAAACAAATCTTAGTGCAGAATCCGTTACGTACTTGGAAGTACGAACGGCCCCCTTTTAACAGAAAAGTACCAATCGATGCTAGTTCATACATTATTTTAAGTTTTATTTCATTTATTGTTTGTATTTAAATTTAATTTTAGTTACTGTGTTTTTAATTTTGGTGAATTTTCTAATCACCAAATGTCCTGTTCCAAAATTTCCTTTCAAACTTTCCTTAACATACATTTTCCAATATTTCTCAGAAAATCTTGCATTCGACAACTCAAAAGATTTGACTGCTAGATGCTGAAACACAACTCAGAGCTATCTTCTGAAGTTTGAGGTAAGCTATTTTTTTTTTACTTTTGTAATTTTTAATCAAATCTGCATAGAGTTAAAAACAATGAATACTTTTGCTAGTTGTTTTTCTGGTAACCTTACTGACAAGCTCTTCAAGAACTACTTTATTGTTTTTTCTTGTTTATTGTATCTCTTTTTCATGTTTTTTTAGTATTATCAAGTGAAGTTATTATTTTTCTAACGTTTATTTTTGATTTAATCACCATTTTTTTCAATGTTTATTCGCTATTTTCTTGTAGAGCACTAATTGGAGGATCAGTATTACACTTTTTTAAAAGCATTAGTTATTCACAATTTAGATTTTTTTTTTTTTTTTTCTGAAGGAAAAAAGACTTTTGTTTACACTTGCTATATTCATGCACCGCCTTTAAAAACTGAACATTTGATCATAACAAGGAAAGAGGGTTGAGCAGCTAATATTAAAGAGTAATAAAACTAGTTATAAATTAAAAGTACCCACTTTTTAACAATAGAATGAAATTTAACAATGCTGTATTTCACCAGTGTTCTGTTAAGGTATAGAAAAAACAAATAATTTTACGATTCCACATCATAACGAATAGCACATTGAATAAACATTAGTGCCTTTTCTAAATCACAGAGTAAGCCTGTGTTAATAAAAAATAAGCATGAGTGTTATAAAATCAATGTAAATACATAATACAAACAATGCAAGAAGTAACATGTTAAAAAATCAACGCTAGTTTATACAATGAAATTTACTAAGTGTTAATTACTGTTATGATATAATGTAAACACTGTTTGTTGGTAAATTCTAAATCCCTCCAAAAATCAATTTCATTGGCTCCCAAAACAATATTTTTATGTTGCTGTGAATGGACAAAAAGTGCCAGTCTGTTCAATCTTGTTTAGCTCATAGAATTTCTTAATATGTTATGTTAATGATCACAAAGTTAAAAAACCCAGAAGTTGCAATTGAAACTGGTAGACTACAAATTTTTTTTAATAAGTGACGTATATACGGAAATATGTCTACAGAACATTCTGCGAAAGCATCAATGGTATTAGAAAGAATTTCTACAGAGTTACTACAAAAGAATCATTCATTTTCAAAACTGGATTTATTCAAAAGTATTATACTTTTGAATAAAGCGGGTAAACTTGAGTACCACCTGGAGCATAAAACTTGAATATTTTTTGGTTATTTCCATTTATCAATCATATTTGTAAG
The DNA here is from genome assembly GCA_963978545.1 of Linyphia triangularis. Lineage (NCBI taxonomy): Eukaryota > Metazoa > Arthropoda > Arachnida > Araneae > Linyphiidae > Linyphia > Linyphia triangularis. Next base: position 75,738,228 of record OZ021725.1, on the reverse strand, counting down.
TATAATACTTTTGAATAAATCAGGTTTTGAAAATGAATGATTCTTTTGCAGTAACCCTGTATTTTGTTTTCCATATTTCCCATTCTGCTTCGATGATGTTTTAAAAACCAGCAAAATCTCTTTCCTAAAATTTTACAGATTTTCTATGGCAGAAACTTCTGCCTTATTATTTGTATCAGGAGGGAGAAATCTTGTGTCTATGCATGCTCCTTCAGTAAACCAGTAGGTTTTCTCTGCTCTGATCATCTGAAGGACGCCATGACCCCAGCATATAGAAATGAGAAAGAAATGTAAAATTGCTAGAGTTTGAAATGAAATAGATGTGCTTGTATTTTAGTGTTCATTTCTCGTTGTTATAATTATTTTGAAAAAATTACTGACTCGAAAAGTTTGTTAAATGAGGATATCACATATTAACTATTTACAAAAATTATGTTACATTATACTTGGAAATATAATTTTTTCCCAATTTTCAGGGAGCTGTAGCCCTATCAGCGTCCTCCCTGTCTACGCCACTGACGTCATATGGCTAAGCAATCCTACGTAAGTAGAATCCTTTGTTTATTCTGATCTTCAATACCAAATTATTAATCGTGGTAAAACAGGGAGTTTTTAATTTTGCTCGAGCGAGGGGATTGCTTTGCTTTTTATAACTGACACTTTTTTGAACACTTTTTGAAGACAGCCTTTAGACTTTTTGGATACATACCACATACCAGTTTTTATTATCTAGGTGCAAAGTAGTGCACCTGCCAAGTTTACTGGAAGCAACTCGGCAGCATTTTGATCCCCTCATATGTGCACATTACAGTATACCTGAAAGCTTAAATTTTGTTATGGATAGCTAGTTGTTAGTTATTTTAATAAAACCTCAAAGTTTCAAGTCTCCAATTATAATGGTTGTTGAGATAATCAAATTCGAAAACGGCAGGAAACAGCACTTTGTGAGACTAGCTGATTATCAATATTCTAAGGTACTGCTAGTTATGCTAAAACTATGAAATTCGGTAGGCTTGTAAGTTTTAATATGTATTAAAAAATAATCTCAAAACCAAGTCACCCTCCCCCTCGAATCCCTTGGGGGAGGGGGAGGCAATGACAAAAACTATAAAACTTGGAATACTATTGGCATATATATACAGAGTAGAAGCTCACCATACATGTCCTTAAAATCAAGAAATTATTTTTTAAAAAAGGGTACTTATATAATTGACCATTGGCAACTGTTCTACTTCTCAACTAATTCAGTAGACTCAGCATCTAATATTATGCTTTTAGATGCATTTTATCAACAAAAGAACAGAACTCCACAAAACAAGCGTCTGTTCACTTCAAATTCTCATTTTATTCTCTCTCTTAGCTCAAGGTTACACTTCAGAAATGAACATATGTTTCCATTTGGTGCTGCTCTCTGGTGTTACATATTAAAGCTGACATTACATATAATATAATACTCAACATTCTCCCCATCTATGAATAGTTTTACTAACATTCATGAATCAAACAATACAATAAATTTACTACGATTTAAAATAATTAAAATATCAAATGATATCAAATATACTTAAACACTATATTATTCAAATAAATGAAATTAATACACTACTTAGTACAGTAAAACAAAAAACATAATATAATTAAGTATTTACTGGCAAAATACTAATTTTTGAAATTGCACGTTTAAAATTCCCATGTTGTGTTTTCACTAACACAACTCTTACTTTCTTATCTTTACCTGGAAAAACCTGAAGGATTTTTCCTAATACCCACTTGCAAACAGGCAAATTGTCCTCCTTTATTAGCGCAATTGAACCAATAGATACATTATCTTTATTAAACATCCACTTTGACCTTTGATGCAAATTACTTAAATAATCAATATGCCATTTTTGCCAAATTAGTTGAACCATTTTTGTAATTTTTCTCCATGCCGTTAATCTATTATCAGGTATTTCAATTAATGATTGTTCAGGAACAGAATTAAGTGGTCTTCCAATAAGGAAATGACCAGCTGTCAGAACCTCAAATTCACAATCATCACTAGGTACAGAAGTTATTGGTCGGCTATTTAACACTGCTTCTATTTGATTTATCACAGTTAACAATTCTTCATAAGTGAGTTTTACATTACCTACTACTCTTTTTAAATGATGCTTAAAGGACTTAACAGTTGCTTCTACTAGCCCAGCAAAGTTTGGCCCTTTTGGAGGCAGAAACTTCCACTCAATTTTCTTATCTGCCAAATAATTTGCCAAATTTTCATCTGGTTGACTCACAAAGTTAAACAATTTCTTCAACTCATTATTGGCTCCAACGTTATTTGTGGCATTATCACTATATAACTTAGCGCTTTTTCCTCTTCTAGCGAAAACCCGTTTAAGAGTTGCTATTAGGGCAGCTGAAGTTAAGTCACTTACTAATTCTAAATGCACTGCTTTTGTTACAAAACAAATAAAAATACAAACATAAATCTTATGACAAATACCCTTTCTTTGATTTTTATATTTTATAAAAAATGGACCGCAAAAGTCTAGCCCTGTAATATTGAACGGATAATTTTGTTGTACTCTATCAAGGGGTAAATTACCCATTATTTGTTCACAAATTACAGGCTTAGCTTTTGCACATACTACACATTCATGCACTATTTTTCTACAAAGGCTTCTGCCTTTAACAGGCCAGAATCTCTGACGAACAAAACACAATAATGCTTGTGGACCAATATGAAGATTTTTCTCATGAATATATTTAATTATTAACTTAGTAAGTAGGTGAGAAGATGGCAAAATTATTGGATGCTTTTTATTATAATTCAATGCTGAATTACCAAGTCTGCCACCAACTCTTAAAATACCTTTGTTATCTATAAATAGATTTAAAGATTTAATTTTACTTTTACTTAAAATTGGTATTTGTTTCTTTAAATTAGAAATTTCATTATGATACTCTATTGCTTGCATATTTTTAAGAATACAGTCTTCACCTATAGTGCGCTCTTCCAATGTCAATGGTTCCACTCTTTTATCCATTGGGTGCCTACAGTTAAATGAAAACCTGTAAACAAAACTACATATACGAATTAATTTTTGATAATCATTTGTTATCGAAAGAAGATCATCAACAAATAATTTGTGTGTTGTTATAGATAAAACTGTGTGTTTATCATTTCTGTCATCACTTTTTTTAAACTCACAACAATATTCTTTTGGAAGTGAAGAAGAATGCAACACCTCACTGTCGTATAAAACTTCTGTTTCATAGAGAAATGCTGGTCCATGAAACCACATGTTATTCTCCATGAGTTGCTTGGCATCCACACCTCGTGATAGAATATCAGCAGCATTCAACTCTGAAGACACATGCCTCCAATCTTTCACATTTGTAAGGTTTTGAATTTTACTTACTCTGTTACCCACAAATGTTTTCATATGCAAAGATTCTTGATTTATCCACGCAAGCACAATTGTAGAGTCACTCCACAAATATATTTTATCAACACAACACTGAAGAGAAGATTTAACACGATTCACTAGCTGTGCAAGCAGTACTGCTGCACACAGCTCTAAACGTGGGATCGTTTGACGTTTAACTGGAGCCACTCGTGACTTACTTGCAACTAATTTTACTTTAACATCACTCGTTGTTTTGGATCGAATATACACAACACAACCAAAAGCACTTTCTGACGCATCAGCAAACCCATGTATCTCCACTGTGGTAGCTCTTTCCACGACGATGCAGCGGTCCACCTGGATGTTGTTGATGGCCGGAAGAGCGTCGAGGAAACTTTGCCACTGCCTTGCCTCTTTTTCTGGTAGATGGTCACTCCATGATATTTTTAGTATCCAGAGTCTTTGAAGAAACATCTTTGCTTTGGTAATAATAGGTCCACACAGACCTAGAGGGTCGAAGAGTCGAGCAATCACAGATAACACAGTTCTCTTTGTGAAAATGGTCTCCTTTTGTAGACTTACTTGGAAGGCCAGCTTATCTTTCTTGGGCATCCAGAAGACACCAAGAGTTTTAGTAACTCCCAAGTCATCAAATGTGTACTGTCCAGTGTCACCATTTTCTAGTTGAAAATTAGCACACCACTTGTGTAGGTGCATGCCACAATTGCGTAGAATCTCAGTTAGTTGGTACCTGATTTCTTTTGCACTGTTTATATCATCAGATCCCCCCAAAACATCATCCATGTAAAAATTATTTATTAGCACGGGCTCTGCGAGAGGATATTGTTTCCCCTCATCTTTTGATAGTTGATGCAACGTTTTTTGTGCCAAATACGGTGCTGACACTGTTCCGTAACTAACTGTGGTGAGTTCAAAGATTTTTATATCACCTTTAAGTTCATCCTTCCAAAGGATTCTTAGAAGTTTTGTTTGCTCAGGATGTATTTTTATAGCCCTATACATCTTTTCTATATCCCCCGTAAATGCGTACACGTATTGTCTAAATCTGGTCATTATGGTGAACAAGTCCTCTTGTATCATTCCACCATTATATTGCAAAGAGTTTAATGAAGTTCCATTGCTTGTTTGTTGTGACGCATCCCAACAAACACGAAGCGGTGTGGAGATATGACCAGGACGATGTACTCCTACGTGTGGGATGTAATACGTTCCTACTGATTCCCCTTTATCTTTAATTTCCCGCATATGCCCCAATTTCTCATATTCTCTCAAAAAGTTTCTATATAATTTTAAATATTCAGGGTCTTTTTTTAAGCGGTTCCATAATGAGTTTAGTCGTTGAATCGCTATATCTCTGGATTTACCTAGCACACTCGGATCTTCCTTTAAAGGCATTGTAACTACGTACCTTCCCTCTGTATCTCTAAAGTGAGTTTTCTCATAATGTTCATCACATATCTGAGTTTCCTTATTTTTAGAAATTGTCTGGTCGACATTTTCTATTTCCCAGAACTTTTGTAATGTTTCATCTAAATTTACATGTTCCTTAATTAAAGCACAATGTACCTTATTTTTATTGGACTCACAAACACTTCCTGCCACTATATACCCAAACAGGGAATTTTGCAGAATTAAATTGGTGTGTGGTATTTTAATTTGTTCTGGTTTTATTAGAGTGTAGTAAATCTCTGATGAAATTAACACATCCACTCTCCCAGGAACATTATAATATTCATCCGCCAATTCTACATTAGGTAACTCAATTCTATTAATTTTAATTGGCCTATTTGGAGTATAACTCATAATCTTTGGGACAATTAGAAAAGTTAAATCATGTTCAAAAGTTTTAGAACGATTAATTAATCGCGTTGTTACACTATATTTAATTTGAGAACAAGTCTCGTTTAAACCTGATACCTCAATATCTATTTTCTTTCTCTTTAAATGCAATTTATCAGCAAATTCTCTAGTAAAAAAGTTACATTGAGACCCATTATCTAAAATCCCTCTTGCTAAATGCAGATCTCCATTGCAATCCTGCAACCAACACATAACTGTACTCAATAAGACCGTTTGCTGGGAATTATTATAATTCGTTCCCACAAAAAGATTACAACTTCTTGAATTCCGCGGGTAAAAACTCAGCTGCATTAGGTGATAAATCTCTAGCCCTTGAAGAAGGAACCACTCGGGTTTCATTTATTGCGACTGGGTTATACGCAGTCGATTCCCTCTCCCTCTCCGAATGAAAGCATAACAATGAATTATGGTTTTTTAGACACGTTTTGCAAGAATATTTAGAAAAACAATTTTTAATTAAATGCGGTTTTAAGCACCTAAAACAAAGTTTACTCTTTTTAACAAATTCAACCCGTTCCTTTACATTTAAACTCAAAAATCTCTCGCACTTATAAATTTCATGTAAATGGTTATCACAATAACTGCATTTTTTATTTTTTACATCCGCGAGCAATACTTTATTAGAAGCATATCGTTAGTTTAAACGAGAGAAATATTTCTTCTGCAAGCAACACTTATCCTTTTAGAGCCTATATAGAGACATTGTTAAATTATGGGGAAGATGCCAAGAAAAGTTTGCTGACCTGTGAAGGATTCTACAAAGATACGCAACCTGATATCATAGACCCCATAGATGAGAAAGCTGATGCTGGATTGAAGACGCGTTACAATCTTATCAAAGACAGCCAGACCGTAGAAATGATTGGTCAACTCCACTGTGACATTTTTCAACAAAATCGTCTCATGATTAACTTGGTAGATATCAAAATTAAAATGATAAAATTAAAATAATGTGTGCAATATTTTGTAACATAAGTTAAGTGAGGAAGTAGTTCCTTGATATTAGTGAGATCAGTTCTTGAAACATTGACTTTTTTTGCATTATCAAACACATAATGTGAACGAATTCTCAATTTTCTCCAAGACCTGCACTAAAGAAATATTTTATGGGAAAACAATCAACTACGCTTGTCTAGATAAAAGCGTCAATTTGAAATTTCTATTTAATATGAATAACAATTTTAAATCCTCATAATAATAGTTTGATATTTTTAGCCAGGGCATATGTGATTTGTTTCAAAATCAGAAACAAACGATAAAATCATAATTTTTTTTTTCAAAATTAAAAACCCTGTCACACTCTTTCAATATTCCAACCTATCTAAGAATTCATAAAGAAAGATTACTTTCTCACCATCAAGAGAAGCTAGCAAAAGTTCTTAAAATAATATGTGCCTTTTACATTTCACTTCATAATTGGTTAAGTATAATAATACAATTTCCGGTGTGAAAATTTATATGTCAGGGACAAGGTTGCAATCCCTTCCCCCTCCCCCCATCGTTACATAAAACAATTTAATATACCTTTTTCCCTGTTTATTCACATATCTAAAAATATTTATATATCCCCGGACCCCCAATTCCCCATCGATATCACCCCTCCAAAATTAATTTCCCCATCAATACAGTCATTCCAAAATCCAATTTTCCTTTAATACTGCTATTCCAAAATCTATTTCCCTATCAATACCCTCCCTCCAAAATTCATTTTTCCTTCAATACTGCTATTCTAAAATTTATTTCCTTATCAATACCACCATTCCAAAATTCATTTTTCCTTTAATACTGGTATGCCAAAATCTATTTCCCTATCATTACCCTCCCTCCAAAATTTATTTCCCCATCAATACCACCATTCCAAAATCCATTTTTCTTTCAATACTGCTATTCCAAAATATATTTCCCTATCATTACCCTCCCTCCAAAATTTATTTCCCCATCAATACCACTATTCCCAAATCTATCTGTGTAAGAAAACCATTGCATCTTATAATACAGTTTTCAAATCTTGGAGGGTGCCACCATTGGGGTAGCGAGAGGTCTTCAGCTTTATTTGTGTTTGTATGGTTTCATACCGAGATGAACACACCGGTTCTTGTTCTATCACCGAAGTCAAGCATCATCGTGAGCGTTCAGTCCTTTGGATGGTGACCACCTGGGAACACTGCATTATAAGATGCAATGGTTTTCTTATACAGATAGATTTGGGAATGGTGGTATTGATGGGGAAATAAATTTTGGAGGGAGGGTAATGATAGGGAAATATATTTTGGAATAGCAGTATTAAAGGAAAATTGGATTTTGGAATGACTGTATTGATGGGGAAATTAATTTTGGAGGGGTGATATCGATGGGGAATTGGGGGTCCGGGATATATAAATATTTTTGGATATATGAATAAACAGGGAAAAAGGTACATTAAATTGTTTTATGTAACGATGGGGGAGGAGGAAGGGGTTGCAACCTTGTCCCTGACAATGGGAGTTCATGCAGCTAGTAATATAACAAAATTGGAGAGTGAAGTCCAAATAAATAACTAAAAATAATGAGAGGAAGGAATAGTTGCATATCCTCTAAATACTTAAAATTAATGCATAGGAATAGGGTATTTAAATTGCTCCAAACATTTTTTAGAACAAGCAAGTAGGTACTCATGAAAAACTAAAATTTTCAAAAAGATATGAAATTATCACAGATTCAAAATAATATCTTGAAAAATAAATGGGCAGGGAAATTTTCTTTTAAAACAAGCATTAAATAGTAAGTCAAGGAGAGTTGTCAGACTTTGGCCCTGAAAAGGACCATTCGTCTGGGTCCACAGACAATCGGAATAATACAGAGACAACAATGTACAATGATAAAACTAGGTATGTCACAATAATGTAACAATAATTTTAGTAGAAGCAAAACAGAATACAAATAAATTTAAATTTAAGAAATCAAGTATAATCAACAGATAATTTCTTTGCTGCCATTTTTTCTGCACATAAAACATTCCAAACTTGTCTCCTGTGGCCTGGGCAATTGCATCACCGATTTCTCCAGAGGCAAGTACAGATACAGGGCATGAGTTAAAGAGCAATGATTTTCATTGTTATTTTGAAGTGTTCCACATAGAATGTTTATTTATTAATATACATTTTTTTTGTCAGTCAGAGAGCAGATATCTAGTTTTCAGAATTTGCGAGGTAACAAAAAATATTACAAAAGGAATACAAAAAGAACAAATGTATGTCTACCACAATCACAATTTTTTTTATAAATAGTCCTTCCTCAGTTGAATGATTTATCAGCATATTTCTTACGAGTATTTGCATCAGGCTCAGGGTGTATTCGTTATATAATATTTCTAATTAAATTCTTGCAAGTTGTAGAACAACGATAATACCTTTAATTTGACAATTGCATCATATATATTTATATTTTTGTTTGAATATTTGGGAAATCTATTCCGGTCACCTATTTCTGCTACAACGACCTCTGATCAAATAATGAAGTAAATATCTGAGTGAGCACTTCTCACCTTAATCCCAACACAACAGCAATAGAGTATAGAGGTTATAATGGATTTATGTTCACTAGCCCTCATTAATATACACACCGTTATTCGATGAGGCCAGAACGAACTTGTGAGTCTTCCATCACAAACTCGAAGTCATAATTCATTAGGCTACCGGGACACCTTTTTTTATTTTGTATATTAATGTGATAGTCGTGATATCCTTTTTTAATTTACTGCAAAGTCATGTGTAATACGAAAGTCTTAATTCAACAACCTCTTTACCGATTATAGTTATAAGGTTTCCAAAAAAAAAGTTAAAAAATGAATAAATGAATTTAAAATTTGGAGAGAAAATGGTATTTCTCTGTATAAAACTGCTAAGACAGGGACGAAAAAACAATTGGCATCTTCACCATACTCGACATACATTTTTTTTTTTTTTTTAATTTAAAGCAAGTCTTTCAATTTGTATTTGTAATAAGTTATTATACTTAAATATTTCCAGGGGTCATAAGCAGTTCTTGATAACAATTTGGGTGATAGAACATATTTGAATTGTGTGTGGGCCCTAAGTGCTTCATCATTTCAATAATTAAATAGGATTAATTAATAGATTAGTGCAAAGTATTTATAAAATGTAATACAAAAAAAATTTCACATAAATTCAAAATTTTCAAGTTAAACATCTTTACATGCAGGGGCCTTACAAAATTTATTCCAACGTTGATGATCATAGGCACAATTTTGAAGTTTTAAGGCCCCGTCAAGTTCAGTGTCTGAACACTTAAATATCATTTGACAACTATAGTAATAAATGATTCTCTACAACTGAGTTCTTGGACCCCTAAATATGTTAATATGAGTCCCTGAGGAGAAATCGTGCATATGGGAACCTCTCTACGTATAAAGTGCCACTAAAATATTTCAAGTGTCATCAAGCATCTAAATAACTCCATAATAAACACCGAGTTAAACTATTTTTTGATTAAAAAAATGAGTTATCAGTGATTAATTATCGAAATTTCCCTTTTGTGCCTTACCTTTGAAAATTTTATAGGGGGAGAAGCTGCCTCCTCTCTTAAGTTCCACTGCTATTTTACAAATAGTGGTGCAACTAGAATAGTTAATTTTTGCATTCTTAAAAATAAACATTTGGGCAAACAATAATTGACTGCAATATGTACAAACGGGACAATTGAATTGTAACCTTGCTAAAAAAAGAAACTCAAGCTCCATATATTGACACAGGTTTTTCTTTGAATTCTTAAAATGTAAATTATGCCCCTATTCCAAACAAATTTATAATTTCTGTTCTGTTTAATTCTGCAGCTGAGGTGTTGACCTGAGGACGAAGTTAGCATAGGAATTATGAGAGGGAAACCACAAATTGTATAACTTTTCCCTTTCAGCCAAAATTAAAAATGCTTTTTTTTTTTTCAGAGAGAGGGGGCGCATTTTTCATTTTGAGAAAAGGGGAGGCACGTTTGTGACACATCGACTAATTTAATTCTGAAAATGTTAAATTTCAATTTGAAAGAATTTTACCTGTGAAACAGACTCGACTGTAATACAGTGTTTTTCTGGAGCACTAAATCGTCCCTGCCATTAGGAAGTGGCGAGTATTTGAACTTTCCTTACTAACCACTGTTGTTGAATACAACATCGATGATGGACAAAATCTATTCTGTCAGGATGTTCCTTCAAGAGGGGAGTCAGTAAAGAGTGCCTAAAAATATATTTAAATTTCTTTATTGTACATCAATAAAAGCATAATTTTCCAAAATTAAAATAAATGTTTTTAATGCTAAACTTATAACAACTATACTTGAAACAGCATTGTATGGTTGATACTGAACAAGGAAGGGACAAGATGTCAAAGGGATTAAAAGCACTTAATTCCAAAAAAAAAAAAAAAAAAAAAAAAAAAAAAATACAATGCAATCCTGCAAAAATTGTTGGAATTTAAAATTTGCAACTAATTAAATCATCAATCACCAGAATTTAAACTACTCCATTTTAGATAAATATCGTAATGTTTAACAACAAATTTCATTTAAATTACTTTTTGAAATACACAACTTTTTGAATTTTAGCCTTCAAATTAGCCAGTAAATAACAGGAGAAATCTAAATGATTTAATGTCTTATATTTTACAAAAAGCATTCATCTGCATTACGTTCAACTCTACACACTACATTTCAATGAAGTATATCAAATGAATAACAAAAATCGAAACAACCAGTACAATGCAAATTTTATACAACAGTACACATTTTCGAATTACAAAACTTTTCTTACCTTGTATCAGGGTAATGGAAAGTTGCTTCATATAATTGTGACAACAACGTGATCATGTTTGTGTTAGGGTACGCCATTTTATATTTCATAACACGTCTGGTCTGGAACAGGATGAAGAAGGCAGAGGACACTCGTGTTTTGATTGGATAGTGATAGCACGTGACTAATTAAAATCCTTACGTCATCCCCTAAAGTATCTTGCAAATCCTTTAAACGTTGGAGGTTTTTATCAGAAACCTCGCGAAACCTTAAAAATACTTAATAGCTTCACAGGTGTTTTTAGGTTTCTAAAAATTAAACCAATTAATTTAAGTGTTTTGATTTTTTTTCTTATGCATTTGAATACTGATTTCGCTTTTCAGTAAGGGCTGGCTGCTGGAAATCCAAGTCCTCTGTGTGAATTCGGACATGGGGAGGAAGAGCAGCGGGGAAGATCGATTCGATGATGTTTTCCTTGTCAATGCCAAAGCTGTGGAGAATGGTAAGGACTTGGTTTAATTCTTGCAGGGAGTGGAGTGGGAGAGCGAAGATCAGAGAAAATAAGTTTGGTGGGAGAGAGATTGTCCAAGCTGAAGTTATGGATGCAAAAGAGGTCAGTCAGGAGGTTGTGCCGGGCGAAAAGGGATGACACTCCCGCTTCAAGTAAGAGGATGGGGATCGGAGTCCAACGAGGCAGACCAGTAGCCACTCTAAGAGCAGCGTGATATGCGCCCTCCAAAGATTTCCTATCCGTTTGCGAGGCCGAAATCCAAGATGGACAGCTGTAATCAAAAAGACTGCGTATGGTGCTGTTAGCGATTTGGATTAGATGCCAGGGTCTAGCGATTCCCGGCAATGATTCTCAGCAGGTTTGTGCTCTGGAAAGCTTTCCTTTTGAGGTTTTGGAAGTGGGTCTTGAAAGAAAGGTTATTGTGAAGGGAAATGCCAAGAAATTTAATACTGCTGCTCCAAGGAATAGTTGATCCGTTATAGTTGAGGGAAAAGCCTGGTGGGGTGGTTCTACGAGAGAAGTTTATGCACTCACACTTTTCCGGCGTGATAGACATTTTCCACCGTAGACACCAATCTTGCAGGCACACCAGGGCTCTACGAAGTTTCCGCTCAATGAGGTGCCATGAATTGTGCTGACAATAGATAAGGATGTCGTCCGCAAAGATGAGGCACTTGACCCCATTAGGAAGAGAATCAAAGATATCAGACAGATAGATGAGAAGGAGTATAGGGGACAAAACGCTAGTAGTTAGAAAATGACAGTCCGAAGCCATGGACTGACCGAGCGACGGTATGGTATGGTATGGGGGCGTGACCGGATATGACGTCACCGGAAGTGACATCACAGGATATGACGTCACCGGAAAGCACGTGACCGGAAGTTGAGTTGTTCCTCTCCTGCTGTTGTTTTAGTTTCATTATAAGCTGTTTGTGTATGACGTAACAGATGACGTCATAATGTGTTTTATATCAAAGTTTTGAGTGGTGGCAACACTTTTCAGTTTCGATTTACCTTTAAGATGGAGTTGAGTTGTTCTAGGGCTGCTTGTAAATGAATAAGTTAGAGTGATAGGTTTTTATTGCGTGACGTCACAGCGGGTATGACGTCATAATGTGTTTTATATCAAAGTTTGAGCAGTGGCAACACTTTTTAGTTTCGATTTACCTTTCAGACGGAGCTGAATTGTTCTAGGGCTGCTTCTAAACGAATAAGGTAGAGTGATAGGTATTTTTACTAATGACGTCACAGTGGGTATGACGTCATTCTATGTTAAGATTTACGTTTTAAGTGATGATAACATTGGATATATACTAAATTTAGTTTTCAGGTGTTGGCAACGAGTTCTGATCGGTCAGCTAAATGCTAATAAGTTTTAAACATGTGACCAAAAGTTAACTCCTGATTGACTGTTTGGTTTTCTAGCGAGTTACTTACATATCCTTTAGCCAAGTTAAAATACCTGCAACAAAGTTACACAAAAAAAATTATTTTAAATTTGAAAAGTTAATAAAAGGAAGGCCATTTGCTAAGGGTCTAAAGAACCCTAACCCCGAGCTACACGTGACATTTCAATATTTTACCAAACAATTGTTAAAATATCGACTATCGGACGTTGCCTTCATGGTAACTCATCTACCCACCCCCCTTCCCTAACTAATTTTGAATAAGTTAAGACTTTAGAATTACAATTAATAAATTTTGAAAAATTATTTATTAAAGGTGAGGACCCACCTCCAGCCCGATACCTCTTTTAGGAAGAATTGGTACCGCCTCACTCCACCCTAACAAAAAAAAAAATCTTATTCCACAGAACGTATATTTCTTTGAAACTTGAGGTCACTAATCAGCCATCTGATGATATCTTTTAAGAAGATATCTTCACCTCTTATCAATTTTAAAGTTTTAGTCTAAAAGATTAATGTTGGACATAAACTATTTCTAGAATAGAGTTACATTAAAAATTAAATTTAAGAGTGTCCAGTTTTTTTGAAGAAGACTTGGGGGAACGTAAGTAGTTAGAAAAGGACAGTCCGGGGCCATGGACTGACCGAGCGACGGTATGGTATGGGGGCGTGGTTATGACGTCACCGGAAGTGGGCGTGACCGGACATGCCGGCACAGGAAGTGACATCACCGGATATGACGTCACCGGAAATCACGTGACCGGAAGTGGAGTGGAGTTGTTCCCCTCCTGCTGCTGTTTTAGTTTCATTATAAGCTGTTTGTGTATGACTTCACAGTAGGTATGACGTCATAATGTGTTTTATATCAAAGTTTTGAGCGGTGGCAACACTTTTTTAGTTTCGGTTTATCTAGCAGATGGGGTTGAGTTGTTCTAGGACTGCTTCTTAGCGAATAAGTTAGAGTGATAGGCTTTTATTGCGTGACGTCACAGTAGATATGACGTCATAATTTGTTTTATATCAAAGTTTTGAGCGGTGGCAACACTTTTTAGTTTCGATTTACCTTTAGGATGGAGTTGAGTTGTTCTAGGACTGCTTGTAAACGAATAAGTTAGAATGATAGGTTTTTATTGCGTGACGTCACAGTAGGTATGACGTCATAATGTGTTTTATATCAAAGTTTGAGCAGTGGCAACACTTTTTAGTGTCGATTTACCTTTCAGACGGAGTTGAGTTGTTCTAGGGCTGCTTATAAACGAATAAGTTAGAGTGATAGGTATTTTTACTAATGACGTCACAGTGGGTATGACGTCATTCTATGTTAAGATTTACGTTTTAAGTGGTGATAACATTGGATATATACCAAATTTAGTTTTCAGGTGTTGGCAACGAGTTCTGATCGGTCAGCTAAATGCTCGCTTGTGACTGATAAGTTTTAAACATGTGACCAAAAGTTAACTCCTGATTGACTGTTTGATTTTCTAGCGAGTTACTTACATATCCTTTAGCCAAGTTAAAATACCTGCAACAAAGTTACACAAAAAAAAAAAAAATGTTAAATTTGAAAAGTTAATAAAAGGAAGGCCATTTGCTAAGGGTCTAAAGAACCCTAACCCCGAGCTACACGTGACATTTCAATATTTTACCAAACAATTGTTAAAATATCGACTATCGGACGTTGCCTTCATGGTAACTCATCTACCCACCCCCCTTCCCTAACCAATTTTGAATAAGTTAATTTGAAAGACTTTAGAAAATGTTAATTATTTTGAAGTTAAATTTTAAAAGTGAGGACCCACCTCCAGCCCGATACCTCTTTTAGGAAGAATTGGTACCGCCTCACTCCACCCTATCAACAACAAAAAAAAAAAAAAAAAAAAAAAAAAAAAAAAAAAAAAAAAAAAAAAAAAAAACTTATTCCAAAGAACGTATATTTCCTTGAAATATGAGGTCACTAACCAACCATCCAATAATATCTTTTAAGAAGACATCATTACCTTAAATCCTAAACAATTTTAAATTTTAAAAAATCTGAAAAGAAGACTTGTGAGAACGTATATTTCTCTCATGAATTAAATTTAATGATCACATACAAAATCCTGAAAAAAAAAATTAACGTTAAATAAGTTTTTAAAAATTTAGTTAAAGTAATATTTTAGTTAAATTAAGGCTTAAAGAGATAAAAAAAATAAAAAAAATTTAAGGATTAAATGAATGATTTAAGGAATTTTGAAGTGACCATAGGCATAGCTGGTTATGCCATCTTCCAGCAGATACCGCTTGTCGTCATAGGCCGACAAGGCTCTCTTGGTTTGTTGGAGTGAGAAGATGTTTAAAAATTCACTTACCGAATAATCGAAACGAAATCTGCGAAGCTAAAATAACTGTGAATAACTACACAAGTACGAACAAAATTGCGATGAGAAAAAAAAAACACGAAGTATTAAACACGTCTTTCACACTCAAGTATCTAAGTAGAAATGGCGAGACGGCAACCGGTAGCGTCTATATATGAGGGGTGATCACGTGACTTCACCGACCAATCAGGTTTCACGGTAGAGGGTGCTACTGACTATCGACTCGTCAGAAGGGAGGGGAGCGAGACTAGGGATGTTTCAACACGCTTCAACGCGTTTGCGAGTTGAGTTGTTGTGTAACGATCTTGCTTGAAACAGTTAAACTGATAGATAATTTGTTCGTGACTTCATAGTGTAGCGAATGGGTTTTTAGCGTAGACAGTTGTTGCAATTGGAGTAATTATGAAATTTATTAAATATAAAGATAATATTTAGTAATAATTATCAGATTTTATTATTATTATTATAAAAAATAAACTTATAAAAAAAGTGAACGTGAAAATTTACTTTACGAATAAAAATCATGTCTTTAAAATGTGTACGAATATCACTAAATAAGAGAAAAAAGTAACATACTTAAACTCTTTACGACAAATAACTTTAAAATTAACGAGAAAAAACTTACTTTACACATAAAAATCACTTTAAAATGTGTAAAAATATCGCTAAATAAGAGAAAAAAAGTAACTTACTTAAAATTTCTAAGATAAATATTTAACCTTTACGCGAAAATTCCCTTCATGTATAAAAATCACGACTTTAAAATATAACATGCAAGAGAAAAGTAACGTACTTAAACTTTCTACGACAAATAGCTTTAACATTAACGTAAAATTTTACTTTACACATAAAAATCCCGATATTAAAATATGTAGAAATATCGCTAAATAAAAGAAAAAAAGTAACACACTTAAACTTTGTACGACAAATAACTTTGACATTAACGTAAAAAATGTTCTTCACATATAAAAATCACGACTTTAAATTTGAAATGTAGGATGAAAGTATAACATACCTATAATTTCTACGACAAAGAATTCAAACATAGCCGTTCATGTCTTTAAAATGTATAATGACAACTCTAACTTTTAGAAAAAAGAAACACTAAAAATTTACAAGGCAAAGAATTTAAAATTGAACGTTAAAATTAACTTTACATGTACTATCATACTCTTATATCAACGATAAATAAGATAAAAAAAAGAAACTCTAAAAATTTATAAGGCAAAGAATTCAAATAATACGCGAAAATTTACCTCACATATAAAAATTATGTCTTTCAAATGTGTAAGAATAACGCTAAATTAGAGAAAAAGAAATATTAAAAATTTATAGGGTAAGGAATTGAAACAATACGCGAAAATTTATTTCACACATAACATTTTTATCTTTAAAATGTGTAAGAATAATGCTAAATTAGAGAAGAAAAAAAAAATAACATACTTAAACTTTCTTCGACAACAATTTAAACAATACGCGAAAATTTCATACACAATTATTTTCTTAGGTTAATGTTAAATAACGGGAAATTTAACAGAATAAAAATTTCAAAGATAAAGAATTTTAACCTTTACACGAAAATTTACTTCACATATAAATATCATGTCTTTAAACTTTAACGTGACAATTTACTTCTCATATACAATTAAACTCTTAGCTTAATGTTAAATAAAAGAAAAAGTAACATACTCAAAAATTTCTAAGATAAGCATAATGTAAAAATTTCATATCATGTGTTTAAAATGTAACATATAAGAGAAAAAAAATAACATACTTGAACTTTCTATAGCAAAGAATTTAAGCGTTAGCGTAAAAATTTACTTTACATATAAAATTCACGTCTTTAAACGAGATGATAAGCATGTGACGGTAATCAGCCAATCAGGTTAGCGGTAGGTGATACGCCACTTGCCGGTATTTTTAGACCGGAGGATGAGTCACGCTAAAACTTGTTCAAACAGGTCGGGAGACTTGTACAGCAAGAACAACAGCATCGACGCGCAAGCAGCGGGTGATGCTGCGGTGTGTCAGCAGGTCTTCGAGATTATCGTTTTCCTACTTTTCCTTTTTCATAATGAAATGTTTGTTAAAACTTGGAATGAATGAAGTGGATTTCAAAAACACATTAGTAAGTGAAGGTAGAATTCGCATGAACTTTCTTCCAAAAAGTATGATTCACTTGGAGAATTTAAGATCATTTCTACTTGAAAACTTTTCTATTGTCTAAAACATTGAATATTATTCAAACTCAGTGAGATTATATGCTACAATACGGGTAAAACTTAACAAAATTGTTACATAGAAGAAAAATAGTAAGAGATTTAAAATAAATACTAGTTATAGATACTCCAAGGAAAAAAATTCACCTCTACTTTTCAATCGGAAAATCAATGCAAGTTGGAAATTTATGTTACTTCAAGAAAGACTTAGACAATTTACTTTGTAATAATATACGTTAAGGTGTCGTATTAACTCGTGCAATACATGCTGACTAAGGTTTATTTTACTTATCTAAGAAAGGTGAATTGGGGAAAAATATTAAATAAATTGTAGATATTAAATACATTGTAGATATGCATTTAAGTTTTAAAAATCACCTGCAAGACTTTTAAAACATCTTAAGATAAATTGAAAGAAACTTGCGAATTATATGTAAACTATATAACTTTTTATACTCTGAAAGGAAATCACAAGTAATTTAGTTAACTTTTTTCATGATAACACTCATATTCAACGACATGTTTTTAAAATTTAACATTCTTTACATGATAATAGTTATAAATTTTTTCAATCTCAGATGCGATATACTATTATTTCTAACATATATGTTACGAATTGTGTAAAGTTTTTAAAACTGTATATGCAAATCACCAATCAGAAACATAAAAATCTAACATCAATCAAACAAACTAAAATAATAAGATATTTTCCTTAGTGGAAATAGTTAACTACTCATGTGATGGAATATACTTAGAAAATTTAAATACTGAAAAAAGTTTGCTAGGCAAACTTAAAGAATATTTTTTTTATCTTGTGAAAAACTAGCATAAATTTGGAAAATGTAGAGATTGTTACTACGTAAAATTGAACATCATCTGGACAAACTAAATTATACATGAATTTTTTTTTAATTTGAGAGGTGCTGACAATATATCATTAATATAGAGATTTTTAACTTCCACCCATAATTTCTAAATAACTTATACATAAATTTCAGAAAAACTGAAACGGAATGTGTTTTACAAGAGGCTTATTTTGTAAGATGAATATTCAATATTAATATAACTGAGCAAAGTTCATTCCGGAAAAAACTTGTAAAAGATACTTATATTTTGAAAATAGTTTGAAATATCCTTTTAAATTTATGAATGCTCGCTTTCGAAAGACACAAATAAAACTGATATTACTCATGATAATTAACACATACATAACATTAGTCAAACAAAGTGAAATTTTTATTGCTTGTGACCAATAACTTTTCAGTGAAGCAGAACTTACATAGGAAATTTGTGCAAACTTTTTCAACTTTTAAACCAAGTATCATGTAAAATTATAAATTACGATAGGAAATAGCATACTTCAGAATCGGAACAAGTCTTGTAGTTAAGCTAAATGTATTTCTCAAGGAATTGAAAGCATACCAGAGAAGTCCTTATCATTTCGCATCTTTTCTCATGTTGCAAGAAGACATACTTTGTAAAAGATCGTCTTAGCACTTAACAAAAATCAGTAAAAATAAATATATTTTCTATGGCAAAGATAAAACTTCACAACTTAATTACTTAAATTTAGCTAAGTTGCATATGGTTTATTCACATAACTCGCATGTGCTTTGAATGTTGAAATATATTTGTCAGTTGAAATCAAGCTCATCGAAAATAAATGCTATCTACATTTTCAAGTCGGAAATTACTATTAAATAAACTTTACATGTAAGACATTATCATGTTAAAAAGAAAAATCTACAAAAATGTAAATGATAATTTTACTGTTGGTACATAAATGATGAATAATTTATGATTTTATTCTAGGCAAACGTTTTATTGTCTAACAGAGAACTTAAACTTTAGCAGAAAAACGAAAAAATACAATTTTTATATCCTATCATGCTTGTCGAAAATTGAATTTATTAGCTGTTGTAATAGATTTTTATTGTCCAAATTTCTATAGTTCTTCCCAGTGCAATAATATTAAGTTCATGTGTAATGAGTAGTTTTTTTTTTTTTTTTTTTTGTTGAATCTTATAAATTTAATGAAATTATTATGACCTAAGAGATTGAGTGAACTGAATAAATCAATGACGTAAATTTAAACAGTGACTTGAACTGATACATACTATAACTGTAAAGAAGTATGACAAAGTGATAGATGAAGTGAAAATAAAAGTTGAGTGAAATGTGTTGAAAAAAGTTGAAAACGACAAGAAATTCATAAATGAGAATTATCATTGACTTATATTAACTTCGTTTTTCTTGCTTATGACAAGAAAATACACTCTTGTTTATTAAGAACCAACTTGATATCTTATCATAGAATGACAATGATGAAATATCTGTACATTAAAAAAAAAATACCAAACTTAGACATAGCAAATTTCTTGAAATTCATGTATAATGTGAGAAGTTTTACTGGAAATATAGAAGATACAACATTGAAAGATGTGAATGTTTCGAAGTACTTTATCAGAAATAAAAAAAAAAATGCACTGAGGTCCGCTATAAAATTTTTTAGGAGAAAGTTTAAACAAAATTTAAAATCAAACATGCTTTTAAGTGGGAACACATATTAAAACTATAGCACATTTAACAATTTATATTATGTCATCTCAGTTGGTATCAAACTGAATAATATGCAAAATAATCACAAACTGAATAAACATGAAAATTATCAATATATGTGGAAAAGTTTCCTTTTTTCACATATATAAAAAAAAGATAACACATTGACATACGTTAAGATCACGAAACATGCGTATTCATATACCGATAAGAGCAACCAATGTTGCGGGGAGATATTCACGTGATGGACAATATCCCATGAATAAATTGAGTGATTTAATTTCTAATGCTAATTCCAATAGTATTCCACGTAACTTCAACTTTATATGTTACACTATAGATATATTTATTTTTCAAATATATTGACTTTCGAAAAATCATCCTTCAATATAAGAATGATCATAGTAAGAATAAAAGAAAAGATACTAAGCATTGATTTAAAGTGTATTTATTTCAACTTAGCAACAAATCATATGCGTGAAACGAAAATTGCCTCGAACCAAATTATAACTATCCAATTTCATTGATTCCTACAAGGAAATTTTTCTCATCTAGTAATTGAATTTTTTTTTCTCGTACACATTATAAGTGTTGTCCAATCAGGTGTAGAATAGCTGAAGATATCCGACCTCTTTCTAAATATTAATAAGTCACTGTTGAAAAACTTATAAAAATTTCAATTTACACTTAAAGTTTTTTTATATATATATATTTCAAAGAATTTTTTCAAATCAATATGTATATTTAAATACTGAAACTTATTCACTTCAATAAATGTATGTTTAAGTTATAAAACTTGTCGTATGTATTGAAAAATTTTAACTTTTCGTCTTCGTATAAATCGATAACTTATACACTAGTTCTTCTAAGTAAATCTTTCAAAGGTAAAAACATACCTATAGCTTTGCATTTGTAACAAGTTAAATTGTACATGTTTCATGTGAAAGTTACGAAAATATATAAAATTTTGTAACTTTCACATGAAACATGTACAATTTAACTTGTTACAAATGCAAAGCTATAGGTATGTTTTTACCTTTGAAAGATTTACTTAGAAGAACTAGTGTATAAGTTATCGATTTATACGAAGACGAAAAGTTAAAATTTTTCAATACATACGACAAGTTTTATAACTTAAACATACATTTATTGAAGTGAATAAGTTTCAGTATTTAAATATACATATTGATTTGAAAAAATTCTTTGAAATATATATATATAAAAAAACTTTAAGTGTAAATTGAAATTTTTATAAGTTTTTCAACAGTGACTTATTAATATTTAGAAAGAGGTCGGATATCTTCAGCTATTCTACACCTGATTGGACAACACTTATAATGTGTACGAGAAAAAAAAATTCAATTACTAGATGAGAAAAATTTCCTTGTAGGAATCAATGAAATTGGATAGTTATAATTTGGTTCGAGGCAATTTTCGTTTCACGCATATGATTTGTTGCTAAGTTGAAATAAATACACTTTAAATAAATGCTTAGTATCTTTTCTTTTATTCTTACTATGATCATTCTTATATTGAAGGATGATTTTTCGAAAGTCAATATATTTGAAAAATAAATATATCTATAGTGTAACATATAAAGTTGAAGTTACGTGGAATACTATTGGAATTAGCATTAGAAATTAAATCACTCAATTTATTCATGGGATATTGTCCATCACGTGAATATCTCCCCGCAACATTGGTTGCTCTTATCGGTATATGAATACGCATGTTTCGTGATCTTAACGTATGTCAATGTGTTATCTTTTTTTTTTATATGTGAAAAAAGGAAACTTTTCCACATATATTGATAATTTTCATGTTTATTCAGTTTGTGGTTATTTTGCATATTATTCAGTTTGATACCAACTGAGATGACATAATATAAATTGTTAAATGTGCTATAGTTTTAATATGTGTTCCCACTTAAAAGCATGTTTGATTTTAAATTTTGTTTAAACTTTCTCCTAAAAAATTTTATAGCGGACCTCAGTGCATTTTTTTTTTATTTCTGATAAAGTACTTCGAAACATTCACATCTTTCAATGTTGTATCTTCTATATTTCCAGTAAAACTTCTCACATTATACATGAATTTCAAGAAATTTGCTATGTCTAAGTTTGGTATTTTTTTTTAATGTACAGATATTTCATCATTGTCATTCTATGATAAGATATCAAGTTGGTTCTTAATAAACAAGAGTGTATTTTCTTGTCATAAGCAAGAAAAACGAAGTTAATATAAGTCAATGATAATTCTCATTTATGAATTTCTTGTCGTTTTCAACTTTTTTCAACACATTTCACTCAACTTTTATTTTCACTTCATCTATCACTTTGTCATACTTTTTTACAGTTATAGTATGTATCAGTTCAAGTCACTGTTTAAATTTACGTCATTGATTTATTCAGTTCACTCAATCTCTTAGGTCATAATAATTTCATTAAATTTATAAGATTCAACAAAAAAAAAAAAAAAAAAAACTACTCATTACACATGAACTTAATATTATTGCACTGGGAAGAACTATAGAAATTTGGACAATAAAAATCTATTACAACAGCTAATAAATTCAATTTTCGACAAGCATGATAGGATATAAAAATTGTATTTTTTCGTTTTTCTGCTAAAGTTTAAGTTCTCTGTTAGACAATAAAACGTTTGCCTAGAATAAAATCATAAATTATTCATCATTTATGTACCAACAGTAAAATTATCATTTACATTTTTGTAGATTTTTCTTTTTAACATGATAATGTCTTACATGTAAAGTTTATTTAATAGTAATTTCCGACTTGAAAATGTAGATAGCATTTATTTTCGATGAGCTTGATTTCAACTGACAAATATATTTCAACATTCAAAGCACATGCGAGTTATGTGAATAAACCATATGCAACTTAGCTAAATTTAAGTAATTAAGTTGTGAAGTTTTATCTTTGCCATAGAAAATATATTTATTTTTACTGATTTTTGTTAAGTGCTAAGACGATCTTTTACAAAGTATGTCTTCTTGCAACATGAGAAAAGATGCGAAATGATAAGGACTTCTCTGGTATGCTTTCAATTCCTTGAGAAATACATTTAGCTTAACTACAAGACTTGTTCCGATTCTGAAGTATGCTATTTCCTATCGTAATTTATAATTTTACATGATACTTGGTTTAAAAGTTGAAAAAGTTTGCACAAATTTCCTATGTAAGTTCTGCTTCACTGAAAAGTTATTGGTCACAAGCAATAAAAATTTCACTTTGTTTGACTAATGTTATGTATGTGTTAATTATCATGAGTAATATCAGTTTTATTTGTGTCTTTCGAAAGCGAGCATTCATAAATTTAAAAGGATATTTCAAACTATTTTCAAAATATAAGTATCTTTTACAAGTTTTTTCCGGAATGAACTTTGCTCAGTTATATTAATATTGAATATTCATCTTACAAAATAAGCCTCTTGTAAAACACATTCCGTTTCAGTTTTTCTGAAATTTATGTATAAGTTATTTAGAAATTATGGGTGGAAGTTAAAAATCTCTATATTAATGATATATTGTCAGCACCTCTCAAATTAAAAAAAAATTCATGTATAATTTAGTTTGTCCAGATGATGTTCAATTTTACGTAGTAACAATCTCTACATTTTCCAAATTTATGCTAGTTTTTCACAAGATAAAAAAAATATTCTTTAAGTTTGCCTAGCAAACTTTTTTCAGTATTTAAATTTTCTAAGTATATTCCATCACATGAGTAGTTAACTATTTCCACTAAGGAAAATATCTTATTATTTTAGTTTGTTTGATTGATGTTAGATTTTTATGTTTCTGATTGGTGATTTGCATATACAGTTTTAAAAACTTTACACAATTCGTAACATATATGTTAGAAATAATAGTATATCGCATCTGAGATTGAAAAAATTTATAACTATTATCATGTAAAGAATGTTAAATTTTAAAAACATGTCGTTGAATATGAGTGTTATCATGAAAAAAGTTAACTAAATTACTTGTGATTTCCTTTCAGAGTATAAAAAGTTATATAGTTTACATATAATTCGCAAGTTTCTTTCAATTTATCTTAAGATGTTTTAAAAGTCTTGCAGGTGATTTTTAAAACTTAAATGCATATCTACAATGTATTTAATATCTACAATTTATTTAATATTTTTCCCCAATTCACCTTTCTTAGATAAGTAAAATAAACCTTAGTCAGCATGTATTGCACGAGTTAATACGACACCTTAACGTATATTATTACAAAGTAAATTGTCTAAGTCTTTCTTGAAGTAACATAAATTTCCAACTTGCATTGATTTTCCGATTGAAAAGTAGAGGTGAATTTTTTTCCTTGGAGTATCTATAACTAGTATTTATTTTAAATCTCTTACTATTTTTCTTCTATGTAACAATTTTGTTAAGTTTTACCCGTATTGTAGCATATAATCTCACTGAGTTTGAATAATATTCAATGTTTTAGACAATAGAAAAGTTTTCAAGTAGAAATGATCTTAAATTCTCCAAGTGAATCATACTTTTTGGAAGAAAGTTCATGCGAATTCTACCTTCACTTACTAATGTGTTTTTGAAATCCACTTCATTCATTCCAAGTTTTAACAAACATTTCATTATGAAAAAGGAAAAGTAGGAAAACGATAATCTCGAAGACCTGCTGACACACCGCAGCATCACCCGCTGCTTGCGCGTCGATGCTGTTGTTCTTGCTGTACAAGTCTCCCGACCTGTTTGAACAAGTTTTAGCGTGACTCATCCTCCGGTCTAAAAATACCGGCAAGTGGCGTATCACCTACCGCTAACCTGATTGGCTGATTACCGTCACATGCTTATCATCTCGTTTAAAGACGTGAATTTTATATGTAAAGTAAATTTTTACGCTAACGCTTAAATTCTTTGCTATAGAAAGTTCAAGTATGTTATTTTTTTTCTCTTATATGTTACATTTTAAACACATGATATGAAATTTTTACATTATGCTTATCTTAGAAATTTTTGAGTATGTTACTTTTTCTTTTATTTAACATTAAGCTAAGAGTTTAATTGTATATGAGAAGTAAATTGTCACGTTAAAGTTTAAAGACATGATATTTATATGTGAAGTAAATTTTCGTGTAAAGGTTAAAATTCTTTATCTTTGAAATTTTTATTCTGTTAAATTTCCCGTTATTTAACATTAACCTAAGAAAATAATTGTGTATGAAATTTTCGCGTATTGTTTAAATTGTTGTCGAAGAAAGTTTAAGTATGTTATTTTTTTTTTCTTCTCTAATTTAGCATTATTCTTACACATTTTAAAGATAAAAATGTTATGTGTGAAATAAATTTTCGCGTATTGTTTCAATTCCTTACCCTATAAATTTTTAATATTTCTTTTTCTCTAATTTAGCGTTATTCTTACACATTTGAAAGACATAATTTTTATATGTGAGGTAAATTTTCGCGTATTATTTGAATTCTTTGCCTTATAAATTTTTAGAGTTTCTTTTTTTTATCTTATTTATCGTTGATATAAGAGTATGATAGTACATGTAAAGTTAATTTTAACGTTCAATTTTAAATTCTTTGCCTTGTAAATTTTTAGTGTTTCTTTTTTCTAAAAGTTAGAGTTGTCATTATACATTTTAAAGACATGAACGGCTATGTTTGAATTCTTTGTCGTAGAAATTATAGGTATGTTATACTTTCATCCTACATTTCAAATTTAAAGTCGTGATTTTTATATGTGAAGAACATTTTTTACGTTAATGTCAAAGTTATTTGTCGTACAAAGTTTAAGTGTGTTACTTTTTTTCTTTTATTTAGCGATATTTCTACATATTTTAATATCGGGATTTTTATGTGTAAAGTAAAATTTTACGTTAATGTTAAAGCTATTTGTCGTAGAAAGTTTAAGTACGTTACTTTTCTCTTGCATGTTATATTTTAAAGTCGTGATTTTTATACATGAAGGGAATTTTCGCGTAAAGGTTAAATATTTATCTTAGAAATTTTAAGTAAGTTACTTTTTTTCTCTTATTTAGCGATATTTTTACACATTTTAAAGTGATTTTTATGTGTAAAGTAAGTTTTTTCTCGTTAATTTTAAAGTTATTTGTCGTAAAGAGTTTAAGTATGTTACTTTTTTCTCTTATTTAGTGATATTCGTACACATTTTAAAGACATGATTTTTATTCGTAAAGTAAATTTTCACGTTCACTTTTTTTATAAGTTTATTTTTTATAATAATAATAATAAAATCTGATAATTATTACTAAATATTATCTTTATATTTAATAAATTTCATAATTACTCCAATTGCAACAACTGTCTACGCTAAAAACCCATTCGCTACACTATGAAGTCACGAACAAATTATCTATCAGTTTAACTGTTTCAAGCAAGATCGTTACACAACAACTCAACTCGCAAACGCGTTGAAGCGTGTTGAAACATCCCTAGTCTCGCTCCCCTCCCTTCTGACGAGTCGATAGTCAGTAGCACCCTCTACCGTGAAACCTGATTGGTCGGTGAAGTCACGTGATCACCCCTCATATATAGACGCTACCGGTTGCCGTCTCGCCATTTCTACTTAGATACTTGAGTGTGAAAGACGTGTTTAATACTTCGTGTTTTTTTTTTCTCATCGCAATTTTGTTCGTACTTGTGTAGTTATTCACAGTTATTTTAGCTTCGCAGATTTCGTTTCGATTATTCGGTAAGTGAATTTTTAAACATCTTCTCACTCCAACAAACCAAGAGAGCCTTGTCGGCCTATGACGACAAGCGGTATCTGCTGGAAGATGGCATAACCAGCTATGCCTATGGTCACTTCAAAATTCCTTAAATCATTCATTTAATCCTTAAATTTTTTTTATTTTTTTTATCTCTTTAAGCCTTAATTTAACTAAAATATTACTTTAACTAAATTTTTAAAAACTTATTTAACGTTAATTTTTTTTTTCAGGATTTTGTATGTGATCATTAAATTTAATTCATGAGAGAAATATACGTTCTCACAAGTCTTCTTTTCAGATTTTTTAAAATTTAAAATTGTTTAGGATTTAAGGTAATGATGTCTTCTTAAAAGATATTATTGGATGGTTGGTTAGTGACCTCATATTTCAAGGAAATATACGTTCTTTGGAATAAGTTTTTTTTTTTTTTTTTTTTTTTTTTTTTTTTTTTTTTTTTTTTTTTTTTTTTTTTTTTTTTTGTTGTTGATAGGGTGGAGTGAGGCGGTACCAATTCTTCCTAAAAGAGGTATCGGGCTGGAGGTGGGTCCTCACTTTTAAAATTTAACTTCAAAATAATTAACATTTTCTAAAGTCTTTCAAATTAACTTATTCAAAATTGGTTAGGGAAGGGGGGTGGGTAGATGAGTTACCATGAAGGCAACGTCCGATAGTCGATATTTTAACAATTGTTTGGTAAAATATTGAAATGTCACGTGTAGCTCGGGGTTAGGGTTCTTTAGACCCTTAGCAAATGGCCTTCCTTTTATTAACTTTTCAAATTTAACATTTTTTTTTTTTTGTGTAACTTTGTTGCAGGTATTTTAACTTGGCTAAAGGATATGTAAGTAACTCGCTAGAAAATCAAACAGTCAATCAGGAGTTAACTTTTGGTCACATGTTTAAAACTTATCAGTCACAAGCGAGCATTTAGCTGACCGATCAGAACTCGTTGCCAACACCTGAAAACTAAATTTGGTATATATCCAATGTTATCACCACTTAAAACGTAAATCTTAACATAGAATGACGTCATACCCACTGTGACGTCATTAGTAAAAATACCTATCACTCTAACTTATTCGTTTATAAGCAGCCCTAGAACAACTCAACTCCGTCTGAAAGGTAAATCGACACTAAAAAGTGTTGCCACTGCTCAAACTTTGATATAAAACACATTATGACGTCATACCTACTGTGACGTCACGCAATAAAAACCTATCATTCTAACTTATTCGTTTACAAGCAGTCCTAGAACAACTCAACTCCATCCTAAAGGTAAATCGAAACTAAAAAGTGTTGCCCCCGCTCAAAACTTTGATATAAAACAAATTATGACGTCATATCTACTGTGACGTCACGCAATAAAAGCCTATCACTCTAACTTATTCGCTAAGAAGCAGTCCTAGAACAACTCAACCCCATCTGCTAGATAAACCGAAACTAAAAAAGTGTTGCCACCGCTCAAAACTTTGATATAAAACACATTATGACGTCATACCTACTGTGAAGTCATACACAAACAGCTTATAATGAAACTAAAACAGCAGCAGGAGGGGAACAACTCCACTCCACTTCCGGTCACGTGATTTCCGGTGACGTCATATCCGGTGATGTCACTTCCTGTGCCGGCATGTCCGGTCACGCCCACTTCCGGTGACGTCATAACCACGCCCCCATACCATACCGTCGCTCGGTCAGTCCATGGCCCCGGACTGTCCTTTTCTAACTACTAACGTATATTTCCCAAAATTAAATTTAATGGTCACTAACAAAATCCTGAAAATATACTAATTTTAGTTTTTATAAAAATTAAGTTAATGTAATATTTTAGTAAAAATAATGACTATAGTTAATGAATTGCGAAAAATTAAGTTAGAAGAATTAAATTTAAGGAATTTTGTAGTGACCATACGCATAACTAGTTATACCATCCTCCAGCAGATACCGCTTGTCGTCATAGGCCGACAAGGCTCTCTTGGTTTGTTGGAGTGAGAAGATGTTTAAAAATTCACTTACCGAATAATCGAAACGAAATCTGCGAAGCTAAAATAACTGTGAATAACTACACAAGTACGAACAAAATCGCGTTGAGAAAAAAAAACACGAAGTATTAAACACGTCTTTCACACTCAGGTATCTACGTAGAAATGGCGAGACGGCAACCGGTAGCGTCTATATATGAAGGGTGATCACGTGACTTCACCGACCAATCAGGTTTCACGGTAGAGGGTGCTACTGACTATCGACCCGTCAGAAGGGAGGGGAGCGAGACTAGGGATGTTTCAACACGCTTCAACGCGTTTGCGAGTTGAGTTGTTGTGTAACTATCTTGCTTGAAACAGTTAAAGTGATAGATAATTTGTTCGTGACGTCATAGTGTAGCGAATGGGTTTTTAGCGTAGACAGTTGATGCAATTGGAGTAATTATGAAATTTATTAAATATAAAGATAATATTTAGTAATAATTATCAGATTTTATTATTATTATTATAAAAAAATAAACTTATAAAAAAAGTGAACGTGAAAATTTACTTTACGAATAAAAATCATGTCTTTAAAATGTGTACGAATATCACTAAATAAGAGAAAAAAGTAACATACTTAAACTCTTTAAAATAAATAACTTTAACATTAACGTAAAAAATTTACTTTTCACATAAAAATCACTTTAAAATGAGTAAAAATATCGCTAAATAAGAGAAAAAAGTAACTTACTTAAAATTTCTAAGATAAATATTTAACCTTTACTCGAAAATTCCCTTCATATATAAAAATCACGACTTTAAAATATGACATGCAAGAGAAAAGTAACGTACTTAAACTTTCTACGACAAATACCTTTAACATTAACATAACATTTTACTTTACACATAAAAATCCCGACTTTAAAATATGTAGAAATATTGCTAAATAAAAGAAAAAAGTAACATACTTAAACTTTCTACGACAAATAACTTTAACATTAACGCAAAAATTTACTTTACACATAAAAATCACGACTTTAAATTTGAAATGTAGGAGGAAAGTATAACATACCTATAATTTCTACGACAAAGAATTCAAACATTGCCATTCATGTCTTTAAAATGTATAATGACAACTCTAACTTTTAGAAAAAAAGAAACACTAAAAATTTACAAGGCAAAGAATTTAAAATTGAACGTGAAAATTAACTTCACATGTACAATCATACTCATATATCAACGATAAATAAGATAAAAAAGAAGCTCTAAAAATTTATAAGGCAAAGAATTTAAATAATACGCAAAAATTTACCTCACATATAAAAATTATGTCTTTCAAATGTGTAAGAATAACGCTAAATTAGAGAAAAAGAAATATTAAAAATTTATAAGGTAAGGAATTGAAACAATACGCGAAAATTTATTTCACACATAACATTTTTATCTTTAAAATGTGTAAGAATAATGCTAAATTAGAGAAGAAAAAAATAACATACTTAAACTTTCTTCGACAAAAATTTAAACAATACGCGAAAATTTCATACACAATTATTTTCTTAGGTTAATGTTAAATAATGGGAAATTTAACAGAATAAAAATTTCAAAGATAAAGAATTTTAACCTTTACACGAAAATTTACTTCACATATAAATATCATGTCTTTAAACTTTAACGTGACAATTTACTTCTCATATACAATTAAACTCTTAGGTTAATGTTAAATAAAAGAAAAAGTAACATACTCAAAAATTTCTAAGATAAGCATAACGTAAAAATTTCATATCATGTGTTTAAAATGTAACATATAAGAGAAAAAAATAACATACTTGAACTTTCTATAGCAAAGAATTTAAGAGTTAGCGTAAAAATTTACTCTACATATAAAATTCACGTCTTTAAACGGGATGATAAGCACGTGACGGTAATTAGCCAATCAGGTTAGCGGTAGGTGATACGCCACTTGCCGGCATTTTTAGACCGGAGGATGAGTCACGCTAAAACTTGTTCAAACAGGTCGGGAGACTTGTACAGCAAGAACAACAGCATCGACGCGCAAGCAGCGGGTGATGCTGCGGTGTGTCAGCAGGTCTTCGAGATTATCGTTTTCCTACTTTGCCTTTTTCATAATGAAATGTTTGTGAAAACTTGGAATGAATAAAGTGGATTTCAAAGACACATTAGTAAGTGAAGGTAGAATTCGCATGGACTTTCGTCCAAAAAGTATGATTCACTTGAAGAATTTAAAATCATTTCTACTTGAAAACTTTTCTATTGTCTAAAACATTGAATATTGTTCAAACTCAGTGAGATTATATGCTACAATACGGGTAAAACTTAACAAAATTGTTACATAGAAGAAAAATAGTAAGAGATTTAAAATAAATACTAGTTATAGATACTCCAAAGAAAAATTTCACCTCTACTTTTCAATCGGAAAATCAATGCAAGTTGGAAATTTATGTTACTTCAAGAAAGACTTAGACAATTTACTTTGTAATAATATACGTTAAGGTGTCGTATTAACTCGTGCAATACATGCTGACTAAGGTTTATTTTACTTGAAAGGTGAATTGGGGGAAAATATTAAATAAATTGTAGATATTAAATACATTGTAGATATGCATTCAAGTTTTGAAAATCACCTGCAAGACTTTTAAAACATCTTAAGATAAATTGAAAGAAACTTGCGAATTATATGTAAACTATATAACTTTTTATACTCTGAAAGGAAATCACAAGTAATTTAGTTAACTTTTTTCATGGTAACACTCATATTCAACGACATGTTTTTAAAATTTAACCTTCTTTACATGATAATAGTTATAAATTTTTTCAATCTCAGATGCGATATACTATTATTTCTAACATATATGTTACGAATTGTGTAAAGTTTTTAAAAGAGTATATGCAAATCACCAATCAGAAACATAAAAATCTAACATCAATCAAACACACTAAAATAATAAGATATTTTCCTTAGTGGAAATAGTTAACTACTCATGTGATGGAATGTACTTAGAAAATTTAAATACTGAAAAAAGTTTGCTAGGCAAACTTAAAGAATATATATATTTTTTCTTGTGAAAAACTAGCATAAATTTGAAAAATGTAGAGTTTGTTACTACGTAAAATTGAACATCATCTGGACAAACTAAATTATACAGGAATTTTTTTTTATTTGAGAGGTGCTGACAATATATCATTAATACAGAGATTTTTAACTTCCACCCATAATTTCTAAATAACTTATACATAAATTTCAGAAAACTGAAACGGAATGTGTTTTACAAGACGCTTATTTTGTAAGATGAATATTCAATATTAATATAACTGAGCAAAGTTCATTCCTGAAAAAACTAGTAAAAGATACTTATATTTTGAAAATAGTTTGAAATATCCTTTTAAATTTATGAATGCTCGCTTTCGAAAGACACAAATAAAACTGATATTACACATGATAATTAACACATGCATAACATTAATCAAACAAAGTGGAAATTTTATTGCTTGTGACCGATAACTTTTCAGTGAAGTAGAACTTACATAGGAAATTTATGCAAACTTTTTCAACTTTTAAACCAAGTATTATGTAAAATTATAAATTACGATAGGAAATAGCACACTTCAGAATCGGAACAAGTTTTCTAGTTAAGCTAAATTTATTTCTCAAGGAATTGAAAGCATACCAGAAAAGTCCTTATCATTTCGCATCTTTTCTCATGTTGCAAGAAGACATACTTTGTAAAAGATCCTCGTAGCACTTAACAAAAATCAGTAAAAATAAATATATTTTCTAGGGCAAAGATAAAACTTCACAACTTAATACTGAAATTTAGCTAAGTTGCATATGGTTTATTCACATAACTCGCATATGCTTCGAATGTTGAAATATATTTGTCAGTTGAAATCAAACTCATCGAAAATAAATGCTATCTACATTTTCAAGTCGGAAATTACTATTAAATAAACTTTACATGTAAAACATTGTCATGTTAAAAAGAAAAATCTACAAAAATGTAAATGATAATTTTACTGTTGGTACATAAATGATGAATAATTTATGATTTTATTCTAGGCAAACGTTTTATTGTCTAACAGAGAACTTAAACTTTAGCAGAAAAAACGAAAAAATACAATTTTTAAAATCCTATCATGCTTGTTGAAAATTGAGTTTATTATCTGTTGTAATAGATTTTTATTGTCCAAATTTCTATAGTTTTTCTTCCCAGTGCAATAAAATTAAGTTCATGTGTAATGAGTAGGTTTTTTTGAGGAATCTTATAAATTTAATGAAATTATTATGACCTAAGAGATTGAGTGAACTGAATAAATCAATGATGTAAATTTAAACAGTGACTTGAACTGATACATACTATAACTGTAAAGAAGTATGACAAAGTGATAGATGAAGTGAAAATAGAAGTTGAGTGAAATGTGTTGAAAAAAAGTTGAAGACGAAAGAAATTCGTAAATGAGAATTATCATTGACTTATATTAACTTCGTTTTTCTTGCTTATGACAAGAAAATACACTCTTTCTTATTAAGAACCAACTTGATATCTTATCATAGAATGACAATGATGAAATATCTATACATTAAAAAAAAAATACCAAACTTAGACATAGCAAATTTCTTGAAATTCATGTATAATGTGAGAAGTTTTACTGGAAATATAGAAAATACAACATTGAAAGATGTGAATGTTTCGAAGTACTTTATCAGAAGAAGAAAAAAAATGCGCTGAGGTCCGTTACAAAAATTTTTAGGAGAAAGTTTAAACAAAATTTAAAATCAAACATGCTTTTAAGTGGGAACACATATATTAAAACTATAGCACATTAAACAATTTATATTATGTCATCTCGGTATCAAACTGAATAACATGAAAAACAACGGCAAACTGAATAAACATGATAATTATCAATATATGTGGAAAAGTTTCCTTTTTTCACATATAAAAAAATAACACATTGACATACGTTAAGATCACGAAACATGCGTAATCATATGCCGATAAGAGCAACCAATGTTGCGGGGAGATATTCACTTGATGGTCAATATCCCATGAATAAATTGATTGATTGAATTTCTAATGCTAATTCCAATAGTATTCCATGTAACTTCAACTTGATATGTTACACCATAGATATATTTATTTTTCAAATATATTGACTTTCAAAAAATCATCCTTCAATATAAGAATAATCATAGTAAGAATAAAAGAAAAGATACTAAGCATTGATTTAAAGTGTATTTATTTCGACTTAGCAACAAATCATATGCTTGAAACGAAAATTGCTTCGAACCAAAGTATAACTATCCAATTTCATTGATTCCTACAAGAAAATTTTTCTCATCTAGTAATTGAATTTTTTTCTCATACACATTATAAGTGTTGTCCAATCAGGTGTAGAATAGTTGAAGATATCCGACCTCTTTCTAAATATTAATAAGTCACTGTTGAAAAACTTATAAAAATTTCAATTTAAACTTAAAGGTTTTTTTTTTTATATATATATATATATCAAAGAATGTTTTCAAGTCAATATATATATTTAAATACGAAAATTTATTCACTTCAATAAATGTATGTTTAAGTTATAAAACTTGTCGTATGTATTGAAAAATTGTAACTTTTCGTCTTATTCGTATAAATCGATAACTTATACCACTAGTTCTTCATCAATTAATCGCCTAAGTAAATCTTTCAAAGGTAAAAACATACATATAGCTTTGTCTTTGTAACAAGTTAAATTTTACATGTTTCATGTGAAAGTTACAAAATTTTATATATTTTCATGGAAAACATATAAAATTTTGTAACTTTCACATGAAACATGTAAAATTTAACTTGTTACAAAGACAAAGCTATATGTATGTTTTTACCTTTGAAAGATTTACTTAGGAGATTAATTGATGAAGAACTAGTGGTATAAGTTATCGATTTATACGAATAAGACGAAAAGTTACAATTTTTCAATACATACGACAAGTTTTATAACTTAAACATACATTTATTGAAGTGAATAAATTTTCGTATTTAAATATATATATTGACTTGAAAACATTCTTTGATATATATATATATATAAAAAAAAAAACCTTTAAGTTTAAATTGAAATTTTTATAAGTTTTTCAACAGTGACTTATTAATATTTAGAAAGAGGTCGGATATCTTCAACTATTCTACACCTGATTGGACAACACTTATAATGTGTATGAGAAAAAAATTCAATTACTAGATGAGAAAAATTTTCTTGTAGGAATCAATGAAATTGGATAGTTATACTTTGGTTCGAAGCAATTTTCGTTTCAAGCATATGATTTGTTGCTAAGTCGAAATAAATACACTTTAAATCAATGCTTAGTATCTTTTCTTTTATTCTTACTATGATTATTCTTATATTGAAGGATGATTTTTTGAAAGTCAATATATTTGAAAAATAAATATATCTATGGTGTAACATATCAAGTTGAAGTTACATGGAATACTATTGGAATTAGCATTAGAAATTCAATCAATCAATTTATTCATGGGATATTGACCATCAAGTGAATATCTCCCCGCAACATTGGTTGCTCTTATCGGCATATGATTACGCATGTTTCGTGATCTTAACGTATGTCAATGTGTTATTTTTTTATATGTGAAAAAAGGAAACTTTTCCACATATATTGATAATTATCATGTTTATTCAGTTTGCCGTTGTTTTTCATGTTATTCAGTTTGATACCGAGATGACATAATATAAATTGTTTAATGTGCTATAGTTTTAATATATGTGTTCCCACTTAAAAGCATGTTTGATTTTAAATTTTGTTTAAACTTTCTCCTAAAAATTTTTGTAACGGACCTCAGCGCATTTTTTTTCTTCTTCTGATAAAGTACTTCGAAACATTCACATCTTTCAATGTTGTATTTTCTATATTTCCAGTAAAACTTCTCACATTATACATGAATTTCAAGAAATTTGCTATGTCTAAGTTTGGTATTTTTTTTTTAATGTATAGATATTTCATCATTGTCATTCTATGATAAGATATCAAGTTGGTTCTTAATAAGAAAGAGTGTATTTTCTTGTCATAAGCAAGAAAAACGAAGTTAATATAAGTCAATGATAATTCTCATTTACGAATTTCTTTCGTCTTCAACTTTTTTTCAACACATTTCACTCAACTTCTATTTTCACTTCATCTATCACTTTGTCATACTTCTTTACAGTTATAGTATGTATCAGTTCAAGTCACTGTTTAAATTTACATCATTGATTTATTCAGTTCACTCAATCTCTTAGGTCATAATAATTTCATTAAATTTATAAGATTCCTCAAAAAAACCTACTCATTACACATGAACTTAATTTTATTGCACTGGGAAGAAAAACTATAGAAATTTGGACAATAAAAATCTATTACAACAGATAATAAACTCAATTTTCAACAAGCATGATAGGATTTTAAAAATTGTATTTTTTCGTTTTTTCTGCTAAAGTTTAAGTTCTCTGTTAGACAATAAAACGTTTGCCTAGAATAAAATCATAAATTATTCATCATTTATGTACCAACAGTAAAATTATCATTTACATTTTTGTAGATTTTTCTTTTTAACATGACAATGTTTTACATGTAAAGTTTATTTAATAGTAATTTCCGACTTGAAAATGTAGATAGCATTTATTTTCGATGAGTTTGATTTCAACTGACAAATATATTTCAACATTCGAAGCATATGCGAGTTATGTGAATAAACCATATGCAACTTAGCTAAATTTCAGTATTAAGTTGTGAAGTTTTATCTTTGCCCTAGAAAATATATTTATTTTTACTGATTTTTGTTAAGTGCTACGAGGATCTTTTACAAAGTATGTCTTCTTGCAACATGAGAAAAGATGCGAAATGATAAGGACTTTTCTGGTATGCTTTCAATTCCTTGAGAAATAAATTTAGCTTAACTAGAAAACTTGTTCCGATTCTGAAGTGTGCTATTTCCTATCGTAATTTATAATTTTACATAATACTTGGTTTAAAAGTTGAAAAAGTTTGCATAAATTTCCTATGTAAGTTCTACTTCACTGAAAAGTTATCGGTCACAAGCAATAAAATTTCCACTTTGTTTGATTAATGTTATGCATGTGTTAATTATCATGTGTAATATCAGTTTTATTTGTGTCTTTCGAAAGCGAGCATTCATAAATTTAAAAGGATATTTCAAACTATTTTCAAAATATAAGTATCTTTTACTAGTTTTTTCAGGAATGAACTTTGCTCAGTTATATTAATATTGAATATTCATCTTACAAAATAAGCGTCTTGTAAAACACATTCCGTTTCAGTTTTCTGAAATTTATGTATAAGTTATTTAGAAATTATGGGTGGAAGTTAAAAATCTCTGTATTAATGATATATTGTCAGCACCTCTCAAATAAAAAAAAATTCCTGTATAATTTAGTTTGTCCAGATGATGTTCAATTTTACGTAGTAACAAACTCTACATTTTTCAAATTTATGCTAGTTTTTCACAAGAAAAAATATATATATTCTTTAAGTTTGCCTAGCAAACTTTTTTCAGTATTTAAATTTTCTAAGTACATTCCATCACATGAGTAGTTAACTATTTCCACTAAGGAAAATATCTTATTATTTTAGTGTGTTTGATTGATGTTAGATTTTTATGTTTCTGATTGGTGATTTGCATATACTCTTTTAAAAACTTTACACAATTCGTAACATATATGTTAGAAATAATAGTATATCGCATCTGAGATTGAAAAAATTTATAACTATTATCATGTAAAGAAGGTTAAATTTTAAAAACATGTCGTTGAATATGAGTGTTACCATGAAAAAAGTTAACTAAATTACTTGTGATTTCCTTTCAGAGTATAAAAAGTTATATAGTTTACATATAATTCGCAAGTTTCTTTCAATTTATCTTAAGATGTTTTAAAAGTCTTGCAGGTGATTTTCAAAACTTGAATGCATATCTACAATGTATTTAATATCTACAATTTATTTAATATTTTCCCCCAATTCACCTTTCAAGTAAAATAAACCTTAGTCAGCATGTATTGCACGAGTTAATACGACACCTTAACGTATATTATTACAAAGTAAATTGTCTAAGTCTTTCTTGAAGTAACATAAATTTCCAACTTGCATTGATTTTCCGATTGAAAAGTAGAGGTGAAATTTTTCTTTGGAGTATCTATAACTAGTATTTATTTTAAATCTCTTACTATTTTTCTTCTATGTAACAATTTTGTTAAGTTTTACCCGTATTGTAGCATATAATCTCACTGAGTTTGAACAATATTCAATGTTTTAGACAATAGAAAAGTTTTCAAGTAGAAATGATTTTAAATTCTTCAAGTGAATCATACTTTTTGGACGAAAGTCCATGCGAATTCTACCTTCACTTACTAATGTGTCTTTGAAATCCACTTTATTCATTCCAAGTTTTCACAAACATTTCATTATGAAAAAGGCAAAGTAGGAAAACGATAATCTCGAAGACCTGCTGACACACCGCAGCATCACCCGCTGCTTGCGCGTCGATGCTGTTGTTCTTGCTGTACAAGTCTCCCGACCTGTTTGAACAAGTTTTAGCGTGACTCATCCTCCGGTCTAAAAATGCCGGCAAGTGGCGTATCACCTACCGCTAACCTGATTGGCTAATTACCGTCACGTGCTTATCATCCCGTTTAAAGACGTGAATTTTATATGTAGAGTAAATTTTTACGCTAACTCTTAAATTCTTTGCTATAGAAAGTTCAAGTATGTTATTTTTTTCTCTTATATGTTACATTTTAAACACATGATATGAAATTTTTACGTTATGCTTATCTTAGAAATTTTTGAGTATGTTACTTTTTCTTTTATTTAACATTAACCTAAGAGTTTAATTGTATATGAGAAGTAAATTGTCACGTTAAAGTTTAAAGACATGATATTTATATGTGAAGTAAATTTTCGTGTAAAGGTTAAAATTCTTTATCTTTGAAATTTTTATTCTGTTAAATTTCCCATTATTTAACATTAACCTAAGAAAATAATTGTGTATGAAATTTTCGCGTATTGTTTAAATTTTTGTCGAAGAAAGTTTAAGTATGTTATTTTTTTCTTCTCTAATTTAGCATTATTCTTACACATTTTAAAGATAAAAATGTTATGTGTGAAATAAATTTTCGCGTATTGTTTCAATTCCTTACCTTATAAATTTTTAATATTTCTTTTTCTCTAATTTAGCGTTATTCTTACACATTTGAAAGACATAATTTTTATATGTGAGGTAAATTTTTGCGTATTATTTAAATTCTTTGCCTTATAAATTTTTAGAGCTTCTTTTTTATCTTATTTATCGTTGATATATGAGTATGATTGTACATGTGAAGTTAATTTTCACGTTCAATTTTAAATTCTTTGCCTTGTAAATTTTTAGTGTTTCTTTTTTTCTAAAAGTTAGAGTTGTCATTATACATTTTAAAGACATGAATGGCAATGTTTGAATTCTTTGTCGTAGAAATTATAGGTATGTTATACTTTCCTCCTGCATGTCAAATTTAAAGTCGTGATTTTTATGTGTAAAGTAAATTTTTGCGTTAATGTTAAAGTTATTTGTCGTAGAAAGTTTAAGTATGTTACTTTTTTCTTTTATTCAGCGATATTTTAAATACATGATTTTAAAGTCGGGATTTTTATGTGTAAAGTAAAATGTTACGTTAATGTTAAAGTTATTTGTCGTAGAAAGTTTAAGTACGTTACTTTTCTCTTGCATGTCATATTTTAAAGTCGTGATTTTTATATATGAAGGGAATTTTCGAGTAAAGGTTCAATATTTATCTTAGAAATTTTAAGTAAGTTACTTTTTTTTCTTTTATTTACCGATATTTTTACTCATTTTAAAGTGATTTTTATGTGAAAAGTAAATTTTTTACGTTAATGTTAAAGTTATTTATCTTAAAGAGTTTAAGTATGTTACTTTTTTCTCTTATTTAGTGATATTCGTACACATTTTAAAGACATGATTTTTATTCGTAAAGTAAATTTTCACGTTCACTTTTTTTATAAGTTTATTTTTTATAATAATAATAATAAAATCTGATAATTATTACTAAATATTATCTTTATATTTAATAAATTTCATAATTACTCCAATTGAAACAACTGTCTACGCTAAAAACCCATTCGCTACACTATGATGTCACGAACAAATTATCTATCACTTTAACTGTTTCAAGCAAGATCGTTACACAACAACTCAACTCGCAAACGCGTTGAAGCGTGTTGAAACATCCCTAGTCTCGCTCCCCTCCCGTCTGACGGGTCGATAGTCAGTAGCACCCTCTACCGTGAAACCTGATTGGTCGGTGAAGTCACGTGATCACCCCTCATATATAGACGCTACCGGTTGCCGTCTCGCCATTTCTACTTAGATACCTGAGTGTGAAAGACGTGTTTAATACTTCGTGTTTTTTTTTCTCAACGCGATTTTGTTCGTACTTGTGTAGTTATTCACAGTTATTTTAGCTTCGCAGATTTCGTTTCGATTATTCGGTAAGTGAATTTTTAAACATCTTCTCACTCCAACAAACCAAGAGAGCCTTGTCGGCCTATGACGACAAGCGGTATCTGCTGGAGGATGGTATAACTAGTTATGCGTATGGTCACTACAAAATTCCTTAAATTTAATTCTTCTAACTTAATTTTTCGCAATTCATTAACTATAGTCATTATTTTTACTAAAATATTACATTAACTTAATTTTTATAAAAACTAAAATTAGTATATTTTCAGGATTTTGTTAGTGACCATTAAATTTAATTTTGGGAAATATACGTTCCCCCAAGTCTTCTTCAAAAAAACTGGACACTCTTAAATTTAATTTTTAATGTAACTCTATTCTAGAAATAGTTTATGTCCAACATTAATCTTTTAGACTAAAACTTTAAAATTGATAAGAGGTGAAGATATCTTCTTAAAAGATATCATCAGATGGCTGATTAGTGACCTCAAGTTTCAAAGAAATATACGTTCTGTGGAATAAGATTTTTTTTTTTGTTAGGGTGGAGTGAGGCGGTACCAATTCTTCCTAAAAGAGGTATCGGGCTGGAGGTGGGTCCTCACCTTTAATAAATAATTTTTCAAAATTTATTAATTGTAATTCTAAAGTCTTAACTTATTCAAAATTAGTTAGGGAAGGGGGGTGGGTAGATGAGTTACCATGAAGGCAACGTCCGATAGTCGATATTTTAACAATTGTTTGGTAAAATATTGAAATGTCACGTGTAGCTCGGGGTTAGGGTTCTTTAGACCCTTAGCAAATGGCCTTCCTTTTATTAACTTTTCAAATTTAAAATAATTTTTTTTGTGTAACTTTGTTGCAGGTATTTTAACTTGGCTAAAGGATATGTAAGTAACTCGCTAGAAAACCAAACAGTCAATCAGGAGTTAACTTTTGGTCACATGTTTAAAACTTATTAGCATTTAGCTGACCGATCAGAACTCGTTGCCAACACCTGAAAACTAAATTTAGTATATATCCAATGTTATCACCACTTAAAACGTAAATCTTAACATAGAATGACGTCATACCCACTGTGACGTCATTAGTAAAAATACCTATCACTCTACCTTATTCGTTTAGAAGCAGCCCTAGAACAATTCAGCTCCGTCTGAAAGGTAAATCGAAACTAAAAAGTGTTGCCACTGCTCAAACTTTGATATAAAACACATTATGACGTCATACCCGCTGTGACGTCACGCAATAAAAACCTATCACTCTAACTTATTCATTTACAAGCAGCCCTAGAACAACTCAACTCCATCTTAAAGGTAAATCGAAACTGAAAAGTGTTGCCACCACTCAAAACTTTGATATAAAACACATTATGACGTCATCTGTGACGTCATACACAAACAGCTTATAATGAAACTAAAACAACAGCAGGAGAGGAACAACTCAACTTCCGGTCACGTGCTTTCCGGTGACGTCATATCCTGTGATGTCACTTCCGGTGACGTCATATCCGGTCACGCCCCCATACCATACCATACCGTCGCTCGGTCAGTCCATGGCTTCGGACTGTCATTTTCTAACTACTAACGCTGCCTTGTGGGATGCCCCGAAGACAGGTAATCGGTGTTGAAAGTACTCTCCGCCATTTAACTTGGACCTTCCTTTCCATAAGGAAATTATGAATCCATAGAGCAGGTCTTCCACTGATGCCTAATTGGGAGAGTTTGAGGAGCAGACCATCGATCCAGACGTGGTTATATGCACCTTTGATGTCCACGGACACAGCCGCCACAAAAAGTTTTTCTCTCCTTGCGATCTGAATGTCATTCAAGAGGATGGCGTGGTTGATCTCGCAGCCACGGTAAGGGAGGAAACCAGTTTGCCGAGGGTTGATTTGGGGCGATAGGAGAACGATGGGGAGGAGACGTTTGAGGATCATCCCAGATAGCATGCAAGCTTACGAAAACCTTGTCATATCCTTGTCATTAGACTTGCAGTTCCAAGCTTGCCGAGTAGGCCTCCAAAAAGGGTTCTGAAAAGGGCAGATGTGAGGAGCCTGCAAAGTAAGACCTTTTGTAAAGCGTACGAAAAGGATCGAACAGTAACCCTTCTTTTCACCAGGATGATATTACCTTGACGTAACCTTTCCCCCGTAAAACTTGGGTGACAAGACGTATCTGGCAACGTGACAACCGGTTTTGAGTTGGAACTTTGAAACTCGAATGCGGAAAGATGAATTATTTTCATCTTTATCTTTAATCCTCGCTGTAAAAACCGGTACGTACGTTGTTTTATAATTATACTTTATTATTGTTTGTTATATATCTGCAATAATATTATTAAAACAGAAGCGTTTTATCAAATTCTTAAAGAAATAGGCTTAATCAGTTGTAGCACGGCTAAACTTGATTCATCGCGGCTATGACGGTGCGGTAAAGATCAAAGGATTTCAAATATCACCTTAGTTTGACCGTTTACCACTAGATGGCACTGGTCTAGTAGGATAGTTTTGAATAATTTCGCTTTGAATAGCATGCTTCAATAGGATGTTGCTATCGTTTGGTAAGTGATTTTTGTAATTATTTACTCTTTTAATTCCCAAAACATTACAAAATGTCGGTTTATTGCTGTGTACCTTTATGTAAGTCAAATAGCACGGTCAATAAAATATCTTTTCACGAATTCCCAGCTGATTTATTAGAACTAAAACGTGTTCCTTTAGATAAACTGATGCTTTTTGATACTGTTCAAGAAATAATATCCTCTAAAATCAATTCTTTTCATCTAAATTTATTCAGAATTGAAAATATAGGATTAGATAGTCTTTTCTACATTATTTCGATTTTCTTGTTTTAATTTTTTGAGTAAGATATCTATATCATCACACTATATTTTATGATGTTCCAATATTTTCATTAATTGAAATTGATTATATTTATTTTTACTTCCTTTTTTTAATTCATTTAATAGTTAATTTATGAATATTAGAGCATTTTATAACAGAATTTAACAATTAACTTTGGGTTTTTTTCTGGAAAAGAAATGGTCAATTACTACTTGGTCAATTAATGGCAAAATTGCTTTTGGTAAGAAATTCTGATAATATATGAAATTGTAAAAAGGACTGAAACATCATGTTAATTTATTTATTTATTAATCAATTGATATTTTGGGAAGTTTTCATAGTATTCCGTTAATAATTTTTCAAAAAAAAAAAATTAAATGTGTAGAAACTTGGCACTAAATGGTCAATTACTGGTAGGTTCACCCTAGTATTAACAAACTAATGAATTAAATCATTTTTCTATTTGCATAAAGTTATGTAAATATGCTATGTTTCGTTTTATGATTTGTTTGTTTTGGTTAATGGTTACGATTTTCGCCACTACTCCGGATTGGCGCTGTCCAAGTAGAAAATTTATCTCGTAGGTTGGTCGTCGCGAAATGAGCCATTGTCAAAGCCTTATTCCCCCTTGAATCGAGTTTAGCCTTGGTTGTAGACACCTTATAGTAACGCTTAGAAAGTGGTAAAAACATTTTCATAGGCAAGCAGCACTTGTTTTTTCGAAAAGAAGTTTAATGGGGGAAAAAAAAGGGTTTTGTGGCGAAAAATTATTGAATTTACTTGCTTTGTTGTAAACAATATCTTTATTCCATGATTCACTCTGCGTATTTTTTTCCCTCTTAATACGTTTTTACGATACTACAATTTATAAATCTGTGCTTAAGATAAACTATCGATAGTGCAGTGTTAAACACTAAAAATTGTATTTATGGGATCCCTCGTTTTGTGATAGTTTACTTCTGAGGTAAAGAAATGTTTCTTATGTAAGTTTAACATAATGGAATGAAATAAAAATAAAAAAATACCATGTTTCACCAGCATTCTATTAAGCTACTGAAAAAAAAATAGTTTTACCATTCCACATTATAGCAAAAAGCGCATTTAATAAACATGAATGCCTTTTCTAAAAACACAACTGAAGCCTGTGTTATTAAAATAACATAAGCATAAATGTTTTAAAATCAATGGGCAATTTTCTATTAAAGAGGTCTGTTGGCAATATATATAACATAAGGGTAAAATTTCCAAGTACGATACGAATTCTCTGCTAAGGTGATTTTCGCCAATAAATGACAACATCCACCATTTTTTAAGAACAAGTGAACTGCCTATGTTTGCTATAATTTGGCGTGTTTTTATGTAAACAAATCTTAGTGCAGAATCCGTTACGTACTTGGAAGTACGAACGGCCCCCTTTTAACAGAAAAGTACCAATCGATGCTAGTTCATACATTATTTTAAGTTTTATTTCATTTATTGTTTGTATTTAAATTTAATTTTAGTTACTGTGTTTTTAATTTTGGTGAATTTTCTAATCACCAAATGTCCTGTTCCAAAATTTCCTTTCAAACTTTCCTTAACATACATTTTCCAATATTTCTCAGAAAATCTTGCATTCGACAACTCAAAAGATTTGACTGCTAGATGCTGAAACACAACTCAGAGCTATCTTCTGAAGTTTGAGGTAAGCTATTTTTTTTTTACT
Organism: Linyphia triangularis; assembly: GCA_963978545.1. Classification (NCBI taxonomy): domain Eukaryota; kingdom Metazoa; phylum Arthropoda; class Arachnida; order Araneae; family Linyphiidae; genus Linyphia; species Linyphia triangularis. Next base: position 75,693,370 of record OZ021725.1, on the reverse strand, counting down.
TTTGTAATTTTTAATCAAATCTGCATAGAGTTAAAAACAATGAATACTTTTGCTAGTTGTTTTTCTGGTAACCTTACTGACAAGCTCTTCAAGAACTACTTTATTGTTTTTTCTTGTTTATTGTATCTCTTTTTCATGTTTTTTTAGTATTATCAAGTGAAGTTATTATTTTTCTAACGTTTATTTTTGATTTAATCACCATTTTTTTCAATGTTTATTCGCTATTTTCTTGTAGAGCACTAATTGGAGGATCAGTATTACACTTTTTTAAAAGCATTAGTTATTCACAATTTAGATTTTTTTTTTTTTTTTTCTGAAGGAAAAAAGACTTTTGTTTACACTTGCTATATTCATGCACCGCCTTTAAAAACTGAACATTTGATCATAACAAGGAAAGAGGGTTGAGCAGCTAATATTAAAGAGTAATAAAACTAGTTATAAATTAAAAGTACCCACTTTTTAACAATAGAATGAAATTTAACAATGCTGTATTTCACCAGTGTTCTGTTAAGGTATAGAAAAAACAAATAATTTTACGATTCCACATCATAACGAATAGCACATTGAATAAACATTAGTGCCTTTTCTAAATCACAGAGTAAGCCTGTGTTAATAAAAAATAAGCATGAGTGTTATAAAATCAATGTAAATACATAATACAAACAATGCAAGAAGTAACATGTTAAAAAATCAACGCTAGTTTATACAATGAAATTTACTAAGTGTTAATTACTGTTATGATATAATGTAAACACTGTTTGTTGGTAAATTCTAAATCCCTCCAAAAATCAATTTCATTGGCTCCCAAAACAATATTTTTATGTTGCTGTGAATGGACAAAAAGTGCCAGTCTGTTCAATCTTGTTTAGCTCATAGAATTTCTTAATATGTTATGTTAATGATCACAAAGTTAAAAAACCCAGAAGTTGCAATTGAAACTGGTAGACTACAAATTTTTTTTAATAAGTGACGTATATACGGAAATATGTCTACAGAACATTCTGCGAAAGCATCAATGGTATTAGAAAGAATTTCTACAGAGTTACTACAAAAGAATCATTCATTTTCAAAACTGGATTTATTCAAAAGTATTATACTTTTGAATAAAGCGGGTAAACTTGAGTACCACCTGGAGCATAAAACTTGAATATTTTTTGGTTATTTCCATTTATCAATCATATTTGTAAGTATAATACTTTTGAATAAATCAGGTTTTGAAAATGAATGATTCTTTTGCAGTAACCCTGTATTTTGTTTTCCATATTTCCCATTCTGCTTCGATGATGTTTTAAAAACCAGCAAAATCTCTTTCCTAAAATTTTACAGATTTTCTATGGCAGAAACTTCTGCCTTATTATTTGTATCAGGAGGGAGAAATCTTGTGTCTATGCATGCTCCTTCAGTAAACCAGTAGGTTTTCTCTGCTCTGATCATCTGAAGGACGCCATGACCCCAGCATATAGAAATGAGAAAGAAATGTAAAATTGCTAGAGTTTGAAATGAAATAGATGTGCTTGTATTTTAGTGTTCATTTCTCGTTGTTATAATTATTTTGAAAAAATTACTGACTCGAAAAGTTTGTTAAATGAGGATATCACATATTAACTATTTACAAAAATTATGTTACATTATACTTGGAAATATAATTTTTTCCCAATTTTCAGGGAGCTGTAGCCCTATCAGCGTCCTCCCTGTCTACGCCACTGACGTCATATGGCTAAGCAATCCTACGTAAGTAGAATCCTTTGTTTATTCTGATCTTCAATACCAAATTATTAATCGTGGTAAAACAGGGAGTTTTTAATTTTGCTCGAGCGAGGGGATTGCTTTGCTTTTTATAACTGACACTTTTTTGAACACTTTTTGAAGACAGCCTTTAGACTTTTTGGATACATACCACATACCAGTTTTTATTATCTAGGTGCAAAGTAGTGCACCTGCCAAGTTTACTGGAAGCAACTCGGCAGCATTTTGATCCCCTCATATGTGCACATTACAGTATACCTGAAAGCTTAAATTTTGTTATGGATAGCTAGTTGTTAGTTATTTTAATAAAACCTCAAAGTTTCAAGTCTCCAATTATAATGGTTGTTGAGATAATCAAATTCGAAAACGGCAGGAAACAGCACTTTGTGAGACTAGCTGATTATCAATATTCTAAGGTACTGCTAGTTATGCTAAAACTATGAAATTCGGTAGGCTTGTAAGTTTTAATATGTATTAAAAAATAATCTCAAAACCAAGTCACCCTCCCCCTCGAATCCCTTGGGGGAGGGGGAGGCAATGACAAAAACTATAAAACTTGGAATACTATTGGCATATATATACAGAGTAGAAGCTCACCATACATGTCCTTAAAATCAAGAAATTATTTTTTAAAAAAGGGTACTTATATAATTGACCATTGGCAACTGTTCTACTTCTCAACTAATTCAGTAGACTCAGCATCTAATATTATGCTTTTAGATGCATTTTATCAACAAAAGAACAGAACTCCACAAAACAAGCGTCTGTTCACTTCAAATTCTCATTTTATTCTCTCTCTTAGCTCAAGGTTACACTTCAGAAATGAACATATGTTTCCATTTGGTGCTGCTCTCTGGTGTTACATATTAAAGCTGACATTACATATAATATAATACTCAACATTCTCCCCATCTATGAATAGTTTTACTAACATTCATGAATCAAACAATACAATAAATTTACTACGATTTAAAATAATTAAAATATCAAATGATATCAAATATACTTAAACACTATATTATTCAAATAAATGAAATTAATACACTACTTAGTACAGTAAAACAAAAAACATAATATAATTAAGTATTTACTGGCAAAATACTAATTTTTGAAATTGCACGTTTAAAATTCCCATGTTGTGTTTTCACTAACACAACTCTTACTTTCTTATCTTTACCTGGAAAAACCTGAAGGATTTTTCCTAATACCCACTTGCAAACAGGCAAATTGTCCTCCTTTATTAGCGCAATTGAACCAATAGATACATTATCTTTATTAAACATCCACTTTGACCTTTGATGCAAATTACTTAAATAATCAATATGCCATTTTTGCCAAATTAGTTGAACCATTTTTGTAATTTTTCTCCATGCCGTTAATCTATTATCAGGTATTTCAATTAATGATTGTTCAGGAACAGAATTAAGTGGTCTTCCAATAAGGAAATGACCAGCTGTCAGAACCTCAAATTCACAATCATCACTAGGTACAGAAGTTATTGGTCGGCTATTTAACACTGCTTCTATTTGATTTATCACAGTTAACAATTCTTCATAAGTGAGTTTTACATTACCTACTACTCTTTTTAAATGATGCTTAAAGGACTTAACAGTTGCTTCTACTAGCCCAGCAAAGTTTGGCCCTTTTGGAGGCAGAAACTTCCACTCAATTTTCTTATCTGCCAAATAATTTGCCAAATTTTCATCTGGTTGACTCACAAAGTTAAACAATTTCTTCAACTCATTATTGGCTCCAACGTTATTTGTGGCATTATCACTATATAACTTAGCGCTTTTTCCTCTTCTAGCGAAAACCCGTTTAAGAGTTGCTATTAGGGCAGCTGAAGTTAAGTCACTTACTAATTCTAAATGCACTGCTTTTGTTACAAAACAAATAAAAATACAAACATAAATCTTATGACAAATACCCTTTCTTTGATTTTTATATTTTATAAAAAATGGACCGCAAAAGTCTAGCCCTGTAATATTGAACGGATAATTTTGTTGTACTCTATCAAGGGGTAAATTACCCATTATTTGTTCACAAATTACAGGCTTAGCTTTTGCACATACTACACATTCATGCACTATTTTTCTACAAAGGCTTCTGCCTTTAACAGGCCAGAATCTCTGACGAACAAAACACAATAATGCTTGTGGACCAATATGAAGATTTTTCTCATGAATATATTTAATTATTAACTTAGTAAGTAGGTGAGAAGATGGCAAAATTATTGGATGCTTTTTATTATAATTCAATGCTGAATTACCAAGTCTGCCACCAACTCTTAAAATACCTTTGTTATCTATAAATAGATTTAAAGATTTAATTTTACTTTTACTTAAAATTGGTATTTGTTTCTTTAAATTAGAAATTTCATTATGATACTCTATTGCTTGCATATTTTTAAGAATACAGTCTTCACCTATAGTGCGCTCTTCCAATGTCAATGGTTCCACTCTTTTATCCATTGGGTGCCTACAGTTAAATGAAAACCTGTAAACAAAACTACATATACGAATTAATTTTTGATAATCATTTGTTATCGAAAGAAGATCATCAACAAATAATTTGTGTGTTGTTATAGATAAAACTGTGTGTTTATCATTTCTGTCATCACTTTTTTTAAACTCACAACAATATTCTTTTGGAAGTGAAGAAGAATGCAACACCTCACTGTCGTATAAAACTTCTGTTTCATAGAGAAATGCTGGTCCATGAAACCACATGTTATTCTCCATGAGTTGCTTGGCATCCACACCTCGTGATAGAATATCAGCAGCATTCAACTCTGAAGACACATGCCTCCAATCTTTCACATTTGTAAGGTTTTGAATTTTACTTACTCTGTTACCCACAAATGTTTTCATATGCAAAGATTCTTGATTTATCCACGCAAGCACAATTGTAGAGTCACTCCACAAATATATTTTATCAACACAACACTGAAGAGAAGATTTAACACGATTCACTAGCTGTGCAAGCAGTACTGCTGCACACAGCTCTAAACGTGGGATCGTTTGACGTTTAACTGGAGCCACTCGTGACTTACTTGCAACTAATTTTACTTTAACATCACTCGTTGTTTTGGATCGAATATACACAACACAACCAAAAGCACTTTCTGACGCATCAGCAAACCCATGTATCTCCACTGTGGTAGCTCTTTCCACGACGATGCAGCGGTCCACCTGGATGTTGTTGATGGCCGGAAGAGCGTCGAGGAAACTTTGCCACTGCCTTGCCTCTTTTTCTGGTAGATGGTCACTCCATGATATTTTTAGTATCCAGAGTCTTTGAAGAAACATCTTTGCTTTGGTAATAATAGGTCCACACAGACCTAGAGGGTCGAAGAGTCGAGCAATCACAGATAACACAGTTCTCTTTGTGAAAATGGTCTCCTTTTGTAGACTTACTTGGAAGGCCAGCTTATCTTTCTTGGGCATCCAGAAGACACCAAGAGTTTTAGTAACTCCCAAGTCATCAAATGTGTACTGTCCAGTGTCACCATTTTCTAGTTGAAAATTAGCACACCACTTGTGTAGGTGCATGCCACAATTGCGTAGAATCTCAGTTAGTTGGTACCTGATTTCTTTTGCACTGTTTATATCATCAGATCCCCCCAAAACATCATCCATGTAAAAATTATTTATTAGCACGGGCTCTGCGAGAGGATATTGTTTCCCCTCATCTTTTGATAGTTGATGCAACGTTTTTTGTGCCAAATACGGTGCTGACACTGTTCCGTAACTAACTGTGGTGAGTTCAAAGATTTTTATATCACCTTTAAGTTCATCCTTCCAAAGGATTCTTAGAAGTTTTGTTTGCTCAGGATGTATTTTTATAGCCCTATACATCTTTTCTATATCCCCCGTAAATGCGTACACGTATTGTCTAAATCTGGTCATTATGGTGAACAAGTCCTCTTGTATCATTCCACCATTATATTGCAAAGAGTTTAATGAAGTTCCATTGCTTGTTTGTTGTGACGCATCCCAACAAACACGAAGCGGTGTGGAGATATGACCAGGACGATGTACTCCTACGTGTGGGATGTAATACGTTCCTACTGATTCCCCTTTATCTTTAATTTCCCGCATATGCCCCAATTTCTCATATTCTCTCAAAAAGTTTCTATATAATTTTAAATATTCAGGGTCTTTTTTTAAGCGGTTCCATAATGAGTTTAGTCGTTGAATCGCTATATCTCTGGATTTACCTAGCACACTCGGATCTTCCTTTAAAGGCATTGTAACTACGTACCTTCCCTCTGTATCTCTAAAGTGAGTTTTCTCATAATGTTCATCACATATCTGAGTTTCCTTATTTTTAGAAATTGTCTGGTCGACATTTTCTATTTCCCAGAACTTTTGTAATGTTTCATCTAAATTTACATGTTCCTTAATTAAAGCACAATGTACCTTATTTTTATTGGACTCACAAACACTTCCTGCCACTATATACCCAAACAGGGAATTTTGCAGAATTAAATTGGTGTGTGGTATTTTAATTTGTTCTGGTTTTATTAGAGTGTAGTAAATCTCTGATGAAATTAACACATCCACTCTCCCAGGAACATTATAATATTCATCCGCCAATTCTACATTAGGTAACTCAATTCTATTAATTTTAATTGGCCTATTTGGAGTATAACTCATAATCTTTGGGACAATTAGAAAAGTTAAATCATGTTCAAAAGTTTTAGAACGATTAATTAATCGCGTTGTTACACTATATTTAATTTGAGAACAAGTCTCGTTTAAACCTGATACCTCAATATCTATTTTCTTTCTCTTTAAATGCAATTTATCAGCAAATTCTCTAGTAAAAAAGTTACATTGAGACCCATTATCTAAAATCCCTCTTGCTAAATGCAGATCTCCATTGCAATCCTGCAACCAACACATAACTGTACTCAATAAGACCGTTTGCTGGGAATTATTATAATTCGTTCCCACAAAAAGATTACAACTTCTTGAATTCCGCGGGTAAAAACTCAGCTGCATTAGGTGATAAATCTCTAGCCCTTGAAGAAGGAACCACTCGGGTTTCATTTATTGCGACTGGGTTATACGCAGTCGATTCCCTCTCCCTCTCCGAATGAAAGCATAACAATGAATTATGGTTTTTTAGACACGTTTTGCAAGAATATTTAGAAAAACAATTTTTAATTAAATGCGGTTTTAAGCACCTAAAACAAAGTTTACTCTTTTTAACAAATTCAACCCGTTCCTTTACATTTAAACTCAAAAATCTCTCGCACTTATCAATTTCATGTAAATGGTTATCACAATAACTGCATTTTTTATTTTTTACATCCGCGAGCAATACTTTATTAGAAGCATATTTATGATACTTATGTACAGAAGTATCAGATGGGTTTCTACCCTTAGACGAAGCATATAAGTCTAGTTCCTGACCTAGATTTACTGGGGATAAAAAAGAACTGCCTTGTTTAATACTAATGTAAGTTGCAGTGTCTTTATCTAATGTTTGAAATATTTTATCCGCTACCATTAATTCTTTTAGTCCTGTAAAATCATCAACATTTCATAGTTTTAAATAATAATTAAAGCTATTTATCATACGACTTGTGAACTGGGTATAAGTTTCATTACTGTATTTCTGAGCCTTTTTTAAATTATCTAAACATATTTGTGGAGTAGGCTCATATTCTCTCAAAACAATAGATTTAATTTTAGAATAATTATTAAACTCGTCATCAGAAATATACGTTAGGATATTATTAGCTATATCTCCAAGTAATATTAACAAAATTTCCGCTTTAAATTTATCAGGCACACATTTTGTTATAAACGCTCTCTCTAATGAATTAAAAAAGAACCCCCAATTTTCAGGTTTAGTTGGAACTTTGCACGTTAAAACTTGAACACTTTTTAGAAGCGAATCAATGGACACGCCCAAAGCAAAATCCTCTTGCTCAGTCGCTTCACTTTTCTTTTCTGAGAACTCATTTCTTAACTTTTGTAATTCTAATTCTGATGACACACGTTGAAGTTTTAACTTTTCAAGTTCAATATTGTGCAATTTTTCACTTTTGCGCTCTTCAATTATTGTGAATGCAAGTTCTTGCACCGATGTTGGATTTTTAATGTACTCATTATTGTTCTTGATAAGAGTATCCAGTTCAATAACCGTTAAATTATAGGTTGTCTTTATACATAATTCCTTCGCAATCTCATATAAATCTGCTTTTGTAGCCCCTTTAAACAACATGATCAAGCTCTCGAGCTCTCGATATCAGTGTTCAACACAAAGGCAATCTCAACACAAAGGAAAACTTAACATTATATGCAAATAATGTACTCACTCATTATACCAGTTCTTCTCCGGCTCGACGGACCATTTTTATGTTCTACTTCTCAACTAATTCAGTAGACTCAGCATCTAATATTATGCTTTTAGATGCATTTTATCAACAAAAGAACAGAACTCCACAAAACAAGCGTCTGTTCACTTCAAATTCTCATTTTATTCTCTCTCTTAGCTCAAGGTTACACTTCAGAAATGAACATATGTTTCCATTTGGTGCTGCTCTCTGGTGTTACATATTAAAGCTGACATTACATATAATATAATACTCAACAGCAACCTTTAATCGGCCATAAACTGATTGCAAATTGTTGTTTTTTGGGGTTTTTTTTTCCCTTTTGCCAGCATTATTTGCAAATCTGAATAAACTATTTAAAATAATTTTATCATTTACTTTGAATGCCTAAATACTTCTTGGTCTGTGATCTGGCTTCTTAAAACAAAATAATATAAATTATAAGAATAAAGATGTCGGCTAATCCTGTTTTTTTTTTTGTTTTTTTTTTGTTTTTTTTTTTTTGTAGCTGACCACCAACCAAAAGTCTGTTTTATAATTACCCCAAACAAAAAGATGTATGCTTAACCCTTGGAACCGCAGGAAGTTTTTTTGCAAGTTTTAAAATTATGAACACTAAAAATTTTTAAACCAGCTATCAGTGTTTAAATAAATAATAAATTTGAAATTGGTACTGTATTAAAGGAAGTGAAATCCTTTCAATAGCATCCCTGTAAATTGGTGTTTAACGTTGTTGTTAAATACTGACAAGGAAAATTAGTAAAGTTTTCTTTTCAAAGTCAAAATTTTCCTTCACAGACCTCCAGCTACAAAAAATGCTTGTACGACTAGCCATTACACTTTACAGCAGCATTACAACAAACAAGTGATTAAAAATATGTAATGGCCAAGTGTTGCAAACATTTTGATTTTTAAAAAATATTAATGAAAATAAATAATCAAAAATCAAATTAGTAGAATTTTAACATCCTTTTTGTCATTAGACCAATTAGAACGGCGAAACTACTTGTGTTGAAAATTTCAGAACTGTAGCCCAAGTAGAAATCGTTTTGTAAAATATTTGTTAATTAATTAAAAAAATAACTAAAAAAGAACTAAATAAAAATTTAAAATTCTGTTTTTCAAAAGTCCAATCAGAAGGCCAAAACTACTTATGTTGAAAATTTCAGAGTAGTAGCCCTATTAGAAATCGTTCTGTAAAATATTTATTAATTTAAAAAAGAACTAAATAAAAATTTTAAATTCTGTTTTTCAAAACTCTAATTAGGTGGCCATAAATACTTCTGTTGAAAATTTCAGAGCTGTAGCCCTATTAGATATCGTTTTGTTAAATATATAATAAATCAAAAAATTAACTAAATAAAAATTTTAAATTGCTTTTTAAAAGTCCAATTAGAAGGCTAAAACTACTTTTGTTGAAAATTTCAGAGCTGTAGCCTTATTAGAAACCGTTTTGTAAAATATTTAATAAGTAATTAAAGAAAAAACTAACAACAAATTTAAAATTCTGTTTTTCAATAGTTCAATAAGGCCAAAATTACTTATTTTGAAAATTTTAGAGCTGTAGCACAATTAGAAGTCGTTTTGTAATTTTTTTTGATTAATTAAGACAATTAAAAAATAACTAATTAAAATTTTAACATTTTCTTTTTCAAAAGTCCAATTAGAAGGCTAAAACTACTTATGTTGAAAATTTCGGAGCTGTATCTCTATTTGAAGTCACTTTGTTAAAAAAGAAGTTACTTAAAATATTAATTAAAAAAGAACTAATTAAAATTTTAACATTCTGTTTGACATACATAAAATTAGAAGGCCAAAACTTCTTGTGTTGAAAATTTCAGAGCTCTACTCCACTTTTAAGATCTTCTATAGATCCACATAGCCACAGATAGAAAGACACACACACAGCTTGTTTTATTACTATAGATTTTAAATTTGTTTATTTTTTTCAGAGAGAAATGAATGGGATTCCCTTTAGTTTTCCTCAAGAATCCTCCAGAAACTTCTTGTCAGATGCAGCAAATAAATGAAGAAATATTTGTAGTATATATTTAAAATCATGTTTAAATTATGTTCTTTGTATAAAACAAAAAAGCAACTCATTTGTGTTTGTTTACTTCAAAATAAAGAATTATCTAAAAAATGTTTACTAAAAATGTATTTTTAATCGTATATGTTTCTAAATAATAAACTATAATTAACTTGGATCAACCAATTAAAACAAATTTTAATGCAATTTAAATTGTCTAATGCAACCTATTAAGATCTCAATGCATTTTTTTAATAATATATACATTATTATTGTTGTTTCCTGAATTTTAAATCTTTATTTTTTTTTAAATTCTCCACCAAAAAAAAAAGTAAATTGTGTTTATAATTCTAGTAAGTTCTATCTAGCAAATTAAAATTTATCTATTAATTAGGTTATTAAAGGCAAATTGTAATTAAATTCCTATTGATTAATATCAATTTATCATTAGCCACTAAATTTAAAGCATATTCCAGACAACATTAGAACTCTCCCAAATAAAGTGTTTCTTTTTGAGCACAAAAGGTAAATGATACTTTATAAAGGAAAAGTTTTGTAATCTTTCCTATATCTACGTGAAACCTTATAGTGAAAAGATTTACACATCATTTACTGCAAAAACCCTGTGGCAGGCTTATTGCGAAAAGGTTTACGGACTCTTGACGGCGAAAACCTTGTGGCAAGCCTATCGCGAAAAGATTTACACACCCTTTACGGCGAATACCTTTTGGCAAGGGTGGTCGTGAAGCGGTTACGAAAAGCTTGACGCCTGGAGACTAGGACCCGTTTTTCAAGGTTTTATGAAGGTTACATCCTTGTCATCTGAAGCTTGCTCCCTCTTCGTTCGAGGGGTTTACACAAGGGTTATAAAAGGATAAAATGCTATCTGGGATTCTTTCCAGAATCTTCGATAGGACAGAAGTGAGCGCGATCGGTCTATAAGAGGCCGGTGAGGTTGGAGGTTTACCTTTCTTCAGAATCGGTATCACGGTAGTTTGCTTCCAGGAAGTTGGAACACAGCCAGACGCCCAGCTGTTATTGAATATAGCCAGCAGGCTAAGGAAGAGATGGTCCGGGAGGCGTTTTATCAGTTTAGCAGGGATAGAGTCGGGGCCAGGTGAGGAATTGCGCGTTTTCTTGATAGCGGATTTTAAGTCGCAAAGGGAGAAAAGCCCGTTGAGGGTAAAGCCATCTTGCTCACAGAGATTGAGTGGGATACCTTCGGAGATGCTGGGTTTGATGAGTGAGATGGCAAGGCAGTTTGCCTGCGCAAGAGGCGAAGTGATGGCAATGCCGCCAATTTCCAATACATTATGCTATTGGGGACTGGTTGTGGGGCGGTTAGTGATGCTCTTGAGGATGTGGTAGATGGATCCGGTCCTGGCGGCCTCCTGACAATTGCGATCCCAGTAATTCCGTTTGCGAGCCGCGATAAGTCTTCTTAGCTCAGCCCCGATCTCCTTGGAACGGATGAAATGATCTCTGGAAAGCTTGATGCGCGAGATTTTAAGGAATCGCTTTTTCTTGCTAAGGAGATTTCTGGCACCACCACGGGTTAGTTCGAGGGGGAAGAGTTTTTTGTGCAACTGAGCAGGTGGTCATGGTAACTTTACAGAAGTCAACGAATTCATTAATAGAAGGTAGGTCAAAATCATGGTTGGACCTCAGAGACGCGTCGACTTTGTCCCATCGGAGGGTCGACATTGTGTTAGGAACACTGGTGCGATGACTACTACCTAAGTCGATTGAGATGGGAAAGTGATCGCTGTCAAAAGTGTCTTGTAAGACAGTTAAAGTTGTCATCTGTGCCAGATCCGGGGAAGCAATAGACAGATCGATCAGGGAAGTTTTCCCCCTAGGAGAGACGTGGGTTGGGTAGTGTGTATTAAGCAGGATAATGTTGTTTTTCTCTATCCAGTCACCCAGATAGCATTTTATCCTTTTTAAACCCTTGTATAAACCTCTCAAGCGAAAAGGGTGTAAGGTTCAGATGACAAGGGAGTAACCTTCATAAAACCTTGAAGAAAGGGTCCTAGTCTCCAGGCGTCAAGCTTTTCGTAACCATTTCATGACCCCCCTTGCCACAAGGCTTTCGCCGTAAAGGGTGTGTAAACCTTTTCGTGATAAGCCTGCCACACGGTTTTTGCCGTAAGGGTTGTATAAACCTTTTCATAATAGGCTTGTCAAAAGGTTTTCACGGTAAAGGGTGTGTAAACCTTTTCATTCTGAGGTTCCCACCCTGTAGATATAGGAAAGGTTACAAAAACTTTCCTTTATAAAGTATCATTTATCTTTTGCGTTCAAAAAGAAACACATAATTGGGAGAGTTCCAATATTGTTGGAAAATGCTTTAAATTTAGTGGTTAATGAAAAATTAATATTTATTCTAGAGGAATTTAATTACAATTTGCCTTTAATGGTATCAATCATAACCCAATTTATTGATAAATTTTAATTTATTTGCTAGATAGAACTTACTAGTATAATAAACATAATTTACTTTTTTTTTGTAAAGAATTTTTAAAAAAATAAAGATTCAAAATTCAATAAACAACTATGTACATAATATTAAAAAAATGCATTGAGATCTTAGTAGGTTGCGTTAGACAATTTAAATTGCATTAAAATTTGTTTTAAATGGTTAATCCAAGCTACTTATAGTTTTATTATTAGAAACATATACAACTAAAAATACATTTTTACTGATCATTTTTTAGATAATTCTTTATTTTGAAGTAAACAAACACAAATGAGTTGCTTTTGCATTTTATACAAAGAATATAAATTAAACATGATTTTAAATATATACTACAAATATTTCTTCATTTATTTGCTGCATCTGACAAGAAGTTTCTGGAGGATTCTTGAGGAAAACTAAAGTGAATCCCATTCATTTCTCTCTGAAAAAAATAAGCAAATTTAAAATCTATAATAATAAAACAAGCTGTGTGTCTGTCTGTCTGTCTGTTTGTAGATCTGTAGAAACCTACTTAAAATTGGAGTAGAGCTCTGAAATTTTCAACACAAGAAGTTTTGACCTTCTAATTTTATGAATGTCAAACAGAATGTTAAAATTTTAATTAGTTCTTTTTTAATTAATATTTTAATTAACTTTTTTTTTACAAAGTGACTTCAAATAGAGATACAGATCTGAAATGTTCAACATAAGTAGTTTTAGCCTTCTAATTGGACTTTTGAAAACCAGAATGTTAAAATTTTAATTAGTTATTTTTTTATTAATTTTCTTAATTAATTAAAAAAATTACAAAACGACTTCTAATTGGGTTACAGCTCTGAAATTTTCAACATAAGTAATTTTGGCCTTTTTATTGAACTATTGAAAAAAAAGAATTTTAAATTTGTTGTTAGTTTTTTTTTTAATTAATTAATAAATATATTACAAAAAGGGGTTTCTAATAGAGCTACATCTCTGAAATGTTCAACATAAGTAGATTTAGCCTTCTAATTAGACTTTTAAAAAACAGAATTTTAAATTTTTATCTAGTTCTTTTTAATTAATTTTTTTAATCAATTAATAACTATTTTACAAAACGATATTCAATAGGGTTACAGCTCTGAAATTTTCAACATAAGTAGTTGTGGCCTCCTAATTGGACTTTTGAGAAACAGAATTTTAAATTTTTATTTAGTTCTTTTTTAATTAATTAACAAATATTTTACAAAACGATTTCTACTTTGGCTATATAGTTCTGAAATTTTCAACACAAGTAGTTTTGACATTCTAATTGGACTATTGACAAACAGAATGTTAAAATTTTAATTTGATTTTCGATTAATTCTTTTAATATTTTTTTATTTTTTTTTACAAAAAGCGACTTCTAATAGGCCTAGAGCTCTGAAAGTTTCAACATAAATAGTTTTGGCTTTCTAATTTTGCTTTCCACAAACACGTGTTAAAATAATCTTAAAGGGGTGTTGTATTATTCTATTAACGGGAGGATTTTTTTTTTTTGTCGTCTCCACAGGGTAGAGGTTTCTAATATTAATGCTTTACATAACAATTATAGACTTTAGTGAGTGAAGCGAGCTTATGCTTACGCAACAATAAACCTTTCAGTGAGAGAAGACTATTCTTGAATAGTAATGAACCTATCACCGAGTGAAGTAAGCCTATACTTATGTGTCAATGAACTTTTCAGCTAACGAAGTGAGCTCGATTTTGCCTAGCGATGAACCTTCCTGCAAGCGAAGGGCTAAAAACTGGGATCTATACACCAACGACGGATTTCCGTAAAGCAAAGCCTCATAGCTAGTTAAAATATTGCACATTTTAAAATTTCGTTGCGAAGCACGGGTATTCAGCTAGTTTAATTAATAAAAATGTGATTTTTCATGTGTAAGCTATCCTGATAAAAAAAAGCAAAACAAGAAACTGATTTATATTTACTACCTCCGACCTATCATTACCTATGCCATACCTGTCTGGGGATATACTACTAAAACGCAATTTAAAAAACTTATCAACCTAGAAAACAGCTTTACTAGAAGGTTATGCAAAGCAAGATATGGTTTATGAGAACTAAAAAACTAAAGAATGCAATCAAACTCCCTGAACTCCTCAAATATACAAACAACTTGCTCAAAAATTCTTTAAAAACATAGACTCAAATCCCAACCTTGCAATTAAAAAATATTCTTAAATATAACCCAAAAACAGACCCCGATACATTATCTAATAATTTAATTTCCACCTTCAATCAGCCCTGCACTCACCAATAAACAACTTCCAGTAACCAATTCCCCCTTTCACCCAAGCTACGGCACCCGACGAACACGGATTCGTTCTCTCTTTTTTTCCACCACCCCTTCACTTCCTCTTCCACACAGCGGCCATGCACGAGCAACATCTCGTAGCAACAAAAAGATACTCCCTGTTTCACCTCGATTAATAATTTGGTATTGAAGATCAGAACAAATAAAGGATTCTACTTACGTAGGATTGCTTAGCCATATGAAGTCAGTGGCGTATACAGGGAGGAGGCTGATAGGGCTACAGCTCCCTGAAAATTGAGGAAAATTACATTTCCAAGTGTAATGTAACATTTTTTGTAAATAGTTAATGCTTGATATCCTCATTTAACTAACTTTTCGAGTCAGTAATTTTTTCAAAATAATTATAACAACGAGAAATGAACACAAAAATACAAGCACATCTATTTCATTTCTAACTCTTGCGATTTTGCATTTCTTTCTCATTTCTATACGCTGAAGTCATGGCGTCCTTCAGATAGTCAGAGCAGAGAAAACCTACTGGTTCCCTGAAAGAGCATGCATAGACACAAGATTTCTCCCTCCTGATACCACTAATACAAATCTGCCATAGAAAATCTGGTAAAATTTTATGAAAGAGATTATCCTGATTTTCAAAACATCATCGAAGCAGAATAGGAAATATGGAAAACAAAATACAGGGTTACTATAAAAGAATCATTCATTTTCAAAACCCGATTTATTCAAAAATATTATACTTACAAATATGATTGATACAAGAAAACAACCACCAAATATTTAAGTTTTATGCTCCAGGTGGTACTCAAGTTAACCGATTTATTCAAAAGCATAATACTTTTTAATAAATCGTGTGTTGAAAATGAATGATTCTTTTGTAGGGGGTAACCCTGTACAAAGGCTTTCTACTGCCATTGATGCTTTCGCAGAATGTTCTGTAGACATATATCCGAATATACGTCACTTATTAAAAAAATTGTATTTTACCAGTTTCAATTGCAACTTCTGAGCTTTCAACCTTGTGATCGCCGACGAAACGGTATAGTGGTTAGCGTGCTAGCTTCTAGACCGCGAGGTTGCGGGTTCGAGTCCTGTGTTAGGCATGGGTGTTTGTAAATGTATGTTGGTTTGTCAAATGACGAATGTTTCGGCACATTATAGCCGTCGTGTTGCTGACGGCGCCAGATAATCTGAAAACAACCAACCTTGTGATCATTAACATCATATTAAGAAATTCTATGAGCAAAACAAGGTTGAACAGACTGTCACTTTTTGTCGATTCACAGCAACATAAAAATATTTTTTTCGGTAGCCAATAAAATTGTCTTTTTTAGGGGATTTAGTACCAATAAACAGTGTTTACATTATATCATAACAGTATTTACCGTTTAGTAAATTTCATTGTATACACCAGCGTTGATTTTTTAACATGTTACTTCTTGCGTTGTTTGTATTATGTGTTTACATTGATTTTATTTATAACACTCATGCTTACGTTTTTTTAATAACACATGCTTAAGTTGTGTTTTAGAAATGGCACTAATGTTTATTTAATGTTCTTTTCGTTATAATGTAGAATTGTAAAATTATTTGTTTTTCAATACCTTAACAGAATAATTGTGAAACACTGCAGTTTTAAATTTCATTTCATTATGTTAAAAAGTGAGTACTTTTAATTTATAACTAGTTTTATTACTTTTTAATATTAGCTGCCCAACCCTCTTTCCTATTATGATCAAATGTTCAGTTTTTAAGGCGTTACATAAATATGGCAAGAGCAGACAAAAGTCTTTTTTCTTTCAGAAAACCAAAGAAAAAAACTAAACAGTGAGTAACTATAATACTACTAAAAAAGTATAGTAGAAGTACTGATCCTCCAATTCTAAAATGTGACTGCAAAAAATTAATAATCAAATGAAATAATAAAATAAAATTTTAAATATTGAGTCTGCTCTACAAGAAAATAGCGAATAAACACAATAAAAAATGGTGACTAAATAAAAATAAACATTAGAAAAATTATAATTTCACTCCAATATACTAAAAAAACATGAAAAAGTAATAAAATAAACAACAGAAAATAATGAAGTAGTTCTTGAAGAGCTGGTCAACAAGCAGGTTACCAGAAAAGCGACTAGCAGAAGAATTCATTGTTTTTAACACTATACGCAGATTTGATTAAAAATTACAAAGTAAAAAAAAAGCTTACCTCAAACTTCAGGAGATAGCTTTGAGTTGTGTTTCAGCATTTTGCAGTCAGATCTTTTGAGTTGTGGAACGCAAGATTTTCTGAGAAATATTGGAAAATGTATTTTAAACAGAGTTTGAAAGGAACATTGGAACAGATGTAGCATAGGACATTTGGCGATTAGAAAATTCGCCAAAATTAAAAACACAGTAACTATAATAAAATTTAAATAAAAATAAAGAAGGGCTTGTCATGAAGAACCCGCGATATCTTGTTAACATAATCTTGAAAATAAAAATGTTACTACAAATTTTTAAAATTTATTGGATCCATACTACGAAACCAAAAGACAAAAGATGCCAATTTTTTTTATTTTTTTTTAACTTGAGATGGAGAAAAGCACCTCTTCTGTTTCTAACACTTCCACTTTCTAATTCTTCTTCTAATGACAAGGATATGAGAGATCCCATTAATACAATTTAGTGTTTAACATAAATTGTAGTATCGTAAAAACGTGTTACGAGGTAAAAATTACGCTCAGAGGGAATTATGGAATAAAGCTATTGTTTATAACAAAGCATGACTATTTAAAAAATTCTACCCCAACGCAATTCAATAACTTTTCGCCACAAAAACTGGGTTTTTTTTGCCCATAAAACTTTTCGAAGAAACAAAAGTTGCTTTCCTATGAAAAAATTGTTAATGATTTCTAGGCTGCGTTACTATGTATCAATAACTAATTAAGCCTATTTCTTTAAGAATTTGATTAAACGCTTCCATTTTAAGGTACCGTAATATGGGGTGAATCGGAACACTTTTTAACTTTCAAAGTAATAATCGGTTGTAATAAGATCGTTAAGGAACATAATTTTGATATAGAAACTTGGGTCTTACCTTCTTTGAGAATCAACCCAAAAATTTTTGTAAAAACTAGGACTTTAATTTATTTTGAATTTTTTAATGGTGTTCCGATTCACTCCGCAGAAAGGGGTGAATCGGAACACCATGAAAAAATTCAAAATAAATTAAAGTCCTAGTTTTTACAGAATCTAGTGTTCCGATTCACCCCTTTCCGCAGAAAGGGGTGAATCGGAACACTAGTTACAATTTATGTCTGATCTTATTTAAATGTTTATAGGGTGGCAAAAAGCAAATAATAATGCATTGTGGTGAATCGGAACACAAAATTATCATAAAAAAAATCATTTAATATGCCGGATAAAATTTGTGTTTGTCAATTATTGTCAAAACAAATCATATGTTTGAAAGCGTATCAACTCTTATATAACTCTCCTATAACTCATCCAAATAGTCGTTAAAATTAAAAATACTTTTTAATCTACTTTATGTTTGCGTGTCGTATGACTGCAAATTCTTTAAAATATCTTGAGAAAGGCGAAAAGCATCCTCATTTGTTTCAGAAAATCTCTTCGTTCATAAGAGCTTTTTGTAAAACACACTTATATAGCAATAATCTTGTGGGTGTAAAACTTTTCTCACACAGAGTCTTCATACATTTTTCCATATAACTTAAAGATAACGAAGTCATTTAGAGAAAAAAACCACTGGAACAATCGGGTTTTCTGCCATGCGGAAACTAGGCTCCTCTTCTGACATTTGTTCAAGCCTACAATCTTGATTACTGTCTTGAAGGGAGTAATTAGACTCTTCTTCAGTCGTTGAATCTTGTGTGGAACATATTCTTGCCAAAAACAGTATTTTAATATCACTTTTCAAGTGTTCCGATTCACTCCGCAAATCTCAAAATCGAGTCGAGGCAAAACATAAAAATTCGTAAAATATTTTTTTTTTAAATCAAGTTAAATTAAGTATGGCATGCAGTTGTGGATGTTTATACTTATCTAAATATATATTAGTTAAGTCTATAACTGGTACATGTTATTAATTACGGGATAAGTTTTGGAGATGTTAAAACTCATTAGATTGTATGCACGCTGTTTCAGAATTTTTTTTTTAAAAAAAGGACAGTGTTGAAAACCCCTCAAAACATGTGCCAAGATTAAAAATATGTTAAAAAAATGAAAAATATATATTTAATAAAACTGCTTTATTTGTGTAAAATAATAATTTCTTTGTAATTTCATGAAATTTCGTTCCGATTCACCCCGCTGTTCTTATTCACCCCATTTTACGGTACTTGCCTACGTTCGGAGCACTTTTTAAAAAAAAACTTTAAGTAGGAATATTTTAAGTACCTTTTTATATTTAGTACTACTATAGCTTATTAATACAGTAAAAAAAATTCAAATTTATTATTATTATTTTTCAAAAATTGCAATTTTGCATGAAATTTTGATGAAATATATCAAAAACTTAAAATAAGATAAATGAAGAGCTATTAAGTTTTTTAGGAAATAAATTGAATATAAATAAACTTCATGCTTTTATCTAGGGCATATACTACATTAAGAAAAATATATTCATTAAAACTTTTTTATGGATAGTCGAAAAATAAGTTAGTGATTTTGTCATGAAGCTAGCGAGGCTCCTTGGTTTGAAGCTGCTAGCGCCATCTGTCTTCCTCCCACACACGAATGTTCTTGATTTCTCCCCCATTCTACGCTGGGGACGCCATGTTATGAAGACGTCTAGAGCGTTAGTCTCAGAAACTATTTTGTTTATATATAATTTGTGTCGTCTTTCCGTTAATTAAAACCTATTAACCAAGATCTAGAGAGGACTCTTGCCATTCATTTCATGAACTGTTATAAACAGGGGCGGATTTAGAGGTCAATCACGGGGGGTGCGATTATGACCGTGAGTGGTTACAGTCGCGGTAATAATTTTTCAACTTGGAAGAGAAGGGGAGGGGAGGGGTATCATCAATTAGTATGATAATGCCAGGGTTCAATGGAGAAAAAAAATTAGAGGGTTTGACCATCCTCTTTTGCGTCCCATATAACAAATTACCCCGAAAATGTAATAAAAAATTACATTATAAATATTTAGTATTTTTTATTAGAAAAAGAATATTTAAGAGCTCAAAAAAATATCTCATGCAGATCAGTTGAAGTGTAAAAAGTACAACAACCCTGAAAATTCAACTTTTTTTATGCAAGTTAATTAACCAATATATTCAACATCATAAATAATTTAATGCAGAAAAGAGGCGGCAGATCTTTTAACGACTTTAGACAATACTGCAGGTACATTAAACTCTATATTCATAAAGTTTTAATAATTTCCAAAGTTAAACAATGCTTTTCAACTGTGTTTGACATCACACTAGTAAATTAAAATATAAGTTACATAAACTTGAGACTGTACACTATAATATTGAACCTTGCATTCAAATTTGATACGGCATTATTTACTGTTTCCATATTTTCCTTTATTTAAATGAAAATCGAGGGTTTGGCGTTATTTTTATGTGGGAAGAGAAAGGGGGACGCGCTACATTCTAGGAAGAAAAGGAGCAACCGGAAGACTACGGAAGTACACGAGAAGTACGTCACAAAAGAGAATAGTACTATCCATAACAGCAAAGCAAAAGAATGCCATTAATGGAGTTGAGATGTTCCGAAACACATGAAATATGAAAAAGGGAAAGGCAAAAATAATTAAATTGTCTTATTTGACGTCATATCTTATTGTAAAGGAGATATATAGGCCACTCTGTTATAAATTGGCAAAAAGGATAAATCAACAAATTACAAAGTAAACTAGTGGTGTGAAACATCGCACAACTTTCAGTTACACTATAATACTGACGTGAATTTGTGTTGTTTACCGTTTGTATATTTTCAGCATTCATTTAGAAAAAATAGTCAGTTTGGTGATATTTTTTGTAATAATTCTTATCTGGGTCTCTAAAAAGAAAAACTTCCGCCAAAATGGTGATTATGGCTATATACTTTTTGATAATTCTTAAATTATCCTTTCTTATAAGTGGAACTGAGGAGAAGAGAAAGAATGGTCGTTTATGAGCTATGCTCAAAGAAAGAGAACTCTGTGTTAAAAGCATTCGTTTTTCAACTTTTTACGCCATTAAAGCATTTTTACTGCAATTTCAGAGATGCGGGATGTTTAGAACCCCATAAGAGGCATTACCACAGCGATTTCGATCAAAATTGTTAGAGCCTATTTTTAGCAATCATTGAAAAACATGTTTCTTTCAATGGCAGCTACCTTATGAGCATGCGCGATTTTGACGAAAACCTTAAAGTTAGGTCTCATGGCCGCCACCAATCAATACACCAAATTTAAACATCGTTGGTCAATTTATTCAGGAGTTATGCTGACCACAGAGACAGACAATATTTCTCGATCACTTTTTTGAAATCAGGAAATTCCAAAACTTGGATAAAGGCAAAAACAAAAAAAAATCGTAATTTTTTTTTACCGAATGCTATACTTTCATTACCCCATATGGGTAATTGAAAGAAAAAAGACTTGATAATTTAAATCATGGAAAATCTAAATTTTTTTTAACGAAATCTATTGAAAATCTAAAGAACACCGTCTTTAAATTAAACTGATGGTGTTGTTCTATGCAATGGCGGATCCAGCCAGGGGGCGCGCACCCCTCCCTCAGCTTGAGTATATATATATATATATATATATATATATATATATATATATATATCTTTTTAAATAAGCTCACACAACAAACATATTTCGACCTTCATCTAATTTCCGGGGGGGGGGAGGGGGGGGAAGCTTATTTTTGGATCAAGAGGTTCTTTTTAAAGTCTTAATTCTAACTTCTCATTCAAACGGACGGTGAAAGATTGTTCAAGCATTCTAACCTCCACCCCCTTGATCTTGAAGACATTTCATGATACTTCAAAACGACACATCTCTTTCTGTTAAAAGTATTCTGGGATCGAATTATCAATAAATATTCTTCCCGTCCTTCAGGACCAAAGATACCTTTTTCTGTTGGCTCGGAGGAAAAGATTTTTACTCTCACATGCGTAATTTTCAACGCCAAACAGGGGGAGGGGGGGGGGCAATAACTGACTATTTGGGTTACCCTCCCTCCTCGGAAATTGTCACCTTCATTCAGCTGGACATGGTAATTGGCTAAACTTTAAAGTTTTGATAGAAAGGAAGAGAAAGGTTGTTTATAAACTGCATAAGAACTCGTCCAGTTCTAGCTCGGGCTTCTAAATAAGCGCCATGTTTGTCGCCATCAAATTAAAAATCCTCCTTTGCAACACCACAGTGGAAAGGTATGCCAAGTTTTTACAAGAAATACACTTTCAAACAGTTTTGTAAAAAGTATTATCTGTGTAAAGTATCAGTACTCGGTGGGTGCCCACGGGAAGCAGGAAGATCTACTTTTTTTCAGTGATTATTTCGGGGGGGGGGGGGGTCTTGTTTTACGATATTATATAATGTCAAATTTTATCATTGGACTTTTTCATTTAATTTTATCATTATACTTTTTTTTATGTGTAAGTATACTACTATTGGCAATAGAGACTTCGAAACTGGAATTTATTTTGTAATAACTGATCAATAATTAAATTGTATTTGTTTCTATTGCCTTATTAAAAATATTGCTTATAATTATTAGTAAAACATTCTCTTTGGAAAACAATTTTTCCCTACATACTTTAGATTACTCGAGTAGCTATGAATTATCCAGTAAAAATACAAATATTTTATGAATGTTTAATTTTGATGTATAATTACTGATTTCCCAGTTTGATGTAAGTATAATATAAGGTTTATACGTAGTTAGTTAGTCACAAATAAAAGTAGCAAGTTCCCGCTTTCATTTTGGAATTGCTTCAGTATAATCGATACCTCCGGAAAAGTAGCTCGCTAAAATGTTCAATATGTACAGTACATTTTTAATACAATTTTTTTACTAAATAAAATAGTAAAGGAAAAAACAAAAGGACAGTGTTAACCACCCTACGCTAAGCTATCAAGTCGGAGATGTGACGGATGAGGAGGGGGTCAATCAATGGATATGGATGATCTTGAAACATATTTTTTGAACACTGCTTAGATTTTGATTTTTTTTTTCAAACTTTTTTTAAATATTTCATTTCGTCCTGACTAGGGCATAGCAAATTGTTGCGCCCCCCCCCCCCCCTCAGGAAAATCCTGGATTCGCCACTGGTTCTAAGGCTCGATTTATTTTGTTTTCAAAATTATATTGTGCGTATTTTAATCATAAACAAATAGAATGTGATATTTATTTAGACTCCACGAAAATTAGCAAACTGCTAATTATCTGTAAAACAAGTCTATATTCTCTTAAAATTGCAAAAATACTATTTTATATTCCTATTGACTGCACAAATTGGACTATACAAAATTTTTTTAAAAAAATGCTGTGAATTATAACAAGTGTAAAGTGATATACGCTCACAACACTTAAAGAAGCTGTCAGGGAGGTTAATTTAAATTCAAGTAATTGTTAAAATTAAGGTTTGGATAAAAACTAGCAGCCTTGCACATCCTTCAATTGTGATCTGCACCACCTTGGAAATAAACTTAAGAGTCCATGCATAAAACTACTACAATAAGAATTTAAAAAAAAAAAAAAAAGGATAATAACTAAAATGTCCAAATTATATTTCACAATTTGTTATTTCAATAAAAATTGTAAAAATATACTTTAAAATGTGATGAATAAAAAAAAAAAAAAACTCCCCAGCTATCCCTTTTGGAAATATGATGAGCAAATGAAATTTCTTATAAATTGAAATTCCTTAAATTCTCTGACAACAGTTAATTGCAAACAAAGTCAATGGAGGTTTTATCGGATGATAGAAATTTCGCAATGAAGAGTAAGCAACTGCAGATATCTTGAAAAAAGTTTTCAGTATGCGATGGCTATCCTGCTAGTTTTTACTTTCAAGTATTCATATGTGTATATCGGGTAATGGAAAGTATGGCATTAGGTGAAAAAAAAATGATTTTTTTCTCGCATTTCTCCATCTTTTGGAACAGATTTCAAAAAAGTGTCCTAGAAGAAATGTATGTTTTTGTGTACGTGGTCAGCATAACTCCTGATGTTCAAATTTGGAGTGCAGGTTGGTGGTGGCCATGGGATCTACCATTAAGGTTTTCATCAAAAATTGTACATGCGCATAAGATTGAAATCATAAAATATCATGTTTTTCCATAATTGCTCAAAAACGGTTTTAACAATTTTGATTAAAATCGCCAATGCTTGTTAAGGTGTTCTAATCGTCTCTACCTTAGAAATTTCAGTTGAAATGCGATAAAAAGTTGAAAACGAGTGCCTTTAATACAGAGCTCTCTGCTCTTGAGCATCGTCCATCAACGATTGACTTTTTTTCTGTTTCACGCATAAGGACAATGTAATGTCTATCGAATAAGCATCGAAATTTCTCCATCATGGCTGATATTCGTTTGCCATTGTAAAAATTATTACCAAATGTATCGGCAAACTGGCCATTTTTATTAAAATGAGTGAAAATATGAAAATGGTGTATAACACTATAAATTTTATTGCAATGACGAATTTTCTAGAGTAATTGAAAGTTGCAAGACGTTCCACACCCCAAATTTTTATGTGTGCTCGTAAAGTGAAAAAGGGATGCTTGATATTTTGGGAGACTCAATTTCACATTGTTTCACTTACAACCCCATTGAAAAAAAAATTTAATTCTTATACTTCATAAAAAATTTTGAAAAATAAAAGGGGGGGGGGGGCATTTTTTGGCGGTGGGACTTAAACATACATTATTTTGCCACTGACCAAAGGTACTGAAGTTCACAATATGCATCGTCACGAATGTGCCTTCCTTCTTGAAATTTACAATATTAAAAATTCACAGAATGAAATCTGTGAGGGAAACATTATCGAGAATTTACTATAAATGCATTTGAACATGAAATTAATTTCAATAATATATCTAACATTTTTATAAAATTAAAAGGAAGTAAATTTTAACCAATTAAAATTATATGAACACAAATTATTAAATTTAGAATAGCAGCTTTCCATTTATTTTGGTACAAATAACATAAAAAAAAACTTTACTGTAGGGAAAGTTTTTAATTCAGTGGGTTTGAGTTTGTATGGCACAAGAGCTAAGCTAATTGTGGCAGTGCTGCACCTACTTTAATTAGGTATTGGTTGGTGGTCTTTTTGAGTGAGATCTACACAGCCTTCTGCTGTTGCGAGATTTACTGGATCAGTGAAAGCCCCGCATTTGTTAGCCGAGTATTCTGCAAAATCCATGGGGGGTATCCATATTTTCAGGTTGAACCAGTGGCAAGCAATTGAAACAAATATTGTGTTAGCCACTATGTAAAACCACCATATAGTCATCATATTTTTTAATTAATAACATCATATAAAGTATATCCTTATTTAAAAGGTCCCAAATCTAAATTGCGTTTTAAAATGCACATTTTTATTCTTATGCAAAAAATTCTCCTTTTACAATGATTGACTTTAATGGTAGTTGAATTTTGGGACATTTAATTGGATAAAATTACTTTCTAAGAAAGGATCATAAGTGTAAACAAACAGATTTCTAAAAACCTGGTTGTAAACCTCTAATTTATGAAAGCTAACTGTAGGCTTTAATACCAGTTTTCTCCTGAAAATTCCTGTTAATGTATATTGCAGAATTCTTGTAATTTTTACAAAAGAACAAAGTAACACTGAATTAAGCCAATCTTTTGAAAAATACATATATATATAACTGATTTAGAAAAACTGTATTTACTTTAGCTTCCGGTTACATAAAAAAAAACACTGCACATTTTTCTCACTACATACATACTACTTCTATGCATTTGTACAAGTTAAAGGAAATCAGTGAATTAAATTTGCTGTCATTGTAAGAAATAATTTAAATTTTTGAATTATTACAGTTTAAAAATTGAATTACACGATCAATATAATGAATAGCAAGACAAAATTAATGTATTACTTGAATTTTTTTTTTGAATAATACACAAACCTTGTGTATAAAAAAGGTGATACAATCAATTTTGTTCCCACAAAAACAGACATGGAACAGCTGCCACCCCACCCCCCCCAATAAAAAAAACAGAACTTACATGAAAGCAATGAAAACCTGTAAAAAAACTCATTTTTTTAAAGAAAATGCCAGAAGTCAAACAACTTTAAACAATTAAATTATATAGGCAAACAGGTTAATCTAATTAACCCTAATTTTCTTATTACATTAAAAAAAAACTAAAATTTTGTTCTAAAGAACTGAAATTAGATTTTCCGCTGAACTGCAGCATCTCTGAAAAAAATCAAGATTCAAAAATTTAAATTTAGAACTTTCAGCATAAAAGAAACTGACCTAAAAATCAATCAACGAATACAATTACAGAACTATAATAACTTTTAGTAAAGTCCATTTATTTCAATAAAAAACATGAATAAAATGAATGCTTTATTTACTAACAACACAAAGATTGGTATCATCATAAAATAATTCACTATTAATTAATACAATTAAAAATTTAACAGATATTGTAAATCATTCAAACATGTCAAATAGTATCGTCAGCCACAGCAGTCTATTTGAAGTTCTAGCACAGAATCTGAAAGAAATTATTAAAATTCTCACATTAAGTTACTATGAAACACAGTATACAATAAACATAGAATGGCTTAAAAAAAAAAAAAAACTTTAAACAATTATACTATGTTGACAAACAGGTAAATATAATTTGATTAAGTTTCCCATTTTTTTTTTTTTTTAAACTACATTCAATGTACTGAAATTAGTGTTTCCACTGATCTGTATTATGTTTGACAAAAACTGATTAAATGTCATTAACTGCAACTTCAGATTATTCTATGTAACTTTAGTTTGGACACACATTAAAAAACCTGATTCTAACAGAATGTAACTATCTTTAAAAATGTAAAGTTGTAGTAAAATCCCAGAGTAAGACTAACACTTGGGATGTGAAGGATATAAATAAAATATATCCCCCCTCCCCCCCCCAAAAAAAAAAAACTATTTTAAATTCTTTTATTTAAAAATATAATACCTTTGTTTACTGAAATTTTTACAATGATTAGAACATATTAAGAAATTTCAAAGGAAAAAATAATGCGTTTATTTTGCTATTGACAAATAAGAATATATTTCTTTACGTCAAAAATATGGTTTTACTTGTTGGACATTTTATTATTTCATTTCAAACGTTTTATGATGATTCTTTAATTTTCAGTAAAGAGGTCAAGTAAAATAATTAGAGTCAAACTAAAACAATACCATAAATAACATAATATAAAAGAGCTGAGAAATCTATGATTTAGGAGAAAAAATATATGTATACCTGATCATATGCACTTTTTCTTTACACACATTGAAAACTGGAATTGATTTCAAGTTCTGTAAAAATAATTGTTTTTTAGCTAAAGTAAACAGCTTCAATACATTCAATGAGTCAAACGCTTAGCATAAAAATAAGTAAAAAAAATTACATTCCAAAAATATAAATAAAACTATTGCACTAAAATAAGTTCTTAAGACACACTTCGAATGCAAAATAACCATATTTTAGTGAAAAAATTACACTTCATTTATTATTCTACATGAGTGCTTAGGAAATATAAATCATTGTAACAATACTTTTATAGATATTTTTTTTATTAGAATTTAGATGTAATTTTAAAGTTTATTCTTTCATACACATAAATCTTTCAATTTTTGAACCCCTGAAAAATAATTGAATTCGAATAAAATATAACTTTCCAATGTAAAATCTTACACGAATGCAAAATGTACAGAAAATTGGTAATTTACAATAATTTTGGATTCCATCTACTGGATTACAAGTCACTTTTAGTTGGTGCAGCAAAATCCAAACTTATCAAAAACAATATTTCACAAATTTCTTTCACTTCTAGATGATAAACACATAGCAATATAATGTAAAATTTTAATTTACCATAAATTATTTTAACAGATTAACACTATGTTCCAAAGTGCCCTGGATAGGACACATAAATGCAACTGTACTACCCTTGCGCAACACTCTTTCTATATTTTTTGGAAATTATAATTTTGCCAACCGGTAATAGTCAAAGCATTTCATTTAAGCAATTTAATACATTATGTAGGAAGTGGATAGTAATTACTTCTGATCAAGATTGATTTCTATTTGCTTGGGGCCAAGAAAAAACAGGCATTTAGGCTTTGAAGTCTATTGTCATTGAACAATAAAGTTTCAAATGGAATAAATCAGTAAAATATATTCCCTACAGATATACATATGTAGTTACAGAAATATAACCATATATACTTGCAACTTTATTCCTTTAGAATTCTAGCTGTTAAACTTGCAAATTTGTTTAACTTTTTCCTGCGATGTTTGTTTTTAACAGAGTTCAAAAGCGAAATGCTTAAATTGCAATAGCATGCATCGCAACCATAACCTAATGGTTTTGACAGTTCACTTCAACATATCTAAACATCAACTTTCAATACTAGAGCAGGATTGATTTTCACCTCAGTTGTTGTTCTGGGTTCGCCATACTTTTGACTCAGTGTTTTTTGCCATTTCGGATTCACTTTTGTTTAAATTTAAGTGAAAAAAAAATGTACCACTACATAACTTATTTTTATAATTAATACTAAAATCCAATTCAGAAATATTAATTTCTCATGATTTTCCAAAGTTGCCAGCAGTGACTTGTTTTTCCAAATGAACGATTCATTTGTAAAGAGCAATTTTTTGGTGGATAAAAATACAACGCTTTAAGTTAACATTGAATCTGAAATAACTTACAGGATCTTCTGTGTAGAGCACCAGAAATTCTTCTCACTTTAATTGCCAACTAGCTTAAGAAACACAAGCTGCAATAAAATGGAGATAAGGGGGACTGCACTGGTGAACCAAATTGTCTGCAATATAAATACATGCATTGAATATATTATTGTGGTTTTAAATTATGAAATATTTTGCCACTTTGTCAATATAAAATTTTTATTTCACAAACAATTAAATATCAATAAAATACAAAATCACTTGGTAAACACTAATATTACAGCTCTACCACAATAAAAGGAAATCTATTTTTAATGCTACAATACAATAGGAGCTTTTTGAAAATTGGCATGATTTTGTTTACAAAGTTAATAGTTTAAATTATAAAATATTAGATTTTTTTTTAAATGAATACAGAAAATTTAATCAAACACTTACTGGGTACTCTTCCGTTAGACGGGTACCAGTTGGTACCAAGTTTAAATGTTTACATGATGCATAAATGTTATAGGGTTGCTATAACAAACAATGAATATATTCATTGTTTGTTATAGCAACCCTATAACTGTTTGTTATAGCAACCCTATAACGGTTTGTTATAGGAAATATATAAATGATTCGAAGGTTACAAGTTTGAATGAGATATTGCTGCAATTTGGCGATTTTTATCCGATACCGTCTAAAGGAAGAGTACCCACCTACTGTTTACATAACTAGACATTTCTTAACAACTTAAACAATAAATTTATTTGCAAATTTTAATTAATCCCAAGCCTTCCATTTAATTAAATAGGTTTAAGCAATCAATTAATGGGTAAATTCTTAGTTTAAGGCTCTTCGCTACCGTCCATCTTGATTCTCCCCCCTAATGTTAAGTCTATGGGAAAATCTCTATATGCCTATTCGTAAAATAGAAAGAAGTTATACGAATATTTTTATACGGTTTGTTTTGTTGGATCGACGTAACTTCTATCCGTGTTTTGCTATGTTGTTTTTGGCCTAAAATGTTGTTAAGTTTATTAAAATATCAATTGTTTACTTTAACATCATATTAAAAAAAGTTGAAAAGAGTTATTGAAAATATAACATTGCAATGACAAAGATTAAACTTTTTTCTATCCAGATCATATTTTAAAATTATTTTCGTGTTTCTTAAACAGTCAAAATTAGAGAAACATTAAAGCTATATTTTGAAAAAAACCCTCTTCGCAAGAAGACACACCTCCAAAGGGGGACATAGATATTTCCCCCCCTCAAGAGCGAGGAGGGTCAAGTGATTTATTATCTTGGCTGGACCTGTTTTGCTGTATAAAGCGGTTCTTTATAAGCGGTCGTTAAGATGGTCTTATCCAAGCGGTCTTTAGCGTTAATTCCAGAAAACGTGCTTTACTGATGTATTTGAAGTTGCATCAAGGCGCGTTCTCAGGGGGGGGGGGGGGGAGGAAGTTTCACTGTCATAATCCACATAAAACCCCCGACATCCCGATGTTTTCTGACGAATGAATTACAAACACTAAAAGTAATCATAAATAATTTCAAAAAAATACTTTTTTAATTTACCATCATTCCGATAGGGTTAGCTTACGGTATCGCATTTAAACAAATAAAACACTTGTAACTCTCATTACATCAAAAAATCGTCATACTTTATTTTTTATCTACTTAGATTTAATATAAACTACATATTCAGGGTTATTCAGACTTCCTTCCTGGGTTTCGAAGCAAGGACTGGACTTATCGGCAGGAACTGGACTATCGCATTGATGCATGCCGTGTGACCAAGGGTCCTCACATAGAACACCTGTAAGCTATGTAAATAAAACTTGCATTGTTTCTGTATTCTTTCAAATGTTCTTATTTTCTGTATTAGTCTTAGTTTTTTTTACTATAGTGCTTCGAAACCTAGGAGGGAATTCTGAATAACCGTTTATATATATAAAAAAAGGAAATGTTTAAAATATATAGATGTTTTCCAAATGTAATTATAACATTTCAGTGCTACATGGCCTTTGTATTTCAAGCACCATAAATATGTAATAAAATCAGTCTGATATGATATTAGTGTATGTCCGTTTGCCTAAATATACTGCTCCTTCTCTAAGTGAATATAAACAAACAAAATTTTTTGATTAAACTATATATAATCTAGATAA
This sequence comes from Linyphia triangularis, assembly GCA_963978545.1. Classification (NCBI taxonomy): domain Eukaryota; kingdom Metazoa; phylum Arthropoda; class Arachnida; order Araneae; family Linyphiidae; genus Linyphia; species Linyphia triangularis. The sequence continues at coordinate 75,662,453 of OZ021725.1, read as the reverse complement.
TATTATTATACGTTTTCTAAGTAATATGTAGTCTCATGTTGAGGTATTTAATATAACTCGAATACTGGACTAGTTGCATATATAGGTGGCAGATTAAAAAACTGAAAAAATATTATGATATGGGACAAATATGGTATGTTTTAAAATCGTATTTGTAGAGAAATACAGCAGCAAATTAATTGTTTACTTGAAAACCCCTCCCACAGAAATTTTCTGGTTGTGCCCCTGTTTAATGTAACATAATGATAAGTAAAGTAGCACAGATGTAAAATAAAATGCAAAATGTACATGGGTCATATGCAATAGAGTACCATTATTGTACAGTTATACAGTTTTATCCATATTAAAAGTTACGCAACTCAAAGAGATATGAACTCCCCTGTCATCAGTGTTTACTTCCAGGGGCGGACTTAGAGGTCAATCAAGGAGGATGCGATTATGACCTTGAGTGTTTACAGTGGTGGTGATAGTTTGTGAACTTGGGGGACAGGGGGGAGGGTTATCACCAATTAGTATGATACTACTAGTGTTCAATGAAAGATAAAAATTAGAGGGTTTAACTATCCTCTTTTGCGCACATATAAGAAATTACCCCGAAAATGTAATACACTTTAATTCAATTAAATTATAAATATTTAGTATTTATTATTAGATGAAAAATATTTAAGAGCACAAAAAAATATCCCATGCAGATCAGGTGAAGTGTAAAAAGTTCAACAACCCTGAAAATTCAACTTTTTTATACAAGTTAATTTACCAATATATTCAACATCACAAATCATTTAATGCAGAAAAAGGCGGCAAATCTTTTAACAACTTTAGACAACACTGCAGGTACGTAAAGCTCTATATTTATAAGGTTTTACTAATTTCCAAAGTTAAATAATGCTTTTCAACTCGGTTTGACATCGCATTAGTAAATTAAAATATAAGTTATATAAACTTGAGACTACACTATAATATTGATCATTGTATTCAAATATGGTATTATTTTCTGTTTCCATATTTTCATTTAAATGAAAATGGAGAATTTGGCGATATTTTTGGCAATAATTTTTACATGGGACTCCCCCTTCCCCCCAAAAAAAATAAATCCGCGTCTGTTTACTTCGAACAGTATTCTCATACTTAAAATGATAATTTTTATAATTTCCAATCGATTAATTGCTCGTACTACCTTCAGAACTGTTTTAAAGTTATGGAAAGTTCTTAATACATTAACACTTTCCAAAAACGCATATCGTGGAAGCGTCCCACACAGAGGAGCTGCAGGAAGGTAGGAACGATATTGTGGTAAATGCCAATTCAAGACAACGATATGGTGGGGAAAGAGTTTTGGTCTTCAGAATGCAATATGTCGGATTGCTTTGTTAACTTCACAGGAACGCAAAGATAATTAAATTCGACTTTTTTTACTGTAATTTCGATAACTTGATCTAGGCAAATCTGTAATGGTGAAATATGAGTTTTTAAATCGTATTTATTGATCCCAAAGGCGCCGCTAAACAATTTTGCTAGTGGAGGGATGGGGGAGCAGTACTATTATATATTTTGAGGCGGAAATGACATTTAAAAAAAATTAAGAGCCAGAAAACGTGTTCGTGCATGAAAGAAAGATTATGGATATATACCAATAATCACCATAGGATGAAGAAATAAGTAGACAAAAAAATCAGTGCCACGGATATTTACTAAATGAACACAACACAAACTACTTACTACACATTCTTTTAAGAAAAATTAAGTTCTCCTTTTTTCTTTGGCAAACAAACCAATGGACTTTTGTATAAATTCTTTTAGGTTTCTATCAAAATTTTTCTCCAAATTTCAGTGGCATTAAGCATACTTTTCTTTTCAGCTTCTGCCAACGTGTTCAGTGTCGGTAAATTCAAAAGGACAGCAAACAGCGTGTGACAATCCCCCCTAAAAAAACGTTTGCCACAGGGTTGAAACAGGGGACAATGCTACTATGTCTATGTCCTGCAACTATCCCCATATCTCGGGGCCACACCCGACGGGTTGATGGAAGAGGAGGGTATCGTTGAAGTAAAATGCCCCATGTCATGCGAAAACTTATCGCCAGAAGAGTCTGTGATTTCTCGCAAGTTTACGTTTTGGAGTCTTAATAAGGAAAAAGTAATATCCGGTATAAACAGACGACACAAATACTATTTTCGAATTCAAGGACAATTACACATAACAAAACGTAATTACTGCCTGTTTGTGCTTTGGAACAGGAGAGGAATGAAGTATGAAAAGGTATTACGGGTTGATTCTTTCTGGGAAAACGAAATGAAAGAAAAATTGACTAATTTTTATTTCGATTGCATACTGCCAGAATTAATTGAGCCACGCCATACAAGATCAATGGCAATAAGGGATCCAGCTTCCATTTTAGAAGCGATGGAAAAAAGAAAAGAATCGCTTAAAAGAAAAAAATAACGCCACTGTACCATTTTCATTGCATTGTAATTATGAAAATTTTATTTATCCTTTTATTTTTTGCTTATTTTTAAATTTTTGGTATTTCTCAATAAATGTATACAATTTTCTTTTATGTTAATTTTTGTTTAATTTGGAGATCTATTTTTATAAAATTATTCATTGATATTAAAATGATATAGGTTTAAATTTATTCGTGTGATCTTTTGTGTTAAAATAATGGTTTCGTTTTGAAGTAAACTCTTGAAGTACTTTTTAGTATTGACAGTAAGCAGATTGGCTTACGATTTTTTAAAAAATAATTTTGGAAAGATATGACATAAAAAACAGTTGTAACGTGCATTGGGATTTTTTCATCTAGAAATTAATTGAATATCAACACTTTCATTGGATTTTTCGGATCTTCTAAACTGTTCCAAACAATTTACAACAGGTGGTTCCCAAAACTGTTCGTGCACTAATTTCAATTAAATACTGCATTATCCATATCAAAAATTAATATTTGAAAATAAGATTTGTTTAATAATATCTCTAATTTCATCTTAATAAAACTACATAAAATATTTTTAATGCATAGCAAAACTTTTTTTTAGAAAATCATTAAACTGTAAGTAACATATAAAATATCTCCCAAAAGTTTTCGTAAACTTAAATTTTTTCTTACATATTGGTATTTGCTGCAATATTCTAGTACATTACGAAGACTTTTAGAGCCACTTTACATACAGATCAAATTGACGTATAGAAGTCGCAATACATTTGAAGAAAAAGTTTCTCATTTAAAAAAATTATAATTCCCTATTTTTAGTGCCAGAAAAGAAAAGATACATCGTAGTTTTCAAATTTATTTGTTGTAGAATAAATAATTGCAAACATTTCAAATGTAGAACATAAGAAAATGACTAGTGACTTCACTTTTGGAAAAACAACAACATTAAGATTGTTTATTCTTCAGTTGTGAAATAATGGAGGTGAATCAAATTAAAGTTAATAAGAAGATATGAGTGTGAAACATGCTATTTCTTTCCTTTTTTTTTTTTTTTTTTTTTTTTTTAAATAATAATTGTTTACTACAATGACCAGTGTTCCCCCCCCCCCCCTTCTCCTTTTTTTTTAATATATATAGAGCCGAGGTTTTTATTCGATTCATATTCTTTCAGACATTCATTATTCGAAAATTCATCATGTTCAATATTCGAAAATATGTGAAGTGTTCTTATTTAAATTATTGTGAGTATTATCAAAAGTATTTTGCTGCGTGGAATGCTACCTCGCTCTTGTTTGATTTGATTAGATAATAAACGGTAAATTTTTCCAAACCATTTCCCCCGTACAACATGTCCTTGCGCAAGTAACTAAAAACACCCCTCTCTTTTCTGGGAGCAATAGTGAAGACCCAACTTTTTCCAAGTTAATTATCGGGGGGGGGGGTAACGATCAACTACTCACTGTAACGATCAACAAAAGAAAACCATGACCCCCTTTGAATTTTGGACCCCTTTTCCCCTGCTGTCAAACTGTCAATCCCCCGGTTCTCCTCGAATCAGATTCATTACCTCGTGGAGAAAGACACGCCTTAACTGTTGCCAACAATATCTGGTTTACTCGCAGAGAAAATAACGCTAGGGTAAAGAAGCGCCTTAAGTAGAAGGGTTGGTGATATTTTGATAAGTTGGTGTCAAGGCCTAAACATGGCCAATTCAATATGGTGCCCAATTCAAAATTTATAACATGGTGGGATATTCAAAAAGGCTGTTCATACAGTCAACTCACTATAAATCGAAGTCTCATAAGTCGAATATTCGTTTATTTCGAAGTTTTCATTCGGTCCCAAGAATATGCCTTGAATATAAAAAAAACATCCAAGTGAATTCCAATAACTTGAAGAATTTGGCCAGTCCTTTGAACTTCAGGTTATCGCGAGTTGACTGTACTACACAACAACTGAAAACCCACAAGAAATAGGTTTGCTAATAGTACGAAACTCTATCATCTAGGAACTGGCACCATATTCACTTGACAATATTTCCACATTAAATATGAATAGACCGATTTATGAATGAGCCAGCAACTGTGAAGCTTTAGCATTCTTACCTCATCCAGAAAAAATGTATCCTCTCTAGTTCTATACATGGGCGAGTTGGTAATCATAGAAATCATTGACGCTAATTACATTCCAACTGCCTACTCGATTGATTGAAGCTGAAATACAACTGAAAAATATGTATGGTTACTATAAATCTGTGCAGAGAGCGAGATTTATGAATTAGCATTCGAAGATAGCAAACCATGTGGCTACACCTAGAAACTACTGGTTGAAAAAACCTTCATTGACTTTAAGGTAAGAGTGGGGAATAAGTTTAAGGAATGTGTTTTTAAAATGTGGAGAGCAGTAAAATATACACATTGATTATGGGTACTGTCATAAAAGTTGTTTGAAAATGTCTGGTAAAATATCAAACTAGTTATTTTTTCAATCAAATTGTATATACACTCTGAAACTTAAGTATTAAGTGACCTAAAATTCTGTTAGATTACTATTTAAAGTTGTTATAAAACTGTTTAGAGAGTGAGATTAAAGAATTATGATACGAAGAAATTTAAAGTGAATCAGTTCCAATTCAATATAGAAGTTTCAGTTAATGTACAAACTAACAAAATTGTGTAACTACGCACTTTAAAAATCAGAACGGGACAGTTTCAATGCATTATAAACAAGATGTAATTGAATATTTCACTCACTTATATATTGTATCGAAATTGTTCTGGATGAGATGGATACGTTTCGTCAAAACAACACAACCGCCGTATTCAATTCCCGCCTTTTTCTTAGCTTCTTTGTAGCAGAAACAGATATTGCTCTATGACGTACTTCCCGTGTACTTCCGTAGTCTTCCGGTTGCTCCTCAAACAAAATACTTCCTAGAATCTGTAAATTCCAGAGAGAGAAGGGGGGGGGGGGGGAAAACTGGGGAAAAACGTCGAAACGCGAAAATTGGTGATGATATTCAATAGACATTACACTTTCATTCCTTGTACAAAAAACAGAAAAATATCAATCGTTGATGGGCGATGCTCAAGGTTGAAAAGCGAGTGTTAAAGGCACTCGTTTTTCAGCTTTTTCCGCTTTTATCAGATTTCTATGGGAATTTCGGTGGGGACGATTGCGCAACCTTAATCGTAGGTCATGGCTACCACTAAACCGCACACCAAATTTGACTATCGTACGTCAATTCGTTTAGGAGTTATGCTGACCACGTACAGATAGACATTTTATCTAGACCACTTTTTTGAAATCAGGATGTTTTAAAACCAGGGGAAAAAGAAAAAAAAAAAAAAATCGAAAAATCGAAAAAAAATACTAAATGCTATACACTTTCATTGCCCTATGTAAACATATGGGTAACTGAAAGTAAAAACGTGTTTGGCTATGATTCTCAATATTTTGAAAAGAAGTACAAAACAACATGGAACTCACTTTAAACTGTTAAGGATAAATTACATTTTTATAATTTAAGAAAATAATTTCGTTTGACATTGTCAAAGGGTTTTAAGGATTTTGCATATGAAAGGGTGTAGATACAATGTTTATTTCAGTAAAATCAGTTTATTTTTATAAGAATGAAATATTTTATTACAATCTATTCAAATATTACTTTGATAATTGCACACAATATCGAATATCAGTGTGCACGATTAGTCCCTTCTTCGGATCATTCGGACAAAAATGAAATATTTAAACATTTTTCGAAAAAAACAAAGATCTAAACAAATATTGTTGATGAAATATTACATTTTGTGAAATAAATAAAATTAAAAAAAAAAAAAAAAAATCTTACCAATGTTAGGTCACCTTAACCTTAACTCTACATATTGATGCACTAATAAGACTGCTCTAACTAAAATAACATATATTCGAACTTTATAGTCAAAAAAGAGTGAGTGCGTTGACCTCAATGTACGTGTGTGTACAGTATTTTAGTAAAAAAAAATAATCTTTGAAAATAAGATAGTTTTTACTATGGCGCTCACAAATTTTTTATTTATTTATTATGTAAACTTTCTTTTCTTTTAATTGGTTAAATACGCATCAACAATATTATCAAATTCTATAAAAAATTTCTGTATTAATCCAGTATAAATTTCTTTTAAAACTTTAATATAATTCTGATTTGGTTAGGGGGTTACTAACACCAAAGGGTACGTATGCTTTATTTCTGACATCCGCGAAAGTTTTTAAGGTGCAGGCGGGCCATAATTAAACTGGTGTTGTTTAGATCAGTCCGGAGTCTGTAGAAATTAATAAATCTTTTTGAAATTTTGTATTAGTACTGCTGGGAAAATCTGGTAATGCTGTTTAAACATTATCATAAAATTTTTGAAATGAAAACTTTAAGATATAACTGTTTGGATTTTTGCTAATCACGCTTCAAGAACAACAATATATTTAAAACTTAATTGGATTGATTTCATTTTGATTTATTATTTCATTTATAAGGAATAACATGTAAAACTAACAGCCATATAAGCCCTTTTCATCTTAAAGTTTTATATTTTCCTTTAGTTGCAAAAATTCTCTAAATAGATAGATTTTAATTATATCCAACCTGTACTTTAATATAAATTTTGAGATTGCTTTAACATAACACTATATTTTTTTTTTATAAATATGATTTAAGGGAACTTAAATTAGGAAAATGTACTCAAAGACCATCTTAAACCGTCAACACACAAATCCTCATATTTAAAAAAAAAAAAAAAATTTAAAAAGCAGATTTTTTAAACAAACAGCTTTATATCATCTGAAAATTAGTTTAAATTTCTGTATTATATTCAAATAAAATTCCAAACTAAATTAGTTACAGCAGGTAAAATTGTAATAATAATAATAATAATAATAATGTTCATATAACCATAGAACCTGCTTTTTCATCACAAGTAGCATCTCAAATCGGTTACATATTGTGTCTCATATTAGACATATTATCAGTCATATTACCATCAAGTTTGAGTCACACTTACAAAAGCACATTTGAAATTAGAATTAGAAAGAAAGAGAAATAAAAAAGTAAAAAAATTAAAAAAAAAAGAAAAAGAAGAAAAAAAAAAAAACATTTAAAAAGATTTTAACATTAACTGATTTAAATTATTTGTAAGTCATCGGTATTGTTCCCAATATTTCAGTCATTCATATTTAAATAATAAATTCATACAAAACAATTTTGACTTTTATTTAACAGAGCAAATGAAAACTGCCAAAAGCTGCGAATGAGCAATATTTACAAATTTGCAATCTAAGCTGACTAGTTTTCAATTATGTTAAATTACTTGATATTCTTCTAGTAGCAATAAATGTCGTTGTATGGGATATTTCCAGGCACAAGTGATACATGATACTGCACCGGGACAACGTTAGATTCTGATTAGTTTATTTATCAAGCAGAGAACATCTACCAGATGGTCTTTCAAGGGAAAAATGGACTTCATATACATCTAAAAAAAGAGAAACCTCGGAAAACTATCAGGAAGTAGCTCACCAATCGATTACTAATCAAAATTTTTGAAGTCTTTACTCAATTTGAAAACAGACTACAGAGCGCTAAATATTGCTCGACCCGGTGACTTTTCGTATGGTAGGGGAGTATACCTCTTTTGTGAGTGAGACTGGAGCATAGCAACATTTAAAAACGTGCTAGGCTATGATCCTCAATATTTTGAAAAGAAGTTAAAAACTATATGGAACTCACTTTAAACTGTTAAGGATAAATTACATTTTTATAATTTAAAAAAGTAATTTTGTTTGACTTTATCAAAGGGCTTTAATGATTTTGCATATGAAAGGGTGCAGATACAATGGGTTAATCCAATAAAACCAGTTCATTTTTATAAGAATTAAATATTTTATTACAATCTATTCATATACTGATGGTATTGAATTGAGAGTTACGTTGATAATTACATAAAATATCAAATATGAGTTGTAGGATAAATCGCTACTTCTGATCATTCGGTCAAAAATGAAATATTCAAACATATTTAGAAAAAGAAAATGTTTAAACTAAAACAAATTGTTAATGTTATATTACATTTTGTAAAATAAATAATAATATTAAAAAATCCTATCATGGTTATATATTACTGTTAATTATCTTGCACTGCCATACCAATTGAAGAAACAAACAATCTAGACATAGCATGCACCCTCCAACTCAAGCAAGAATGACCATTCCATTTACTTCTACTCCAGAGTAGAGGCATGTTAGTAATTTTGCAACTCGCATGTGATATGGGGCAATGTCACGGGTTCTGTATCCGAGGGAAGAAGTTCTGTGTTGAGACGATCGTTAATCATGTAGTTGGGGAGGATTTTTCGATACGCTCCATTTAACCTCATTAGAACCCTGGTCACGTTGAAATGCACTTTGTGTACGGTCCCTTTTCTGCGATCGCTCCATGACTGTGCTTACTTTTCAATACAAAAAGAAAGGAGCTACTCGATTCTCTGCTTGACCGCACATAACATAGGACAAAGAGTAGCAATCTTAAAAGTTCGTCTTAGCTTTCTGTACTTATTTGTTCAGGGTTCGGACAAAGTTTTAGATTTTAAAAATAAGTTTCTTTACAAGGACCTTCCAATTAAAAAAGTTCAGCGGTCGGCAGTTCAACTCATTTGCCTCTTTGTTGGACTTCTTTACCTTTTTCAGAAAGACGAAGAATTGAAACATAACATATTTTACATGCTCTATCTCAATCCGTAAATTTCTGTGACTTTATATCTAATTAGCGAATGGCGTTTTTTTTTTTTTTTATTGTCTTATAGTGCTATAAGAGTTTGTGTCTCAATTTGGTTCTTGTAAGGATAGCGTCAAAATAAGTGGAAAATTGAAGAAGACGTAAGTTTTCAAAGTGATTGTAATGGTATCAGTTGTATGCATATCAAATAGCTATTCTTATCATATTTCAGATTTTGCAATTAAATCGCAACAAAATGGCCTAGAAAGTGTAACAGAAAAATTTGTAATAAGGGACTAGGGCATATATGTGGTCCTTATTTTTTTAACTTTCAGATTTCTTTTTTCCTCACCCTCCAATTCTTTTCCCTTTGGCAATAAAAATATTATTGTAAGCAATTTTTTGAAAATTTAAAGAGATTAAGTTGTGCCGTAAGGAAAATGGAAGTAACTGCATTTTACTGTACAGCGCAGGGTGTTCCTTATTTTCCAACTTACAAATTTTGTATTCTTACCCCCAATTTTTACCTTTGACTATAAAAAATATTATTGTGGTCATTTTTGTAAATGAAAAGGGATTAATGTGTGCAGCAACGATCAACGTGTGGACGATCACTGCAAGCAGTACTATACATATTGTAAAATATGAGGCATTACTAAAAAAAAAAAAAAAATACCGCTAAAAATCTGACATTTTTGTTGTTTAAATGTTAGATTTTGTTAGTTAAATTGTATCAATATTTTGCAACTTTTTTAAATTTAGGAAATAAAACTTTTAGAATATGTTCTTTCATTTTTGTCAATTCTGTTTTTATTTTTACAAAAATTCAATATCAATTTAGCAGGGTTAATACTAATTTATCATAATAAAACTTGGTTCTCTACAAAAATAGATCAAAAGAAAAAATATTCGGGGGTATGAAATTGAAGCCGAAGAAATTTAATTTTTTTTTTTTTTTTCAAACAATTTCAATTTTAGTAATCTTTTAACAACTTCAGGCTATTTGCGACACGGGTTAATATATTGTTATGAATTTTTTCCGCTGAGGCAATGATGGTACAGTTTTCACGGTATAAAAATATTTATTCTCTCTTCAGAAAACTCACAAAATTTATTCACAGGCAACAGTTTAATTACTCTCAAGCTTCAACACAAGCTTCAACAAAAATAACTTCGAATTCAGCGATTATACAAGCTCACTCCAATAGGTAAACAAAGCGATCAGCTTTCAACGAAATCCGAAGTCAATCTGAAAACTTTCCCCAGTGTTCCCACGGTCCTTGAAAGTCCTGGAAAGTCCTTGAATTTTTTTTTATGAAATTTGGTCCTTGAAAGTCCTTGAAAAAAGAATAAGGTCCTTGAAAGTCCTTGAATTTTTAAGTGACCAATGACAGTGGTGCAATGTAAAATAAAAAAGTCTATGTTGCATCGTTACAAACGTATATATTTTTTTCTGTGTGTGTGTGGGGGGGGGGGGGGGAGTAAAAATGACAACTTTAAATAGTTTTGTTAATATTACTATAATAATCTCAAAATAGCTCATGAGCACCTCAAAAATTAAAAAAAAAATTTAATAATAAAATTTCTTGATAAAATATTAATTTGTGTGCCATCTCAATCATCTCTAATTTTAAGCGAGATATTTCAATGTAGACTCATTACTTGCCAGATTTGCTTGAGCTGTTTTTTTTTATCTTATCCAGTTCGATTTTTAACAGTGGTGACGATTAGGTGACAATAATAGTCAAAAATGGGTATAAATCGGAGGAGAAAGCAAACTGCAAAATATATATGATGTGGCCATCAAAATCATTTAGATTTTAAAAAAGATCGGGGAAATTTCCTCCCCTTATTGCTGCCACTGTATGATTTTTTTTTAAGAACTGCTGCTATATTTTTGGAATAAATTCTGTAATAACTGCAAATGTAAAACTTTCCCATTCTCAAACCGAAAAGCAATTTAATTTTGCATTTTAAAGTAGTACATCTGAATTGCTTTCCTACTTCTTCGCAGCCCAATTTCAATGTATTTTACCCATTTGCAAAAACATTAGCACTTTTATATTAAGGAAAATCAAATATAAAGGACCAGCCTAGGAGTAAAATGCTATGTGTGTAAGAATGAGTTTTGGCGCCCCTTACAAGGAAAATTAGTATAGAAAACACTCTAAAAATGGTAAGGGTGCTCTATATGGTATGGGGGCAAACTATTAAAATCGTAGCGTTTTCTGCACTAAATAACATTATTTTAAGTCAGCTTTTATTAAGGAACCCACGGATTCAATTTTTTTTTATAAAATATAAAAATTGTAATAAAATTATTTTCATAAGAATTGAATAAAATACATGTTATTAAAATTACTAATTTTTGCTGCGTATTACTTTTTTTTAGTAGTCCTCTGCTCTTAGCGCAAGCTTTGGAACCCCTTTTCAACCCTGGGCTGTGAAGGGCTGCAATTTGGCTAATGTAGCATTATCAGTACTGCCAAGTTAAAATGAAACAAAGTTAGCAACTGTTCAGTTCTGTCACAACAATGTAGCGGAGCGCTTGAAGCCAGTCTCTTTACTGTACATTCAGGCAACATTTTATCTGTTGAAATAAAATCATTCAAATTCACAAACATACAAAAGCGAAGTTAATATAAAGGATTTAAAAATCAATACTATTTTGAACATATTTTTTCATGTTCAAACAAGTTGTTTGATTCTTCCAATAACTTGGAATAAAATAAATATTTCCCAATATCAAACAAAATATAAATGCCGTGATCTCAAAACACCTTAAAAGCTAATACAACCATATCAACATTCTGCTCTTACCTATCTGGATTTTTAGCACTAACCAGTTTATTCCGTCAGAACTGCATGTTTGCTTAACTTTTTTGGATTTTTGAAAAAAAAAAACATCTTTTACTGTCATTTGTTTTTTCCTCTTGAATGAATTCATTTCTTAGGTACATTGAGAGATTTACAAATAATTTATTAAATCCATGATATAAAAATTAAAAGAAAAGTTACATAACTTTTGTTGATAAATTGGTTAGTGTTCCCGTTAAAATTAGAGGAGGCGAAATATTCTTCAAGGAAAGGGCGCAAAGTCCTTGTTCTTTAAAAATGTAGATATTTGGCGTGAATTTGTGTATGGAAGTTTTAGACTGTATATACGACGAACCATACAAATTTGACATCTGGAATTCCTCCACAAATACAGATCATTCGTTGAAGAGGATAATTGCTATTGAATGAATCATAGCTAGATGTAAACATACATGTCAGTTCATTTCTAATCAAAGAGAAATGGCCATGTGTGGGTTGCCGCGCCTCTTTCAAGTGTTTTACAAAAACTAGAACTTGCCTGCTCAGCTCTGAAGTTGTGGATCCCAGACGAAAGCAAGTTCTCACGAAATGACTTTTTTGTTTGCTTACTTGGCTTTGAGTTCAGTATCACGTAAAGAGAAAAAAAAAATTTAGATGAGGGAACGTCATTCCGCCTTCTATAAATGTAAAGGATCGCCGTTGCCTCGTGTTTCTACTCCACTACATCCCTGACCACCGATGATCTCCGTTTTGTAATTTTACATCTGATGTAGTATTTAAAATTATGGTCCTTGAATTTTCTTAAAAATGTCCTTGAAAGTCCTTGAATTTTTTTCTTCAATAAGAGTGGGAACCCTGTTTCCCGTTCTCCAGTCCTTTATATACAAGCGCGTGAGACATTCTCGAAATTTCCAGCCAATTTATCGGAAACGAAATTTCTCGAAACTTCTCGATTACCTCAGGTGTTGCCACCTTTTTCTAACTTGTATAATCGCTATTAATTACTAAATAAAATTGGATAAAAATAAATTACAATAGAATTTTGAAATAATACGTCACTATTTACAATATATACAGACAATTTGTGCAACATTATTATTGAAATGAAATTTGGCACACTGTCAAGATAGACCAAAACGAAAGGAATGAAGGGATGAGAGTTAAAATCAGATGAAATTTCGTTTTTGACGCCTTACATAGACCATCCTAATATATAGTTATAATTAGTCAATTAAAAGACACAATACTTAGTTATACTACATATCATTACGTACCTACTTTGATTCATCGTAAGATCTCAACGAGGGATTTCAAACTCGAACAGAAATTTATATTTTAAGCAATTAATAATTTGCTTTAAAAATTGAAGTTATATATTTTCGATTAATTTGTTTTAAATGATAATTAAGACGGTAAAGGAAGTTTAATTTCACCAACAATAGAAAGTCACTTTTTCTTTAATAGCACAATTTAATAAGTTAAATTCTTAACTGATAAGTTGTCTTTGTAAAAAAAAAGGCTCTTCCTTTAAGTATGTACAATGTACATATTAAACAGTATTTTTAAACTTCAAATATTGTGTTTATTGATGGACAACCCAACTACGGATACGGACGATGACGCTTCGTATTTTTAAGACAACTGTATTTTAATGTTTCATAATGTGCAGTTTTGTTGAGTTTTAAAATTCGATTTATTTGACAGACAATTGAAAGAATTTCTTACAATATCTGTTCAGAACAAGTATCATTTTGTAAAAAGTGTATGCTTTCTCGCAAATGATTTTTACCAAAATGGTCTTACAAAAATTAATTAGTAGACAGATAGTATTGCGTTGATTGTCAGAGAGTTTTTCGGATTTTCTCCTTCTTGATGCGTAAATGCGCGACATTTTCCTCTTCAAAGACCAGGAGTGAAAACAGTCAAAATGTCAAAAAGAGGAAAACATTCATAGCTTTGTTTTCAACTACAAAAATAGTTGAATAAAAATATAATGGTGTACTAATGTGTGCACAGAACAATGGTGGAGTTAGATTATTATTTTTTTAGGTGCTACAGGTAAGTTTAGTTTGATAAAGGCCTATAAAGTCTAATTAAAAAAAAAAAAAATGTAGAACAAGCAGAACTTTTCAGAGTAAAAAAAGTGGAAACCCCTGAAAGACACACCATTTCCAGACTGTGTACGGTTCACGTTGTTTTGGCGCATCAACGTCCTAGTGTAGTTTTTGCGCTTGATAACGTCTAAATTTATTATTGGATTCTACATAGATGCCTTAAAAGGGATTAAATATTCTTAGCCGACACAACTTTGAATTTGTATTTTTTCCGATTTTAATTTTGTTAACGCTTTAATTCTATCAGTAAACACTTACATAAACATTATATGGTAAAGAATACTCTAAAATAATATTAAAAGAAATCAACTCATGAGGCCCTCTAAAAGGGAGGGGTTTTTTTCCGCAACGATTACCAAATATTTATCAAAATCAATAAATTTATTTTGCTTTTCTCTGGAAAAAGCAATTTGATCTTATAAATATAATATATAAGAAGGGTGAAAAATAAAAATAAAGAAAGTTTATATTTTCCATAAGTTCAGCTACACAATTCAATATTTGATTTTCATTTTTAGTAATCCATAATTGATAAGGTTTAATTTTGAATCCATAATTGATTAGGATGTTAATAATCGCAGGAATGATTCTTTTGAAGCTCTTAACTGCTGACTACGAAAGTTAGAATCTTTTTCTAATATAATCTTCCATTTTAACGTAATCAGGGTTTCCACGGTCATTGAAAGTTATTAAAAGAGCTTAATATTTTTGAACTTGTTTTCAAGGCCTTGAAAGTACTTGAAAATGCTTAGAGGTGCTTAAAAGTCCTTATAAGTCCTTAATTTTTGCGTCTGTTGTGCCAACCGCAAATTTTATAATAGTACTACTCAGACTTGCTATCCCCGCGTGACCACCACTTGTCCGCACTGTTATCAGAATTCTGTGACATATTTTATTACGCATGCGCCAACTTGTAAATTTTCTGGTATAATATATTCTATTAAAAATTTATATATCGACATGATGCACGAAAACAAATTTTCAAAGGTCATTAAAAACATTATTTAGATCCATAAAAGTCATTGAAAAGCCAGTGATTTTCATTCTGTGATTTGAGTGTGAGCCCTGGTAATATCAAATCCAGTAACATTTTCAGCCTAAAGTTCTTTAATTTACGCAAACAGCTTGCTCTCTCTTTAATCCTTTCTTCTCCCTATCGGATTCAAAAGAAAAAGTAAACCAAAGAAAATTCCATTGTCCTATATGGTGTTTACCCTTTAACACCATTCGGGACCAGGGGGTATGGATATTTATTTTAAGATTAACGATTCCGTTTTCTCACCAGCGGTTATTTGAAGCGTGAATTTCCACAACAAAAGGATTTTAGATTTTTAGGTGTGTTGACTGGAGTAATGACTTGCGCTTGACATTGAATTATGAAAGGTAAATACTATTGTAAGTTGTCCACTTTGGATCATTTATAAAATTGTCTCCCGAGAAAACCTGTGGAACAGTCCATTTCCAATTTTGACACATCACCTCGAGTAGAAGGTTTACCGAGCTGCGTAAGAACGTTGTGATAGATTTGCTTGTTAGACTTGACGAAGGCTAGCTGAAATCATTCTTCAAAACTCTGAAATTATATTCAAAGGCAATTGTTGTTTTAACTAGATCAAATATGAATTTATAGACAACCAGCTACAATTAGTGACATTAGGGTGAATCATCTTGTAAATGCATATCCATCAAAAAACAATTTCTTTGCTGGTATAAGCAAGAAGGGAGATTTGGAAATTACCAGTTAAAGAACATAAACCTTCCTATTCCGCAAAAGATATTATTAAAAAATAAAATTTTCTAGGAAAAAAAGCCTTTTGCGCTCTTTAAGTAAAAAGCGATTTTGCATCTAACACTTCACAAAAAATCGTTTTTGACTGTAAAAATAATATAACCCATAAAAACAAAGTTTTTAATATAAATCCTTTGTATACAAAAGTCAATTTTTATATTCATTAACATAGCACCGTTTCTGCTGCCAGCGTGTGCTTGTTTTAAAAATTTAAATTTAGATGCTAACACCATCTCTATCAGCAAAATATGTGGAAAACTACTTTTCAAAATTTATACATTCAAAATGAATGTGAATTTATGCACTCAGATCCAAGTATCTTTTATTTCTTCTGATCAAAACAATTTTATTATTTATACTAAAATTATTTTGTCAACGGGAAAGAATTTCTTCAATGATTGGTTTAATGCTATTTCAATGCGATTGGATGACGGCAAGTTGGTTTATTAGCATTCCATAAAAATGATCTTTTAGTGACAGTGACAGCCTTCAAAATGGGACAGAATGCATTGTCACCGACATCGAATCTATCTGCTAAGTTTCAGCCCGATTTGATGATGTCAAAGAGTCTCACATAATTAGGCCTCCGAATATTTGCCTGCCATCGACAAACAAAACACATAAATATACACACAAAGTCGGAAGTTAATACAAGAAATTTAATAAATTAAAACTGCAAACTAAAGGAATGTACGTGTGATGAGAGGTTTGGAATGCAATTTTAACAAATACATGTTTAGAAATGTATGGATGTAATTGTTTCAAAGGTGCGTTGTATGTTAAACTCAAAATTCAAAAGTAACTGCACCCCTTTAAAAGAATTAACCGTTTTTTAAAAAGATTTTTCCGTATTAGAAATAACACTTTTGTAATATTTGAAATTAGCTAGTAAATTACTTTTAAGATTGATTTATCAAAGACATTTAAATGATGTGTTGATAAATTATGCTCACTTCCAAAAGAATCGGAATCCAACACCATCAGCATCATTTGAAAGCAGCCATCTGAACTTACCTGGCTATTACTAACTCACCTTATATCTAAACTGTATTCATAGAATTTAAGTTTAAAACGATCAGAACTACTCAATCTCGTGAAATTATTCGAAATACGGCAAAATATGTTTCTGGCTTTGACATTAAGTTAAAATAGATCCATTTTTAAATCCCTTATAATAACTTCGAATTTGTGTGTGGATGGTTGGCTGTGTATGTCGATGGCGGGCAAATCTGCGTATCATATCTTTACACAGGGTAATGAAAGTACAGCATTCGATTAAATTTTTTTTTTTTTTTTTTTTTTTTTTTTGATCACCCAGATTTTAAAAAAGAGTGGTATAGAAAAAGAAATGCCTGTCTGTGTGCACGTGGTCAGAATAACTCCCGAACAAATTGACCTACACTCTTCAAATTTGGTACATGGGTTGGCGGTGGCCATGGGTCCTGCCATTTAGGTTTTCGTCAAAATCGCGCATGCTCATAAGATTGAAATAATGAAAAATCATGAAAAAATCTCGTTCTTCAATAATTTCTAAAAAACAGCCCGAACTATTTTGATTAAAATCTCTCTGCTAATGTCTCTTACGTGTTCTAAACTTCCCCACCACCTAAATTCCCGTACAAATGCGATAAAAGCGTAAAAAGTTTTTTTAAAAGGGGGAAAAAATAAAAATAATCACGAATTACTTTAACACAGAGTTTTCTGCCCTTGAACATCACCCACCAACGATTGATTTGTATCTGTTTCCCGCACAAGAAAGGACAATGTAATGTCTATCGAATATCTTCGCCAATTAGGTGGGTCTTTAAATAAGTGAAAATATGAAAATGGTAAATAAGATCCCGTATCATATTTTAATGCAATGATCAGTATTATTTAGTGAATTTGAAAAATTGTGCGATGTTCCATACCCCTAGTTAAGGATTAAATTTTGAAAAGTAGTTTGCCGCATATTTTGCTTATAGAAATGTTCTGCGGAGGCCAATTTAACTCACTTGCAATAATCCAATCGATCTGAAACTTGGCAAATAGGATTTGATGCCGATGACATTTGTCACTAACACATTTTGGGACTGTTATTCTCACTAAAAGATCGCTTTTACAATTACACATGCTTCTATAATCGCTTCGGAATACTAATAAAATCCCATTTTAACCGATCATTTGTTGAAACTATTTCCTGGTGCCAAAATGTTTTAATCAAAATATATATAATATATGGGTTTTCATTAATTTACAACTGGTACCATTACAATCATTTTGAAAACTTACGTCTTCTTCAATTTGCCACTTATTATGCCGCTATTCTTACAAGAACCAAGCCGACCAAACGGTGTAGTGGTTAGCGTGCTAGCTTCTAGACAGCGAGGTTGCGGGTTCGAGTCCCGTGTTAGGCATGGGTGTCTGTAAATGTATGTTGGCTTGTCTAATGACGAATGTTTCGGCGCATTATACAACACAGGAGACAATACAACAAAAATCTCCATTCTCTGATTAGATATGAAGTAGAAGAATATATAATCTAAAACTTTGTCCGAGTCCTGAACGAATAATTTCAGAAAGCAAAGACTAACTTTAAACTTTTAACATTGCTATCATTGTTCCTTTGTTCTGTGCGTCAAGCAGAGAATCGCCCCGCGCCTTTTCTTTGGTATTGGAACACATTTCTGGAGCGATCGGAGGAAGAGGGGATGTATACAAAACGCGTCTCTACATGACCAGGGTTCTAATGAGGTTAAATGGAGCGTATCGAAGGCTCCTCCCCAACTACCTGATTAATGATCGTCTCATCCCAGAACTTCTTCGCTCGGATCGGACACCATGTCACGTGCAAGGGAGGGGATAGTATGACCCCTCAAATTTTATTACTTTGTTTGTGTCCTTCAAATTCAAGGTCACACAAAGAAGGGGTCATTTTGTTCCCTTCCCTGGGCTGTTTTAAGATCTTTAGGAAAGAATGAAGAGAAACTTCTTCGTCCTAATTTAGCCATAGCATCTTGATCGGAACTGTAAGTTCTTGCAATATTTTGTAGAATTGCAATAATGCTATAGTGCCGATTTGATAAAAGCTTTTTCTTACTTATGAATTAGGCATTTTATTTTTTAATTACAATTAAAGGATTTTTTTAAAGCTATTTTAGTGCATGATTTTTTGTACATCGAATGAAGTTTAGGGTGTGCGATGCAGGCGCGGATTTAGGGGGGTGCGGGGGGTGCGACCGCACCCCCATGAAGTATCTCGTCTAAATTATTTTTAAATGGCAGTTTCACCGAGTTCAAAGTAAAAAAAAAAAAACTTAAATTTCATTAATATTTGTAACATCTATTTTTTACTTAATATCAATATCTATGGAAATCAGCAAACAAAATTAAACTTTTTATGTTATTCTTCATGCCTCATTAATACAGATTTTTAAGCCACTTAACCGAACTCCTTATTTCGTTACACGTAGAAGGAATGGGCTTGAGAAGGGACGAGTAGATCGGGATTGTGTTGACCTGTAATGTACAGCTCAAAGAATCTTCACCCCTTGTGTGATTCTCAAATTAAAAAATGAATTTTGAAGGACCATTTAAAAATATCTCAATTTCAGCACGATTTTCTCCTTTATCAGAGGCCAATTAATTATAAAGGTTTAATATCGGGGTGCCATCGCACACCCTAAACTTCATTCGATGTACAAAAAATCATGCACTAAAATAGCTTTAAAAAAATCCTTTAATTGTAATTGGAAAATAAAATGCCTAATTCATAAATAAGAAAAAGCTTTTATCAAATCGGCACTATAGCATTATTGCAATTCTACAAAATATTGCAAGAACTTACAGTTCCGATCAAGATGCTATGGCTAAATTAGGACGAAGAAGTTTCTCTTCATTCTTTCCTAAAGATCTTAAAACAGCCCAGGGAAGGGAACAAAATGGGATTTATTATTTAAAGGGAATTTATTATTTAAATATGAATGACTGAAATATTGGGAACAATACCGATGACTTACAAATAATTTAAATCAGTTAATGTTAAAATCTTTTTAAATGTTTTTTTTTTTTTTTTCTTCTTCTTTTTTTTTTTTTTTTTTTTTTTTTTTTTATTTCTCTTTCTTTCTAATTCTAATTTCAAATGTGCTCTTGTAAGTGTGACTCAAACTTGATGGTAATATGACTGATAATATGTCTAATATGAGACACAATATGTAACCGATTTGAGATGCTATACTTGCGATGAAAAAGCAGGTTCTATGGTTATATGAACATTATTATTATTATTATTATTATTATTACAATTTTACCTGCTGTAACTAATTTAAATTGGAATTTTATTTGAATATAATGCAGAAATTTAAACTAATTTTCAGATGATATAAAGCTGTTTGTTTAAAAAATCTGCTTTTTAAAAAAAAAAATTTAAATATGAGGATTTGTGTGTTGACGGTTTAAGATGGTCTTTGAGTACATTTTCCTAATTTAAGTTCCCTTAAATCATATTTATAAAAAAAAATATAGTGTTATGTTAAAGCAATCTCAAAATTTATATTAAAGTACAGGTTGGATATAATTAAAATCTATCTATTTAGAGAATTTTTGCAACTAAAGGAAAATATAAAACTTTAAGATGAAAAGGGCTTATATGGCTGTTAGTTTTACATGTTATTCCTTATAAATGAAATAATAAATCAAAATGAAATCAATCCAATTAAGTTTTAAATATATTGTTGTTCTTGAAGCGTGATTAGCAAAAATCCAAACAGTTATATCTTAAAGTTTTCATTTCAAAAATTTTATGATAATGTTTAAACAGCATTACCAGATTTTCCCAGCAGTACTAATACAAAATTTCAAAAAGATTTATTAATTTCTACAGACTCCGGACTGATCTAAACAACACCAGTTTAATTATGGCCCGCCTGCACCTTAAAAACTTTCGCGGATGTCAGAAATAAAGCATACGTACCCTTTGGTGTTAGTAACCCCCTAACCAAATCAGAATTATATTAAAGTATTAAAAGAAATTTATACTGGATTAATACAGAAAATTTTTATAGAATTTGATAATATTGTTGATGCGTATTTAACCAATTAAAAGAAAAGAAAGTGTACATAATAAATAAATAAAAAATTTGAGAGCGCCATAGTAAAAACTATCTTATTTTCAAATATTATTTTTTTTTTTACTAAAAAACTGTACACACACGTACATTGAGGTCAACGCACTCACTCTTTTTTGACTATAAAGTTCGAATATATGTTATTTTAGTTAGAGCAGTCTTAGTAGTGCATCAATATGTAGAGTTAAGGTTAAGGTGACCTAACATTGGTAAGATTTTTTTTTTTTTTTTAATTTTATTTATTTCACAAAATGTAATATTTCATCAACAATATTTGTTTAGATCTTTGTTTTTTTCGAAAAATGTTTAAATATTTCATTTTTGTCCGAATGATCCGAAGAAGGGACTTATCGTGCGCACTGATATTCGATATTGTGTGCAATTATTAAAGTAATATTTGAATAGATTGTAATAAAATATTTCATTCTTATAAAAATAAACTGATTTTACTGAAATAAACATTGTATCTACACCCTTTCATATGCAAAATCCTTAAAACCCTTTGACAATGTCAAACGAAATTATTTTCTTAAATTATAAAAATGTAATTTATCCTTAACAGTTTAAAGTGAGTTCCATGTTGTTTTGTACTTCTTTTCAAAATATTGAGAATCATAGCCAAACACGTTTTTACTTTCAGTTACCCATATGTTTACATAGGGCAATGAAAGTGTATAGCATTTAGTATTTTTTTTCGATTTTTCGATTTTTTTTTTTTTTTCTTTTTCCCCTGGTTTTAAAACATCCTGATTTCAAAAAAGTGGTCTAGATAAAATGTCTATCTGTACGTGGTCAGCATAACTCCTAAACGAATTGACGTACGATAGTCAAATTTGGTGTGCGGTTTAGTGGTAGCCATGACCTACGATTAAGGTTGCGCAATCGTCCCCACCGAAATTCCCATAGAAATCTGATAAAAGCGGAAAAAGCTGAAAAACGAGTGCCTTTAACACTCGCTTTTCAACCTTGAGCATCGCCCATCAACGATTGATATTTTTCTGTTTTTTGTACAAGGAATGAAAGTGTAATGTCTATTGAATATCATCACCAATTTTCGCGTTTCGACGTTTTTTCCCAGTTTCCCCCCCCCCCCCTTTCTCTTCCCACATAAAAATAACGCCAAACCCTCGATTTTCATTTAAATAAAGGAAAATATGGAAACAGTAAATAATGCCGTATCAAATTTGAATGCAAGGTTCAATATTATAGTGTACAGTCTCAAGTTTATGTAACTTAGATTTTAATTTACTAGTGTGATGTCAAACACAGTTGAAAAGCATTGTTTAACTTTGGAAATTATTAAAACTTTATGAATATAGAGTTTAATGTACCTGCAGTATTGTCTAAAGTCGTTAAAAGATCTGCCGCCTCTTTCCTGCATTAAATTATTTATGATGTTGAATATATTGGTTAATTAACTTGCATAAAAAAAGTTGAATTTTCAGGGTTGTTGTACTTTTTACACTTCACCTGATCTGCATGAGATATTTTTTTGAGCTCTTAAATATTCTTTTTCTAATAAAAAATACTAAATATTTATAATGTAATTTTTTATTACATTTTCGGGGTAATTTGTTATATGGGACGCAAAAGAGGATGGTCAAACCCTCTAATTTTTTTTCTCCATTGAACCCTGGCATTATCATACTAATTGATGATACCCCTCCCCTCCCCCTCTCTTCCAAGTTGAAAAATTATTACCGCGACTGTAACCACTCACGGTCATAATCGCACCCCCCGTGATTGACCTCTAAATCCGCCCCTGGTGCGATGGCACCCCGATATTAAACCTTTATAATTAATTGGCCTCTGATAAAGGAGAAAATCGTGCTGAAATTGAGATATTTTTAAATGGTCCTTCAAAATTCATTTTTTAATTTGAGAATCACACAAGGGGTGAAGATTCTTTGAGCTGTACATTACAGGTCAACACAATCCCGATCTACTCGTCCCTTCTCAAGCCCATTCCTTCTACGTGTAACGAAATAAGGAGTTCGGTTAAGTGGCTTAAAAATCTGCATTAATGAGGCATGAAGAATGACATAAAAAGCTTAATTTTGTTTGCTGATTTCCATAGATATTGATATTAAGTAAAAAATAGATGTTACAAATATTAATGAAATTTAATTTTTTTTTTTTTTTTTTTACTTTGAACTCGGTGAAACTGCCATTTAAAAATAATTTAGACGAGATACTTCATGGGGGTGCGGTCGCACCCCCCGCACCCCCCCTAAATCCGCGCCTGGTTATAAAAGATTTACGAAACGTTACGAACGAACGGGGAAGCCGCTCGTTCTCACAGTGGTATCAGAAATAAAGGATCATCGAACGCCAGCTAGCCTACTACGGGGCTCGCTCGCTGCTCGCACGCCTACGCAACGGAAGAAAAACTACCAGTTACGTTTGAAGGTAAGACTCTCTCTTATTACAATGGCTGATGAATACGAAAAGTTGAAGAAGAAGCGATCAGTGATACGTGGCGCAAAGACCAAAATAATCGACAAAATAGAAAAAGCCCTATCCGAAGAAAACTTAAACCCCAAATTAATTCCCCAATTAATTGAGAAAGAAAGCACTTTAAAAACTTTAAATCAATAAATCGAAGCTCTTATCACAGATGATCAAATTTATGAAGATGATATTTTAATTTCAGTAGATTATGAAGAGAAAATAATAAAATGGAAAACCTTAGCTGAAAACTTTCGCTTAATACAACATAGAAATGGAAGTGTCATCGCAATTGCACCAGAACTTGGTAACCAATACGTGCCTCCTTCAGTGTCCTCTAGAAGATATGATAATGTTAGACTCCCTAAACTGTGCCTGGAGAAGTTTACCGGAAACCTAAAAGATTGGATTTCATGGAAAAATAGCTACGATATCGCAATAGATAATAACACAAGCCTTTCTAATATCGAGAAATATAGCTATTTAAAAACATTACTAGAAGGCCCTGCTCTTACGGCTATTCAAGGTCTGGCAATCAACGAGAGGAATTACGAGGTGTCCATAGAAATTCTTGAGCAGCGGTTTGGAAGAACAGAACAATTGATTAACTATCACATGTCCCAGTTAATGAGTCTTCCAATAGTGACCCGCAGCGATGACTTATACAACTTGAGAAAATTGTACGATTTATGCACGGTACATATGCGCTCATTAGAAACCTTAAACATTTCTTCTGCAACTTACGGAAATATGCTGAGTCCGGTGATATTTAAAAAGTTACCGAGCGATCTACTGTTGGAATTCACGAAGAACGAGCCCTACTGCTTCGACGTCGCTAAACTGATGGAATTTCTCCGTGATCACACCGAGAACTCGCAAGGAGCATCGTTGGCCGAAGTTTTCCCCCACCAAACGACAACCCCCCTTTACCACGCACCCACATACCCCCCTTCAGAGTCAAGGTCTCCCCCAACGGACGGACTCATCCGAGAGAAGTAAACAACGTGTGTGCCTCAAATCCCGCAATAGATAACGAAGACCCTGTTTGCTTCTTTTGTGGTAACCACGATGACGCAGACCAATGTCAACTCTCTCCCTCCCAACGAAAGCAAAAGCTGCGCGAAGCGCGTCGTTGTTTTCTCTGCTACAAGGATGGCTGCAGAACGAAGACGTGTAACTCTAAGCAAAAATGTGAGATTTGCCATTCCAAGTTCCACGGATCTTTGATTCATGATACAGACAGAGATGATGTAGAATCTGCTATCCCAAATTTAATAACAGCTCAAATTTCTACAGATAATTTATTGAATTTAACTAATTCCATGCTTAAAGAAAATCATGATATTTTTAATGGTTTACCAATTGTTAAACTTTTATGTGATGGTAAGATGTTAAATCCGATTGCTGACTCAGGCACACAGCTTTCAGTTGTAAAAACAAAGTTGGTTCCTGAAAGGTATAAGTCGCCACGAGGAAGTGTAATTTTAACTTCAGCTTTTGGTCAAAAACTTAGGCTCCATTAATTAATTTACCCCTAATGAAATATTCTGATGATGTTACGTTTGTTAATTCAAAATATATAACTTGTGCAATGGTAAATGAATTACCAAATGATTTATTATTGTCATTGAGTGCCTATAATGAGTTGTTTTCAGATTAATCGGGTGTAAGTAAAGTTTCACGTAATAATGTAAATTTTGATAATGATGCTATTTTTGATATTCCATTGGGTGTAATTGAAGGCTCTGTAAATATTTCTGATTATAATAGTAGATATAATGAAAGTTTATATGATGAGACTGTTAAAAGGACCATAGAATATTTTGATCAATTTCATTCTGTATGCAATAATGTCGAAATAAGTATTGATAATTATATTGATAATGATGAGTTAGTTAATGATGAAAATGTAAACAGAATTGGTTCAGTTAATTATGTGCTCAGTCGGACAATTTCAGATTCCGAAAAATTTCACATGCAACAGATAAATGATCCTACCTTAAAGTCATGTTGGCAAGATGCAGATAAAGGGGTTAATAATTTTTTCGTGTTAGATAACTTTTTGTACCGTAAAGATAAAATTCTAGGAGAAGGAGTGAATCAGCTTGTTGTTCCGGGAGAAAGAAGAAAACAGCTTCTAAACCTTGCTCATGCCAGCTTATGGGGTGGTCATCTCCGGAAAAAAAAGACGGCAGAACGACTCAAGTATTCCTTCTACTGGCCTGGCATAAAAAAAGAAATAGACGAGTTTTGCGATGATTGTGCTTCCTGTCAACTCCAAGCTAAGAAGAGACAGTTTGATGAAGTCCCTATCACACCAGTTTCCCGTCCAGACGAACCATTCCAAGTAATTAATGTAGACCTTAAAGGACCGGTAGAGCCGAACAGTCATGGATTTAAATATGTTTTATGCGCTGTCGACCAATATACCAGATGGCCCGAAGCTGTCCCTTCAAAGAGTCTATCGGCTAAGTCCACTTGCGATGCATTGTTACAGATTTTTACTCGCACGGGGATACCGAAAATAGTCGCTACGGATCAAGGAACGAACTTCACCTCTTCATTGACAAAGGAATTTTTGAAGAGAATAGGGTCTTCTCCAAGATTGTCAACCCCTCATCACCCCTCATCAAATGGCCTTGTAGAAAGATTTAATGCGGTTTTGAAAGGGATGATTCATCACACAATGAGAGAGCACTCCAAAGATTGGGATAAACACATTCCTTATCTTCTTTGGGCATATCGTGAAGTTCCTAATGCGACCACCGGCGTCAGTCCCTTTCAGATGTTATATGGTAGACACCCAACTGGTCCTCTGTCAATTTTGAAGACAACATGGACTAACGAAACCCCAGTTCCTCTAGGTCAACTCAAGTCAGCTACGGAATATCTGAACGACTTAAAGATGAAGTTAGAAAAGGCAGCTGAATATGCAGGAATATCAGCTTCCGAAAAACAAAAGGCATATGCGTATTACCACAACAGGAAAGCACGACATAAGGAATTCAAGGAAGGAGACAAGGTTATTGTCTGGATACCTGACAGTGACAACAAACTGTATGCAAGATGGACTGAACCCTCGACCATTGTTAAGAGGCATACTGCATACAGCTATATAGTACTGCTACCAGATGCTAGTACTAAACACGTACATGCTAACAAGATAAGAGAGTTCAAGTCGTCAACCAACAATGTAGGAGTTATTTATGATGCAGATATCGATTTTGGGGATATCGAGAGTATCCCAAGAGTAGTCACTATGAGTTCAAGCGAAAAGTGCCTTGACAAGCATTTGGACTTGGTGCACATTAGTCCATCCCAGAGGCACTCTCTTGTGACTCTTCTGAAAAAACACTCCAATCTTATATCCGGAACTCCTAGAATTGCAAAAGTTGGAGAACATGACATCAAGTTGAAACCTGGTAGTGAACCGAAGAGACAGAAGCCGTACAGGATCCCCGAGGTATTGAAAGATGAGGTAGATCGTCAGATAGAAGAACTGCTACAACTTGGATTAATTGTACATTCCGAAAGTGAATACTCACACCCAGTAGTATGCGTAGCGAAGAAGGATGGATCTGTTCGTTTATGCATAGACTTCAGATACCTCAACGCACAAACCGAAGTAGACGCTTTCCCTATGACAAATTCAACTGACTTAATATATAAAGTATCAAAAGCCAAGTACATCACTTTAATCGATTTACTAAAAGGTTATTGGCAGATTAGATTAAATCCTAATTGCCAGGCCCTAACATCATTTGTCACTCATAGAGGTCAATATTCTTTCACAGTTTTACCTTTCGGCTTGCGCAACGCGGCAGCAACTTTCCAACGCACCTTGAATAAGCTGTTGTTGAAACACAAAGATTACGCCGAGTCATATATTGATGATGTCACGATATTCTCCGAAGATTGGGACTCTCATGTAAAGCATATCGACGCAGTTTTACATACACTAGAGGAAGCCAACTTCACGGTCAACTTTAAGAAATGCGACTTTGCAAAGCCTCGAATCAAGTTTCTTGGCCATATTGTAGGTTCAGGTATGCACGAGCCAGATCCTGATAAAGTTAAAGCTATTGAGAATTTAGAAGTACCAAGCTCGAAAAAGGATGTACGAAGCGTTTTAGGACTTTTATCCTACTATCGATCATACGTCCCTAACTTTTCAGAGATAGCTCACCCTCTGACTAAGTTGACTGAAAGGAGAGCGCCCAATAATATAATATGGCAGAATGAAGAAAACGATGCTTTCTCACAGCTCAAACTTGCTATATGTAACGCCCCAAAATGTTACTCCCCAAATTTCAGATTGCCTTTCTTGATATATGCAGATGCTTCCTCATTTGCAGTCGGAGTTTGCTTGGCCCAACGAGACGAGAAAAATTTCGAACATCCAATAGCATTCGCCAGCAAGAAGTTATCTGAGGCACAAGAAAGGTATGCAGTAATCGAAAAGGAAGCTTTCGCTGTCATTTTTGCTATAAAAAAGTTCGAGACCTAGATCTTTGGATCTGAGATAGTCATTGTCAGTGATCACAATCCGCTGAAGTTTCTGACTGAATGCGCTTCACAGAGTCCCCGACTTCAACGATGGGCGCATTGCAGCGCTTCCACGCTTCGATAACCTATCGCCGAGGAAAGGAACATCTAAATGCAGATTCACTATCACGTTTAGCCGCTTCTCATTGGAAGAAATAATTCAGAACTAAAGGAAGTTTGAACGGTTTATTTTTTTTTAAGATGAAGGGCCGTAGTAGAATAGTTTATGCGATTTAATAAGAAAATACAATTTTATACTATGTTTTGTACCCTTTTATGGTGATCATTTCATGTCTTTTATTGAATGTTTTTTTTTAGTACGATTTATAATTTTAAGTTTTGAGATATTACTGGTTTCTCTGGTGTGTGTTGATATATTTGACAGGTCTTTTGAAGACTCAGTCAAATCCTTTTTAGGGGGAAGGTGTCATGAAGCTAGCGAAGCTCCTTGGTTTGAAGCTGCAAGCGCCATCTGTCTTCCTCCCACACACGAATGTTCTTGATTTCTCCCCCATTCTACGCTGGGGACGCCATGTTATGAAGACGTCTAGAGCGTTAGTCTCAGAAACTATTTTGTTTATATATAATTTGTGTCGTCTTTTCGTTAATTAAAACCTATTAACGAAGATCTAGAGAGGACTCTTGCCATTCATTTCATGAACTGTTATAAAAGATTTACGAAACGTTACGAACGAACGAACGGGGAAGCCGCTCGTTCTCACAGATTTTTTAACAGTTTCACCTTGTTTATATTCAAACTTTAGGTTGTATTTTATAAAATAACCATCCAATCTCAATTTCGACAGCACATTTCCTAGAAAACAATCAACAAGAGAAGCACAAATTTTTTTATAATGATTCGTGAAAAATTTTTTGAGTTATGACATTTCAAATTAACAATATTTGTATGAAAATCAATCCCGAGAAAAATGCATTGAAACTTTAAAACACACAATTTCTATATAAACCATATTACTTACACACTTAAAATGCACCTTCTTCTTTTTCATTTTTTTATTTATTAAAAAGAAGAAAATATTAATATTTATAAGGAAATCACTTTTTAATCGGCGACTTTTGGTTTTGGTGATCTATTTCCGGTTATAATTTACAGTTTTTGATCAGTTTCAAATTGTCATAACTTTTGTTCAAACATACGCAGAGTTAAAATAAAGATAGTTTTAGAAATTTAAAGATTTGGGCTAATATATTCATGAATAATATTTTTTTGGTCAGATTTCATCAAAATCGACCTTTTCAACGTAGGCAAGTACCTGAATAATATTATTGCAGATTGATAAAAAATTAATTAATTATAATCATAAAACGTACGTACCAGTTTTTACAGCGGGAATTAAAGGTGAAAGTATTTCATCTTCCGTGTCCGTCAAACACTTCAACCAGCATTCGAATGCCCAACTCGAAACCGGTTGCAAGATACGTCTTGTCACACACGTTTTAAGGGGGAGAGCTTATCTGATCTGCGGCAAGGGGGAGGGGGAAGACTCTAACCTTGGAATTCGACCTTCGACCCTTTACATACCCTTATGAAAAGGTTATGTTATTGATGCCTTGGAATTCGACCCTTTACATATCCTTTACAAAAGGTATTACTTTGCAAGCTTGCACGGCTGCCGTTTTCAAACCCTTTATCAGAGGGTTACTCGGCAAGCTTGGAACGCCAAGTCTAATGACAAGGATATGACAAGGTTTTCGTAAGCTTGCATGCTATCTGGGCAATACTAAGTCTCGCACCTTGCGAGTTAGATCCCGCTCCCCAAAAGGAGTGGCCCGCATTAAAGTCTCCGACGATTAGGAAAGGAGGGGAGATTTTACGAGAGATGCTCGACAGCCATGCTTCCGTGAATTTCCCTCTGAGGGAGTAGATGTTTATGATGGTGATGGGCTTATTATGAACACTGATGCAGATGCCCCTGATTTCATTTTCCTGGGCAGGAAGGCCAGTAAAATTAATCGTGGTAACTTGCAACAAAGGGTTGACAGCGAAGGCAAGACCACCATCAATGCTCGGACTTGGTCTATCCTGCCGAAATACAATTTTCTGCGGCAGATGGAAGGGACAGTGTGGTTTAACTCTTTAATCCCCGTAACGGCCCAACCGGCCCAGTCGGCAAAGTTCCATTCCGGCCGTGTCTTTTCACTTACAATTCCTACCCCCCTTCTTGAGTGGACCTTGGAGGTCCGATACCATTAACGGCTCACTACAATGGGTCAGAGATTTCTCTTCACAGCGGGAGGACGAAGAGGGGCCAAGGTATTCTTGCGACTGTCGTCACACTAGGGTGGGTATAACAGGGGGTTTTCATTCTTATCTTTGGAAGCCTTTCTTTTCACAGCTTCATGTCCAAAACACAAATACTATGTACTACTAAAGAAAACAAACAAAACGCCTTGAGGATTTACTAGTTGTCAATCGCTATCTAGAAACCAGATAGCGAAGAGAGATAAATTACCCTTAGCTTAGCAGGGGGTCTATTGCCCTTCTCTCTAAATGCTGCACTTGGAGGGGTGAAAATGGTTTTTCTTTTCGGGCGGGAACCTGGTCCCTAAAGGATATTCCAGAAAACTGCATTGGGAACTAAAGAGTTAAGGAAAGTTTCTTGACACACGATAATGTCAAAATCTGATAATGATGGGTGCAAAAGCCAGTGCTTCTTGTTGGCGATGCTACGGCAGTTCCATTGCAACACGCTTAAATGGAAAATACTAAAAAGAAAAAGGGGGTCCTGGTGGGCCTTTGCACAAATGTGCGAGTAAAACTTGGACTTAAAGTTTTGATCATGAGAAAAAAAACGAAAAGAAACCTGTCACTGCACAGGTCCACGAGTTAATGTGCGTCCCATGGAATCTCCGCAGAAATAGCCACCTGGACGGAGCTGGGAGTGGAGTCCATGCTAACGACCGCATCAAGGTTTTGACCCGCCCGCGCATCACGGGAGAGGGGGTTCGATACCTGAAGGGGGAGAGGGCTCGGCTTGGGGTTCTTGTTTGCGTGATGACCGTTGGTAGTTTCTTTGGGTGCGCTACGCTTTGCGGAAGCGGGGGAGGCTGCTGGCACAGGCGGAATAGTTGTGAGCAAACTGTTGACTTGCGACCAGAGAGCGGTGATTGCATTTGCTGTTTGCTTGGCATGTTGCTCCAACAGGGAGGAAAAAACAGAAGAAAGCTCTTTGATAGATGAAGCAACTGTGTCTTGGATTATTTTAGAGATGATAGGCACCAGGGAAGATGTGTTCTCGGACTTGTTTATAACAGTGGAGTGGGCCACTTTGGGTTGATTGCTCCTGAAGGATCTTCTGGCTTCCGAGTAAGAGAGGTGGTTCCTCAGTTTGAATTCAAGGAACTGAATCTCCTGACATCTTGCACTACAGTTGAGGTCTGTTGCGACGTGGCACTCCTGACAGTTACTACACTTTGGGGGTTCCGAACAACTAGGGTGTTCTTCTTCAGCCCCACAGCGAACGCAGAAAATGTTTCGTTTGCACGCTTTGGTGGCGTGATCGAATTTGTGGCACCGGCCACACTGGCGAGGTCTGTCGATAAAGTGCGTGACCCGATGAAACGTGTAAGGTTGTTTCCAAGGATAGAGATGAGCAAAGATTCTGTGGGAGTGATGACATCCCCTAACTTTTTGGTGAAACGACGGGCTTCTACGACAATCACTTTGTTAGAGGACTCAATTTCTTCTGCAATTTCATTAACTGTGATGTCACGATGCGAACTCTATTTCATTACTAATTGAATTATATAACTTTTCTAGGTGTGGCATCACGAAAATCTGTTTGTGTTTCAGTTTCAGTTCGTGTTTGGTTTTTTGTGTGAAATAAAGTAGAGCTGTTAAGTTTACGTCTGAGTTAGCTCTATTATTTATCTAAATATTTTAGAACTAGGTGAGCCTTGGGCTCTGGTTGAAAAGATAAATTAATCCGGGTCAAAATAGACGTGTTTCTGTAGTGTAGAAAGTTTGTAGCTATTTTATAGAAGAGCAATTCTTCACATCTGGCGTCCGCGACAGGATTGGTAAGCGTCATTATGTTTAAATCTGTTAAAGGCTTTAAAAAGGAAGGCTTAATTTACTTGTGCCAAGAGATTAACGAGGACTTACCGTTGAAAGTTACCATATCTACACTGAAAGATGTTATTCTAAACAGTAAATGCTATACAGAAGATCCGGACTTTGTTTCAGCCGTGTTAGCCACAACTGTTTCTGAAAGGCAGGAAAAAGAAGAAGAGGCTAAAATTCAAAAACTTCAAGAAGAGAAAGAAAAAAAACTTGAAGAAGAGAGAAAGCGTCAAGAAGAAGAGAAAAATCGCCAAGACGAAGAGAGAAAGCGCCAAGACGAGGAGAGAAACCGCCAAGTCGAAGAGAGAGAACGACAAAGACAACATGAGTTGGAATTAGCGAGATTAAATTCCCTGAAAGCTTTAGATGCTCAAGAAAATGATCAATCTATAGAATCAGGTAGTGTAAAAAAGAAATTTCACTTACCTAAGTTAGAATTACGTCCTTTTTCTGGAGATTTAAAGGACTGGTTGCCATTTTGGAGCCAGTTCGAACATGTTCATAATGATATAGATATAGCACCAGAAAATAAATTTCAGTATTTAGTGCAAGCAACCGTTAGCGGATCGCGAGCTCGGGAGGTAGTGGAAAGTTTTCCGCCAACCGGCGCCAACTACGCCAAAGCTGTAGAATCTTTAAAATCGCATTTTGGTCGAACTGATTTACTTGTGGAATTCTATGTCCGTGAGCTTTTAAAATTGGTCTTGGAAAACGCTTCACAAAATTCTACTGTTAATATATGTGCTCTGTATGACCATTTGGAGTCTCAGATCAGGGCATTAGAGACACTTGACTTAACAACGGATAAAAGTGCTGCTTTACTTCATCCTTTGGTTGAGTCATGCTTACCGGAAGACACACTAAGAGTATGGCAAAGACAAAGAAGTACTGATTTCAGCCATATTGGGGAACCTCAAGAAAGGTTTAGTAGCTTACTAACATTTTTAAAATCTGAAGTAGAATCAGAGGAAAGGATTTGTTTTGCAATGCAAGGTTTCGGCTTGAACAAAAAGAAAGACAGTAATGGGTTTAGAAATAAGAATTTTGAAACAAGAGTGAAACAGAATAAAACACCCACAGCCGCCGGTCTTTTTAACAATCCTCATACTCAAGAAACCAGAAAGTCGTGTGTATTTTGCGAGAAAACTCATTCCAGCTCAGACTGTTTTTCTGCACAAAAAATGAGTTTACCTGAAAGACAAAAGATTCTAAGGGAGAAAAATTGTTGTTTTGCCTGTCTGGCTCCCGGTCACCCCGTCCGAAAGTGCCGTTCATTTTTGAGATGCGTAATTTGCGGGAAGAAGCATGTTCCCTTAATGTGCGAAACAAACGAGTCAAGGAAAAGTGATTTCAAAATGACCGAAGAAGCTGAAGTTGAGGTCAATATGTCTAACCTGAGTGTGGGTACTAAAGTGTTTTTACAGACTCTAAAGTGCAAGCTCATATCAGATAAGAAGGAAATTGTCGTGCGAATTGTTCTGGACACCGGCTCACAAAAGTTTTGTATTGTAAAGAGTCTTGCTGAAGAAATGGAATATGCACATGTAAGGAAAGAAACTCTAGTACATTCACTGTTTGGCGGGATTAAATCCAAAGAATTTGTGCATACATGTTACAGAATTAGATTGAAAAGTATTAAGAACAATTTTGCGTGCAACTTTGAAGCATTGGATCAAGAAACTATATGTAATGATGTATCACCTGTGAATTCAGGGCCTTTGTTAAAAGAGCTTCAAGAAATGAATATAACATTAAGTGATGTTGGAGATAAGGCACATCCCGTGCAAGTACTTATAGGAGCTGATCTTTTTGGAAAGATTTTAACCGGTCAGCGTAGAGTCCTATCAAGCGGATTAGTGGCCATCGAAACTTTGCTTGGATGGACTTTGTTAGGAAAAGTTCCTGAAAGTGAAGTAACGTCAAGCAATGCCATGTTGGTGACATCACTTTTCGTTAAAGAATTTGACATTTCAGATTTCTGGAAGCTGGATTCTATTGGGATCAAGGATCCTATTGAGAAGCTCTCTAAGAAAGAGCAAGAAGATTTGACTACTGAAAATTTTCTTCAAACTGTTAGGTACAACAAAGATAATCGCTATGAAGTCCACTTGCCTTGCCGGATGATTCTGTACCTTTACCGAACAATTTTGAACAAGCTAAAAGAAGATTAGATACCACAACCAATAAATTATTTCAGGAAAATTTGTACGACAACTATGAAGGCATATTTTTAGAATGGCTACGTGAAGGAATTATCGAAGAAGTACCAGTTGAAGATAAAGATTTGCCTGCAAATTACCTACCTCATAGGCCTGTTATCAAAGTTAGTAAGACAACTCCAATTCGCCCGGTTTTTGATACATCTGCTCGAATAAAGGGACATCCGTCACTAAATGACTCCTTACATAGCGGGCCAAACTTGTTTGAGTTGATTCCTGATATTTTGCTGCGGTTTCGAGAAAAGAAGATTGGCGTAATCGCAGACATAAAGAAAGCCTTTTTGCAAATTGGCCTTTGTAGAAAAGACAGTGACTTTGTGAGATTTCTGTGGTGGACAAATAAAGCTTGTGAAGACTACAGATTTTTTCGTCATGCCAGAGTAGTTTTCGGTGTTCGCAGCAGTCCATTTCTATTAGGAGCTGTGTTGAAGTACCATCTTGAACAGAATGCTGATTTTGATCCTTTTGTAACTGGCTGCCTTTTGAAGAGCTTTTATGTGGATAATCTTGTAACCAGTGTCCACAATGAATTAGATTTGCAGAGATTAATGAGTTAATGAAGAAAGGTGGTTTTATTCTGCGAGATTGGGAGTCTTCATCTTCACTAACAGAAGAAGGAGGATCTAATACAGATGATCTTCTAGGCCTTCAATGGAATAAAACTAAAGACTGTTTTTCGTTAAATATCAACTGGCTGAAAGAAGTAAATGTCGAAAACATCACCAAACGTACTATATTATCTGTTACTCACAAAGTGTTTGACCCTTTTGGTTT
Source organism: Linyphia triangularis (assembly GCA_963978545.1). Lineage (NCBI taxonomy): Eukaryota > Metazoa > Arthropoda > Arachnida > Araneae > Linyphiidae > Linyphia > Linyphia triangularis. Next base: position 75,627,384 of record OZ021725.1, on the reverse strand, counting down.
TGCCTCACCTGTAATGCTTTGTCCCAAGATTATGCTACAAAAAACCTGGAAATTATCGTTGGGATGGGACAAAGAAATCACTCGACCCTTTCGACAAGAATTTTTACAATGGTTTAGGGAACTAAAAGAATTGGAGAACATTAACATTCCTCGCTGGATCAAAGTTACTTCAGAAAATATGAAGGCCTTCTCCATTCATACATTTTGCGACGCAAGTAGAGATGCATATGCCGCCGTTACGTATCTTGTACAAAAGGGAGAATGTGAAATGGTGCATTTTTTAGTCTCGAGATCCCGAATATCTCCTCTAAAAGTTAAGACAATTCCAAGGTTGGAGCTGCTTGCTGCATTGGTGGGAGCAGGATTAACGAAATCAGTGTTAGATGCTCTTGGATGGACGGATATTATATGTTTTTATTGGAGTGATTCTACTACCGTTCTTACTTGGATCACTAAAGATGAAAATTGGTCTATTTTCGTGAATAACAGAGTTCAAGAAATACGGAATATCAGCCAAGCATCTTCTTGGCGTCATATTTCTGGATTTGACAATCCTGCAGATTTACTCTCCCGAGGATGCAAAGCAAGTACTTTAATGAAAAATAAATGTTGGTGGGAAGGGCCAGAATGGCTTAGTTCATTTAAAGACTGGGACCGCATCTGCAACGACAATACTATTCATCCAATTAGGTGGAAGTTTAATCCCCCTTCTTCACCCTGGTGGGGTGGATGGTGGGAGAGACTAATTGGTATTCTGAAAAGTCTTTTGAAAAGAATACTTGGAAGAGCAAGTTTGACTTACGAAGAATTAGTGACCGTTATTTGTGATTGCGAATCTGTTATCAACTCACGCCTTTTGACTTACATCGACGAATGTGACTCAAAATTTGTTCCACTTACCCCTGCCATGTTTCTTCAGGATATCAAGCTCTCTGGTGTTCCAGACTGTGATTCTGCTGATCATAAAAGTCTTAACCATCGCATCAAATACAGGCTAGCTTTGCAGAAAGACATTCGGAAAAGGTTCCGGTCCGAATATCTTGGATCTTTGATAAGGAGGTCAGAAAAGACTAAAACTTCGAAGATTGCTCCCGAGGATATTATTCTCATAAAAAGTGACAACGCTAATCGAATCGACTGGCCACTGGGAAAAGTGATAGAAATGCTGCCAGGGAAAGATGGTGTGTGTCGACTCATCAAACTTAGAACTTCGAGTGGAGAAATTCTGCGTCCGATTCAGCGCGTCTTCCCTTTAGAGATTTCTTCCAGCGAATCGCCTTTTCCAATGGATAAAAACGCACTATCTACGAAAGTTGCCTCTATGAAGGATGACATTCCTAAGTGTTCTGATGATAACTCCATCGACTCTGCAATTGTTCAAACTAAGAAAAGGCTAGGTCGAACTGTAAAAATTCCCGAAAGATTGGATCTCTAATAGAGTTGTTGAGTTGTGGAACTTTCCACTACTCAAGGTGGGAGGATGTGATGTCACGATGGGAACTCTATTTCATTACTAATTGAATTATATAACTTTTCTAGGTGTGGCATCACGAAAATCTGTTTGTGTTCAGTTTCAGTTCGTGTTTGGTTTTTTGTGTGAAATAAAGTAGAGCCGTTAAGTTTACGTCTGAGTTAGCTCTATTATTTATCTAAATATTTTAGAACTAAGTGAGCCTTGGGCTCTGGTTGAAAAGATAAATTAATCCGGGTCAAAATAGACGTGTTTCTGTAGTGTAGAAAGTTTGTAGCTATTTTATAGAAGAGCAATTCTTCACATTAACAGTAATATCCACTGGGAGGTCGCGAAGTAAAAAACGCGATTGGATCCCGTCTTTCTGGAGCACCGATATGACTGGAATGCCCAGAAGGGAGGTAAGCTTACTTACTTGGAGGGCACAGTCAACGTTGGTCGTGGAAATAAAAATCCTGTTATCGCGGGTAAACTTGAGATCACCAATCAGCTTACTATCCTTCACCTTCTTCCCCAGCTCATCTCCTAGGATTTTTGGTTTATTTTTCGGGAGTCCGGTACCATTAGCACTTGATATGAATAATACAAACTTTTGACAGCCGTTTGCCGCTGCAAAAGAAATGGTTTCCTCAGTAGATAGAACTCTAGTAAATACGTGTTCCATGCTGCTTAGCAATATTCCATCATTGTTTAGAAGAAGTTTAGCGGTGCGCAGAAATTCTGAACCCAGGTTAGCAAGAAGAAAAAATAGAACCCTTACAAAGAGAGGAAACTGATCAACACGGACAGGGTAGTAGACGCCCGAACTCGGGCGCGTTAACTTGCCAAACAATAACTAAGCAAAGCTCAACAAGAATAAAAAAAAAAAATGCAAAAATAAATACACCCAGACTTGGGAATGTATAAAGCGTAAGCTTAAACAAAAGAAACAAGTGCAGGCACCTGCACAGCAGCCGCACAGAGGTTTAGCAGAATACTGCTAACCTGAAGCCACGCCACTTTCCTCGTTTATAAAGGAAATTCAGCCACATGTACCGTAACTACCAAACAAAAACAAGGCAAGTTTAGCCGTGACCAAACTAATCTTAGTAATTCAAAAGCACACTTAGAAAATCTTTTTTGAAAAATCCGAATTCAGATTAACAAACTTTGCGTCAATTACACCTAAACAACTGGTTTAAATGTTTATAATCAACGCATTTTTTTTTTTTATCTTCCTACTCTTTTTCCCTGCTGGTGGGCTTCTAGAACTCTAACGGATGAATTAAGCACTTTCAGCTTAATTTCTGCGTTAGTTCTTTTCTTATCCGTGGCAGTAGTAGTAATAGCAGAAGGCTATGACCAATGTACCTTCCCACCCCTTCTACCACCCTTCCTTGAATAACAACAACTTTCATAAAATAAAATATAAACAGAGGACGTTTGACGGACTTCATAGTAAACAAACATTGAATGTAGAAGTATCTGACACACTCTTGTATATTATTTCGTAACACTTTTAATACGTCAAATCAGGTGAACTCGCATTGATTTAATCATCGCAGGTTTGTCCAAGAAACAATATGGGCGTAATTAAAAAATCCAGTATTTCAAATACTACTTCTGATTCAATTGAAGATGTTCTGGATGAGTAAGTGAATATTTTTAATTACACATTTGTCTAATTTTTTTTCTATACTTTCACATTCACTGTCTAAATTTTTTAAGAATTTAGGTTTAATGAAAATAATTTATTCATAAAATCCTCTTATATATTCTTGTTTTTCCTTCGTCATCCATCAAACGATGTTACTGTACAGTGTAGACCATGATGATTTCAAGTATAAAATATTGACCCTTTTTTACAAAAATGAATAACACTAAACCATTTTGAAAGATATTTTCCTTTTTGTTTGTCACGAACATTAAGTTATCAAAAAGTGAAATGTCGTTGATTTAATGTATATAAACCTGTTAACTCTGTGGTTACCTACTTAAATTGAAAATAAATTGGCAAACCAAGAAACTTTTTAAAAAACAAACTGTAACCGTAAAATTTTTTAAATATTGAAAAAAATAAATCACTATTTATCAGAAAATTCTTAAATGTATGAATATATAAATGTTTATGCAGGCTTTTTTTATTTTTGTTCCCAAACAAAATCATTGAGTGCTGTATAAATTAGTGTTTACGTTTTGAAAAAAAAAAAATTCTTCAAGATAACTTGCAAAAATGTCGTTCATAATGTTAAGAGCTTGTATAAAATGTTTTACAATATTTTCTTAAGAATTAAGTGTTTTGTTGTTACTTAGCATTGAAAGTGTCGGGAGTGAACCTGAACCTGAAGTAATCCGTCCTCGAAAACTCAAACATCGGACTTCTAGACATCCAGCAATAGGAGGTATACATATTACTGCCAAAAGTGGCAAGAAAAAGAAGAGAGTAGATAACTGTAAGTACATCCCATTGTATATACTACTATTATAGTTTATTTAAACCATTAAAACTTTCTAGGTTAGATGAAAAAGAGAGGGGCATAGCCAAGCATAGTTAGACCTGATGGGCACATTGTATATATAATATTAAGAAGATTTACAGCTTAAGGCATGTTAAACAGTGTGAATGCCTTACAAACTTAATCCTAGAACTTATGTAACAAATGTGTGGAGTGCTCATCCTGGATCCAAGAGAAAAGTCGTTTTTGAAATTACTGCTAATTTCTTATTGGTTAAGAAATTTGATGGTGCTGTTAATATTTCACCTCAGAAAATTTTCAGTGTTTTTTTTTTTTTTTTTTTTTTTTTTTTTAAATATTATTATTATTTCTGACCTTCAAGTATAATTTTTTAATTGAAAAATAATAATAATAATAACAAATATTCAATCAGCAGTACACTTGGCGAGATTTCAAATAAGTCGCCAAGAGGTGGGCGCATCTAAGATTTTACCCTTTTTATGCCGATTTAGTCCAGTTACTTAGTTGTCTTTTCACTTGATCTTGTGAGATGTCTGCAAAATTTGCCATTATGTTGAAAGAGATAATGATACCTAAAAAATTTGAAAGAGATTTAAAAAATACTGCCTATCATTATATGTTTTAAAATAATGAAACATAGTAGTTGCCCAAGTAGTATGAAGACTAATAAAATAATGATTAAGAATTTTACTAGTTTCAAAGTCACAGACATACTACAGAAAAATAAATCTTTCAAATAGCATTTGAATTATTTATTTAGAAATAAATTAAAAATGAATTTAAGCAAACTATATGTGGCCTGGGATATGCATAATATTAAAACCAATAAAAAAAATTATATAAATTGCATTTTAGTCCCTAGTAAATTATTATTATTTCATTGCTTGGCTACCAGATAACTATGAAATCTTTTTATATAAATACTATATTTAAGATATTTAACATAATTGTATAAATATTTGGAGGTTTCTTATTAAATATTCACGGAAACAAATATATGGCACTTTTGATAAATTTATAAGTTCAACATGAGGTAAACTTGTTGACAAGTTTGAATATTATCATTTATAAATTTTTTGCATTTTTTCAATTTTGCTGAATTTTGGTTCAAGAAATTAAAAACTACACTAAAAAAAACAGGCATTGTAAAATAATAATAAAAACATCAAGAAAAATGGTCAACAATAAAAAGTTGTGAAATCACAAACATTGGCCGCCTTTCATTTTGTTGGACTACTTTACACTGCTTAACTAAACTATGATTATTGCAAAGATCCCTTTTTACTCTTAGCTTTTTGCAATAATCCTAGGAATTCATATATTGGCAAGAGAATGAAAAGTAGAATTACAACATACAATTATAGTTTTTTGATTGAAAAGTAACCCTTAAACTTAATAGGACTTTTGTAACAAATCTGTAGAATATGCAGCAGGAATTTTAGTCAGAAGCTGTCTATGAAAATATAACTATTCGGATTGGTTTAGAACTTTAATGGTAAAAAGCATATTTCATACTAGACTATTTTCAGTTATTTTATTTATATTCTTTGGAATTCCTTTGTAACCTGATTTTGAACTGTCACTGTGAGGTCTTAACACATGAACCTCTGAATACAATCTCTACCTATGTAAATTTTGCTGTAATAATGATTCATTGTTTAAAATCCCTTTTACATATATATATATATTCTTATATATACATATATTGGAATGTAGAGAGCTATGTAAAATTTTTATTTAAAACATTTTTGCATGCTAAGAATATACTGTGAAGTAAAAATTGAAATACAGAGCAGCACTTACAGGAACATGTTGCGCTTCACATTTTAACATTCAATGTTTTATATTTTAAAGAACTTTTAAGTTATATTCAAAACAAAATTGAGATATATTTTGAATAGTTTTCTTATCTAATAACAAAATTTGTAAAAAGCAACTTTAACAGGTGTATTGAAACTAACCATTTGCTTATTTAAGCTAACTATTTGCTATCTCTGGCTGAAGAAGATGAAACTCAGGAACTTTCCATTGTGGATTTTATTCCCCAGACAATATCGGTATTTTCCCAGCTGTTTCAGAACAGAGATAACATAGAGGTACACAATAAGCTTTTATTTCTTAACATAGCCATTCTTAAATATGCATGAAATATTTTTAACCTAGGTTCTCTTATAATTTATATAGTCAACACAAAAAAGGTGAACAATGGTTATATTTTTGTTTTAAATTTTTAAAGCCGTTTGCCCCCATATGTGTTATTTAGGATTTTAGTTCTGTATAATAATTATTTCTTAAAGTGTCAACTATTAGTTTATATACAAAATCCCTAAAAAATGGAAAAACCACCCTATTTTTTATAATCGACTTAGCATACTTCATGTACACTTAATATAATTTTTCACTACTTAATATTGGAAAGCACATAAATAAACAAAAATACACTTACAGATTGTATCGGTACGTATTAAAAGAAGCATGTGAACTACCTATGTATACTTATGCCTTTGCATTCACTATTTGAATACTGAATATAGTGGAGGAAAATAATTGTTTCTATTAATACAATTTAAAAAATTGTTTTATTAATTAATTATTAATAATTAAAAAATGCTTAATCCAAAATTTGGATGTTTATGTTTCACATTTAATAAAAATACATTTAACAAAAGGTATTGATTATGGATCATTTATGGCTACAAGTCTGATGTTTCATTTTAATATTAGTCGGTAGATTTTTGTTATTAAACATTAATCGAAAATTTATGAAACTTAATTTATCAATAGGCGTTTTTTATGCTAAATCTAAATTTGTAACACTTTGGGATTGTCTTAGAACTTTTGACTTAATTTTAATATGTATAGATGACAACTTAATGAGGGAAAAAAGAAGAAAAAAAACACCCTATTTATACTGAGAAAAAAACTTTCATGGATTACAACAGTTATTTTCTTTTTATTTTTCATCAATTATTAGAAAGTGTGTCTCCAGTGTTCACTTTTCTTTGTGTGTTGTACATTTTAACGTATTTATTATTTTCGTATGGTTTTATTTAGCTTTTTTCTTGTTAGTACACCATAGTAAAGTATTTTTCTACTATTTTTTTTTTTTTTTTTGCTGATTAATTTTATTACATTTTATGAAGACAAAAAATTTATTTAGTATCTTATAATTAAAGTGGAGTAAATTAAAATTTGAACTTTTAAAATAAGAATGACAGTTCTACCTTTTATTCAAAAACTAGAGTTATTACTGTTTTTATTTAAATCTTGCTTTTTTAATTTTTAAAGAACTGTTGCTGAAATTAGTTGAAAGAGCAATAAGTTTAAATGCCTGAGATTCTTATTTCATGTCATTTAAAAATTAATTTTACTTTTATTCAAAATTTCAATGAAACTTGTTATTTTAAGAAAATAATATACTCATTATTGCAGATTTGGCATGAGTTCCTTAATTGTACTAAGAATAATGAAGAATGGTTTCAAACGAACATCAATGTTGATGATTCGGATGCTCCAGAAGATTGCGAGCAACATGATGGCCGATCGGGTAATATATCAATAATTAGTGTACATTTGGAGCAGATTTTGCTGATCTTTATTAGCATAGCAAACTTTAGGATTTAACTTTAATTGTAATGTATGTGCTTATCATTATCAGATCATCCAGCATACACTGCCTCAACATGTTTTCAAAAGATTGATGGAGATCTTCGACTTATGCTGAAGAAGAAACATGTTCCCCTGGTAAGTTTATCATCAGTTATGTGTCAAATACCTACTTTATGCTAAAATAATTTGACACTTAATGTAGTTTTCTAGTTAATTATTATCGATACCCAAGTTTAATGTTTAAAAAAAAAATGTTTGATGTTTAAATACAGTTAATTTAATTAACCCTTTTAAGCTAATTATAACTCTTAGTAAGTTACTGATTCATTCTCTAAAAACTTTTTTGCATGATATATTATTTAGAATTCCAGTGCAACCTTTATCTTGTTTTTGTTTACTTTAAAATTAACTTAAATTTCCAATTTAGTTTACCTTGGCTGTGTGTATAAAATTGTCTGTTTAAAAAGTGTCAGTTTTAAGAGTAGTCATCCAAAGAAAAAGAAATGCTGGCTATTTTATAAGAATTTAAAAATAAACTTCTTTATAAGTTTTACCTTTATATAATGAATTATAGACTTTGTTGACCAGTTTTTAAGTATGTTGCTATTTTCTAATTCAAAATTTATAAAGATCTAAATTCAATGCTTGCATAACTGTTTTATCTGGTAAATATGACTTTCAATGCTATATATTTTGGCAGATACTGTGACATAATAATGTATTGTGTTGGTAGTACAAGGTTTGCAAACATTTATATAAAATTATATTTTTCCTATTTCCTCCATAGAAGCCAAACAAAACGATTTTGCATTAAACAATAAAAAAAAATTCAGTAATTAAACAGAATAGTTAATATTCTTTAGATCATTTCAAATGCCACTTTTTTTAATTAATGTAGTATTTTATTACAATTAAATTTATGTTTCTAGGGTACTTTAATATACTTGGAACAAGAACTTGTGACGTTTTTTGTCAACCGTCCACAATCAATTTATCACTGCCAATTTCCAAACAGTTATGATAGATTGATGATTCATGCTCTCAGCCAGTATATGGATTTGTCATCACTAAGTAATCTTAACATTTATTTTATTTTTTATTGTATAAATATAAAGTTGATCATTGTTTTATTATGAAGTTGAACAACACAATTATTTTCTTATCAAACCTTTTTCCTTTTGAACTTCAAAATGCCAAAATATGGAACATGAAAGAATTCTTGCTGTTAAAAATGCTAACTAAGCACTTTCAATGTTACAATTTGAAGCCTTTTTTCATAATCAAGAGATTTTTTGAAACCAACCCTAAAATCCTTCTTGCTTTTTTGTTACATTGTGTGTAGTTGCTCATTGATTAATTAGTAATTTTTTTTTTGTACTGTGTACATGTTTATTTATAGTTTTGTATTGACTAAGACTCACTGCAACAAGATTTTAACTTCCTAACTCTTTAGTTGATGTTGACAGGGATATACAAGAGTTGAACATAATTGAGGGTCTAAGTGGATGAAAAGGGTGAAATTTTTTTAAAATCTGTTTGCACATTGAATTAAAAGGTGCATTTTAGGCTAATATCTGATACTTACCCAGTATTTCTAAACTGCTTCGTGACATTTTTATTTTGATTAATAAAAAGTGCATGTTACTTATAAAATAATACAAAGTTAGAGGAGTTAGTTGTGGTGGTTCATGTTGGCATTCACATCATTGCCATAATTGGCTAAACCATACGATCGGCACGGTGCATGTGCCACACATTGCATATGAGCACTGCTCTAGCCTCACTCACTCTCTTAGTTTTGGCAATGTCTTATACCATTTGGTAGTGCACGCCGGTTGAGTTTTTAAGCGTTGAGTTGACGTTGGGGTTACCTCTGGCCGGTCAACCTGTGGTTTTAAGAGTCTACAAAGATCCTGGTAAAGCTGCCCCTTACAGCTCTGGTGTGCCGTCAACAAGCCTTTGGCTGTTGTTGCTCCTCCCGCCCCGGTGAGCTATGCCTTTTCTTATTAGTTAAACCCCTGCTTGGTGTACCCTGTATCTGTCTGCTAATGCTGTGCATGTCAATAAATATTCATGTACAATCTTCTAAACCACTTTGTGTCATTATTTCAATAACAAGGTTGCATTATAAAGTAAATACTTTATGAGGTTATGTCTAAAAAACTACTTTGTGTTACATGTCTTTTATCCTTTTGTCCTTCAATTTTTAAAGAAAAAGATTGGAAATATTAGCATTTATTAAAATTTCTTAATTTTTCAGTTATTACCCTTTTCTAATTATTGTTTGCAAATGCTATTTCATTGATTCATTTCCTTTTATTTTGAACTCTTTATGCTTGTGTTCTAAATTCAAAAAGCTATTTTTAGAAATCTCTCTTGACTAGTTAAAAGGGATATTTGTAAACCAATCCTCCAAATATTTAGATTTTTCTCCATTGCTTTCTTTTTACAAAAACTTTTTACTGTACTGAAATCACTTTCAATCTACTTTTACTAATGATTGATGTAAACTAATTCTTATTTTTATTTTCCCTGAATAAAGTATTATAATATTTACTTTTTCTATGAATCACTTGATGATAAAAGAGAATTTTTGAAAAATTCAAAATGTAGAAGTCTTTTTTTTTTTTATTTATTATTATTATTATTATTTTAAATTTGAAATGGTAATTTCTCAGTATTCATTAAAAAACAATAGAAAAAATTTAGAGGAAAGTTGTGGTCATTTTAAATATCAAACAATTCATATGTATGTATACCCTTTCCAAAATATTTAAAAGTATCTTAATATTTATTACATAAAAATACCCTAATTTCTACTTAATATAAGTCTATTATTATAGCTATAATATAGCAACAAATTTTTCTTATTTAATTACATTTTAGGATTAAATATTTCTATTAATGGTTATTAAATTATGTGAAGGCTTATTTATAGAAACAAATTATCACTGAAGAGGTACTTGGCAACAGTTAAATTATTTATTTATTTTTTCTATTGTATGTTTTGTATCTAAAGGATCTTTTAAGTTGTACTATTTTATGCAAATTAAATTTTTTAATTAGTATTCATATGTTGCATTTCTTTTTGCCATTAAAGGTTATAACAGAAGTGGGTGTCGTTGGACTCGTGTAAAGAATAAACTGGCTGAATTTTACACTCCGACCGTTCTTTTGTCTTCATATCTGGAAAAACGATATAGCAACAAAGTATCTTAAGATTTAATAAGCTCAATTTTATGTACAGAGTCATCACTTTATGCAAACTCTTTATTTGTATATATATTTAAGATTATTTCGGAGATGTTACTCCAACTTGTTAAGTTTTTCTTCTCTTTAGACTATTGACAAAATAACTTTAAAGCTTTTAAATTCATTATGTTAAGACTGTTTGTTTCGAATTTTAATGTTATGGATACGTGAATAATATTCAATGTACAATTTTAATATTTTAAGCTGAGTATTTTTTTCCCCCTTTTGGGTTAGTTAAGAACCAATATTCCTATAAATAAATTACTACTAATGAGTACTTAGTACACTATTTTTTTTTCTATTTGAAAAGATATTAGGATTAATGCACTAAAAGTAGGAAAGCCTTCCTTCAAAAAGGATTTTTGTCTGTATGCCATTTAACATGTGACTAAGTCCATTTCGACTATTCTGGTAAAACCAAACCTAGTTTAATGCATAGGAATGATTAGATAGGTGTGTTATGCTTAAAATTTTAACATACAATTGTATAGTAATTTTTTTCTTCTTCTAATTATGGGTCATATCAACCTATTTTGAGTGTTTATGCTGTAACAAAGCATAACTCTATTATTTTTTTCAGTAATTGCTTTTACGCTTAGTTTCTTATTTTTTTTTAAACACGTTAAAACAACTGAAAAATTTAGATTTTCATATTTAACAAAATGACATTAAAATTTTTAAACCTTTGCAACTCTTCCAACATAACATAAACCTATTAGCAATGTAATTTTTAGTATGTTTGGACTAATTTATAGATAAACTCTTATAAGAGAAAGAGAGAGGTAGCACACAATTGCTTTGATAAAAATGCATTTTTAATTTCTAATGATGAAATTCTTATTTTAAATTTTCATTATACAAGTCCTACTTTTCACATAACTGTCCAATTATAATTTCTTATTGAGTATAATTTAGAATTCATATTTAAAATAAAACAAGCCTTACCATCTGGTCTGGTAACTTATGCAAGACCAAAGAAATTTTTAAATGTTACTCGATTTTCTACGGTCTATTTTCCTGCCAATTCTTGTTCACTGCCTTTGAGATTTGTGGCAATAAAACTTTTTAAAATTTATATGAAATATTTGTAAACTTCTCAAAAACTGCATTTATTTTATTGTCTGTCTTTTCAAAATTTAATGGGAATGTGTGCTTCATAACCCTAAAAGAAATTGTCTTTCGTTGAAACAAAATATATCAGCTTATTGTTATACCATTTCATACATGTTTAATGTATGAAATACCAGCAATGTTTTCATTTTTAGAGGTATGTGAGACAAGTTTGTTAATAAAATATAATCTCTATTCAAGATATTTAGAATTAAATTGACTTATAAGTACTTAATAGAATTTTGATAAAATAAAAATGTATTTCTTTATGCCATCTTATGTACACATTTACATGGTATTTGTCAATGCTTAAATGAATACAAAATTTAGTTCCAATAATAAGGGTATAAATATTCCCTAAAAATTATTATTAGCTAAATAAATTTGATTAGCATAAGGTTACATATTTTTTTAATAGAGATTAATATCTTGTTCTGTATGTATAAAATTTCAAATTTTGATAAAATAGAAATGTAATTCTTTATGCTGTCTTATCTTGGGCACCAGCAGAATTATTTGCAGAGGGAAGAAGGTTGGATTAGAACTTTTGTTTAAACCTCAATTAATATATATATATATATATATATATATATATATATATATATATATATATATATATATATATATATATATATATATTAAATGTTTTAATGAAGTGGTTATGCATTAATTTTCTGTTCAAATAACCAATTTTAAATCTGTTCTGCATAGCACAAAACTTCTTATATTAATTTTAGCATTTTTTCCCTCCTGTATGTAATTTTCAAAAGCTCCTTTGTATTTTCCTGATGGTGCCCATGTATTTTATGTCCAATTTATATGGTATTGAATAATGCACAAGCAAAATAAAAGCTTTGGCATTCTTGATCTATAGTTACTTTAAATCATCACACAACACTAGAAAGCGGAGGGATTTGAACATTCTTTGACTGCAGTGTAATAAATAACATAGGTGATGTAATAGATTAAAAACAGCTCTAAAAAATCCATTTTTCCAATGGCACAATTTGACAATTATAAGACAACCTCCTTGTGATCACCATCACTCAGTGATATTGATACAATAAACTATTGAATTGATATTTTTCTTTAAATTTTTTTTTTTTTTTTTTAAGTTAAATTTACATTAAAAGATTACCCGGAAATTCATTGACATATTTTCATCATCTCACTAACACTCGTATTCAGTAGAAATCGATTAATTTAGAATCAAAACATGCCTAACAGGAAATTGGTTTGGAATAAATTCCCATATTTTTAATCTCCTCGAAATCTACTTTCAAAATGAATTGACACAAATGTGATTGCTAAGAATGTTGATTGGCAGGTTTTTTTTTTCTTCTAGAAATGCAAATATAGAGATATTCCCCTTGCTTGATAGAACCTATCTTTCCCCTTCAAAATTGGCTCCTATAATAAAATGAAATTAACAACTTAATGAATTTCAATTGGAAAGCTAGCTTGGAATTTTAATTTATCCACCATCCCAATCCCTTCTCATTTTAACGGGAGATATCCAAATGTAGGCTTACTAATTTCCGAGTACACTCCTTATTTCTGAATTTTGTCCAGTTGGGTTTATCATTTAATCAATGGCAGCGATTGGGTGGAAAAAAATCATCACAAGTGGGTATGAATGAAAGGAGGCCAACTTCAAAATTTATACGATAGTGCTATTAAAATTTTGAAACGTACGAGTGCAACTCCTATTTGCCACCATTGCATTTAATCCTGGTTTTCAAAAATTTAGGGAAACAGAATTTTTAAAGAGAGCGGTGATAAATTTCTTAAATAACTGTAAACTTTCCCAAACCAAAAAGTAATTTACTTTTGTATTTTAACAAACATTTTAATCGTGTTCCTACTATTTCAATATTTTCAATACATCCTTATCAATTTTACATTAAGAAAATTCAAATATATAACATCGACAAATGTTATTTCATCCACATTTTTGGATAAAGGACATATTCATTACCATAAATGCTGGCAGTTACTGAAGGTTGCAAGAAAACTTGATTTTTCAGAACTATTTCTCTTCTCAATGACCAATTTAAAATTTATTATCAAATGGATTATAATTTATTTTTTCCTGTGAACTTTGCCTTTATTCTCCACTTATTTAAAAATTTCAACTGGTAGGAAGATGCAAGCGTTCTCTTGCACCACCCTTATTCATTATTTTTGTGAATTTAATGAAATAATGAATGTTTTTAATATTTATTACCATGTCTAAATAATGTATCAGTTTTGCTTTCCTAATATTTGACAAGCAGATAAAAAATGCATAATTCCATTAAGTCTTAAACACAATGAAAACGTCAACATTCTTTACACTTACTAACAATCCAAGTCTATTCGTAGGGTTATTTACATTCTCTTGGGCACATTCATTTCTTTGGTATGGTCGAAGGCTGGCAAGCAAATTATTTAGTCTGTTATAATTATTTAAATATATTCCATTTGTTCATAAATCATTTCATGTTTTCATATAATTGGAGGAGAAATATTTGACAAGAAAAGAGCGTAGATCTGTATAAGTCAAACCACGATTTTGTTGTTTAAAAATGTAGATAGTTGGCATGAAGTTATGTATCGGAATTTCGATCCGCAACCATTAAGAACCATATATGAGAAATTTTGGAATTTCAAGAAAGCAAATTGGACCTCTTTCAGAGAATCCGTGGATAAAAAGCTGGCCTCGCTACCACCTATGGAAGATGTAAACCAATATTGGTCAATGTTCAGAAAAATCATACTTAAGCAAGCCAAGGCCTCTATACCTAGGGGTAATGTAAAAGGTTTTGTCCCGCATTATACACAATTTACTACCACCCTCGAACCCCTGTTTGAAAAAAGGAAACATCTCACGGAATCTGCCAGGTCATCGAATGTCAACCTAAAACCAGAGATCAGTAAAGTTAACGCTGAAATTAAGTTAGCTTACACACAGCTTAAAAGAACCAAATGGAATGGAATTTGCAGTACAATTGATGTCAGGACACCAGATACAAAGTTATGGAAACTACTTAAAGGCATCAACAAAGAGCAATCACAATATGAAGACTGCAATACTATTAAAGATAACAATGGTCAAATGTTTTCAGACAACAAATCTGCTGCCAATGGCCTTGCTGCGCACTACCAACGCATTAGCAGACTAAACTTCACAAACGAATCCAAGTCGGTATTGCGTAAAGCTAGAAATATTGTTCATGGATGCCGTAGCTCCGATCTTGGAGATCCTGCTCTGGTATCCCAATTTAACAATCAAGAACTTTTGCTCGCACTGGCTTCTCTTGACTTCAGCAAATCTCCAGGCCCAGATGGAATATATGGTTATATGCTTGAAAACCTGGAATGCAGCGGAAAACAAAAACTGCTCGACTTGATCAACCTCTCTTGGAGAAAGGGGCGTCTACCTTTTGAATGGAAGAAAGCCACAATTATCCCAATCAAGAAGCCAACTAAAGGTACCTGCTCGCCTGGAGATTTCAGACCCATAGCTTTGACATGTATCACAAGCAAACTAATGGAGAAAATGGTCTTGATTAGACTCCAGTTCTTCCTTGAAAAACATCGTTCTATCCCTAAGGAACAATTTGGTTTTCGTAGAGGCCACAGCACGATAGACCAAGTTTTGTTCCTTGCACAATCTATTAGGGATGCGCAGAATCGTAAACCAACTCATCATAGTGTCGCAGCCCTTCTCGACCTCACGAAGGCTTTTGACCGCGTTCGGAAGGATAAACTCATTGTAAAGCTACATGATGTCTTCAAAATCCGGGGAAATACTTTGACATGGATCTCAGACTATCTTAAACGTAGATTTATTAGAGTTAAGTTCAATCGAACCCTCTCTGATATTTACCAACTTAGGGGGGTGTCCCACAGGGAACAGTCCTCAGCCCAACTCTCTTCACTTTATATATAGCCGGAATTGAGAAAACAGTTTCCCCAGGAACTCATATCGGAATGTTTGCAGATGATATTGCTCTTTGGAGCTCCGGTAATGCCATAGATGTAATTGAATCGAAGCTCAATAGCTCTTTAGAAGCCATTTCCATGTTTGCAGATGAACATAAATTGAGTTTTAACCCAGTCAAATCTATTACCACTCTCTTTACTACAAATAAGCACCTCTATAACTACCAGCCATCCTTGTTCCTCAAAAACCAGAAACTCACCTACGAGAAACATCCAAAATATTTGGGTTTCATTCTTGATCCCGAATTTACTTGCAATAAACACATTGAATATATAGCCTTGAAAGCCAGGAAAAGATTAAATATTGTTAAGCACATTGCAGGTAGAGACTGGGGAGCGGACGCAACTACGCTCAGAACCTCCTATCAGGCACTTATTAGACCTATTCCAGAATATGGCTGCCCTATCTACTGCTGTGCTTCTGATACGAACTTGAACAAATTGGAAAGGATTCACTTGAGTGCTGCCCGCATAATCACAGGACTGAAACGTAGCCGTCCTTCAGAAATTGTTCTTTACGAAGCGGATCTGCAACCACTCTCTCTCGGAAGGCAGGCAGGCTTGGTCAAATATTTCAATAAACTTTCCAGCTTAAACCAAGAAAATAAAACGGCCTATTACTTAAATAACTGGACAAGCAATCAAAGACTTAAGAAACACAGTCCTTTCAGCCAAGTTAAATCACAGAAGTTAATGGCAGATAATGTAGAGCCCCACTGTCTTAATACTAATTTGAACACTTACGATGGACTCTCCAATGTTGATTTTATTGATTACCTTCCCACCACACTTAATAAGAATGAATGTTGTCCGGAATTTCTTAGGCAATTGGCATTGGAAATTATTAATCAAATTCCTTCAATTGACATCAAAATCTATACAGATGGCAGCAAAATAGATATACAGGCAGGCAGTGGAATTTATATAGAAACGCCCGTAGAGAAACATTCTATTAAACAACGTAATCCAGATTTCTGCTCTGTCTTTCGAAGCGAATTAATAGCAATTGACCTGGGTTTAGAGAATATCTTTGGCGAGGTCAACTACGGAGACTTATGGATTCTATCCGATAGCCGAAGTTCCATTCAACACCTTAAAAACTGGGCCCTCGTGGGAGACAAAACCAGTCTATCCATAATACGCAAAGTCAAGAGCATATCCCGACTACACAAAGTGCACTTTCAGTGGATCCCGTCACATGTAGACATCCACGGAAATGAATTGGCTGACACTCTTGCTAAGGAGGGACTAGAACACCCTGTCCTCTCTACTCAAGAACTCACATATCAAGAGTTATACTCAAAGAAAATAGCTCAAAATAAAGCGAAATGGCATATACCTCCATCTCACGAATGGTATAAAGCCAAAAAGCCAGGACACTCCCATCTCTTCCTTGTGATAGGCACACCAATACCCGTCTGTCCCGACTTGCTAGTGGTCACCTTAAAGGCCTCACATATTCTGGGGGAAGCAAAAATTTTCCTCTTTGCCCTAAATGCCAAAAAGAACAGGCATCACCTCAGCACATTTTGGACTGCCTTGGGAGGACATTTATAACTGTCCACAACTAGTGTCAGACTTCATTAATGTCAATGGCTTCACTGATATTGTCTGACTTCGTCAGACAAAAGGGAGATTAGAAACAACAACAAGAACCATATAAATATAACGCCTAGAATGTATCCACAGATACTAAAGATCATTGATCAGGGGGTTGGTTTGTATGATCAAGGACCTATTTTTGTGCACAATGACGGCTAATCAGGCCAGGATCTACATCTTACGTGCACGCAAATACGAACCAAACAATTTACAAGTTGATGCATGCTTAATACCAAAAAAGTTTGGTGTTGTGTAGATAAGTGACAAAAATTAAAGACTTTTAAGGCCTGGAAAACCAGTTAAAAAATATTATCACTTTTAATGACCGTGGGAACCATGTCTCAATATATATATGAACATTTATTATAGCCTAGCATACTTTTTATATATCTAGAGATTTATTAAATAGTTAATCTTTATTTTTTAGTGTTGATACATACAAAAATTCCTCTAACTTAAGCATGAAGCAGCAACATATTTAGTGGTCCAGACTTGTAAAAAATGAAACGCTTATATATGCAATTACATTCATGTCTATCAAAATGCTGATAAAATAAAAAAACGCAAGAACTAGTTGGTCTATTTAAATAAAATTTAGTACTCAGCTAGTTTGTACATTCCACATATTGACAAAAAATTATACATATAAAGAGTGGCTTGTCATATTTTTGAATAAAACCAATTATTAAATGCTGAAATGTATAAGGTCCATTTCCCTGAATTCTAAAACTTACAAGGCTGAAAGATTTGAATCAAATTAAAACAGAGTAGATAATAAAAGATAGTTTTGAGGAATATTTTGATTCATCAAAATAGCTAAAAATTAAAAAAGTTGATTTGTTTGATATTTAAGATGATGAAAATAATTAAAAGTCTAAAAAAATAAGCCACATGTTCTTCATGTGAATATACTGCTTTAGATAGTAATGTATTAGTCCTGTGCAAGTGGATTAACTCTCAAAATTAGTGGTCATTCAAATATGCATTAATTTTTTTCTTTCAATCTAAGTATCTAATATACTAATTCTAAATATGTTTGACCATTGTCAAATCTTTTAGGAGAAAGAGCTTCAATTTACTTAAATTCTAAGCAATTCAAATTTACGGCAAAAGTTTCATTTTTTTTTAATTAACTGACATTTTTTAGCAAAAGACAGATGGTCATCTCTACATGGTTTTTCATTAAAAAAAATCTTGATATCCCTACATCCAACTGGGTAGTCAGCTAGTTATTAAATAAAAGTAATTTACTCAATTAGAAAATCTGCCTCAATTAAACTTTAGTTTTAGTATCAATAGCAAAATAGTTTCCCAGGAAAATTTTGCAGTTGCTAAACTAGAAGACAACCTGATTTGAGCTCACTCAATCCTTTACAACCATAAGGAAACCGGTTCCTACAGTTCTCCAGTGAGCTCAGTTTTATACTAGAAGACAGGATGAACTATCTGGTAAAAAAATCTGCACAACAAAAGAAAGAGAACATGACTTTAATTTAAAAAAAAACTCTTCTACAGAGCCAATGAGCTTTAAATTTCAATGTTTTGGCTCAGAATTATTTAGATTGTAGCAATAAAGCTATAATCGAATAACCTTAAATACAAATCAGTTGTATAATCTAAGATACATCAATAAAAAAATCAAACAAATCTTATAAAATTTTAAGCTAAATAATTTTTAACATTTGCATCTTGATTACAAATCAATAAAAATGGGAATTGTTATTAACAATTTAATTCTGCTGGGTTTGCATAAGTTTTATATGCAATTTTTTTACATACCTTTTATTACATATCACAACAGATCTTATATCTTAAAAAGTAATCACATTTCTAAATAAAATATTAATATACAATAAATTTCAATACACATACAATCTTTTACCTTTTCTCAATACAATAATTTTTGTTAAAATTTCTAATTGAAAAACATTAATTTCTCATGTATTTAATAAACTTGCTATACATCAATATAATTTTTTAGATCTTGATTTCTACATAATAGAAAAACATTACACCACAAAATTCCGACATATACTTGTACATCTTTTTTCCAATTTCAAGATATACAATAAAATCAAACAGTTTATAGCTGCACATTATAAACTATGCTTGTTCTTCTAAATATAACCTTACTTCTTGTTTTCCAACTTCTTCCATGAAAAGCTGAATTGCACATTGCAAACGTCGAGCTAGTTCACCTTTTCGAACTTGGTTTGATAACACCTTCTTGCATATTTGTTTGGGAGTTTGCATTTTGGTAGCTGGTTTAACATTTTCTGTCTTGAGTGTTTGAGGAATGGGTCTTAACTTACAAATCTCCTTATTTGACTTTTCAAGATTTGTAGATTGTACTTTGTTAGGACAGAGTTTATTTGTTGGCTGTATCTTAGAAACATTCAAATCTGATAGATCATTTGTTAAAGAAGGATTTTCTGACTCCTTGTAGATTCTATTTACTACTTTCTCAACCTTAATATCACGCTCAAAGTTGCAAGTTTTTGATGAAAATTTTTCTTTGAATGCTTCAATAGTGTTTGGATATTGAGAACCGCTTTCTAATTTCCAATGTTTGACTAGCATCTTTACTTCATCTGCAATACTGGGATTGGAATGATTTGTCAATAATTTCAGACTTGAATCTAAAAATATGTCAAACTTTTTTTAGACACATGTTTAAGTAATTGAAAAGGCAAAGATCAAAGGTGAATTAAAAAAAAAGTACTACCAGTAATTATTTAAAACAAAGGCAAGATAAGTTAACTTTTAAATAATTGCACAATTTAAACAACTTTTTAACAACAAACAAAAAAAGAAAGTTTGCGCCATGTCACGATCTATCACTGTGTGTGGTGTAATTTATGTACACAAAAATGGAATAAGTGTGAAACCAGTCAATCTGCATTGTTTACATTAAGAAGTTTAAAATTAAACGTTCAGATAGCTTAATGTACGGGGACATTCATAAAATAAGTCATGTCAGAAGCAGGGAAGTGGGGGGGGAGGGGGTGTCCAATGGGATGGACATTGACATGAAGGTGGTGTAGAGTAATCGCTTGGTGTGATAAACTACATAAATTTTTTAGAAGGAGAGCAGCAATGTCCGTCACATAATTATAGGGGTGGAGGTGTATAAAAAAAGTAAGGAATATACCATCCACACAAACTACACATAAAATTACCTAGTTTAAAAGGCGCATAAAATTATAAAATTTGCTTGTAAAAGTACATTCAAACGTTTTTATGTCAAAAAGCGATATTGTGGAAATTTCGACTCAATCGACATTTTTTTCAGTTGTCTGCACGCATGAGCAGAATACCAAATTATTATTTTTTTAAATGAGGTGGTCACATGACTTTAATTAGCAATCGTGGAAAGGCAGTGCCATTTGCCGGCACTGCCTTTCACAGCTGAAGTGTATCCCGATTGCCAAGCTTTGTGAAGTAATACGCAAGGAAAGGGGAGCGAAGAGGGAATATCTTTGCCCAGACATGAGAAAAAGTATATTTTTCTGAGAAAAAATTGGTCCACATCGAAAAAAAAATGTGGATTCTCGAAACACAGACATCTTACAGAAAAAATGGAAATTCGCCAAAAGACGGAAAAATCTCATCCCTGATTTTAAAATGAGAACATTTTAATATCTTTGCATTAAAAAAAATGTTTTCATTGTGATAGACCCAAAACAAAATAATTCAATGATTACTCTTGTAGAAGTATAATGTTTTCAAAATTGAAAAAGTCAAGGCAAAGAAATACTGACAAATGTTAGTAAATTTCAGATGTTGAAATGATGTAGTATGAGCCATTTTGTGTTTACATGGTTCTATTTTCCCTGTACAAGTACTAGTGTTTGGCTGAATAAAAAGGTAAGTAGAATGTTGATGCATCGCTGTGCTGCCAAATGTAACAAGACAGGGATAAGATTGGTGGAAAAGCAATCAGACTGAAATCATACAACAGCAAAAAAATTACATCATAATTTAAATGTGACAGATGCCTCAAGAATCTAGGAATGAGATTGGTCAGAGAGCAAGAAGGAAGAAGTCCAAAAATTGGTCAAAAAAGCATGCAGAAGGATTGATATCCAAAATTTTGACAAAAAAAAAAGCATGTGGAAGGGATGATTTACTAATTTTAAAGATACAATGAAATATATTATTGATTGTCTGGGATTTAAAGTGTTAATCAACCAATTTCATTTTTCAAATGCAATAACACAAATCTGTATTTTATATTTTTCTGTCGAACAATTTGAAGAGCTATAGTTGCCTAAACTCCTCATATATGAAATTTACGATTTGAGGATACTTAAACCAGTAAAAGTTATGATTAAGTGCATATACAAAGTAAACAATGTCAAAAGGAAAATGCAACGTTGATAAACTAAGCATCACCTATAATGCTTTAATATGATGTACCTTTTGCAAACTTTCTTAAAGATATAATGAAGCAATACACTTTTTAAACAAGAATTGTCACAGGCAAATTAGAGGATATTTGGAAACATATATTCAAAAGATTAGATGCTTGTCATGCATTAACCAGCATGTTTTTCCAGACAGATTTTAATGAAATAACAAATTATAATAAAATGTTTATACCTAGGCCAGTAGATAACACTGAATCCTTAGATGGATTTTTCTTCCTCAAAGACACCAAAGTCCTAAGAATGGCTACTTCTGTTTCACCTTTCTTGTCAAGAATTTCTTTATATTTCAGAATTTCCTCAACTGCTATTTTTTTCCAACTCTGCAAGGAATTTACGAAAGAAATTAAACAGCTATCATAGGGAGTTAAATAAAAACTAAATATAATCAAATAACACTTATACATACCTTAAGAGAAAATAAAGTAGATTGCTTCATTTTTGACATTTCACGTTCGTTATGTTATACAAGTAAAAATGATGTTACAAGATTTTACGGATGTTAATTATTACTTTTATTAAAGAATTATTTGTCAGAATAGAAATAAAATTACAATGCAAGCTAACATTTTATTTTAGCGACAGAAATAACCAAAAATTGCTATTGTGAATATCAGGTTTAGCGCGAAATATTTATTACGTTGCGGTGACAGTGAGTGAGTTGAGTGAACAGTAAATTAAATACTATCCACAATTCAACAGGCCTGACGTCATAAGTTGAGCAGGTAAATTTGACATCACCTTGACATGCCTAATTTCAAAGAGACAAATAATTGCTTTTTACTTTCAATTACACATATGTTAGATACATAGGGTAATAAAAGTATAGCATTAGGTTTAAAAAAATAATAATAATAATAATTCGATTTTTTTGCATTTCTCCACGTTTTTGAACATCGTGATTTCAAAAAAGTGATCTAGAAAAAATGTCTGTTCAGTTGCAAAAAAAATTAAAAAAAAAAAAAAAAATTGGTGAAATTGGCGATGTTATTCGATAAACATTGCATAGTTCTTTCTTGTGCGCGAATCAGAAAAAAATCGTTCGTTGATGGGCGATTGCCAAGGACAGAGTGCTTTGTGTTAAAGGCACTCGTTTTTCAACTTTTTGCGTTTTTACGGCATTTGAGCTAGAATTTTGAAGATGGGGACGATTAGAACACCTAAACCGGCATTAGCACAAAGGTTTTAATCCAAAGCTTAATTTTAGTAATTCCTGAAACACATGATTTTTTCATGATTTCAACCTAATCGCACGCGCGATTTTGACGAAAACTTTAATGGTACGTCCCATAGCCACCAGGAACCTGAACACCACATTTGATCATAGTAGGTCGATTTATTCGGGAGTTAAGCTGATAACGTAGATACAGACACAGACAGATAATTTTTCTATACCACTTTTTTGAAATCAAGGTGTTCCAAAGCGTGGAGAAATGCAAAAAAAAGAGGTTTTTTTGTTTTGTGGACCGAATCTTTTACTTTCATTACCCTATGTAAACATATGGGTAATTGAAAGTAAAATGTTAGATATGAACTGAGAGATCATCAATGGACAACGATTGGATTAATCTGGTTAATTACCTTTTATTTTGTAAAACAAAATTTGTTTATGCAGTCAAAGCCCGTTAAAGCGTAATCGATGGGGCCGTCGAAATTGTTCACGTTAACCGAATTTCATGTTGAACGAATAATTTAAGGTTAAGTTTTGAGTAAGGAAAACTGCTTTTACTTTGCGTTTCACGGATTTTAAATCGAATGTTATTTATCGTAATTAATCTACGTTTCAGCTTTGAATAGAACGTATGTTTCATTGTTTTTCCTATATAAATTTTTTCTCAACACTTCAAATGATAGTATTAACCATACAAAATTTTGTGTGTGGAACATCGCACAACTTTCAATTACACTATATTGCTGTTGTGGATTTGTGTCATTTATCGTTTTTATATTTTCATTGTTCATTTAGAAAAAAATTGCCAGTTTGGCAATATTTTTTGCATTAATACTAGTAAAAAAAAAAAAAAAAAAATCGCTAAAATGGGGATTTTGACGGTATACTTTTCGATAATCCTTATTTTGTTCTTTATAATAAGCAAAACTGAGAGGAGAAGGAAAAACGATCATTGATGAGGTATGCTGAAAGAAAGAGAATTCTGTTGAAGGCATTCATTTTTCAATTTTTTATGCCATAAAAGCATTTTTACGTGAATTTCAGAGGTGCGGATGTTTAGAACACCTTAAGCGGCATTACCGCAGCGATTTTTATCAAAATCGTTAGAGCCGTTTTTTAGCAATCATTGAAAAACATGATTTTTTCAAGGCAGCTTCCTTATGCGCCAGCGTGATTTTGACGAAAACCTTAATGGTAGGTCTCATCAGGGGCGTAGCCAGGATTTTTTTTCGGGAGGGGCTGAGAAATTATAAATGTCAACTTCGAAAACAATAATTATCATTCAATAATTTACAAATCAAAATTAATCAAACTAAAAAACAAATAAACACTTTTTGGGATTGTAATACTTTTAGCACATATAGCGTTCACTGGAAAGAAAATTTATTCGTTAAATGTAGTAATAATCAAATGACCCTTTCTTTTCACAATCGTGACATTAAGTATTAACCCTTTGCACTCCAGTGGCGCCTCTCAGGCGCCACACGATTGGATGCCAAACCACTAGAGGACCATTAGGTGTGATGCG
Organism: Linyphia triangularis; assembly: GCA_963978545.1. NCBI lineage: Eukaryota > Metazoa > Arthropoda > Arachnida > Araneae > Linyphiidae > Linyphia > Linyphia triangularis. Next base: position 75,602,771 of record OZ021725.1, on the reverse strand, counting down.
GAAATTCGATGCAAGGCCAATGACTGTGTTTAGTTTCTATGAAGCAAATCCATAAACACCAGCCGAACCTAAAATGTCTCGAGTTGCTGATTCCACCGCGCGAAAAAGGCCTGGAGTGCAAAGGGTTAATATGCATGAATAATACTTGATTAAGAATGCTTTAATGAAACACAATAAAAATGCTTTTTAAAATAAGGAAATGAGAAGAAATATCACATTTAAAATAAAGTTTAATAATGGGACAATTGTATTTAATTAAGAGGCATTACAAAGTTAAATTGAATTTTCTAACAGTTCCACTGCTGGCAAATTTGTTGAGGACCATCTCGTCTGAAACTGAGCATTGCCTATGGATATTCAGCAAAGCCAGTCCAGTTAAGCGATTTTCGCTTGTCGTACTTCTAAGCAGTGGCGGCTCGTGGGTATTAAAAGTGAGGGGGCCCAAATTAACAATTGCATGCCATGGGGGGGGGGGGGGGGAACATGCAAATATCAAGACATATGAATTTCATGTAATTTTGTAAATGTTACTTAAATATATATGGGAAAACAAAACTACAAGATTATTAAACACTTAAATTATCTAAGCATACTGATATCTGATAAAATAAATATTTCAATAAAAGAAATTATTATTACAAAAACGACGCGACGTTTCGTTTGAGAATGGACGACGTCAGGAAGGGTAAAATGAATGCACTTGCACTTTTTGCTTTTGAAAATTAAAAAAGAAGCGAAGAATTCTTAGGCAAAAAAGTAAAGTACAGGCTTCAAATTATTCAATTGAACGTAAAATTACGGCATATCCATTTATAAATTGTTCAGTAAGAAATCAGATACTCATTCCCGGTTGAAAATTCCTGGTTTGAGGTTTTAGCCGCTTTGCACCCTTTTGTATGCGATCTGCACCCCCTTCCCACTGTCTATGCGTTTGAGGGTTTAAATTTTTTATTTATGGAGATTATTTTAAGGATCTTCTTGGTCTTCCGGGAAGCCTACCAAGAGCTGGACGCTATTTCAATGACCAGTGGTCAGTGATTAGGAACAGCCATAAGTACGATATTATCGGGACTCACTGTAAGATTAAAAATTTTTTTTTAAAAAAAAGTGTGTTATAGTTTACCTTTTGCTCCCTCCCCCCCCCCCTCTTCCCCCTTTAATATAACTAATTACTCCTAATCATATAATGAAAAGCATGTTATAATTAATAATTTTATTAAATTAAGAATAGAGAACACATTAAAATGAACTCATGTCGGTTGGACGAAGTGTAAAAGTTAAACAGCCTTGAAGATAAAACTTTTTTAATATAAGAAAAGTTAAAAATATTTTCAACAGTATAAAACATTTTATGTACAATACAGGTGGCTGGATTAGATACCAACAGTGTAGGAAGCAAAAGCTTTTTTATTTTGTTTGACATCATAATAATAAATTAAAATACAATCACAAAAAAATAAGTGAAAGTATGAAAACCGATGTTACTCAATTTCTATTCTGTATTTAAGAAAAAGAAAACAAAGAGTTAGGGAAGAGTTATAAAATAAATTAAGTCAAAACCTTGGTTAAAAAATCTGTAGAAATCACAGGCGAAAATTTTTCATCAAATATTACATGAATCATAGAAAAAAAACAAAAAAAAACAAGAAAAGAAAAAAAATGCCGACAGCAACAATTTCACTTTTCGTAACTTTAGAGTAAATACCTAAATAAACAATATTATAATGTTTTAAAATAATTTAAATAAATCATTTTAAAGACATCGGTATTGCTCCTAATATTCGAGTCAATGATATTTCATGAATCAATTCATGCAAAATAATTATGGCTTAACAGTAGAACTAATGAAAAATGCCATTAACTTAGAGTGTGTAATATTTATAAATTTGCAACCAAAGTCAAAGGTATTGTTATATTGACCAGTTCAACAGTTTTAATTTAAATTCATGAAAAAATGAATAATTACTTGATTTGAGGATGAATAATTACTTGAAAAATGCATTGCATATGCATCTCAAATTTGAGATGTCTACTTACATTGAAACCAACCTGCAAAACATCCGATGGGGCTCGATTCGATGACGTTTCACATGTGAATTGAATATATTGCCTCTGGTCAATGAGTTTTGACATAGCGATAGTTAAAAATAGGTGTTTTACCATGATTCTTGATATTTTGAAAAGAAGTTGAGCAAACATGGAACTCGCTTCAAATTTTAATATTATATTTAATTCAGAATTTATTTTGAGAATTGGATCCTACCTGAGTTAAGAATAAACACCGTTTCTTCAATTTTAAGAATGCACAAATTTTATTTGACAATTTCAAATTGCTTGTATGATTTTGCTTTTTAAAGGGTGTAGGTTCTTGACTCAGATTCTTTACTAAATGCTCATGAATTTTTTTTCTGGTAACAGTAACTAGGTTTGCTTTATCTACATTTTACATATTATTTGGGAGAGAGGGAAGGGGGGGGGGGGGGTGAAAATTCTGTAACTGTGACGTTATTCTTTTAACTTTAACACAGCATTATGCGATGGCTTAGTTCTAGTGGAGCCCCTTATTTAGAGAAGAACATTTTTTATTCTCTGTATAGAAATTCTTCCGTTGATGGCATCGGATTGTAAGTTACGTTAATAATTTAATAGGATATCAAATATTAATGTAAGACTAATCTCTTCTTCGATCATATATATGATCGGAAGAAGTGATTTGTTGATATCCTATTGTTTTTATTTTGATATTTACTTTTTCCCCGAAAAATGTTTGAGTATTTAAATGTCGTCTATATGGACGACATTTAAATACTCAAACATTTTTCGGGAAAAAAGTAAATATCAAAATAAAAACAATTTGCAGAGAAAATCTTACTCTTACATTTTGAAAAACAAAGAGCGAAAATGAATGCAATGGATATTTATTGTAGCCACTTTTTTCGCACCGCCATACTAGAGGACCAACGTGCAATCGCTCCTTCTCTACAAAAAATGGTCATTCCTTTACAGAGAAGTCCACCCCAGAGCAGAGCGATCAGGGATGTTTTAGAAATTTTGTATTTATGCTTTGACAAAACAGGATGTCACGTGAAAGTCGCAACCTTATATGCCTATGCCCTATCGGTTTGAAATTCAAGGTCGTCCGAAGAAGGGGTCATTTTGTCCCCAGGAAAACTAGCATCTTTAAGAGAAGGGTCACTTTTTTGCAGTAATGATTGTGATTGATTAAAAAATTTTCGAGTTTGTTGCAAGAGCTCCCTGCTCCCTTCACAATAGTTAATGTCTAATGACAGAATAAATAAGTTTTAAGCTTTTTTTTTTAAATATTAAAAAAATCCCACAACAAAACAATATAAACAAGCTTATTTGTAAGTGAGGCCAGGGTCCAAAAAAGTGAGTGGTCCCAGGCCCCCCTTGACCCCCTGCACCAGCCGCCACTGCCGACAATCAAGAAGAGACCATCCTAGTTTTTGTGCGAAATAAGTTAGTTTCTTTCATTCAACTTATTTTTTCAAACGGTCACAGATGAGCATAAAAAATATCTTAGTTGGGCATTTCAAATTCATTCCTTCAGAAGCGAATTATAGTATGACTTACATCATTAAACTTTATGAGCCTAGTAATAAAATAAAAAATATCGATGCGTAACATGCATATTGGGTCTCTGATCTAATGAGATTAACTTTTATTTCGGCCGGGGATCTCCTTATCCTATAGATGAGAAGACAGTGCCAAAACACGAAACTCAGGAATTTTGTAATTTGAGAACCACACAAGGGGTATAGACTTGCAGGATATTGCAGGTGGCGAAAGTCAGTCTCTCACCCCCGCCCCTTCATCTTTTTTCCAGCCCTTTTCTTCTACGTGCAAAGGAAAAGAAGCTCAATCAGGCGACTTAAATATTCATCCATAAGGAAATTTATTAGTTGAGTGAAAGTGGTCAGTTTCAAGATTAAAACTTCAGATAAATCAGTATATTAACTAGTAACTAATAAAAAATTTAAAAAAAAAATCATTTGTAAAAAAAAAAAAATTGTGGGGGAACCGACCAAAAAAGTGAGGGGGGCCGGGCCCCCCCTGGCCCCCTGCACCAGCCGCCACTGCTTCTAAGATAAGTTTTCAATCTCCGAAGAGTAGAAAAACTTCTCTCAGCTGTGGCTGCAGACACTGGCAGAATGGATAGGATTTTGAGCAAAACGTATACGCTGGGGAAGATGTTTTGGTCGCATTCATACAGCGACCAAATCGCTGAGTTTGGTAACATTTCGACCGACATCCACTTTCTTTTCCACAGCTCCCATCCACCTTCAATCACATCTTTGTAAGTAGGAAGATCATCTTCAAAAAAGGTTGGTTGGTTGTATTCAGATTATCTGGCGCCATCAGCAACACGAGGGCTATAATGCGCCGAAACATTCGTCATTAGACAAGCCAACATACATTTACAAACACCCATGCCAACACGGGACTCGAACCCGCAACCTCGCGTTCTAGAAGCTAGCACGCTAACCACTATACCGTTTGGTCGGCATCTTCAAAAAAGGAGATGCATGGTTCAATATCTTGAAAACTCTTCCCAACAGCGTGTTGCGGAATAAGGTTTTGCAAGGAAGAAATTGTTTCTTTATGAGGCAAAAAGAGCTCATTTAATGAAGATATCATATCATCTAAGTAGGGCGTAAAAATTGTTATTCTATAGTATTCTTCAGTTGTTTTGTAGGCTATATTTGGGCGATTCTTTTGGATTTTACACACTCTTTGTGTTTTGACTTCTATATTATGTTTTTCAGCTAAGGTTTCAGCTTCATTATATATAGAATTAAACTTATCCACATGGTTGTTTCTCATTTATTGCAACATCGTCGTTATGTTGCTGACTTCACCCAAAGCACTGGCCAAGTCAATGTTAGTACTTTGCAGATACTCGGATAGGTTGTATGTGCAACCGAGCAGTTTACTGGCGATGCACAAACATACTAGAAAAGAAAACTGGCATGTGCTTTGCAACAAAATGTTTGGCTTTTTGGACGAATCGTCTGTTGCGAGGCCCTCGATTTCCTCTAACGAAGCGATGATTGGCTCTAAAAACTCCTTGAACATTAAAATGGCTTCATGACGTAAAATCCAACGAATTTCACATAACGTCTTAAGTTTCATCTGTTTTGTGTTGGGTTTCAAGTCTTTAATATTCTTTTTCAGAATATCTGTTCGTTTTGTAGATTTATGAAAGAAACTGCAAATTTCTGAAATTACACCAAAGGCCTTTCGGATGCCCTGAACTTTCGTTGCGTCAGATATGCAGAGATTGAGAGAGTGAGATACTCATTGGGTATATACAGCTTTCGGGTATTTTCTCTCACCATAGCTTGAACACCACGAAATTGCCTACGCACGTTTGACGCCCCGTCGTATCCTTGGCCACGTAGCTTGTTTAAATCAAAGCCAAGTTTTAGCAAGTCTTCTACAATTGTAGCTGTAAGACCTGCACCAGTTAAATCAGCGACAGGAATAAACGCAAGGAAATCTTCTCTAGTTTGTACAGTTGCTTCATCAATATAACTTATGCATAAAGACAGTTGTTCTATTTGAGAAATATCTGTTGTTTCGTCGGCAATGATGGAAAAAAACTCTGAATTTGATACTTTTTTAACTATTTCGGATTGTATGAGCTCTCCAAAAATACTTACGTAAAAAATACTTCGTTTTGAATTGATGGGCTTATATACAATTTCAAAAAATTAGAAAATAACGAAAACTTGTGTTATTTTCAAATTTTAATTATCCAAGCATAAATAGATCTATTTCTGACTTTCGAGGTTTGAAAATTTCGGGGGGGGGGGCTGCAGCCCCATCAGCCACCCCCTGGCTACGCGCCTGGGTCTCATGGCCGCCACTAACCCTCATACCAAATTTGAACATCGTAAGTCAATTCGTTCGGGAGTTATGCTGACCACAAACACACACACACATAGACAGAGATTTTTTCTAGATCACTTTTTTGAAATCAGGATGTTCCAAAACGTGGAGAAATGCAAAAATATCAAATTTTTTTTGCATCGAATGCTATACCGTTATTACCCTATGTATATATACATATGGGTGATTGAAAGTTAAAATTAAGGGAGCATTTTAATCTTTTGTTAGATAAGATAAAAAAAATTAATGGCGATATTGTGCTTACCATTTCTTAAGGGGGTCCAGTACCGAAATTTCTTCAAAAATCCCAAATTTTTTTTCTGATTTTAAAAAATAGTTCATACATTCCTGAAGAGAATGATGTTTTTATCTTATTCCTTCGGTGATTAGAACGCCACAAAATTACCTGTAATTTAAACATCACTAATGGGCGTAACACATTGAAGCGTCTGCTTAAAGTGCGTTTTTCAAGCACTAGTGTTTTTCACAGATGTTGCATATTCAAATCGATATATCTCCAGAACCATTAACAATTGGCTATTCAAATTTTTGGAGCATTTAATTTATATAGTTTTAAATATTTTGTCTACACAGAATTTTATTTTTTTAATTCTGTTTTAAAATATAACATTTAGCATAAAAGATAACATAAAAAAAAGCAAAAATTTCAATATTTTAACTTTGAGAATTTTTTTAATTTTTTTTAATTCACCTATCAAAATTCTGTGAAGACAAAATTTTCTTTATATAATTATGTATTACAGAAAGATTTCACTTTGAAAAAAAATTTATTTTTTCTTGACTTATATCAAAATACGCAAACATCAATTATTATGGATTTTTCTTAGTTTTTAATTTTTTTTTAAATAACTTAACACAATATTTAAAAAAACATTCTCTCAAAGATATATAAATAGTATCTCATACATAAAATAAATTTTTGACATAAAAATGTACATAAATAAAGTTTTTTTTATTTTCGGTACCGGACCCCCTTAAGTAAACCATGGATTTGTTTGATTGGTTGGTTTGTACGCTCAATGACCTATTTTTTTTCAATTTTTTTTTTTTTTTTCTTTTTTTTTTTTGCACAATGACAGCTAATTAGACTGGAACCTACAGCTTTACGTGGATTCTGAATCACAATAATCATCTTTGCCTAATCCAGGATTCGAAACTGGCACATTTGTCGAGGCCAAAGCAATAACCACACAGTCATCAGGTGGGCTGCAAACTTTGGAAGGGTATTTTGACATAAGTTAATTATTTTACAAAAATATTCCCTAGTTTCATTGCATTTTCGAAAAAAAGGTTTTTATTACTTTTTTCTACGTTTTCTATTAACAAATTAACGTCATGTTAAATTATATGACTCAATTTTTTTTTTTTATTGTTACAAATCCCTCTTGGCTCAGGTAGTAACTTTAGAGGAAAGAAGGGACGGAGTATTCCCCTCCCAATATAGTGTCAATATATATAAACAATCGGATAATTACAAATACATGTCCAACATAAATAATAGAAAAATCAATGACTTTTGAGTCTTGGATATTGTATATGTTATTGAGGAAAATATGAGTATTGAGAAAAAGAAAATTTCATTTCGACAGAAAAAATTATTTTTTAAGATTAGCTTTTGCAAGGATAACTTTAAAAGGCGTCAAAAGAAAATTCCCCCTTCAAGTAGGTGAGGTAGTTCCAATAATGAGCATTGAGGTAGGTAATTCCAATACAAAAATACTAATTACACCCCAAGATACAGGATAGATAGAAAAGGAGAGAGAGTGTGGGATGTATACAAACAGTTTTCAGAGATGCATGACATTAAAGGGCGTCAAATATACCCCCCCCCCCCTTCCATAATAAAAAGGCCAAGTTACTCTCCCGACCAATACCGGGACCACTGCGAAATATATTTAAAACTAAGAGAAACGCCAAGAAACTATAGTTTCGCGGCGGTCCAGCAAAACCAATATAAAATAATAGCATATTCCATTAAAATAAATACCGCGCACTGCCACGCACCAATTCAAAGGAATTCAAAGGCTATACAAAGTTATAAAAGTATACAGTAGATGGCAGCCCAATAGAATAGACAATTTTTATTTTTGTCTATTTTCAAGTACAGTTTTCATCCTACAGTTTCCTACCATTAAGATTTTCGTCAAAATCGCCAAATGCGCATGATGTTGAAATCATAAAAACAGCTCTAACAATTTTGATTAAAATCTCTGTGCTAAAGCCTCTTAAGGTATTCTAAATTTCCCCACCTCCGAAATTCCTGTAGAATTCCGATAAAAGCGTTGAGCATCGCCCATCAAACCATAAATTTTCCTCTGTTTCATGCACAAGAAAGGATAATGTAATGTTTATCGAATAATATAGCTATTCTGACGGTGTTTTATTTGGCCCATGTACAAATTGTCGCAGTGAAAATATGAAAATGGTAAATAACGCCATTCCTTATTCAATTTGAATGCTATGACAAATTTTATAGTGTAATTGAAAGTTGTGCAATGTTCGACACCATTAGTTGAGGGTTCAAATTTTTTTTAAAGATTTCTAACAATTTTTTTTTCTTCTTTATTTTAATTATGATTTCCATTTTCCCAGGAGGGGCGATTGGCCCCCTTGACACCTATCTGGCAGTGCCCATGGACACTTGCAAGAAGGGTAAAACTGGTGATCAATCTTATATATTTACAAATATCTCCGAGAACTTTAAACTGATGTGGGTCATTTTCTTAAAGAAACTTAAGTTTAATAGTATATGTGTTCTCACATGTTCAAGATGTACCAAATGTTAGAGAGATATGTTTAATTTAGAACACTCTCAAGAAGTTAGCAAACCATCCTGTTGGTGAAGAAAAGCAAATTGTGATCCAACATCAATTAATATCAAATTAAAAACAAATGTTTTCTGAAATTTTAAATGCGTAATATATTTAATTAATAATTTCGTTTTCGTAATTACTGAGAAAAATAGCCTATCTTCCGCAAAAGCACATATGCTCAATGCTCATTTTTTCATTATTAAATAAAAATTTCTTTACAATAACATATCAATTTAGTATCAGAAAATTACTACTTTAGTAAAGTGTGTGAGCTACTTCTATAGCTTCAATTTTACCTTTTTCGTAATTTACTTCTTTCATAGTAACTCAAATAGTAATATTTGATTAATTGCAGTATAGTGTTTAACAAAAACGCAGATTTTCGTCTTTTGCTTGCAGTGGTATACTATAAACAGTAATCAGATTTAGAAATAAAAATTTTATGCCAACTACCACATATGTTTCAGAAGCAATTTTAATTTGGGGTTTAAACTTAATTTCCATTTGCCCAGTGCCTATAAAAGCTATATTCAAAATACAGATGATATCATAAATGCAGATACACTAACAAACGAAACTGTAAGTAACACCTGCCATGAAAAACCGTATGAAATTGAATCATCAGAATTGACACTATGCACTCCAACAAATCAAACATACGAAATCGTTTTCGAAAGTTTCAAGCTAAGGCGCCGTAAGGCTGATTTCAACGAAGATTGTTTTGTCTATTTTTGAAAAGTAGAATCTCTTTGCCTCAACATCGGTTTCATTTATGCATATTCATCACATTAACTGTTTTTGATAGAGGAAGGAAGAAATATAAGAATTATGTATTTTTAAACGTGTTTTAAAGCGATAAAATGACTGAGTACAGTCAAGTTAAAAGACTATGAATTCCTGGATCCAATGTCTGACTGCGAGAGTATAAAATAAATTCTAGAAAATTCAGATCAAGATAATTTTATTTGCTTTTTTGAATTAAAATTTGTGCTGTATTTATAATTCCTACCAAATTTTGTCAGAAAACACTTCGTCATCCTTAAATGAAAAGTTCCAGCTTTTAAGGAAAAATTATAATTCAACTAAGATTATTCCAATTTGCGATGGGTAAAAAAGATTACATATGATCTACAATTTTAATCAAGTTACTTTAGCATGAACAGAAAATTATTGAAAAGAAGAATATGCCTGTTCCTGCCCCCTAGACATAATGCGTCATTGTTTTGGCCTCTATATCTGACGAAGCGTATTTGTACCAAAAACTAATAAACAGATCAATCATCAGCTATGGGACAGTTTAATTAAAAACTACGGGTGTGGAACATCACACAACTTTCAGTTACTCTGTATAATACTGGTCAGTGCAGTAAAATTTGACATGGTGTAACCATTTTTCTTTGTTCACTCATTTCAATAAAAATGGCCAGTCTGGCAATATTTTTTGGAAATAAATTTTACATGAGAAAAAAAAAAAAAAAAAACGCAAAATTGGGGAATTTATTCGATAGACATTATATTGTCCTTGCTTGCGCGTGAAACGCAAAAAAAAAAAAAAAAAAAAAAAAAAAAAAAAAAAAAATCTTTGATGTACGGTGCTTAAGGGCAGAGAGCTCTGTGTTAAATGCACTCGTTTTTTACTTTTCACGCTTTTATTATGGGAATTTCAGAGGTGGGAATGTTTAGAACACCTTCAGAAGCATTATCACGGCGTTTTTTATCAAAATCGTTAGAGCCGTTTTTTAGCAATCATTGAAAAACATGATTTTTTTCAATGGCAGCGCATGCGCGATTTTGATAAAAACCTTAATGGTAGGTCTCATGGCCGCCACTAACCCTCATACCAAATTTGAACATCGTAAGTCAATTTGTTCGGGAGTTATGCTGACCACAGACACATACACATAGACAGAGATTTTTTCTAGATCACTTTTTTGAAATCAGAATGTTCCAAAACGTGGAGAAATGCAAACTAAAATCGAATTTTTTTTGACCGAATACTATACTTTTATTACCCTATGCATACATTTTGGTAAATGGGTAATTGAAAGTAAACTAGGGATGTGGAACATCGTTCAACTTTCAATTACACTATAATAATATTGGTCAATGCAGTAAAGTTTAACATGGTGTTACTTATCATTTTCTTATTTTTATTCATTTAAATAAAAAGGGCCAGTTTGGCGATAATATTTATATGAGCGTCCCCCCCCCCCTTCCCCTAAAAAAATTACCAATATGTCAAATTTGGTGGGTTTATTCGATAGGATAGACATTACATTGTCTTTGTTTATGCGTGAAACGTAAAAAAATATGAATCGTCGATGGGCTATGCTCAAGGAAAAAACTCTGTGTTGAAGGCATTCATTATTCAACTTTTTACGCTATAAAAGCAATTTTAAGGGAACTTCGGAGGTGGGGATGCTTAGAACACCTTAAGAAGCATTACCACAGCGATTTTGAACAAAATCGTTAGAACCGTTTTTTAGTAATCATTGAAAAACATGATTTTTCCAATGGCAGCTACCTTATGTCCCTGCGCGAATTTGAAGAAAACCTTAATGGTAGGTCCTTGAGCTATCACTAACCCGCCCACCAAATTTGAACATCGTAAGTCAATTTGCTCGTTAATTATGCTGACCACGTACATGCAGACACACATACACCCATACATTTTTTTAGATCACTTTTTTGATATCAAGATGTGCCAAGCGCGGAGAAATGCAAAAAAAAAAAAAAAAAAAAAAAAAAAAAATCGAATTTTTTTTCTTTTAGTGTTTGTAAAATAAATTCAATCATTAAGTTTGTCTTGTAATTTTTTTACCATAATAAAAATATTTCAGTCAGTTTTCAATTAAATGTAACTGATTTGTGTATTTATTTTTTAAATCTGTTTGTTAGTTTAATATAATTCAATGTTTTTGTGGTGACGACCTCTTAATTTTAAACTGTTACAAGTAAAAATCAAACTTTCACAATTCCTCGCTAAATGAGACCTTAAATAAAAATGAAACCAAAAAAATTACACATTAGCAGACAACCCAAGGAAATAAAAACAGTAGTAAAAGTGTCAATTCGGCACCACTAAGAAGAGTTGGGAATATCTTCACATTCCACGTGCGGTGTTGGGATATTTATTGCGAGGGTTGCAAAGTTCAGTGTAAACAAGTATAGTGTAAACTCGTAGAATGGCAGTTCTGATTCTTTGTTTAGAATGTGTTGGGGCGTCATTTTGAAAGTCATTCACTTTTTACAGATGTCAGTGTCATTTTGCGTTTGGGTTAAACATTGTTCTAACAATGTTTTTGAAAAAATTATTCCACAATTTAAGAGTTAAACTGAATTTTTAAAAATAGTGGAATTGTTAATAAATTGCCTTTCAACAAAAGATTTAAAAGTTTTTTTTTTTTTTTTTTTGTTAAATTGTTTATTGTGGAATGGAAGCTTCGTATTCCCCCCCCCCCCCCAGAATGACATTTATTCTTATTTTCAGGTATTTTTTTAAAAAAAAGAGGTTTCAGAAATATTTCTTCTTTTAAGGTAGTAGTCTGGTAGCTTGGGTTAAAAAAAAAATCGAATTTTTTTTTGTGCTTAATTTGAAAGTACAATGTCTTGAGAATATACTGTGAAAATTTCAGACAGAAATTCGAAATATTTCGGGAGTTATAACGAGTTTCCTAGAGCGCCTCGGAGTCCAACCTTTAAGGTCGACCGGCAGCTGCAACCGCTTGGACCCTTCTATTGTTTGCGCTTTTAGTATATTTAAGTTAAAATTCACAGTACTCTGTTAGTATTTGATCGTACGTTGACACGTAAGCATCTAAGATGGATAGGAAAGGAAAAAAACGTGGTACGAAAAGTCCTGGAGATCCAGGCATTAAACGCGTTTTTCTCAAAACATTGTTTTTCTGGTCGGCCCGGGTCCTAACTTTTTTTCTAGTGAACCGATTGCTTTCAAATTTTAACAGGCTGTTCTACACACTTATAGTTCTCGTCGGTACTAACGAGAATTTTTTTCACCCCCAACTTTTTATTTTACAACCCTTTCTTTGCTAAAATAAAAGGACTTTTTTTTTTCAAAGTCCGCCATTTTGTTATTTACCCTTGAAATTTAACTTCAGTAGTTCCGACCAGAATGACATGTCTATAGATTAAGAATAATCAGGAATATTTGATTTCAGATAACATCAAGAGCCAAAATCACCCGGGACACCCACGTGCATTTTTTTTTGAGGTTCCAACTTCGAGTGACAATAATAATAGTAATAAACTATTAAATTTTTTCAAATAAATTTTTTTTTTATATTTTCAATATGTAAATAAAAACACTCTAAATATTCAAGATAATTCATTTTTATTTTCCTATAAAAAACCACCCTCCAAAGAAGTCATGAAAATAGGCATAAGTTACCAGACTACTACCTTAAACGTTCATCCAGTCTTAGCGTTGGTTGTGTCTTTTCGTTGTCTTGTGGTTACTCAAGATCTACGTTGGAACAGTATATATGGGTAGATGGTAGTTACTTTCGGGATATGTTTCAAAGGGACGAGTTTCGAATGGGAGAAATCCTGAAAAACATTAATCTGGAAGAAGGACGCCAGGTCATATGTCACTCACTTTGAGAAGCAAGATGCAATTACATGACTTCCAAAATGAAATTTTTAAAAGAAAAGAATATTGACTCTTTAATACTACATTTTCATTGTGTAACATGATCTAAAAAGTTCTACTACAATATTTAATGCAAAAATTATACATTTAAGTACTTATTGAAGAATGTTTTATAAAAATGTTCAAGGCTGTTTCATAATCACGTATGCGACGTTTTTACTCGTTCTCCACTCCAAGTAATTTCTTAATGGGTTACAAAGCTAAATATTTTCATGAACTTATTTTTTAAATTTTAAACAGTATGCACTTGTTTCCATTTACAAATTTTTCCAGACACATACCAGCATAAATAAAACTATTATAAATAAATTTGTACCTATCATGTATGTGACAGTTTGTAGTAGTGATTTCTAAATATAACATTTTGCAAATTTATCTCATTTAATGTACAATGCTTTCAAGGCTGCATTTTTTGTTATAGTTGGAATAAAAGCTGAAATCATAGAACACATTTTTTTTTTTTTAATTTTATTTATACGTTTAAAATACTGTTTTTAAATATTTTTTAATAACTCATCGTGTTTGTGTGTTTGTGGCAGGGTAATCACATATGTTATGACATATTACGAATTGGTTGGTTGTTTTCAGATTATCTGGCGCCGTCAGCAGCACGAGTACTATAATGCGCCGAAACTTTCGTAATTTGACAAGCCAACACACAATTACAAACACTTTTTAAAAGGCATATTAGTGCAGTCGTTTGCCTAAGTGATTAATCCAGGCTCATAGTGTTAGTAGTTTCAACGGGAAAAAAATGTATTACAAAATACTCATAAATCAGGGTTTAGGTTAATCCTTGAAGTTAATCTTAGGTCCATCTGTTCCTACCTCAGAGACTTAGAACTTAATTTTTTTCAGCCACAATATCTACCGTTTCATTTGTCACAAACATGATAGTCTAGAACAGGGATCGGAAGACGTTTCTGTGCTAATAGTCAATCAATCAATAATCAGAATCGCACATTTTTAATGAGCCGCAAAATAAATATAAGCAGTATGAATATGAGCTTTTGACAGCAAGCATTTTTATGCGATTTTTATGGTATAAATTCATGGCAGATAAGACAACTAGCTAATCCATTTTGGGTTAGAATGAACACATACAATTCATTTCAGTCCATTCTTTTTTTAAATTCATGATTTCCCTCATCAATCTTTCTTTTCCTTTTGAACGAAGTTGACGCCATATTTTTACAGCAGGCTCAACTACGTAAAATTTACAATGAAGGTGTGATATAACTAAGTTGGAGACGAGAGAACAACGAATATCAACAGCAGCTCGATGCAATTGAAATTGTGGCTGATTGTGGGAGCAGTGTTGAGCGATATTAGCCAGCATATTTGTGCAACTGGGGCAGAAATTAGATATAATGATGATTTTCAAAATGTAATGTAATAGTATTTATACATAGCACCAGAGTAGCTATAATTGTAAAATTTCAAATTATCGTTAAAAGTGAAATTAACTATCCAAAGATAAATATCTAGCATTTCAAAAATAATGAATTTTTAGTTTGCTGCACTTGAGCTATTCAATTTAAGTCCTAAATATTTTAATAACATCATTGAAAAGAACAACTTTTGGCATTAAATAATGATAGCCTCCCATTAAAAAAAAAAAAAAAAAAAAAAAAAAACTTTACAAAATAAGCTGTGGTATAGTAGTCCGTAGAACGACCCTTCAATTTAACAGTAGTGATTAAATGAAAATGCGAAAGTTAAAAAATTTATGATGTTACAAATTACTTCAAAACTATATGGGAAGCCATTGCTATTTAGTGGAAAAGAAAAACCAATCTGGAACAAATTATACTACAGACACAGAATCTCTTCAGGTCCACAAAAACCTGCTGATAACTTTGTAGCATTTAGCCTTTTCTTCCACTGTTTTTGAAAAGTTGACTAAAAAATTCAGGCAATCGTTTGTTCTGCTTTTTTATGTTTATTTTTCCATATTGAAAACTCAGCATAAAACATACATTTGTTATAATTTCTGGCTTTGAATATGCAGATGAATAAGTGTATAAATTTACAGCTGCTGTTCAAAAAACATCTGCCGATAAATAGTGAACAGAAATGATTGACACGATGTTTTTATTAAGTCAGTTAGAAAGCAATGCAAAATCGTTTCCATTTCTCTCATTGGATTTCAAATCTGCGCGTGGTGTTCGTTAAGATCCAATGATAGAATTGTTTGCCTTTGTGAACGATGGGCTTTCATTCCAAAACTATAATTCTAAAGCAATTTGTTGTTTTTCAATCATGTTATAAAATGTTGTAATTAGCACACTTATTAGTCTGACTAATCCGGAACAATAATTAGTGAAATTAGAATCTAAAAAATTGCATGATTATTCTCTTTAAAAAGAGTTTCATGGACCAAATTTCAAATCGATATTATGATAAAAAAAAAAAAAAAAACTTCCTATTCACAAACAAGGGCTAAAGATATTGACTTTTCTATTATTTCTTTCAAGCTCGTAAGTTATCTTATTAAAGCACGTTGTTAAGGGGACAATTCACCATCTAAACTTTATTTTTTATTATTGTATCTTTAAATAAAAGAAAACGAGAGGTTCCTTATTTGAATTGATATGAAAGAACAAAGTTTCACAAAAAAATTTAAATTCTTTTTAACTTTTTTAAAAATTTAATTTTTTTTACATATTTTTTAAAATGCTAAGGCTTTTTAAATACTTAAAAATTTTCCCATAATTTTTTCTATAAAACTCTTTGATCTATATTATATAAGCATTGACATTAAAATCTGTTAATACACTCGTAGTAATTAATTATAATGTAAAAGTTTGTTCGTAATAACAAAAACAAAAATTCTATAACTGCAATAATTTTACTTTAGTGTTAAAAAATTAAAACTACAACAGATTTCATTAATTAGAATGCCAATGTATAAAATAGACATATTTTACAACTTGCTGTAAAAATTTAAGATTTCTCCATTAATTAGGAAAAAAAAAACTTTACCGTTTCAAAAAACCTAATATCAGTAAAAAATAAACAGTAAGAAAAATCGTTTTAAAAATTTCATTTTAAGGAAGATCTTCATACTATCCAGCATAAAATGTCAAATAACTCTTTAAAAAACGTAGATACAGTTTTAAAATTTTGCATCTGTATTTTGAAGATTCCAAGCTATAATTATAACAAATAAATAAATAAAAAAGAAAAAAAAAAATCGAAAGTTTTGCTATTTTTATTATAGAGTGTTTCCTTAATAGCTATGTTTTCATTCTCAATGAAACTAAAGATTAATAACTATACGTTTTCATTCTCAATGAAACTAAAGATTAATAACTATACGTGTTCATTCTCAATGAAACTAAAGATCCATTGAGGTTACGGTATCCACCTATAAGAAAATACGGCACTCCATGCGCACAATAATATTTAAACAGGTTGACACTAGCACTTTGTAAATTTGAGGGCTTGAGAAGCAAAGGGGTCCAGTGATTTTTCTTAACTTTTGAGAAAATACCCTTTAAAGTCTCTTATTTATATTAAATTTGTATGAAAATTATTTGTTTTTCAAATGCTAACTTCTGGAATGAAGATATCACTAGTTTTCATAGCATTTAATATAAATAAGAAATTTTAAAGTGTATTTTCTCAAAAGTTAAGAAAAGTCACTTAGACCCCTTTGCTTCTCAAGTCCTCATTTTTAACCACAACCTACAAACCTAATCAAGATTCGAAATGGCTATATTACACCCAAATATTGATGCGCTGTGATGGAGAATTTCAAGAAAATATACATTCTGATAGGTCTTTAAAGGGAAAACTTTCTAGTCTCAAATACAGGAAAACAGTCATTCAGGGTAACTTTGAGCCATAGGGTGTAACTTTGCGCCACCTCCTAGTTTTCTGTATTTTTAATACGCTTTTATTAGCTTCAGATGTATGTATGTAACGGAATCTTTGAACATGATTTTGACCCCCTTCAAAACGTCGGATTAACTCGAAATTTGGCATATTTATCAAGGACCGATGACAATTCAATAATTCAATAAGTTTGTCGCTTTATCACAAGGATTAACTCGTGTTGCCCTTGCGCCGTTAAATTCCTACCAACCAACCTTCTCCGGAATCGAACCCTGGTGTGCCGTTTGAAAGATTTGTCGTTTGAACGACACTTATACAAAGCGTGTTTTTTTTAGTCGCATTATCCTTACCAGGATCTTCAGGATTAGTGATTTTTCATATTCAGAGACACGGTAGTGTTTTGTGCCAAGTAATACGGTGTGTACTAAGGCATACACATGACTTAAATTTGAGACAAGCATGTGACTATTGGCAGAAACAACTGGAGAGTTTTGTACACTAACTAAAAAAAAATTATATTTTACAGAAAAAATAATTAATAGTTTAAAAACTAAAAAAACACGCTTTAATAGAAAACCAAACTAAAAAGTAGAAAATAATTAATAGTTTAAAAAACTAAAAAAATACGCTTTTATAGAAAAGTGAACTAAAAAGTAGAAAATAATTTTAAATAAGTTTGAAATAAGAATAGAGTGATTAACAAGAAATATTTATTTTATCGTAAAAAAGCGTGGGGTGCTTGATGTCAATTGTTGAAAATATCTTAAAAAGCACCCCACGCTTTTTTACGATAAAATAAATATTTCTTGTTAATCACTCTATTCTTATTTCAAACTTATTTAAAATTATTTTCTACTTTTTAGTTCACTTTTCTATAAAAGCGTATTTTTTTAGTTTTTTAAACTATTTTGGTTTTAAAGATCTGCTAATGGTCGACTGCTGGTAAATTTTGGCGAGATTGTGAAATTGGATTTTTGCTCTATAGTTTAGAAAATGAATTGGCAAAATAGTACATAATTTATTTGGTCATTAAACTGATTTTCTGAAGTACTGTTTGCAAGTTCTATTTTAATGCTTATTTGAAGTTGACGTAAAATCAACTAATTTATGCAAGTAAGCATCAACTTACCATTTTATCAGTTATATAATTTTCTGAAAATAGTAAAATTCCTAGTAACTGATGGTTATTTATTTACTATTATTTGGTAAAAAGCAAAAAACTAAGGCACTATCATTTTACCACATATTCAGTGTAACTTTGAGTCGGTTCAAAGTTAGGCTGATGACAGTGTGTAATGTATACACTGCTCATATAATTCATATTTTATTCCAATTTATTTTTGGTTTTGCTTTTAAATACATTTATATACATGCAAATGCAATTTAATTTATGGAATCTTCCCTTGTATGCAAAATCCTATAAAATGAAAATATTGAGAGTGAATTCAAGAAGTACCTAAAAAATATTAGAAATAATGATCTAGCAGTCATTCACAGAACTAACAAAAAATCTGCTTACCTATGATGGCTGTAAAAAGCGTTTCAGTTGAGGAAGTGAAAAATTTCTATTCACAAAAAATAAATGGTAAAGGAATATGTATAGCGAGGACATGAGGGGATCGTCCAAAGTCCTCTACTATACGAACTCCTGGTAAACAGCAAGAGCATAAGTCCTAAACTAGATGATCCACCTGATGGCTGTGTGGCTAGAGCTCAGGCCCCGCATGCTAAAGGTGCCGGGTTCTAATCCCGGGTTAGTCATGGAAGTTCGTTGTAGTTCAGAATCCACGTTAAGCTGTAGGTCGTTGAGCGTATAAACCAACCAACCTGAACTAGATGATACAGATGACAATGTATGTGCAACACTATCATTTTCGGAGAAGATTAAAGTTGGACAATAAGGACAGGATAGAGGTTTATACTGCTGAAATTGTTGTGGAGAATGTTACTGAAAAATCAGAGATTTTTCAAGTGGTGGCAGTTGAACACATCAATGAGAAAGGAATTTTATACACAAAGCATGTAAGTGTTTTAGATTTTGGTTATGGCATATGCAAAGTTTACGACCACGTAATTATTCAATACGATGGAGAAATGTACCCAGACCAAATTGGCTTAAAAGACAACGTGATATTTGGTGGTTCATGAAGAAATCTGGTGCATATTAGAAATGGCCTAATATCAATGGTGATCTGTGGTATAAAAAATTAGGCGTGTTTGAAAAAATTATCTCCAGAAATTATTATTCCAGCTTGAAGACGAGATGTTTTCCAGATCAATAATTCTTTCTTTGATGCAAAACTATTAATCTGAAGAATACCAAAGTGAAATTTTATGAAGTTTGAACTTTGTTTTTATATTGTAATACTATTTCTAACATTAAGAATAGAATATTCGTATTTGTGCTAGATTGTGACTTACAAACACCATAGTACTTAACTAATAGCATAAGGGTGGCCTATCAGTTTTATTATTTTCTATTTATCTTTTAAATTTTTAATTGATAAAATGAGTTTATATTTAAGTGAATGAACTGAAGATTGTTTTTTCACTATATTTGTATGTTTAAACTGAACAATAAATAGTTTTTTTTTTTTTGCAATATATTCATGTGATTCATCATCCACTGTTCCTACCTAATATATTCTTTGTGGTGTTACTTAAAATATACAAACTTAAGGGTGTTGAAAGCTGCAGCTGATGCTGTTTCAAATATTAAGAAACTTAATTTTACTAGTTCAAATATTGAATAGTCCTAGACTGAATAAAAATAAGGTATTTTATATGAAACTTCTTATAGTGGTTCAAAGTTACCCTAAATGCCAGGGTAACTTTGCACCGGATTATTTTCCTATTATTTGGTGCTTTCATCATCAACATTTACTAATTTGTGTAAATTAAAATATAATTTAGGGTTTATTCTTCCATTTTATGCCATTCAGTCTGAAAATACTATAAAAACATAAGTGGAGAAGAAGAAAATACTGAAAATGTGGTTCAATGTTACCCTGATTGACGGAATCCCCATTGAGGAGCGCCAGCGGTCAAGCGAGTTCTTTCGAATGCTAGACCTCCGAGAGTCATGAGTCGAGCACTTTGAGAAAGAAACACTTCGAAAAATTACAGAACACAAAACCATAAAAATGTTCGAAAAATGCAACAAAAATGATTCGTAAAAACATTTCTTTATTCATTTTGTGTGTGTGTGTGTTTGTGTGTGTGTGTGTGTGTGTGTGTGTGTGTGTGCTTCCCCGAAACATGTGTGTGTGTATGTGCTTCCGCAAAACATGTGTGTGTGTATGTGCTTCCCCAAAACATGTGTGTGTGTGTGTGCTTCCCCAAAACAGACCATTTTTCAATATCGTGAGTTAGTGACACTTTCGTCATCCAGTGATAAAAATATTTCGCCTATAAGTTGGAAAATCCAGTTACACAACTATGATTTTTCATAATAAAAAAGAAAGTTAGACATCAAAATCATTCCTCTTTTTTTTAATTGTGAAAATCGTTAAGAGACAGATTAGAAAAGACCTCACATATTTGCCAATAAATTTCGAAACTAATTATTATTATACATGCTTTTTATCGAGACTAGGTTGGATGTTATTTGTTTAATATTTCTTATACATTTTATAACTTCTTTTAATTAAGTAAAATAAATAATTTTTTACCCTTCCAACGACACGCCATGTTATCAATGGTGTAGTGTAAAATAAAAAGGTGTGGGAACGCTATGTCGCGTCGTTACAAACGTATTTTTTTTTCTGTGTGTGGGAGAGGGGAGGGGAAAGTGAAAATGACAATTTTAAATAGTTTTATTAATATTTCTTTAATACTCTCAAAACAGCTAATGAGCACCTCAAAAATTTAAAAAATGTGTGTTTCGACTTATTTTTTTATTCAAATAAATTTTTAAAACTATTAAGTTATTTGGATTTTTAAACAATTTGCTTTGCACAATCCATTTTAAAAGATTGTTTAACTCTTTATAAATGGATTATAAGAAATTTTCAAACATATTATTGACACAAATTTTGAAACACATTTTTTACAACAATTTTCCAAAATGTCAGAGATGCCTTATATGCAATGTGTTCGGATAAATTCCAAGATTCTGTAGATCTCGAAATCTGTTTTCAAAACGAATTAAAAAGATTGAGATTGTTGCAGATGTCGATCGAGAGTTTTATGGTTTTTCTCCTTCTCAAAAAGAAAATGTAGAGAAGTTCCTCTTACTTAATAGACCCTTCCTTTTCTTTTCCGAATCTGCTTCAGTAATAAAATAATTGGTAAATTAAAATCCTTCAGTCGATTTAAAATTTCTTGATAAAATATTAATTTGTATACCATCTCAATCATCTCTAATTTTAAGCTGGATATTTCAATGTAGACTCATTACTTGCCAGACGTATAAATTTGCTTGAGACATTCCTGTGTTTTTTTTTTTTTTTTTTTTTTTTTTTTTTTTTTTTTTTAAATCTTATCCAGTTCGATTTTGTCATTTCGGCAGTGGTGACGCTTATGTGACAATAAAAGTCAAAAGTGAGTATGAATCGTATGAGGATGTTACGAAGGAAAAAGCAAACTGCATAATATATATGATATTGCCATTAAAATCACTAGATTTTAAAATGAATCGGGGTTAATTTCTGCCCCTTATAGCCGCCACTGTATTTTTTTTTTTTTTTTTTTTTTTAAACTCGAGGGAAATGATTTTTTTTAGGAACTACTGCTGCATTTTTGAAATAAACTCTGAAATAACTGTAATTGTAAAAGCTTTCCCATTCTCAAACCGAGAAGCAATTTAATTTTGCATTTTAAAGTACACCTGAATTGCTTTCCTACTTCTTCACAGACCAATTTCGATGTATTATACTCATTTATTAAACCATTAGCAATTATATGTTAAGGAAAATCAAATATACAGGACCGGCCTAAGAGTAAAATTCTATGTATGCAAGAATGAATTTTGTCTCTCCTTGCAATGAAAATGGGTCTAGAAAACCCTCCAAAAATGGTACGGGTGTTCTATATGGTATGGGTGCAAATTATTAAAATCGTAGCGTTTTCTGCCCTAAATAACATTATTTTACGTCAGGTTTTATTAAGGAACCCTCGGGATACAATTTTTTTTTATAAAATATAAAAATTGTAATAAAATTAATTTCATAAGAATTTAATAAAATACATGTTATTAAAATTACTGATTTTTGCTACGCATTCTTTTTTATAGAAGTAATCTGCTTTTAGCGCGAGCCTTGGTTCCCTTTCGCAACCTTGGGTTGTGAAGGGCTGCAATTCGGCTAATATAGCATTATCAGTACTGCCAAGTTAAACTGAAACAAAGTTAATAACTTTTCAGTTCTGTCAAAACAACGTAGCGGAGCGCTTGAAGCCAGTCTCTTTACTGTACTTTCAAGCAAAATTTTATTTGTTGAACTAAACATATTCAAATTCACAAACATACAAAAGCGAAGTTAATATAATGGATTTAAAAATCAATACTGTTTTGAACACATTTTTTTATGTTCAAACAAGTTATCAGTTTGATTTTCTCAATATCTGGCACTAAAATATTTCCCAATATCTGACAAAATATAAATGCATAATTCCGTAATCTCAAAACACCTTAAAAGCTAATAAAAAATATCAACATTCTGCTCTTACCTATCTGGATTTTTTAGCACCAACCAGTTTATACCGTCAGAATCGCAGGTTTGCTTCACTTTTTTGGATTGTCAAAAAAAAAAAAATTAAATTACTGTCGTTTGTTTTTTTCCTCTAGAACGAATTAATTTCTTATGTAGGGTGAGAGGTTTACAATTAATTTATGAAATCGGTAATATAAAAATTATATAAAAAAAAATACATAAATAACTTTTGTTGATAAATCGGTTAGCGTTCCGGTTAAAATTAGAGGAGGGGAAATATTCTTCAAGGAAAGGATGCAAAGAACTATATGTGCCAGACCACAGTTTTGTTTTTTAAAAATGTAGATAGTGGCGTTAATTTGAGTATGAAAATTTCAGTCAGTATATATGTCGAACCATAAACATTTGAAGTCTGGAATTCATCTACAAACACAGATCATTCCTTGAAGAGGATAATTTCCATTGAATGAACCATAGCTAGTTATAAACATACATGTCAGTTACTTCCTAATGAAGGAGAAATGGTCATGTGTAGGGTGCCGCGCCTCTTTCGAGTGTTTTACAAAACTAAAACTTGCTTGCTCAGCTCTGAAGTTGTGTAGACGAAAGCAAAGTTCTCACGAAATGACTTTTTCGTTTGCTTACTTGGTTTTGTGTTTTTCTCACGTAAAAAAAGGAAAAAGAAAAAAAACCCATTAGATGCGGGAACGCCGTTCCGCCTTTTAAAAAGGTAAAGGATCGCCGTTCCCACGCGTTCCCGCTCCACTACACCCCTGCATGTTATATCACAATTCTACAAATAGGATTGTAATTTGAAGAGTAATTCTCAGCAAAGACAGAATATTTAATTAGGAGTACACTCCAACTGTATGGTAAATAAATATATATATATATATATATATATATATATATATATATATATATATATATATATATATATATATATATATATATATATATATATATATATATATATATATATATATATATATATATATATATATATATATATATATATATATATATATATATATATATATATATATATATATATATATATATATATATATATATATATATATATATATATATATATATATATATATATATATATATATATATATATATATATATATATATATATATATATATATATATATATATATATATATATATATATATATATATATATATATATTGGACTTTTAGATTGTTATGAAAAATTATAACATTCAGATGAGAAGAAAAGTAAAAGAGTTATGCCGTTTTTTCTTTCTGTAAGGCATTTTCGTATTATGACCTTGCATCTGTACAAAATATCTTAAAGTTATTAAAACATTTTTAAGGGTTTTGGAGGCTATAACTGTGGAATATAAAAAGCTGCATGAAGATTTAACAGCTGCTAATCTTTCGAAACATGCTACAAACTTTTGGAAAGCTGTTAATGCTACTGTATTTTGAAGCTCAACTCAAATTCATGGTATTAAGTTTTTCCCATAATTTGTTTTGGGAATGAGTTATGCAACCAGTTTTGTTGTATAGAAGAAACGTAGGACTAAAGATTCTAAAACAGTAACTCTGAAGTATAGTTTTGAAAAAACAGAAAATTTACAGGCACTAGCTGGAATTTTTTCGGGGTATAT
Organism: Linyphia triangularis; assembly: GCA_963978545.1. Taxonomy (NCBI): domain Eukaryota; kingdom Metazoa; phylum Arthropoda; class Arachnida; order Araneae; family Linyphiidae; genus Linyphia; species Linyphia triangularis. The sequence goes on along the minus strand of OZ021725.1, from coordinate 75,578,221 downwards.
TGTTCCAATAGGGGCTTACGCTAACAACACAAAAAATTGTTCCATTTAAATATACAAGAACATTTATTACTCAGATGTTGAAAAATTTTCACAAAAATATTGAATAACATATTAACGATTAACAAGCTTTAAACCCTTTTTTCTTAAGTTGATGAAAATAGTTTTACAAGTTTTTTAACACGATGGATATACATCATTAAATTGCTGTCTCTTTTAATTTTAGTTGAATCCAATCTTAGTCAGTAACTGACAACCTTTTTAAAATACTTAAGCAACTCTAATTCAAATTCCACGAACAACAATTTAATAGAATTTGCAGCTAGAAAAAAGTAAATGCTGGCAAATTGATTTTGCAGTTTTAATTCAATGACTTAATAAATATTGTTTGATGGAGCGCTGAATTTTGGTTTATTACAGTCCATAAGAAAAAGGGCAGAAGGGCAGAATAGATTTATTTTTAGGGCCCAATATTTTCCAATGTATCCAGGACCCTCGAAAATCTATATAAGGCACTGCCTGTTTTAATAATTCCTAAATTCTATACCTCGATATACAATGGACATTATCTTCATTTTTGCCAATTTTAAGGCTATATCAATATTATGTGTACTTGGTGTTCTTTCTACGCGTATACAACTCAATCGCATACAAGGCTTTATAAAAAAAAACAAAAAAAACACATCCATTCCTAAAGATTAATAATAGCAATAAGGTAAATAGCTAGTTTTTTAAACTTTGAAGCCTTGTAAAATTAAGATAAATGAATTGCTTGATGTTAGAAAAAGACTTGCATTTTCCCTGAAATTCAGTCTTTTTTTCTTTTTCGTATAAATACTACGACAGAGGCAGATGAAATTTTATATTAGATTTCTGTGCTCTTAATTAGAGGGGAGACAGCTTTATAAAATGTCCATCGCACAATTGTATTTGAATAAAAATACAATTAATTGATATAGTTATTGTTTGATATTGTTTTTAAAACAAATAAAAGGATAATTGTGGAAGAAATTTATCAATAATATCCCTTTCTGCTGTGTGTCACTCAATTATAACGGGTCGACTCTTGGTAGAGGTCAATCAGACCCATTAATCCCACCCCCTTTCCTATTGCTCGGTCCAATCGTCGAGCGGGGTTGCCAAACTTGCTTGTATAAAAAAAGTTCGTTTAGAACATTTAGAAACAAATCGCTTTTAGCTTGATTCTCAATGACATACGTCCCTCTCAGTTATGTAGAAGCTTCGTAGTATTAACGCCAAAAATGAAGTAATACTCGCCAAGGATGATTGACATTTTCTGGCCCTTAATAATGCATGTTCATGATCAACCATTTCTTTGTGAAATTGTTGCTATCCAAATTGGATCGTTTTAATTGATCTTAAAATCGTTGTTGTTCGTATTGGATCTTTAATGTATTGGATCTTTAATTGATTGCAGTATAAAGATGGATGATAATAATATGGTAAGATGATTTTTTTTTCATGTATTTTATGTTTCCTCTCTCTCTCTCTCCCCCTCTCCCCCCCCCCCTTCCCGTAAAATAAAAAGAGGGACATTTTCAGACAAGAAAGAGTTCCATCGAAAGACGGAGAATTCAGTTTTTCTGGACGCCTCTTTGTTGAAAAGATTTGGGGAGCATATAAAGGGATGAATAATTTTCCATTTTGAATGATTGAGTCCAAGGAATTTAGCACCATTGACTGTATAAACTGAAATTATTTCAACTAAGTTGCATGAAAAATTGGTAGTAATAACTGTCTGGTTGGGCAAACAAATCTCCGTCCGGAATTTTCTCGATTCCGTCGATTAAAAATCCAAATACGTTCTATTCATATATTTCTAGTCTGGATTGAGTTCCGAGTAGCACTGCAGTGTTGGTCAATGTCAGAAGATAACTCTGGAAGATTGGCCAATTCTGGTCGAAACTCCGAGTATCGTTCCAAAATACACGACTTCTTTTATAATTAAACCTGTCAAAAACATCATAAAATGTATTTATTTGCCCTCCATCCTTCTTATTAAATAAAATAATTTAATTTTAAAACTGCGCATCAACATTTTAAAACTTCCAGTACAGGTTATCTAACATTTGGAGCGATTGGCCAATATCTGTAACAAGGGTCGGTTTGTAATGTTCCACATAAAGATTGGAATTGGTCAATGTCGAGCAATATTGGCTAGTGATGTTGTACCGTACGCAAAAAAAAAAAAAAAATAAATAAAAAAAAAAAAATATCCGAACGATGGCTGTATCTTCGGTTTTAATTATCGTAGAATCTTGCGGGTTGCTCCAAAATGTTTTGTTTACGATTTTCTATGTATCTAATGCAATTTTTTTTTACTTAAGTGGCTGTATACTAAGTAAATTTAACTCTATCTTTAAAAATTTCAATACGAAACCATATTTTTTATGTTTTCATTCGATTTAGAATACCTTGTTTACCCTACACATCAATTTTCAGTTCATTATGTAGAGAAACACGTCATTTATGAGCGAAAATGTTTTGGACGATCTTGAAGGCAAATTTCTTAATCGCGGGCTGAATCAAACGTTTTGCATGCTTCAAGACGAATTCTATTACGCGGTTCCTTAAAGTGAGCTTTTTTACATTTTTGCTAAAATATCAAAAACCAAAAGTCAAAATGGAATGAAAAAAAATTCTGGAGGGGTTTTCGACTAGGATAATTCTAATGGAAGGAAAAAAAAATATTTACATTTAAAAAAATTTACAACTTGTTTTATTAATTAATAATTAATTATTAAAAAACCGTTTAATTCTAAAGTTATGTTTGGCATTGATCTAACTATCCTTAGAAATAAAAATTGCGAAAATATAATAACTATATAAGAATTTATGGCCAAAGAAACAAATTTTCTTTTTAATATTACTTTATCATTTTTTGACATTATTTAAATTACTAACCACTCTTTGGAAAATTATGAAATTTGTTATTTAGACGGGTTTGGATTCTAAATCTAAATATGGTATAATATTATGGGGTTTCCATTGAACTTTTTAAAGTTTGGTTTAGTTTTAATATTTAGATGACCCCTCATGATAAAAAAATATATATACAATTCATAAAAACCGTCCACAATTTACAACGGTACTTGACTTTAGTTATTTCATCAATTTGAATATAAGATATAGTCATCGTTCGGATTTTTTTTTTGTATAGTGTACTATTGGGGGTACAGGGTTGTAATGCTAAAAAAAAAAAATCGAAAATCCAGAAACATCCCGATCTTATCGTTTACCCCCTAGCTGTACCTTGGGATATTTTTTTTAATTATAGCGTGCAAATTCACAAAATTTTACATAATTTACCATTTACAAAATATCTAAATACGCTTAATTTACGCATTTATTTTCTCACAATATTTATTAACTCATTATAATAAAAAAATGATATAATAATTCATCCATTGATACTATTTCGAAGAAAATTTATAAAAATTTCCACAAAGGGTATTCATTGACATTTTTTGTGCTGTTGTTTAGTTTTCACTTTCGCATAGGTGGACCATTGATTTTAGCAAACATACTTTTTGCCATAACAGAAATTGATTTTTTACAGTAGTGTATTTCTAAATATATAAAATAACAATTAATAAACTTTAAAATATTTCCGGAAAGGCTTTCAGAAAAGTATCGGAACGTCGTACCAGTTCTCAAAAAAGTACCGGATGCAGTACCAGTGTGTATTGGCCCCACTACATCCTTGCAGCTATGTTTGATAAATAAAATTAAGCATTTAGTCAAATGGCGCTTGTGATCATTGGTATAAATATAATAATAATAATCTTTCCATTTGGATTTGTACTTTAAACAATTTCTTTTCATTTCTATTTTAAGTCGATTATGCACTTGTTGAATTTTCTTTCTGCCTTGTAGACTGAAAAATGTTTTGACATTTCTTTAAGTTCTCTTTCATGTTTTAATTTTCTTTTAATCCAAAATTGTCGCGATTCGGCCTGAATATCTTTTTGTTCAATACAAAACGGTCAATTTTTTGCGTATAACAATAATTTTTTATTTGCTCTGGTGATTTAAAAATACACATATTACGAATGAGCTATTTTCACAGCTATTAGAATGTAGTTTCATTAATATAAACAGACAATATTTGATTAGCTTTCATTGATGATTCCATTTTTAATAAAATTACAATAAAAAAAACTTTAAAGAATTAATAATAGCTGATGCGTTTTCAGAAACAAGTAGTAAAATGATTGTTATTTAAATTTTTAAATATAATAATTTATTTCTGAAGATATAAAGAAACACGTAACGTATTTTTAAAGTCTAAAATTGGACCTGAAGAGAAGACAATGATGAAAATATTATTTCGATACTGTTTTCGTTGCATTTCGTGCATAGATGCCTCATCGATTTGCAAGAAAGCAACCAGGTTAGCACATTGCATTGCGTTACATTTTCGTCCTTAACCTTCCTCTAATTTTGTAATTAAAACGTAACTCATTACATCATGTTCAAAAAATATATAGAGATGTGCACTAACGAGGAATCAAACCCGTTACTCCTAGATCAGAGGACAGGCAGGCGCGCAAACCACTAGACAAAAGAAATTTCGAGTATGTAGGTGTTGTATCTGTTATTTGTACACGAGACCACCACATAGCCCCTTCCCAGTGAGTCGCGAAAGGGTGAACAATTGATTTGCTATGTGCGGCAGTGAGTCGCCAGAGGTTGCTTGCTGTATGGCATTGAGTCACCAGAGATGCTGAGACGGTAGTGTGGGATGTAGCGATCTGCGCTAAGGGGGAATCGAACCCGAACGACTCCTAGATCAGAAGACAGGCGCGCTAACACTTGACAAAAGAGATATCTGGTGTCTAGGTGCTGTACCTGTTATTTGTACACGACACCACCACAAGCATACATGATTTCCCTCGTTTCTGACAAGTCTTTTTTTTAATAATGAATTAAAAACACTATTTACAACAAGTTGCATTAATTACACATTATTCAAGACGATCGAATTGAAATGTCATCATAATTCAGTACCACCGAATGCTCGACGATATGGGATTTAAAAACTAAAAAAATTTGAATAGAAAATTCCAGTTTTTCCATCAATCGCGATGCAAATGCGGTACAGTTCTCCCTTTATAGACATCTCGGAAGGTACACTATCTCAAAATTAAGAACCATGTTGTTATGCTTTTCATCGCAGTATAGTTCTAATGCAGCTTTTGCACAAAGAAATATTAAGTACTGCCAACCGTTATACTTTCTCCAAGGTCATTAATGATTAACTGTGTTATTTATTAGAGGCTGAGAATTTATTAGCAATATGTGATCATTGAACATATGTTTTGTTGACTCGCTGCCGTGTATGTATACATCTTGACTGACGTCTAATATAAGGCACGAGTATCCAACCTAGAAATCAAGGATTTCTCAAGATTTTTTTTTTTTATTATTATTTCTAGAAATATCATTTATTTTTCTAAATTCATTAATAACAAGGAAATAGTTGGGTTATTTCTATAGCCTATATTATTAACGGCGTTGCTTAAGCCTTCCTAGATATACGAAAATTATAAATTAATTATTATAAATTAATTTTTAGAAAAAATATTTGAGATTAACTGAACAGTTAAGCTATTGATTTATTTGAAAAGTTCTTTCTTGGAAATAAAAAAAAATTACTTAAGGTTTTATTACTAATTAAATCTGAAATATGTTTGTGAACTAACCGATTTCGCACTAAAAGGCAAATCAATAAAGGCTTAAAATAACAGTTGGTCTATTCCTAGTTGACGTTAAAATATCGCCAAGCCGATTTGGCGCTGTTTTGTAGGCGATACAGTTCTAAATTTGGCAACCCCATTTTTTTATTGACGTGCTTTGGCTTCAACCTTTCTATACCACAAATCATGGAGCTGGTTCGTTTCTCAATTTTTCATATTGGAATTCCGAATTGGCGACATTCTGGCTTTGTCACCAACTTTTCAAAAGTGCGCCAACCCATAAACGTGAACTAGGAATTTACCATTGTGGTTATTTTCGCAAATATTTCTTTACATTGTTTTGTACTTCTCTAGAGTCTAAATTATGTGAGGGAATGGTCTTCAAGAAGTCTGAGAAGGGTGGAAATGAATACACTCGACTATATTGAGTAAGTAAATTATTTTTCACATCACTAAAATACTTCAATAACTTTTATAGGTGATTTTTTTCAATTCGATTATAAATGTCACTGGTGCATCTTTCAAAAATTTCAATTTTTAAATTGAATTAAGTAGTTATCATTTGCATTAGGCATAAGCTGTTAGCATCATTTGCATTTGCATCAGCCATTTGTACAGTTAGAGTTTAATATTTGTTTGAAAGCTTGCGCAAGTTCCCGCCTTTTTAGGTTACATTCGTGTTTGGATATAATATTAAACTTAGATGATTGACGATAAATTATACCAAACACGGCGTCATTATATTTAAAATACCAAGCATTCCTATAATCATGTCCTAATGTAGCTAGCAATATTGTAATTAATAATCGTTGCATGCAATTAACAATTATTTAATTATTTCATTGCACATAATTAAGAATACTTCATGCAACGACAAAACCTCACACAATTTTGCAAAATTATTATATTTATAATATTACTGTCAAAATTCTTGTAGCACTTCTTGTCTATCGTATTTGCCATTCTAACTTGACCAATAAATTAATTAAAAGGGAGTAAGTTAATTTGTGGGCAGTTCCAAACAAATTAAAATTTTCATGTAATTTCAGTGAAATGAAAGTTGAAATGCAGCAGCTCCAAGAAAGAGCTTCAGATCCTACTTGCACGGTAAGTAACAGTCATTCATAATGCGTTTATCCAGTAACTGAAAATTCTTTACTTATAGTGATCACAGAACCTGGAAACCAGGGAAACGTCAAGGAGCTTTCCGATTTTGGAAAAAATCAGGGAAATGTCAGGAAATTTTGAAAATTTTTGCTAAAATCAGGGAATTTTTCTTATGTTTTGAAAGTATGTTTCCCTGTTCTTCCTTATTTTGACGCCCTTTTCTAGGAGAATTGTGGTTATAAATAGGAGCTCCATCTTACAGTATAATTTAAGCTTTTCATTACTGCCAAAACTATTTAAAACAAATTGGCACATTATCTCTTTGGCATAAATAATCTATTTGACCTACACCTGTGGAAAAATTGGGGAAACTCGAAAAAATGTTTGCCTTAAAATCAGGGAAATTTTTTAGAAATGTATTAGGAAAAATCAGAGAATTATCAGAAAACTTTTTTTCCCGAATTTTGTCCCACCCTGTTACTAGTCCGTGACATGATTTTGGAAGTAATTTATATAGGCAGAACAATATTTAGGGAAAAATTGAGTATAATGATACAATAACATAACAACGTGACGATTGACATAAGAATGACGTAACATAACAATTGACATGAAAATATGAGAGAAAATCAAATAATTTTCACTGCGTAGATGCAGTAAATATTTAATATTTGTAAAAATAAGTTTAAAAATAAACGTTTGTGTTGTTTTAGGCGGAAGAGCGAGCAAGATTCATCAATGAATTGAGAAGCATTGCCATCGCCAACGATGGATTAGCAGACCAAATCTTTGCAGCTCGGTAAGTCATTCAAAGTAGTTCTTTAGTCTTGAAACGCCTAATCTTCTTCTTATCCAGCGCTACCGACCAGGGTGAGCCTTGGCTTTCTCTACAATTGATTTCCGAATCCATCTCTCACTGGATTTCTTTGTCCAATGTTTTATCTTTAAAAATTTCAGATCTTCTTCAACTTGGAGAGATTATCTCAATTTTGGTCGACGTCCTGTTCTTGCTTTATAAGGTTTACCTTTCATAATTCTTTTAGGTATATCTGTGTCTCTCAATCTCTTAGAGTGCCCCATACGCTGTATTCTCTTTGCCTTAATAAATTTTACAATGTTATTTCCTTCAATTAGTCTTTTAATTTCATGATTATATCTTATCCATATCGTGATTTTTTTTTTTTATCTTCTGTGCTTTTGGCGGGCCGCAGAAAAATCCGTCGCGGGCCAAATCCGGCCAGCGGGCCGCGTAGTGACTAACACTGCTTTATATGGACATCGATTTTGTGTGTGTGTGCCAATGGGAGGCAAATCTGCGGACGCCTAATTAACCCCCTTGTCGTCATCCAATTCATTTTTAATAAAATAAATTTTGAAACGTAGTTTGCTGCACATTTTGCTAAATAGCAATGTTTTTTATATCAGCGCTATGTTAATGAATATAAAAATTGATAGTGCACATAAAGGATTTTTTAAAAACTCTGTTTTTATGGGTTATTTGTTTTTTTACAAGATAAGATAGGCCAAATATTGGTTTTAAACTTACGACATTCTTCTCACAACCCAATCGCAATGCATTTCCTTATTAATTACTATTCTAAGTTTAAAGTTCGAATAAAATAACAACTAAATATTTTGATTCTTTTCGTCAACGACTTTTCCATGTCAATAGCTGTTGAATAATAATAATGGTCACACTCTATTGTTTAGATAACGGGTCACACTCAATTGTTTAAATAACGGTCACACTCAATTTTCTTTTCTAATTTTGTCCGTATCTTCTAATATATAATCTTCTTATCTTAAACGCAATACTTTACCCGATAATACGTTCTTGAAAATTTTGTATTGTAGAATTTTGTGTAGTTTTTAAGAATATTGATAGTTGATATTAGACATTTTAAATATTGATCCCTTTGAAAAATACTTTTAATATTTATCACACTTGAAGTAATAACGCTTTTTAATTATTATGTTAGTTTTTAATATCAATATACTTTTACAATTTTAATTTTTATTACATTGGAACTAAATATTTATTCTTTTAATTATCACTGTAAATTAAGTAACGCGTTTCAATGTAATAAGAGGGATATGTTTTAACAAGGATGTATTTTAAATTTTAGAACTTTTAAAATATCAGTATATTTTCAATATTAATAATTTAATACTAAATATTTTAAATTATAAATTTATTCTGAATATTAATTAAAACCTTTTTAAAGCATTTGACGAATTTATTCGTTTAGAATAATAATACCTATTACATTTAATGTATTTAAAATCATGCAAGTTTTAAATAGTAATACAAATTTCTTCATTATTGATATTATTTATAATTAAAACATTTTAAAAATCAGTTAGCCTTGAAATAAAAAGTGTCCACATTTTTTAAACTTTTAAATACATCGTAAAATTAAAATATTTGTGCATGTTGACCCCGCTTTGAAAAAGAGCGTTTTAATGTGATATTAATACTTTTATAATGAATAATTTGATTTCTGAAGGGGACTTTTGCATTTTCCGGGAATTTTTTCTTCTTTTTTGAATTTATATTAAGATAAAGGAAACGATGAATCTAAAATCAGATTTCTGTACTCTTTAATTGGGAGGAGATAGTTTGTAAAGTTTCCACTTGATGTTGGTCTCTATTAAAAACTGGAAAGTTTTTCCTCCGCCTCTTGAAACTATCAAAAGTCCTCTTTTAAAATCATCAGATTCAAATAATGCATTTGTAATATTGAATATTTTTTATAGCATTTCTTGTAATTTATTTTAATTGTTTATCCTAACAACAGCCATTTTAATGTAATACCATCTAAGTTATGTAATTGAAATGTTAAATTCCATTTCGAAATAATTTTTTCCTGTAAACTATAGTAATGAGTATTTAAGAATTAAATAAATTTTAATCTGAATGAAATGTTAAGATATAAGTTAACAAAACTAATTTTAATTAATTATACTATGAACAATTTTAATGCAAAAAATCATTTGTAATTTAAAAGTAGAAACCTGCAAGTGGTTCAAATATTATACTCCACAATCACTTTTTGTTGTTGTAAACTATCCTAAAGAGTATATATAAGGATTAAATATATGTAAAATTGAATGAAAAGTTTGCTTTGCCTAAGGGATATTGTACTAACTGTCGAAAACATATTGCCAGTTTCGATTTGGACCTTTTTTTACGCCAATTTAATAATCAACGACAAAAATATAAAAAAACTGATCATTTTTTAAAATAATAAAATCTGTAATAACTAAACCTGTTACTTACACCAATCCATGACAAAATTAAATGCAGTGACCTGTATTTTACTTGTTATAAGTTTATTAAATACATTTTGTTTCGTATTGTTAGCAACCGCCGGCAAGGGCCTGCTTCTCCAAGTTCACCAGCAGCCCCAGCTTCCTCTCCAAAGGATGATTCAGAGGATGATGATGATTCCAACTATCCTTCCCCCCCGCATGGAAGAGGGTGAGTTGATTTTTGCTTTCTTGAATTTTGTTTTCAGTGAATTTTTTTTTTAACGAAAATTGTCTGAATTTTAATATTTTAAATGCATGTCAAAGCATAAAATCTTAATTTGAAAATGATATAAAACTAAAAAGTACGATTATTAGAAATATTTTAAAAATGATATCGTTAAATATTTACAGGTGATTTATATTGATTCCGTAGACTTGAACACTATTTTTTTTTCATACATACTTTTTCTCAAATTAACCAATATTTCACTTTCAAACTATTTATTCATTAAAAGCTATCATACACTTGGATTTAGTGAAATATGCTTTTGGAATAATTTATTAAATTAATATTCTATAGAGTAATTATTGTAATTTTAAAATTCGAAACATCCACATTTCTTCCAATGCATGTGTAGTGGCGTTAAAATTGTTAAATGTAAATGCGTTTGCTTTCTTTTGATTAGTTATCTTTTCAAGGAATTTTAATTTTTACTTTCTATTACCCACATGTATACATAGGGAAATGAAAGTATAGTATTCGGATTTTTTTTCGCATTTCTCCACGTTTTGGAACATCCTGATTTCAAAAAAGTTATCTAAAAAAAAAAAAAATTGTCCGTGGTCAGCGTAACTCCCGAACAAATTGATCTACAATGTTCAAATTTGGTGTGCGGGTAGGTGGTGGCCATGGGACCTACCATTGAGGCTTTTGTCAAAATCGCAAATGCGCATAAGGTAGCTGCTATTGAAAAAATCATGTTTTTCAATTGATTGATAAAAAATAGCACTAACGATTTTAATCAAGATCGTCTTTTCTCCTCTCATCAGTTTCAGTTATAAGAAAGGATAATATAAGAATTATCACGATTTTGGCAAAGTTTTTTTTTTTTTTTTTTTTTTTTAAAGACCCATATAAGAGTTATCGCAAAAAATATCGCCAAACTTGAAATTTTTACTTTCAATTACCCATATGTAATACGTAGGGTAATGAAAGTATAGTATTCGGTCAAAAAAAAAACGAATTTTTTTTACATTTCTCCATGTTTTGGAGCATCCTGAGCTCAAATATGTTTGTCTGTGTGTAAGTGGTGAGCATAACTCCCGAACAAATTGACCTACGATATTTAAAATTGCCGTGAGGGTTGGTGATGGCACAAGGACCTACCATTAAGGTTTTCGTCAAAATCGCGCATGCGTATAAGGTATCTGCCATTGAAAAAATCATCTTTTTCAATGATTGCTAAAAAAACTAAATCGCTGTGGTAAAGCTTCTCAAGGAGTTCTAAACATCCCCACCTCCGAAATTCCAGCTAAAAGGCTTTAATAGCGTAAAAAGATGAAAATTTTTGAGTTCTCTTTGCTTGAGTCCATCGACGGTCTTTTTCTTCTCTTCGCAGTTTCACTTATAAGAAAGGATTATACAAGAATTATCGAAATAAATATCGCCTAAATCCCCATTTTGGCGAAGTTTTTTTTTTTTTTTTTTTTTTTTTTTTTTTTTTTTTTTTTTTTTTTTTTTTTTTTTTTTTTTTTTTTTTTTTAAGACGCATTTAAAACTTTTTGAAAAAAAATATCATCAAACTGGCCATTTGTCTTCAATGAACGATGAAAATATAAAAACGGTAAATGACACAAATCCACATCAGTAATATAGGTGTAATTGAAAGTTGTGCAATGTTCTACACCCAACTAGTTCAATTTCACATTTTGACGTAATTGACGCATTTTCCATAACGGGGAATCAAAGCTAACCCCAGTCTTGCACCTGGTAAATGCTCAAATTCCTCCATCATGATGACTGACTTAATTCCAAATGTTCTAGATAACAGAAGAAAGCTGATAAATAACATTCGTCCATTTTCTTTAATATTTAAAGGAACATAATGAAATTCCAAACAATTTTTTATTAGAGACATTTCTGATAGATGGACACCAGAAAAAACTTTAGTACGTCGCCAAAGTTTACTTTTGCATCTGGGTGAATTCACTTTTCAGTGAAAGATACACTTTCTTTTGGATTGCTTGTTTTGGATTTTATTTAAAACTAACATCTATATACTGGCTATATAATATTAACATTAACAAATAAATATTATTAGTCTACTAATTAAAATCGTTGAAATGGTTTACATGGTGAAAGGTTGGTTTATGTGGTTTGAAAGGTTAATCCATTTATCCATATTAACTAATCACAGATGCCCATATAGATCTTTATGAAAATTAATTACAATTGAAAAAATGCATATAAATGATTTTTTTCTGACATTTTTTAATTTATTTAAATTTTTACACCTATAATGAGGTGTTGAGCGCCAGAACGGACCATCACGCAATTTGATTTTTGGTGTTCCTAACCCGGTTTTCATAACCATTCATGCCAGAACAGACCTAATGTGGTTTATCTAATGGTCAACTTAATTGACCATTACATTTTTGGTCAACTTAAGTTGGTCGTCAGATGAACCACATTTGGTTCCTTCTGGCATGAAAGGTTTAGGAAAAAAAAAACGGGATCGAAACAGCAAAATCAAATTATGGGATGGTATCTTCTGGCTCTCAACACCTCAAATATACAACTTCAAAATCTAGTATTACATTAGGGTGAAGCATGTTACTGAGAACAGATTGGAACTTGGATATTTGATGATAAGTTATCTCGCCAAGTTTGTCGAAGCAATCGCCAATTTGGCAGACATTTTTGTTTATATATATGAAGAAACCAAATTTGTAGGTTTCTTTTTCAGATATTAAATGTCACCAAATTGCTCATGCTTGGTGTATGGTCCTGAGGTACCGTGTTATATAAACTTGTACCGAAGCGACTTTTTAGGGAAACTTTCGCAATCCTATATGTTTAAATATAACAGTTTTAAATCATCATGCAATGTATTTAATTTTATTTTCTGCTATCTAGCGCTGAGAGTTTGGGCCCCAACAGGTTCAAAAATTACTCCAAGAAGGGGTTTGGGTAAGTAATTTTTTTTTTTTTTTGTCGGAGATTTAAACTGTGTGATTGTTATTGTTATTGCACTCAGTGTCTAGGAATAGGGAATTAGTTATTATCAGTAGATGGAAATGATTATGAAATATCTAGGAATTAACAAGGGAATTGTTGATTCATGAAAAGCAAGAGAATCTAGGAAATGTAATAACTGTTGTTGATAGTAAGTAATAGCCGCTATTTATGTGATTTTCGCCGCTGAGTCGGTAACTTTCGTCTAGGATTTCACTAGTGTGGTAGCCTCTAGGTTTGAGATTAGTTTAAGTGAGTTCGATTTTTGTCTTTAGTTTGAATTGGCTTCTAGAGTGTTCTACCTTTTGGTATAATTTTTTTACGAAAGAACAGTAAAAACTTTTGTAACTGGACTCATGTAGTACGTTTTTAAAATATCTGGAAAAGTGCTTGAAAAAAAAACTTTCATTTTCAAGTGCTTCGAAAATTAGTTTAAAATGCTTGAATTTAATTTAATTTTTTAAAAATATAGTGTCTTGAAAAATTTTGGTTTGTAAAATGAGGGAAATCCTTCAAATTTAGTTAAGCCAATCAGCGACCTGGAAACAACAAGAACATTCGAAATTGCGTGATTCCTTCCCGCTTTCCTCTTTCGCAGTGAGGCTCGTGTTGTGAACGAACAATACGACGCAACATGTCTGAAAATTGGTTTATTCCGATCGAATCTAGTGATCCCTGGTTTGTTTTCGTGCACTGTTTAAAAAAGGCAGGAAAATGCATTTTCAATTCAAGCTGATTAGATAAACTGGAACGTAATTCCTAATTGTTGGATCCGCATTTTGTACGATATACTTTGTGCTGCCAAAAATTGCAGCACTGTATCAATGGGAAAGAAAGTGCGTTAAAAAGCCATTCCAAAAGCAAAAATCACGTGAATTAGGTTGTATAAGAAGTTCGATGAGATTTTTTAGAACTATTTCTAATGATAAAAATACAACGAAAGCAGATATCGTCTGCAACAATCAATCCGTCACCGATATCATAATCGGCATGGTGGAGGTACTTTGTAGTTTGAAACAAAGTTTTAGATGCTGAAATACTATGGACATTGAAAATCATAAATAATCATTGCTTTTATAAATTAAATGAAAATACTGATAAATTATTTCGTCGCATGTTCGGCGATAACGCGATTCGATCTAAATTTCATGTGGTGCAAAAAAATATGCTGTATTTGGAATCAAGCCTTATCTTCAGAGTGTATTTAAAAGACATATTAATCACTGACAATTTTTTACTGTTATTTGACGAAAGTTTCAATATGATGAAAAAGAAATAAATAAATGGATATTCACTACCGAAATTGGCGTAATGGGTAACCAAGCGAGTGCTACCTACTTTACTTCTGTGTTTAAGGGACATAGTAGAGTATCCCCTCGAAGTATCGTTCTTGTCAGAAGATAATATAAATGCGCGATATATCGGGCGAAATGATAAAATCAGGGTGTCCACAGATCGTGAAAACCGGGAATATCGGGAAAAGTCAGGGAATTCGGTATTTCGGGAAAAATCAGGGAATTATCAGGGATTTTGTCAAAAAGTTTAAAGGAATTTTCCGAAATTAAAATGAAACTTTTAATTTTGACAATTAAAAATACCTTGCTACCAAAAATATAAAAATCAATTTGAAAAAAAATTAAAAAAAAAAAAAAAAATTCGGATCGCAAGATCGACCACGCAACTTTTCGCATTAAAATTTCCTGACAATCACTGAATCTGCTTCCGTTCAGATTTGCCTCAAATCGCCGATAGAATGACTACATTTTTTCCTCATTTTTCTCTTATATTATAGTAGTCTATCGGCATTATTTACGTTGATATTTGATGGTCATTTTTCTGAACGTTACGATGGTAAAATGGCCGATATTTTCGTGATTATAGAGGGCAAGAAACACGTTCTTGCATGCTGCTCATTTTTGTGATGTGTCACTGACGCTATTTCAGAGATTGCACCTGTCAGCCATGGTACAGTTCTGCTGAAACACGGATTTCAGCATTTTTTGTTGTTGAAATTTCCATCATTCCTGAGACGGATTCAAAACTGCATTACAATTTTATTGGGTTTACTTGCTTGTCTGACAACCAAGGAACCTACATACTTTCAGACTTCCCCAAACTTGTGATGTAATGACCACTTTTCTTGCTGATTGCCAGCATCTATCTCTGTTATTTATGCTGGTGTGTGGTGGTTAGTTTCGCCGAACATTACTCTGATGTTAAGCTTGTTATTGCCGAGATTTTCGCTGCTAAGAAGAGAGCTATCACCGAGATTTACATTCTTGTGATGTTCATTTTAGACCCTATTAATCACTATTCCAAGGTTTGTGCCTCAATAGTTGTCTATATCGCCGAGATTTAGGCGTGTGATTGTCAATTTCGTAGATTGTGAAGTCGATAGAATCGCGTCTATTTCAGCGATTTCCATCGATATGTTGGATGCTAACGTTGATATTTACGTTGGTGTGATGGTCATTTTTGCCGATTGTTGCCTTAATGCAGGGATGTGATTGCTTTCGCCGATTTTTCCGCTTTCGTGAATTTTTCTTATTTTTCCACTTATCAAAGTTTTCCCACAATTTTCTCATTGATCTCGGAGATTAAAATTTCCTGACAATTATGGAACCTGCATGCGTTCAGTCTTCCCCAAACCACCGATGGAATTATTATCTCCTCCCCCCTTATTTTTCTGTAATGTTAGACGCTATCGGAATTATTTACATTGGTATGTTACAGCCATTTTGCAGAACGTTACTCTTATGAAATGGCAGTTATTCCTGTAATTATGGCGAGCGTTATCGCCGTTATTACGTTGCTGTGTGATACTCATTTTCGTCGAGTCTTACTCCAAAATAATAGTTACTGACGTTATTGCAGAGGTTTGCATTTGTTGGACATAGTACAGTTCAGCTAAAACGCGAATTTCGACTTTTTCTTTTAATTGAAATTTTGATCATTCCTGAGATCGATACAAATCTGTATTACAATTATGTTGGACTTAAAAGTCTGACAATCACGGAACCTTCTTACCGGGCATTTCGCCTGCACCGGTACGGGTATTTCTGCCGATTGTTGGTTTAATATAATTGTCGAGATTTGCGCCCGTACGGCGGCCGCTATCACCGATATTTACGTTGAAGTAGCTGTAATTTTCCCTTAGATTTAAGCCGTTTTAACTGAAGCTATTGGCGAGATTCGCGACGTCGTTTTGGTGTCATTCGCCTAGACTTCCGCTGATGTGAAAGCTCTATGTACTAACGTACATAGTGCGTATGTGAGGATCATTTTCATTGTTTGGTTTGAATTAATGATGAATGATTAGAATTTTAATTTAATTTTGCACAAGAAATTAATCCAAATCGTCCCAGTTTTTATTATGTATCCTTATTTAAAATTGTAGTTTTAACTGCTATTGAATGTAAAATTGTTTATTTTAACTTGAAAAACAATTTTACATTTTAACTATAGATGTAAGTAATAGTTTAAAGTTAAAGCATTTTTTTATGCATAATTGTTTAAAATTAATTGTCTGGGGAAAATGTGTTTATTTTGTAAAAATTTTGCTTGAGTATTGTACTTAAACAGCAGCTACAGCTGATCTTAAACAAAAAAGAAAATTTCAAATAATGCAAATAATGAAATTGAACAATTTGGACAACGAAATTATGCAAATTAAAAAGCCAATGAAAATAGTGTAACTCCCCCAATCCAACTACATTTGAAGAATGTTTTTTTTTTTTTTTTTTTTTTTTTTTTTAAATGCACAAATTTATATATAATTCATAAAATATAAAAATTTTACTTTACGAAAATATTTTAAAGTAATTATTGATTTTTGAAATTTGATTACAATTTCAAATATTCAGAAAACAAAAATAGTTAATATAATATACAGAGTATTTGTTAAATGTGTGTGTGTGTTTGATCCATTTTGACATGATTTATGGTTTGTCTTTATTTTTAAAATTTTACTTAAGAAAACAGCTTATTAAATCTAAAATTTAATACTAGAGTCCTCTTTTCTTGAGATTAAATTGTAATGAAAAAAAAAAGTTTGATTTTAAAGTAAAATTGCACATGCACAGTACAGGTACACTATACATACACTACACTAAATGAAGCAATTTGGTATTTGTGTCATAAATGTGTAAAGATAAACAGTACATGCATCGTAATTTTCTTTATGATGGTGAATTTGAATGTTCTTTTACTTGAAAGTTTATTATTTATATATATTTTGTCGATAAGTTATAATCAGGGAAAAAATTGGGTGTTACAGGGAATAATCAGGGAATTTTAAAATAACTTTTCTGTGGACACCCTGAAAATGTAAAAGTGGGTAATCAGAAAAAAATGGGAGACAAAGCAAACGCTCGGTATGTCCGAATGTGTAATATAACGAGGGGTTACTGTAATGCTTCTGATACAATCAGAAGATTTTTTCTTTCTTTCTTTTATTAGTACAGTATCCCCTCGATTCTTTTATTTTTCTTCTATTAAAACCTAAAAAACATTTTTTTGCATATACTCGATTTGAACATGCACCGTTTAACGAATTTTTTTTTTTTTTTTTTTAATTTATATTTGTGTGGATACCGCATCCTTGAAAAGTGCTTGAAATTTCCTTGAATTTTTTTTTCTTTTTCAAGTGTACGAACCTTGTGGACTCATAGGCACATTTATCACTTGTGTCACACTAAAATTTGACTTCAAATGTAATATAATGTTTGTATGTAATGTAAAATTACTCGTATTTAGTACTGCAACTCAAAAATGTAGCAGAAACTTTTGATGTTTGATGACAAAATAATAATTATAATGGAATATCAAAAATTATAAATTAAATATAAAAAATTATTATGAAAAATAAATAATGGTAATATTTATATCTATAATTATGATAAAATATAAACAATTAAAATAAAGTATCAATAATTGTAATAAAACTTAAAAATGTAATAAAATAGTTTTTTTAGTTAACACAATTGCAATTTATTATAAATATGAAGTCTTTTGAATCCTTTGTCAATTTCACTAATGTTTAATTTTGCTCAATTAGAGAAAAGTACTCGCCGAGCCCTCTCTTCGACCTGTTGGGAAGATCCCCTCAAGGTAAGCCTCGATTTCGACATTTTGGGTAGTTAGGGGAAGGTAGTGGATTCACAGGACAATCAAATTAAAATTTATTTTGTGTTGGCATGTCATCACTGAGAATCAACAAAACAGCTATAAAATCGAGAAGAGAAAAAAAACAAAAAAAAAAAAAAAAAAAACATTGGTACTTAAAAAACACTGTATAGAGAATTGTCCGTAGGAAATGTAATTTTTTGTAGATATCTAGGAAAACAAGCTAGGGAATTGTTAAAAAAGTCTCCAAAAGTAAGAAGAATTAATATTTTTCATTGTCAGAAACTGCTATTGACATCATAAACCTTTTTTGCTTGTTGATACAATAATCTAGTAAGTTAAAAACCGATAACCGATAAAACCGATGAACGAATGCGAAATTTAGTAACAAGCTTTTAATTTCGTATATCTACAGCCTTTCAATTCCAAGTGACTCCTAATAAAAAAAAACATCTAAAGTTCAACTTTTTTTGTTTTGTTTTTGTTTGTCCCAAGGTACATACATCTCTCTTTAAGGTCTCTATCAACTGTCTTTAAGGGAAAAAAAACTCCTTTAATATAGAAGTCATGTTAAAATTGAAATAACTTCATCATTGATTATAAATGACTTTTACTGGTTTTCATTCCATGTCCTATCCATTATTTAAAACACGACTGATTTCCTAACCTACTTAAAAGACAGAAATTGTCTAACTGCATTCTATGTCGATGATAAAACTAGCATTACCAAAGATCTTAGCCGCTCGAAAAGCCATCGAGGAAGGGTTTTCTAAATGGAGGGTCAGCATTAATGTTTGCAAATCACAAGTACTCTGCATTAAAGCCAAAGACAAAAAAGAGTGAGGTTGTCATCTCTGGGGAAATATTTGCCATAGTACATCATAGCCAAATATAGGCACATTAAGTCAATCACAATAAAAACAAATGTTGCTACAAGCAAGCTCTGGACCCACATTAACAGAGGGTCCAAACTCTCCTTTAATTTTAAGAAAAAGATATATAAGGTCCAAGTTGGACCTGTAGATCACGTTATGCATCCTCAGCCTGGGCACTTGGGCAGTTAACACTGACAATGATATAAAAACAGCTCTAAAAGGTTCAAAACAGGGTCTTAAGGGGTATGATGAGGTTATATGTGACCATTTCTGCCTCTACACGGTCGCAAACGTGATATTATCACCTGTGTGCTAATGCTCCCCCCCCCCCCCATCAATTAAGTAGTGACATGTGAGATCATTCCCATTCTCGTTTATCAGAGGATGCACTATCATAATCAACTCCCGCTTCTTTTCACATGAATTGCACCCTAGAGGTTTAATAAAAATCATTCTTCTGGTCCAATTTTAAAGTAATTCCGGTTAAGTTTATGAATTATTAAACTTGAAAGATATTTTATATGGCACAAGTTTGTACCATTTGTAATTTAGACTGCCTAAGTTGCCAACGCACTTTCGGTACTCCTTGTTGAATTTTGGTATGGTTGGGAATGGTGATCTCGGTTGGATAGAGAATTTGTGCATGTTTTCCCCGTAATTGTATTGCTGAATAAACTTTTTTAATAACTTAGTGTACTTTTCCCCCTAAATTGTGTTGATGAATAAACTTTTTTAATAAAACTTTATATCAAAATTGACTGAATTTATTTAAAAAAAAAAGTGTCTCAGAAATATTTATGGTATTTTTTATTTTTTTTTAGGAAAGCGGGCAGCCGATGATGAATTGGCAAACCCACAACTGTAAGTAAACTTTTCAGGTGTTTTTTTTCTTTCTAGGTTATCTTATGTTATGAACGCACACTTTTATTGAATTTTTTGTGTGTGAAATTCTAATAGTTAAATAAATAGTATTTCGGTCTCTCGTGGCTAGAAGCTTACCGAAAATCGATACCAAATAACTTCTAATTATGGAAAAAAATGGATTGTATCAATTGCCATATTCTCAGATAGAGATGGGCAATAGAATGCATTTGCTGTGTGGCTTTTAAAAATTATAAATAAAGTGATTCATATTTGTGAAATCTCGTTTAAACAAAAACTTATGCTATTTGCAACCCTTTGAGTATGCTCTGCAGCTCTGAAAATCATTCTGGTGTTTTTATGGCATTCGCTGTCACTAGAAAGCTGCTTCTTTATAAATTTCCGTTGTATTAAACTGGTCATAGCTTACAACTTAAACAATTATTTGACCCAGAAACACTAAATTACGTCAGCTTAACAAATCGTCAATAACAAATTGACAAATAAAATCCCGGTCGACTTTCTTATAATTTCAATTGAATTTTGGTATTGGAAATTTTCTCGATGGGACATTTAATATAACGCATCGCACATTGTAACCTTTTTTGGTTTTGGCCGAGATTGTTGACTCCAGACAATAGAAAGATAAAAGTAAATAAATATTTAAGGAAATTAATTAATGAGCAAAACTCTGAAAACCGGTTGGATGGTCTTGAGTAAATAAATGAATAAAGAAGTAAAAACAAAGTTTGAATTGATCAAACTACATGAACAATTGATGACATGAATTGATCATTTATTATTTTGTTCACAGGAAGAAGTTGCGTCTGGCGACTCCCTCCACGCCGTCATCGCCTTCCACCCCATCGTTTTTCCGGGGAAACGATGCTTTTCCAGAGCATTTTCCCGTCGTTGGCTCCACCATCACATCTGGCCTCGGGAACAGTCCCGGATCGCAAGATCTCGGGTCTATGGAGCCCTCCCCGATGATCCTGGACAACCAGCAACGACTGGGAGTCATCGTTGCTGAAGATGACCACCAGGATTTCGATGACGAGGACCCCTTTCCACCAGAAGAGGAAGTGGCCCCACAGGAGCTACAAGTGGAGGAGGCGCCAGAGGTAGAAATGGCGGAAGAGGAGAATGCGGCGCCAGGGCCGGTTGAAGAACTGCCCTATTTCCGACACCGAAGCGCCGCAATGAATGAGCTGAGAAGACTTGGTACAGTCGGCAGTCATCAGTTAGTATATCTTCAGTTCTGATTATCGTCAGTCTCCGGTAAAATGGCTTGAAGACTGATTTGCGCATTATCAGGTGGCATGCCATTTGAAATCGCTAGTGCTAGTACACACTTCATTCCAGTCACAGGGGAAGCCAGTTAGTCACGTGATCGCCTGTAGGTGGCAGCTCCAATAGATCTTCTATTTGCTATATCCTACTTGCTATATTTGTAATATCCTACGTAGTCCAAACTCTCGAATAGGCTGTCTGTCGTCTGTGATCATTGACAGAATTATTGCTTCTGGATGACCGAAATAGCCATTTCTCTGGATAATGGGATCGATCACTTAATTCATATTTAAGATAGCGTGAGACGTTTATTGCCTTCCACAAATTTCGTGGACCATCCGTGCAATATGGATTTAATTTGATTGTAAACCACAGTGGTGCATAAACTTTCATTACAAACTCTGCCAGAGTTTGAAGTTGGTTTAAAGAATCTGAAGAGCTAATGTATAAGCGCAAAATGCGGTTTGCGATTGCTAACCAACGTGCATGAAACATTTTTCCAGGTTGTGTTTGTTACAAACCTGATAAGCATTTTCCATTTTTAACACCTTGAAAAATATCCCAAAGGTATCACTGGTCTGCACTAAGATCCTTTTTGTCGATTTCCGGAAATTCTTTCGAAATGACTACAAATCTCACAAGTGGGAAGTTTTCGCAATTTGCCAATGCTTTCCCAATTGGACCAGAAAATGCATTAGGACCACTTTTTCCACCACCCAAATGCTGCACTAAATGTCGGAGTGGCAACTCATTTGCGTGTAACTGGCAGATAAACCAGTGTAGGGGTATGCCAATGGCTTCCTCAAAACGGCGAATTACGCCTCTGTTATAGCTAGTATTAACGACTATTCCATCGCACTCTATTGCTACCAATTGATGAATGTCGATATTCTTATTCTTCATGAATTGAAACATCATTTGAGTGATGCTCAAAGCCGATGATTAGGTTGGTGCTATGTGACCATTGGGCATATAGCACCAACCTCGTCAATGTAGTTTACAGTCCATACCGCACGGTTAAATCCATACCACACGGATGGTCCACGAAATTTGTGGAAGGCAATAAATGTCTCACGCTATCTTAAAAACGAATTAAAGACTGTGGTCGATCCCATCATCCAGAGAAACGGCTATTTCGGTCACCCGGAAGCATCAATAATACTGTCAACGATATGGTTGGCCCATATGGGGTGGATGGGTGGAACTCGCAATGAAACAACCTTCCCTTGGGGAGTTCTGGTATTTTTCTGAATTTTATTTCGGAAGAAAGCAAAGAGCTACATAGAAAACAATGAAAATACACATTTTTAACTATATGTTAAAAATCTGCTAAACATCATGGACGAAATGGAGACGGAAGATATCCCCCCTCCCCCGAAAGTTTGTACACATAGCCTACCGACTAGTACCCAATTTTCCGCACTAGGGCAAAAACAAAATCGAAAATTGCTTTTTTATGTTCCGCCCTAACGCATATACAGGGAAGTTTCCCTATAAGAGATCTTTTGGAAAGTATTACCTCCCTTAAAATTCAGAATCGTGTTCCAACAAAGTTTTGGCACAATTAGATCCAGGGCTGCCACAGGCGACTAAAAAGGCTACTAAAGCGACTATTTTAGTGACCAGGCGACTATGGCAACTATTTCAATGAAAAAAGGGCCCGAAACGACTATTTTGAACAAAACCTTCAACTATTTTTGAGCTTAGGCGACTATTTTTTAAAAAATTGGATACTGTCCGATAGTAGGACGAAAAAAATCGACACTGAGGTACTAACAATTTTGTCAAAATGGTGAATTTTTTTTAAGGGGGCGGGATAGCGAACACTACCGAAGTAGTTGTTCATATTCGCGGGTAGAAAGGCCACTTTGTTAGTCTGACGATAGTAACCTCACGCAAGATTGTTGTTTTTGACAGCAACCGCGGTCATTTTCGCCTACCTGTTAGGCTCCAATGTTTTATCTTTCGCCGTGCCAGGCAACAGCATACACAATTATATTCTCAAATATAAAATTATTTCGCTTTATTTACTCTAAGCAAAAATGAATTTTGTGGAATTTGCCCTGAACGCTGGAAGAAAGTACCATCAGTATGGACTGGACAGTATTAAGACTATTAGACGTTATGTACGAGATTTGTGCCGGTGTGATGAACGATTTCGCCTGTGTAGGTCAATCGATGCAGAATGATTAGAATTTCAATGTTGTAGCTAAATTTATGAATAATAAAATAATTTAAATTTTTAAGTAATTTATTTAATTACTTTGAATGTAGCTTAAACAGGGTGGCGACAGAATCTGGAATTCAGGGAAATGTCAAGGAATTTCGTAAAATTACTCTTTAATCAGAGAATTTTGAAATTTTCGAGTTTCCCTTCTCGCGTACCCCACGTGTGTGCGGATATCTATCCCGAATTGCGTCCTACGATATATATAGATACAATTATTATAGTTGGCCGATTTGGATGTATGAAGTTTCCGAACTTTTTCTACTCTCAGCAACTAAGCCAAACCGGCCAATCCCCCTCCTCGGTCCACAACAACATGTTCATGTTCCTTTTTTTTTCTCCTTTTCTTTTCTTTCTGAAACCATTGTTATGCTTGGAACCATTATTTACACATTATTTCTGTTAGATTTTTGGTTATCCTATAACTTCGTTTCCGCCGGCCTCTTATTGTTAAAAAAAATCTTAAAACTTCAATCTGTCTACATCCTTTAGAGACATGATATTTTCTTCTTCTTGCCTTGCGGTTTTTGTCAACAGAATATATTAGAATCCTTATTATTTACGTATTATTTCTGTTAGATTTTTAGTAATTTTATTATTTAAAAGCGCGAACACCAGTAGATTTATTGTTTAAAAAAAATTTCCAACTTAAATCTAACTGCATCCTTTACAGACATGATTATTTTTCTTCTTGTCTTGTGTTTTTTGTCAATAGAATATATTGGAATCCTAAATTCCTTAATATTTCAAATTGATTCCATCATATTTTTTCTTTGTTTTTATTAACACTTTACAGCACTGTGTTATAGATGTGCAACAAATCTATAGGCATTCATAAGCAAAATGGGTTAGATCCTGTACTTGATTTTTTTTTTTTTTTACTTTAATTTTGACATTTTATTTAACTTAATTAAGTGAAAGTGATATGTGTTTTTTATTTATATGTTTAATCTAAATCAAACAAAGAATTGAAGTATCTTCCTCACCCTCCAAAAAAAATTTTTTTTTTTTTTTTTTTTAATGTTCTACTGCATACATTCAGGCAAAGGGTCATGGAAATTTAAAAAAAAAATCCTTGCATTTTTTCCCCCCTGCCAAATGCTGTGCTTGTCATGTTTTATGAAAACGATATTTTGCCTCATTTAATATGTACTTTTGTGGTTTAAGATAGTATTTTTGTTGTACAACATTTTATTTCTATATATATATATGGGTAATTAATTTTTATAAGATGCTGTTAATTTCAAGACTTTCTTTCAAGCATTATGTGTTATTTATCTTTCCTCAATTTCAAAATCCAAAACACATAATTTGTCATGAAATATAATGTACTTAGTGAAATTTGTGACTGAAAGCAAAATGCTAATTATTTAAGTTTCATGCTCATGCATGCCCAAGTTTAGTAAATATTTAGGATACTGTTTAAAATTTATGTTATGAACAGGATACAGCCTATGACATATATTAAAGAAAATAACATGTGTTTTTTTGTTATTTTTTAAATTAAAAAGAAATATACTGTACTAGTTTTGCTTTTCCTTGAAGTTAGCAAGTATGGGTGTAGTTTGTAATTGGTTTATGTGAATTTTGTATTTTTTTTCTTGATGTTCTCCATTTTTTTTTTCATGCTCTAAAAATGCTTGTTTTCATTTTTAGCCCACATTTATATTTTGTTGCAATTATACTTTGATAAGTAAATGTAATTCTAAATAGTCAAATGCATATATTTTTAAATTGGCCATTATTATTATTATTATTTATTTTTTTAAATGATAACATCGACAGAGATGCACATCAGGGAATTTTCTGGAAATCAGGGAATTTTGTTTTGAAAATTTTGTAGCCATTCTGTTAAAAATTGGCCTTAATGAAATTCAATTGTCATTGACAATATATAGTATAATTGTTTAGACAGGATACTTGTTTTTCTGAAAAAAGTTGTTTGACTTCGGAAGTTTAAAAAAGTTATCTTGTTTTGCCAATCGATTTTTGTTGTCACTTTTGCGTGAAGTTTAGCTTTTTTTTGTTGCTTAGGTGCTGTCTGGGAGTAAGGTTAAGTTGCCAACTTCCATCGCAGTATATAAATATGATAGCACCTCCCCCAAGACACATGCCTTTTACCGTATGGGATGTAATGTTTTAGACACTATTTTGAATCGAAAGAAGAGTGTTTCTGGGTTTTCGTGTTTTATGTGAATCAAAAGTTATTTCTTATTAAAAGTTATGAAAAGTGAGGCTACTATTTTCAACACCCGAGACTACTATTTTCATTGTGTGAGACTACTATTTTAGCTACTATTTTTAACATCTGAGGCTACTAAAGCAACTATTTTCAAAGCTTATAGTCAGTGGCAGCCCTGTAGATCTCGTGTTGCTCATGCAACCACCACCACATACAATATAACCTACTCATACATTTCGCTACTATTTTCTCATACCTCTTAAGTGACAATTCTAGTATGAAAAAATGTTATGACTTTATTTACTTTTAATTTTTATTTCATGTTAAAACAATAACTATTTTACATTCTGTATTTTACATTAAGTTTTGAACTGTTGTTTCTTTCAGAGAACTCGCACCAGGCGAGAAAAGGAAGAGCAGAAGGCTGCAGAAGTAAGTACAACCCAAGTCTTTAAATGTTTGTTAGTTAATTTCCTATAATTCTAACCATTATTTTTACGATATTGTTAGTGTAAAATGTAAGTTTGAAGTGTCGGTAAGTTGTTTTGTTATGCGTCCAAATTTGAAGAACCTTCCTCGATTCATTCGAGTCGGGGCAGCCGGCTTAAGAGGAGATCTATCATATATGTTCACTATATGGAATGTTAGAATCAAACCACTAATTTTTAATATCAAAACACAGTGTATGGGGATCTATAATGCTATTAGTCACGTGATGATAGATGTTATCATATTTGGCAGTGGACGATGATATTTTTTGAGTAAATAATGTATTAATTACGTAATTTAGCCTAGGGTTTAGGTTTCAGGAATATTAAATACCCAAGTTTTATTTAACGGTATAGTCATTAAGGAAGGTTTATGTGAGAACGATAATTTAGCTTTGCTTTCTGGAATGATCACAACATAATAGATGATTTAAAAGAATGTGGAATAGTTATATTATATGCATATTTAGTAGTGACGTATTTGTTTTACACTACCAACAAAAGTATAAGTAGTTTAATTTATTTTTCAGACTCCAGCCAGAATACAGTCTTCCAGGCCCCAAAAGACAGTAGGCAGGAGGATAATTGCCACTGATCGGTGGACAACAGGGGGATCCCCAGCTAGTGCGTGTAGGCACTCTTTTAAGTGCTAGGTTTGGAAGACCTGAAGACCAAAGAAGCCAAGTAAAGGCTGGGTACAAAGTAAGTACAAACCCGTAATCATTAAGAATGGCTCTCAATCTTTCTTGTAATTATAATGTTTGCATTTTTACGATCACAAGAAATACCATTGCTGTTTTTCAAAAAATATTATTTTATTAATTAATGAATATAACTCCGTTTTAATGCTAATATAATCAGTGACATCATTTACAAGATATAGTTGTCACTACACTAAGCAAACCAGTAGACGACCTATCCCCTTAAAATATTTTTTTTTAATACTGAATTATAGAAAATCGTAAAACAGACACATAAGTTCAAACACCTAAATCTAACGACTTTTAGAACCAAAAATAGAGTAATAGAAATCGTAAAAATCTATTCTATTGCCTACTGTTACTCTACACTTTGTATAAGAATTTTAGGTCATTTTCTGAAGACCAAACATGATGATGGTTGAACAGTTTTGTATTATTAACCCTCCGTGTGCGTATTAAATAACAATGTATTTGTTTCGTACTTCTAACAAATACCATTATTAGTATTGTTAATTTTTCAGTCGGCAATAAGTACCCTCTTCCAACTCCCGACTCCAGTTCCCAAGCTACAGCTGCCAACTAGCTACCAAATTTTTGATAAAAAGACTTCAGTGGGGTGCAGGAAGGAATCCCGTACTAATCAAAAGCCATAAGTGAAAAAGCCAAACAAAAATTATGTATATTATATTTTACTCATAACTTTGAAGTTTCAATTGCTTACAACTATTCATATTTTATAATGTATAGTCAAGTTGTTGAAAACTGAAATCACATTTACCATATTTAAAATAATGTTCACATATTATTAAAATTGTGAATTACTTAAACTTAAAATTACCATATAAAAATTTCATGTTTAAGTATAAAATCATTCTTATTTATAATTAAAATTGTAATTTA
This sequence comes from Linyphia triangularis, assembly GCA_963978545.1. NCBI lineage: Eukaryota > Metazoa > Arthropoda > Arachnida > Araneae > Linyphiidae > Linyphia > Linyphia triangularis. The sequence continues at coordinate 75,550,262 of OZ021725.1, read as the reverse complement.
TCTTATTTAAAATTGCAATTTATAATTTGAATTAATAAGATAAATATATATTAACTTGTATGTTTCAAGTTAAAAAATTATTATCACTTGATAATCATTATGGTTTTTAAATCATAATAGACTCTAAATTGTTAAAAGAGAAATTTAAGCTGCGAATTATAATTAAGTAATATTATTAAGCTAAAATTATAAATTTTTTTATTTAATATTAAAATTATTGGATTTACATAAAAATTAATCTTTAATATTGTGCAATTAATGCTTACAATGATAATTGATCTAATATTTTTAAAATAATAACGCTTGGTATATTTTGAAAATTTTAAACTTTAAAAGTAATTTTTTGGTCTTGGTCTAAGAGATGCCTAGAATCTAAGTAATTCCTAACACTGGTACAGAGGCTTTTGTGGGGACTTAAGGAGAAAAGAAGTTGTGTCCCGTGATGGAGAAAGTATGAAAATATCCTACCAGGCAGCCACATAGCCATTAGCAACGAATTCAAAGTAAGTTCGAATGTTTAACGCTTTATTTAAGCTTGTCATTGGTACATAAGTAAACTTGGTTTTAAAGTTTTAATAATGAAGAAAGAATAAATCATATTAGAATATTATTTATTACATATATTTACATATTATTTACCTGTAAAATGGCTTTATTTAAAAAATTGTATTTATTTGAAAAAAGAAGAGGGGGGAAAAAAAGGAAGAAAAAATAAATCTAATCGTGAGGATTTTGTTGTTAAAAGCTATGCTTCTTTGTATTTGACTATTTGCATCTATTAATACTAGGATGCGCTGAATATAAAAAACATGTTCGCAATAAACGGACAAGTCATCCAAAGATCTCCATTACCATCGCAAAATAACATATTCTAAAACAAAATACAATATTATTCCTTAATATTACGAAAACAGATAACGTTTCATTTTTCGTTTAATTTATACGAATATGATCTTATTAATAGTTTGAAAAAATATTCTAAAACGCAAATTAACATTCGATATTTAGTCGTACAGCTATTGTGCTGAGTAGAGACGAAATTTAATCGCAATTATATGAAGTAAAATTTTTTAAAAATAACTAATTTTTTTAATGTCCTTTATACTGATTATGTAATTCCTATACAATGATATCTATTGAATTGTATTTGACTTTGTAAATGTTATTGTTTGACGTTGCCAACATCTGCGATTACTACAGCTTAATCTAATAAGATTTTGCAATTTATTTGTATACTCGGGGAATTTCATGCAGTTAGTTACAATGTCATTCATTTAAAATGTTTATAAATGCATATTCATAAAGCAGTTTTCCTATTTACAAGGAAAAAATATTTTATGTCTAAAGGTGAACCGAAATTATTCAGAATCATGAGAAATGATTTAGAATTTGTAGTGATAATTAAAATTGTCGTCAAATAATGACTTCAAGAAGCCAGGTATCGAGTGACTGGTTGGTTTACTACTTGTTTTAAAATAGGTAAGACTTGTGCAAAAGTGTTCTTCAAAAAAATAGAGGCATTTAAGTATCCAGTTCATGATATAAGATTGAATAATCTAAATTTATATTATACTTGGAATTATTGATAGGTTGAATTATTCCGAGAAATTGCCTCGTTTATTTAAGCGGGTATGTTTTAATTTCGTTTTATAAAAATTCTAATTGTTTGAAATATGCCAATGGAGGTTTAGCAATCTTAAGAACTTGGTGTCTGAAAAATCAGGAATATAGCAGGGATTGCATTTATTGCACTATGTCATCACTTTGAAGGGGGAAAAAAAGGTTAAGTAATCGAATCAAAAGCAAAAAACTAATCCTGAGGTTCAACAAGTCTCCCGTCTTAGCTGCTTATCAGTTAAATGCTACATCCATACATGGATGTTTCTTTGTCGCATCTCTGCCAACTTCTACAAATGCGCCAACAGTAACCGCTATCAGGCGAATAAAATGCTAATGAACTTTCGTTCTGCAATGTTTTTATGCAAAAAAAGCCTTAACTATAAATTGCATCCTTGAGTTCTGCAATTTTTTTCAAGTAAAATATAGTTGGCCGTTTTTCTAGTTCCTCACCGACTATTGAAAAGAACTGCATCCTGATACTTGGAGCTATCATCGAGCCAAATTTTTAAATTATGTCCGTTTCATGTAGATTCGAATCAAATTTATTCAGACAAACATGGTTGAATTGGGAAATAAATGGAACATTCATTACAAGAAAATACGAAATTAATATCCGAAACTGAAAGAAAGCAATATTTTTGGTTCCAAATAATGCTAATCGAAATTGCTCAGTCTCTTTCATGGTTATGACGATGTCCCCAACACAAGTAGAATAAATATAGTAAAAATGTAGCTAGAAAAAAGGCTAGAAAGTTATATTTAAGATTTGATTCAAAGATCCATCATTTTGGACTCAGAAGAGTACGGGATATTTGATATTTTACAAGTCTTGAAAATTTTATTATCTAGAATAAAATCTTTTCCCAATTCCTAAATTCAACTTTGAAATTTAAAATATTGGTGTAAATAAATTGCGTTATGATCCATTGGTTAAATTTGGAATCATAACAATTATAACGTGAGTTTTAGTACATATTTTAAGTTAGTATATTATCCTGTATCATTTATTTTATAATCCATTCGGGAATATTAGCCTAAATTTGTGTATTATGATACGTTAAATAATTTGAACGTAAAATTTATTAATTGGTCAATGCCTTAAAAACGATTATGCTTATCTCAGAAAAGTACAACGAGCATAGTTCATTTAAATTGACTCTGAAATATAGTAACGTACGATCCATAAGTGCAAACACTGAAGTTGCCTTCGTTTCTTGCTATACTGATACTTTCACCAGGTTTTTAGCCATATTAAATGTGTATAAACTAAAATCTGCAAATTTTATTTTCATATCTAATTCATATTCATACCGATCTATTCTGATTCTGACCGTCAAAGATTCATAAAGCATCCACTTTTTTATATTTCACCTTTATTGTGATTTCGGAATGGTTTGGACACATCCTAATGTTTTTTTTTCTTTCCTCTAAGGAGAACACAGGATTGAATACTCTTCACTATCTTTGGCACAGTAGCTCATTTAACTATTGTTGCCACTTCTTTAAAAACTTCGTTAAACTGCTGATTGGGCATGTGAAGAAAAAGAAAATGCAAATAAGGGGTGGTTGCATGAATGAAAAAAAAAAAAAAAAAAAAAAAAAAAACTCCACTACGTTGCTTGGTAACTACTTGAAACCAGTGAAAAAAAAGAAGAAAATAATGAAATCGGGAAAGCAATGGATGTTTGGTTATTTTGAAAAAATCAAATTTAGACTGTATTAAACTACTACCCTTTCCAAATTAAGGATGGATGTTATCCAAAATTGTTGGATAGTGGTAGGGTGTATAAAAAAAAAAAAAAAAAAATAAAGAAGGGGAGAAAAAAAAAATTGAATAACTCCTTAGTACTAGAGAGTTCTTAATGGAAAAAATATCGAATAATAAGGGAAGACTACGGGGCTTAAAGTAATGTGTCTGCGGATATCTTGGCTAAACGGAATGAGTTAATTCATATCACACAAAACGTACAATAATGAGGTGAAACTTTTTTTACAGATCTTTGTTAATTGCATTGAGAAATAATAACAATATTTTATTTTTTTGTAAATATGTTTGGTTTTAGTTATGTATGAAGGAGATGTATGCTATAAATTCAGCCATTGTTCTTTATTTGCTATACAACATTACTGGTAGTGCTTTTACTTACCTTTATCTCATTGACTTTGGCTTTTTATACGGTCATATATGGTTTATTTTCTGTTTTCTATCTTTATGTAGTAATTATGCGAGATTGTTAATAGGACATTGTGTATCTGGCCAATGTTTAGGTCTTCATAATTGCTAATTTACCCGATATACTATTTTTTTGCATTGGTTATTCCTCTGAGAATTATATTTTGTAGGGAAAGTTGGGGTACAGCTGCCCATGTTGGGAATCAAAGAAAACAATTAGTTAAGGCCTTACAAGGCTTATTTATAAAAGTCTGTTAATTTAGGTAGAGAATACAATCACTTCGAGTCAGCGAGATAATTTGAATGTAAGCTGTGAAGGTTTGTCATTAGGGATTAGGCAATCGTGGAATAGTATCTCTGATTCTAAAGTATATTGGTATGTTTTATAGTACTTATTCGTGGCAAAGTACTGTTCCTAGTGGGGTACACCCACCTAACTGTAAATATCTTCTTAGAATTTGATGAGATCCTGAAGAAGAGTGAAGTGTTAAAGTAATTTCAGGGTAAAAATGATTTTTCTGGTGACGCGTATTGGTATAAATATTGTGATTAGCTTAGGGTGTCATATTCTTATTTAATGAGTCATGGAGTAACCTGGTTGCCATGTCATTTTACTTTTTGAAGATGCTCTTAATTTCAATAATCATCTTTTCTTTTTAATATATATGTCCCCGAAGAATCCCTGGAAATTTGGCAACTAGTTCTTGCCGGATTACTAAAGTTGATCATTGCGAATTTCGTTTGTTGTTGTTTTTCCTTCGAGAAGCTGATAAACCCAATTCGACAAATATCATGTCGCTCCAAAACAGCACTGTGATATTCTGAGCCAGTTTTTAATGCATAACAATGATCTTTTTATAATTAGGTATTTAGACCAAGAATTAGATAAATGGACTTGAGTCGAGTTACTCTGGGATCAGTGGTGGCACGGGGTCAAAAATGTTAACTCATCAGGAACAGTGACTCCCCCCCCCCCCACTTCGCACAATCATTCATGAATGGAAATTCTTTAATTAATCTTAATTACCCTAACACAAAGTTCCCTTTGAATAGTGATAAAATGATATGAGAAAGAAAGTATATATATATATATATAAAAAAAAAAACTTTTTTTAAACTTATAACATGGCTCCATGTTTCAAAATTGTTCAATTATAAGTTTTAGTATTGAAGTATCAACCGTTTAGTGGAGACAATTCTAAGCCATGCTCGTTTCTCTCCCACATCCCGATTCATTCACACGCTCGAGCCTATCGGTACATCGAATTTACAACTACAGCCGAAGTCGCGAAATTCGTAAAGGCTGCATTTGGCACAATGCCATATACATTTAACGTGGAGGGAGATTCCTTACTAGCAGTTGTTTTCATGGCAATGGTGCTAAATGGCAATGACTTTGTGCTTAAATAACTTATATTATGAGTTGTTGACTATTTTTCAAAAATGAAAAAGTCAAGTTAGATCTTCCTGTAGTAAAAGAAATGATTTGTTTTGTCGATTTATTTAAAACATAGATGGACGCCATAGAACTCGTGAAAGATAAATGCATAACGTAGTTCGCTGTGCTAAGTGAACTTATACAGAAAACTTCGCAACTGTCACTTAAAGTTATGTGGAAACACTTAAAAGTAATGCATTTTGTTAAGAAATACACCAATATTTTTTCTAACCAGGAATTTTTTTTTTTTGCTTCCGTGACTAACGACTAGGAGTGTGGAACATCGTTTATTGAAATAATGTCAAATAATGAATTCAAATAAATGTTTCATTTTCAATTCAAATAAACTTTTTAATTACTTGAAAAAATGTCCAGTTTGGCGATATTTTGAGCGAAAATTCTTACATTGGTAAAAATTCTTACATTTGCTACCAATAATCTGTACACTGAATTTGAGCATCTTAGGTCGATTTGTGTGGGAGTTATACTGACCGCGTACACAAGAACACACATACTTGAATTTTTTTTTTTTTTTACCACTTTATTGAAGTCAGGATGATTGGTCCCAAAACGTGGTAAAATGTAAAATAATCGGATTTTTTTTTTACCGAATACAATACTTTCTATACCCGATCTTAACATATCAGTGATAGAAAGTAAAACGAAAGCAAAAAGTAAAATATTAAGGATTTCATCAACATCTGGTTGTGTTTTAGTAAATGATTTTCTAGAGAGAGTTAGTTGAAATTTTTTTTTTTACATGAATGGTAAACAAATGGTACAATTTTTTTTTTTAAATGATGTCTTTATGTCTATCTAAAAATTAAAAGTTTTCGTAATCTAACTTTCCGGATTAAACTAAAAGAAATACAATTTTCTTTAAATTCATTAATTTGAACACATATCTTAGGAATATGTTAAGATAGCCAAAACACGCTATTCTTCTACTTAACCTAGGTGTCAAATGGAGTTAAAATATAACTCTTAGATTCGTATCCCAAAGTGAACCTTCAGAATGAGAGCAAAGGTAAATGTCTTCTATCCACTAATGATCCAAGATATCCACATATCTAATCAATTAACATAGGAAGGAGAAAATTATAGGATTTGAGATGGACTCTATCTTAAAGATCAACCATGGAAATATTTCTTCTGATACATTAATAAATATTGCGAAGTTCCTATCTATCTCCTCTGCATGATATAAACAGGGATTGTTTTCACAGTTTCTCTTTACACTGTTCTTAAAAAGACTCTCTAAAGTGGTCGAAAGAAAATGAGTATTGTATATCACTTCTTAATTAAATGTAATTCTGGTTTAATCAACAAGCTTACTTCTCGAAAGAGGAAAGATGTGTAAAAACTAATCAAATTTGTAAGCTATTTTGAGTTTTATCAAGTCGTTAAGGAATTTGCTAACGTTTCTATATTATTAGTCGCTAAAAAATTGTTTAGTATTTTATTTTCATTTTTTCTTTGGTTAGTGTGGGCATTACTTAATGATTTTTAAGTGCCTTTTTCCCGACTAGCCCAAAAGTATTGGCCAATATTGAAAACAGGGGTTCTGGGAAATTGGCCAATTCCAGGAGTCGCATATGCCACAAAACTCCTTATGTTCCTTACCTTAAATTCCTTAACTTGTACTTAAATGTTTTTGATAATTCCTAAGAAAATAATAATAATAATAAAACTCCCTAAAATGTCTCGATTTTTGTTGAGCGTACAAACCAATCAGACCAAATAACGAATCCTTTGTTCATATAGACTTTCCCTAAATCTTCTAGTAAAATTATTATTTTGTCAATGTTTCCTCTAATGAAATAGCTTATATCACTGATATTTTCTTTGGAGTGTGATGTTTAGTTTCGCCGCGGATTACGCTGATGTAATTGCTGCCGATTTACTCATCGATAGATTTACTTAGCCATTGAAGATACTATCGCCAAAATGTGTGTTTTAGTGTTCATTTTCGCCGATGGTAGCGCTGTTGTAATGTGATTTTTCCTGGTGTATTAACCTAGTCTTTAAAAAATGTAGTTTTTATGCCTTCAAATTTTAATTATTAAGCTTGTGAATTAGTTATTGTGTGCTTGTAACTTAGCTTTACGTGTGTGAGAGTAAAACAGTTAGTTGCATAGTTGTAAAATAGTTATAGTTCTGTGATTGTAACTTGGATTTAATTGAATACGTTTTTAGGTGACCGCTTATGCCATAGTTTTATTTGTCCGCGCTTTTAGCTGTGTGATTGTGGCTGAGTTATAGTTGAGTGCTTGTAACTAAGTTTTATCTGTACGCTTCAAACTGAGTTGTAGTTTTGTGCATGCAACTGAGTTTTAATTCTGTGCATGTTCCTAGGTTTTAGTTGTGTGCTTGTAAATAAGTTTTAGGTTTTTGGTTGTGACTTAAGTTTACTTGTGACTTAAGTTTACTTGTTTGCTTGTGACTTAAGTTTACTTGTTTGCTTGTGACTTAGTTTTAGTAGTGTGCTTGTGAATTAGTTACAGTTGTGTGAATGTAAGTTAGTACAGGGTGGATAAAATTAAGCTGACGGTACTCAAAAGCTCGTAACTCCGGTTCTACTGAAGGGATCTGAATGAAATTTTAAATACATGCTATGTAGATCAAGCGGTCGAGGTCAATTTTAGTTGTGCGGTTGAGAGAAAGTTTTCGTTGTGTGTTTGTTGCTTAGTTTTTGTTGTGTGCTTGTGAATTAGTTTTAGTTGTGTACATTTGTTAATTTTAGTTGCGTGAATGTGAGTTAGTTTTATTTGTATGATTGTGAGTTAATATTAAATGTGTGCTTGTGAGTTAGTTTCAGTTGTGTGTTTGTGGGATATTTTTAGTTACGTGCCTGTGAGTTAGATTTAGTTGTGCGTTTGATGTTACGGGCTGGTGACTTAGTTTTAGTTGTGCGCTTGTGACTTAATTTTTAGTGTGTGCTTTTGGCTTTGTTATATTTTCCTACTAGTAACTTTGTTTTAATTGTGTTCTCGTGATTTAATTTTAAATGTGTGTTTGTGGGCTAGTTTTAGTTGTGTGGCTGTTAGTTAGATTAAGTTGTGTGCATGTGGCTTAATTTTTTGTTACTAATTGGGAAATTGCGAACAAGTTTTATAAGTGTGCTTTCGGCTTAGTAAAAGTTGTGTGCTTGGAACTTAGTTTTAGGTGTCTGATTGTGACTTAATTTTAGTTGTGTGTTTGTTTAGGTTTAGTTGTGTGCTAGTTGTATTAGATTAGATAAGTAGGCCTGTTGGCCCATTGTACCTCTCTAAAATCTTACTAATAAGGAGATCAGCCTATGGCATGTTAAACAGGGCAGTGGCCTTACAGAAGGCCAAACAGTCTGAGAAGGGAACATTGCAAAAGTCGTTAGATTCAGTGCCAATAACTCCACATGTTTTAAGCCCATGAATGATTGGCAGTTGTCAAAGACATGCTCTACTGTTTCTGTTGAGTCTCCACAGCCCCTGCATAGTCGATTTTCACCAACTTTCATTGTTTTAAGATGATTCCTAAGACAGTGACCGGTTAGTAAAAAAATCAAAATTCTACAGGATATCCTGTCCAGTCCCAGTATAAATCTTTGTGTTTGGTTTGAACTTCCTTTTTAAAAGGGTTTAGATTGCCGCATACCCTGAGACTTCCTCCATGCTAGATCAATTTTTTTTTATCAAGACTTGATCTAATTGATCCTCTGACCTCTGATCTTGGTACAGGGACAAATGCTGGTGGCCCAAGAGGCTTTATGGATGATCCAAGCTTGTCCAATACATCAGCGTGTTCATTGCCTAGAATCCCACGGTATCCAGGAACCCAAAACAACATGACCTAGTAATTTCTGTCATGATCATTTAGAGCAAGTTTGCAGTCAAACACAAGTTTATAAACCCGTTTTCAAGTGCTTTCAACTCTGCTTGATTGTCTGAACAGATAGCAATGCTTTTGCGTCTAATTCTACAAGCGACAAGTTCTTGGTCGTAGTCTAGAATTGCCATGATTTCTGCCTGAAAAACAGTGCAAAACTATCTTAACTGTATAGAGATGTTAAAGTTAATACTGTATATCCCGGCTCCAGAAGAGTTGTCAATTTTAGAGCCATCTGTGTATATAGTAATGTCAAAGACGTCCAATAAATAATCCGCTTCCCAATCAATCCTGGTTGGAAAGTTAATTATGCTTGTTGTATAGTTTCAGTTGTGTTTGTTAGTTTTAGTTTCTGTAGATGCGAGTTAATTTTATTTCTGTGCTTGTTGTTTAGTGTTAGTTGTGCTTTTGTGAATTACTATTAATTGTGTGATTGTGAGTCAGTTTGTTAGATTGTGGGTTCGTTTAATTTGTGTGCTTGTTGTATAGTTTTAGTTGAGTGCTTGATGGATAGTTTTAGTTGAGTGCTTGATGGATAGTTTTAGTTGTGTATTTGTGAGTTAGTTTTAGTTTTGTGGATGTGAATTAGTTTTGGTAGTGTGGATGTAAGGTAGTTTAGTTGTATGTAAGATAGTTTAGTTGTATGCTTGTTGCTTAGTTTTAGTTGTTTTCTTGTGGGTTCGTTTTATTTCTGTGATTTTGAGTAACTTTTAGTTGTGTGCCTGTGAGTTGGATTAAGTTGTGTGGTTGTGGATTTGTTTTTGTTGTGTACTTGGGACTTAGTTTTAGTTGTGCGCTTGTGACTTTTTTTTTTGGTGTGTGCTTATGGCTTTGTTATATTTTTGTGCTAGTAACGTTTTTTATGTGTGTTCTCGTGATTTAATTTTTGGTGAGTGTTCGTGGGCTAGTTTTAGTTTTTGTGGCTGTAAGTGAGATTTAGTTGTGTGCTTGTGACTTATTGCGAACAAGTTCTATAAGTGTGCTTGTGGCTTAGTAAAAGTTGTGTGATTGGAACTTAGTTTTAGGTGTCTGCTTGTATTTTTATTTTAGTTGTGTGTTTGTTTAGGTTTAGTTGTGTGCTTGTTGTTGTATTAGATTAGATTAGATTGAAAAGAGAGTGGCAAAGCCATTGGTACCTAGGACTGTTGGCCCATTGTACCTCTCTAAAATCTTACTAATAAGAAGATCAGCCGATGGCATGGTAAGCAGAGCAGTGGCCTAACAGAAGGCCAAACAGTCTGAGAAGGGAACATTACAAAAGTCGTTAGATTCGATACCAGTAACTCCACATGTTTTAAGCCCATGATTGATTGGCAGTTGCCAAAGACATGTTCTTCTGTTTCTGCTGTGTCTCCACAGCACCTGCTTAGTCCATTTTCAACAACTTTCATTGTTTTAAGATGATTCCTAAGACAGTGATCGGTTATTAAACAAATCGTGATTCGACAGGACTTCTTGTCCAGTCACAGTATAAATATTTGTGTTTGGTTTGAACTTCCTTTTAAAAAGGGTTTAGATTGTCTCATCCCTTGAGACTTCCTCCATGCTAGATCAATTTTTTTTTATCAAGACGATCTAATTGATCCTCTGATCTTGGTACAGGGACAAATGGTGGTGGCCCAAGAGGCTTTTTGGATGATCCAAGCTTGGCCAATTCATCAGCGTGTTCATTGCCTAGACTCCCACGGTATCCAGGAACCCACAACATGACTTAGTTATTTCTGTCATGATCATTTAGAGCAAGTTTGCAGTCAAACACAAGTTTATAAACCCGTTTTCAAGTGCTTTCAGCGCTGCTTGATTGTCTGAACAGATAACAATGCTTTTGCGTCAAGTTCTATAAGCGACAAGTTCTTGGGCATTGATTAGAATTGCCATGATTTCTGCTTGAAAAACAGTGCAAAACTATCTTAACTGTATAGAGATGTTAAAGTTAATACTGTATACCCCGGCTCCAGAAGAGTTGACAATTTTAGAGCCATCTGTGTATATAGTAATGTCAAATCCGTCCAATAAATATTCCCTTTCCAAATCCCTTCTGGTTGGAAAGGTAATTATGCTTGTTGTATAGTTTCAGTTGTGTGTTTGTTAGTTAGTTTTAGTTTTTGTAGATGTGAGTTAATTTTATTTCTGTGCTTGTTTAGTGTTAGTTGTGGTTTTGTGAATTACTATTAGTTGTGTGCTTGTGAGTCAGTTTGGTAGATTGTGGGTTCGTTTTAGTTGTGTGCTTGTTGTATAGTTTTAGTTAAGTGCTTGATGTATTAGTTTTAGTTGTGTGTTTTTGAGTTAGTTTTGTTTGTGAGTTAGTTTTAGTTTTGTGGATGTGAGTTAGTTTTGGTTGTGTGGATGTAAGATAGTTTAGTTGTATGCTTGTTGTTTAGTTTTCGTTGTGTGCTTGTGAATTAGTTTTAGTTATATGCTCGTAGGTTTGCTTTCGTTGTGTGATTGTGAGTTACCTTTAGTTGTGTGCCTGTGAGTTAGGTTAAGTTGTGTGATTGTTGATTTGTTTTTGTTGTGTACTTGTGACTTTGTTTTTGTTGTGCGCTTGTCACTTAGTTTTTGGTGTGTGCTTTTGGCTTTGTTATATTTTTGTGCTAGTAACTTGGTTTTAGGTGTGTGTTTGTGGACTAGTTTTAGCTTTGTGCCTGTGAGTTAGATTTAGTTGTGGCATAATTTTTTTGTTACTAATTGGGAACTTGCGAACAAGTTTTATAAGTGTGCTTGAGGCTTAGTAAAAGTTGTGTGCTTGGAACTTAGTTTTAGGTGTCTGTTTGTGTCTTTGTTTAAGTTGTGTGTTTGTTTAGGTTTAGTTGTGTGCTTGTTGTATTAGATTAGATTGAACAGATAGTGGCAAAGCCATTTGTACTTAGGCTTGTTGGCCCATTGTACCTCTCTAAAATCTTACTAATAAGAAGTTCAGCCTATGGTATGTTAAACAGGGCAGTGGCCTTACAGAAGGTCAAACAGTGACCTGTTAGTAAACTAATCGTGATTCTGCAGGACTTCTTGTCCAGTCCCAGTATAATCTTTGTGTTTGGTTTGAACCTCCTTTTTAAAAGGGTTTAGATTGTCTCATACCCTGAGAATTCCTCCATGCTATGTTAAATTTTTTGTTATCAAGACGATCTAATTGATCCTCTGACCTCTGATCTTGGTACAGGGACATATGGTGGTGGCCCAAGAGGCTTTTTGGATGATCCAAGCTTGGCCAATTCATCAGCGTGTTCATTGCCTAGACTCCCATGGTATCCAGGAACCCACAATATGACTTAGTTATTTCTGTCATGATCATTTAGAGCAAGTTTGCAGTCAAACACAAGTTTATAAACCCATTTTCAAATGCTTTCAGCGTTGCTTGTTTGTCTGAACAGATAGCAATGCTTTTGCGTCTAGTTCTACAAGCGACAAGTTCTTGGGCATAGACTAGAATTGCCATGATTTCTGCCTGAAAAACAGTGCAAAACTATCTTAACTGTATAGAGATGTTAAAGTTAACTGTATACCCCGGCTCCAGAGTAGTTGTCAATTTTATAGCCATCTGTGCATATAGTAATGTTAAATTCGTCCAATACATATTCCAAATCCCTTCCGAATGGAAAGGTAATTAATTGTGCTTGTTGTATTGTTTTAGTTGTGTGTTTGTGAGTTAGTTTTAGTAGTGTGCTTATTAGTTAGTTTTAGTTTTTGGGAATGTGAGTTAATTTTATTTCTTTTCTTGTTGTTTAGTTTTAGTTGTGGTTTTGTGAATCACTATAAGTTGTGAGCTTGTGAGTCAGTTTGTTAGTTTGTGGGTTCATTTTAGTTGTGTGTTTGTTCTATAATTTTAGTTGTGTTTATGTGAGTTAGTTTTGGTGGTGTGTTTGTGAGTTACTTTTAGTTTTGTTGATGTGAGTTAGTATTGGTTGTGTGGATGTAAGATAGTTTTAGTTGTTTGCTTGTTGTTTAGTTTTAGTTGTATGCTTGTTGTTTAGTTTTAGTTGTGTGCTTGTGGGTTCGTTTTAGTTCTGTGACCTCGATTTACTTTTAATTGTGCCTGTGAGTTAGGTTAAGTTGTGTGCTTGTTGATTTGTTTCTGTTGTGCGCTTGTGCTTTATTTTTTGGTGTGTGCTTTTGGCTTTGTTATATTTTTGTTCTAGTAACTTGGTTTTAGGCATGTTCTTGTGATTTAATTTTAGGTGTGTGTTTGTGGGCTAGTTATGTGTTATATGGTGTTCATTTGTGTGCTTATGGCTTTGTTATATTTTTGTGCTAGTAACTTTGTTTTAGGTGTGTTCTCGTGATTTAATTTTTGGTTTGTGTTTGTGGGATAGTTTTAGTTTTGTGGCTGTAAGTGAGATTTAGTTGTGTGCTTGTGACTTAATGCGAGATTTAGTTGTGTGCTTGTGACTTATTGCGACAAGTTTTATAAGTGTGCTTGTGGCTTAGTAAAAGTTGTGTGCTTGGAACTTAGTTTTAGATGTCGGCTGGTGTTTTTATTTTAGTTGTGTGTTTGTTTAGATTTAGTTGTGTGCTTTTTGTATTAGATTAGATTAGATTGAAAAGAGAGTGGCAAAGCCATTGGTACCTAGGACTGTTGGCCCATTGTACCTCTCTAAAATCTTACTAATAAGAAGATCAGCCGATGGCATGGTAAGCAGAGCAGTGGCCTAACAGAAGGCCAAACAGTCTGAGAAGGGAACATTACAAAAGTCGTTAGATTCGCTACCAGTAACTCCACATGTTTTAAGCCCATGAATGATTGGCAGTTGCCAAAGACATGTTCTTCTGTTTCTGCTGTGTCTCCACAGCACCTGCTTAGTCCATTTTCAACAACTTTCATTGTTTTAAGATGATTCCTAAGACAGTGATCGGTTATTAAACAAATCGTGATTCGACAGGACTTCTTGTCCAGTCCCAGTATAAATATTTGTGTTTGGTTTGAACTTCCTTTTAAAAAGGGTTTAGATTGTCTCATCCCTTGAGACTTCCTCCATGCTAGATAAATTTTTTTATCAAGAAGATCTAATTGATCCTCTGATCTTGGTACAGGGAAAAATGGTGGTGGCCCAAGAGGCTTTTTGGATGATCCAAGCTTGGCCAATTCATCAGCATGTTCATTGCCTAGACTCCCACGGTATCCAGGAACCCACAACATGACTTAGTTATTTCTGTCATGATCATTTAGAGCAAGTTTGCAGTCAAACATAAGTTTATAAACCCGTTTTCAAGTGCTTTCAGCGCTGCTTGATTGTCTGAACAGATAACAATGCTTTTGCGTCAAGTTCTATAAGCGACAAGTTCTTGGGCATTGATTAGAATTGCCATGATTTCTGCTTGAAAAACAGTGCAAAACTATCTTAACTGTATAGAGATGTTAAAGTTAATACTGTATACCCCGGCTCCAGAAGAGTTGTCAATTTTAGAGCCATCTGTGTATATAGTAATGTCAAATCCGTCCAATAAATATTCCCTTTCCTAATCCCTTCTGGTTGGAAAGGTAATTATGCTTGTTGTATAGTTTCAGTTGTGTGTTTGTTAGTTAGTTTTAGTTTTTGTAGATGTGAGTTAATTTTATTTCTGTGCTTGTTGTTTAGTGTTAGTTGTGCTTTTGTGAATTACTATTAATTGTGTGATTGTGAGTCAGTTTGGTAGATTGTGGGTTCGTTTTAGTTGTGTGCTTGTTGTATAGTTTTAGTTAAGTGCTTGATGTATAGTTTTAGTTGTGTGTTTTTGAGTTAGTTTTGTTTGTGAGTTAGTTTTAGTTTTGTGGATGTGAGTTAGTTTTGGTTGTGTGGATGTAAGATAGTTTAGTTGTGTGCTTGTTGTTCGGTTTTTGTAACGTACTTGTGACTTAGTTTAAGTTGCGTGTTTGTAACTTAATATTTATTGTGCACTTGCGACTCAGTTTTAGGCGTGTGCTTGTGGCTTAGTATTAGTTTTTTGCTTGTAACTTTGTTTTAGGTGTGTGCTTGTGACTTAATTTTAGTTGTTAGGCTTGTTTAGCTCTGTCATTGGCGACTTAAAATGCTACTAAATCAACTATTTTAGTGGCCAGGCGTTCTTGGCGACTATTTCAATGAAAAAAGGTACCAAAACGACTATTTTAAGCAAAACCTTCTACTATTTTTAGAGCTAAAGCGACTATTTTTTTAAGAAATTAGATTATGTCCAATAGTAGGACGCCAAAAAAAAAAAAAAAAAAAAAAAAAAAAATTAGCACTAAGGTACTAACGCTGTTTTGTCAAAGCTGTGATATTTTTAAGAGGAATGAGGGGAGGGGGCGAACGCTGCGAAACATCTTTTGTTAATTTAGTTCACATTCACTGGTCGAGTGGTCACTTTGTTGGGTCCGATGATAGTATCTTCATGGTAGCTGCGCGTAAGCGATTGGTATTTTCGAAGCAAACACGTTTACTTTCCCTTATCTGTTTAGTTCCAATGTTTTGTCTTTCACTGTGCAAGGCTCAAAAATATACAATATTTTCTCAAATATCCACTTTTATTTTGCCTTTATTTACTTAACTTGACATGTATGAATTTGTGGAATTTCCTGTGTATGCCTGAAGAAAATGCCATCAATGAGGACAGTTTTCTTAATAAGTCCTTTTTTAATTTGGAAACTTATATCTGCGTAACCGACTGAAATGTACAATTAGCAATTGGGGGTTGCCACACAGCCAATGGAGATCTACTTTTGCGTAGCTTAAATTAACGTCATCAAAAAATCATCTTTCTTCTTTTGTAAAAAATGTGGCAATTTTTTTTTTTTTGCCATTTTGCATTCGCATATCACTAAGCAAAGATTCGAAGTGGAAGTTACTTTTTGTATGTGAAACAAGACTTGTGAAAAGCAAGCTTTTAGGTTTTTTTTACTTAACAGAGAATGAAATCCTCACTAATAATCACACATGACATAGTTCTGCGGATGTGCCGATTTCAGCGTTTTTGGCCAGAACTTCATGAGATCGATGCAGATCCGCATTAAATTTTCATGGAGATGCATATGTGTCGTATTCTTGCTTTCAAGTCTGATTATTACGGACCTTTGCCTGCTTCCAGAATTCCCAAAACCTCCGGTGGAAATACCACTTTAGTCATTGCTTTCTTTAATATTTGTCTCTATCCTCAATTGATGTGATTTGTGTGTTATTGTGAATTTCATTGAGTGTTACGCTGATGTAATGGCCGCTATTGCTGATATTTGGGCTTGTATCGTGGGCGATCGCAGTTTTTGTGACGGTCATTTTCGCCGTGTATTACTCTGACGTAATAGACCATTGAGAAATTTGCATCGATATCGTGGACACTATCGTTAATATTTGAATTCTTGTGATAATTTTCACTCACTATTACGCTGATGTAGTAGACTATTGTTGAGATTTGTGCCGTTATGGAAGGCACTATTCCCGATGTTTGCAATAATGAAGTTATACTCATTTTCACCAAAGTTGAAGGTAATTTATGCGTGATTTGTGCCGGTGTGATGATCGATTTCGCCAAGTAGGTCAATCGATACAGAATGACTAAAATTTTAATATGGTTGCTAAATTTATATATAATTAAAATTTTGAACCAATTTATATATTTACTTTAAGCTTAAAAATAGTAAAACTGGCTTAATTAAATTAGCCTGTTATTGTCAATATAGTATAATTGTTTGAACATAACTTTTTTTGCCCAAAAGTTGTTTGACTTTCGATTCCCCCCCCCCCCCTTTTTTTCCCCCAGTCGATTTTCATCATCTCTTTTAATAAAGTTCAGGTTTTTTGCTTAGGTGCTGTCTATGAGTAAAATAGTTTTGCCTAATTCCATGGTAGCTTGTGAATATGATACCCCCCACCCCTTTTCCCTTTCTCGCTATATTCTACCTTTCGTTTGTCTGTAAAATTGTAGAAAGGAAAATTTAGATTTTTTCAAATCAAAGGTAAAAAAGCATTTGTAAACTGAAAAAGGCGTTTTCTTTCTTTAGTTCTCTTTTTGCTTTTTAAAAAAAAGGCATGAAAAAGTGACCGGATATTAAATCCTTTTGAACGTTTTACATTTTAAAGTATGTTGACGCACATATATTTTACCTTATGAGATACTTGGTTGATTATTATTACTTGGTATTAAGACACTATTTTAAGTAGAAAGACCTCACATAAAAAGAAGAGTGTCTCTGTGTTTTCATGTTTTATGTAAATAAAGTTTTATTTCGATCTTGATGATCATTTAAAACCTTCAAAACAAGAGGAAGATAATAACGATTTCTTCTTTCCAGTCGACAATTAAGTTATGAACAGTAAGGCTATTTTCAGTGACTACTATTTTTAACATCATAGGCAACTATTTTCTACTATTTACTGGCAGCCCTGTCATCAGGTTGGTTGGTTGTTTTCAGATTATCTGGCGCCGTCAGCAACACGAGGGCTATAATGCGCCGAAACATTCGTCATTAGACAAGCCAACATACATTTACAAACACCCATGCCTAACACGGGACTCGAACCCGCAACCTCGCGGTCTAGAAGCTAGCACGCTAACCACTATACCGTTTGGTCAACGCTCTCAATCTGAATGTTCACTTTGGGGTGCGAATCATATAGCTATCCCTTAACTCCATTTGACACCTAGGTTAAGTAACAGAAGAATCACGTGTTTTGGCAATCTTAACATATTTGTAAGGCATATGTTCAAAGTATCGAATTGAATAAAACATTTATTTTATATGTTATTTTGAAAAGTTATGTTGGCGAGCCATTTTGCACTAAGAAAAAAAAAAAATCTGTCATTGACACAGAAATTAAAACTTTATTTAAATAAGTACCCATTTCTTACTGTGTAGTATTTGCATAGATGAACATAAAGAAATCATTAAAGCAATTTCTATTTTATTTATCCGTAATTACTACTAAGTCCCAAGTTGCCCCCTATGAGTCAAAAGTCATATCGTATGATGCCTTAAAAGTTATACAAGCCCGTAGCCAGAATATTTTTTGGGTGGGGTGGGTTATAGTTGAAGATATAATTAAATACATATAACAAGTTGCACAAAAAGGAAGGGGATTGGGGGGGGGGTATCGCGTTGATACTCCCTTGTATACGGCCCTGAAGTTATATAATATCTAATTTCGTTTGGGGTCTTAACCCTGACGTGATATGGACTTGAACTGTTGATGGAAGCTTCTTGAAGAGATAGTAGGTATACAGTCTTACTAGCTGCTTTTTTTTCGTGGTGTACGAAATTTTTGTAAAAGCAACCCACACCATTATGAAAATTTCTTCTTTTCGAAGACAGCAGTTGGCCCCCCGTGTTAATAATCCTATGGAATAGTCACCACTCTCGGATATCGTTATCAGCTCCTACCAATTGGAATAGTTTTTCTTCGTATAAAGTGACGTCTTTATGCGTATAAGAGTACCGAGAGTCTAAGAGAGGCATTTTTACTGATGCAATGGCTTGCTGTTTGAAAAAAAATTACCAAATTACTACTCAATTTTTATACAGCTTGGCATGAATCACAGCAGCGGAAACCAGTTTTGCAAGTTTCTCTCAAATTGAGCCAACCTGTATAGGATATGATAACTGTCTACCAAACCAACGCCAACTATTTGGCATAAACCTCTCGATAACCTATCAGAACGGAAGTATGTCGTGGCGTCATAGCTATAGCGGAGCATTTTGATCGGACTGGTTTTGGATCGGTTTTGGGACATTTTCTTTTCTTAATATCTAAATAACTAATTTTTTAAAAGAACTTTTGTTTGAATATTTGGAAACATAAAGAAATTATACATAAATATAAACTAATTTCCCTCGTTTTTAAAAAAGGCGGGAACTGTCCATTATAGGTTACATAGGTTTATAAAAAAGAAAAAGCCAAGTGGCGAAATTGACGTTGTTATTCGATAGGTATTAAAGGTTTTCAACTTCTTACGCATTTATTTCATTTCTACGGGAATTTAGTTTCATTACCATATGTATACTTATGGGTAATTGAAAGTAGTAAGCGTTGTATGAGCACAACAAGAACAAATTAAATGTGGTTGCGTAATTTAAAGATAGTCGTTATAAATATGTATCGTAAATATCCATAGAAACTTTGCTACACTTTTCAAATTCTATGCAAGGAATTTATTTTTTAGTACAACTTTGTACCAAGCTACAATATGATGGTCCTGGTCCAGAGTAATCTAAAAATCATTAGTGAAAGATCTCGCAAAAACATAGAGAAAGCACATTATCTTGCCTTTCGTAATCCCTTTGGTGTAAATTGGTAATGCATACGCCCAATCAGCAGCATAATTATGGTTTTAGCACTTTAAATGCTTGATGTATAATGTAAAACACTTTGCGTTTCTTTGAGCTATATATGTCTTTTCTTTTGAAGAAGTATAAGGAGAGATATTCAGTTGAACCTTTGCAAAAAAATTATTTCGTTGAAATATATCTTTGCTTGGAATCTCTACACAGTAAACGTTTTTAGTTTACGAGAAGCATATTGGTGTCTAATTCTCACTGTAAACATATGCATTTTTAGATCGCACGTGGTCCTTTGTATCTCTGTTTTTTTCCTATTTCCAATCTCACAAAAATGTAACAAGAATGGATCATTAGAACGTATCTGCTGTTAATGCGGCGTTTGTATTTTTACATTCTACATCCTCATTAAATCGTAAATTTTCGAAGAATCGTTAAATTAAAAGTATTAGCAGTATTGCAGTGCTTGTATATTCAAACTCTATTCACACTAAGACCTAATTTCAATTTACTTTCATATTTACTATTGAGTTTCATGCATTTATATTATATATAAATGCATGAAAGATATGAATGAAAGATATATTATAGGCGGATGTTTATCATAGAATCTATCCAGTTTGTCATCAATGTGTCGTTTTAAAGTAAAATTTTTCAGTTTATTTGCAATAATATACAAACACTCGCCTGGTTTTCTGACTTAAAGCCTTAAATTGTTGACTAAGTAAAATTTGATATGATAGCTTCATAGTTCATGATGCTCTGCGATGTATTTCTGGTGAAGGTTTTTCTGTTTAATCCTGAGTATTTTTAAAAGCTAATTTTATACTCCTAAATTTCCTTATTATCAAATAATATATAAGCACATTTCTTTGTTAATTTTTACAATGAAACTTTAAATGACCGTATTTTAACAAAACTTGGATGAAATTACTGCATAGCCAAGGCTATCTCTATGTGTAACAGGCCGAAACCTGGTGCTGGTGACGTCACGAAACGGGGCCATTGATCGTAACCAAAACAAAGCGATGATCTTATGTATTAAATATATATACATATTTTTTAAGTCCATTTCTGTTGATAAAACTAAACTAGATTTGAATTACACATTAATTTTCAATATATTTTAGGTGCTTAAGTTATAAATCAGCTGGAAGTTAGTTTTTTTTTTTTATATAAATAAACATTACTATGAAAGCATCTAATAACCATGAAGTCACTGTCTATTCATCTTGAAAATACATTTAAATCTATTTTAATTTTTTATTTATAACTTCATGACTTTATAAAAGAGGTTTTCATAGAAAAGTTGGTATCTATATAAAAAAAAAATATCTTTACATTTTTTGCATAGGTAAGATTCATCGATGTTTTTCAAATATAAAATAATTTTATGTATAAAAAATAGAACACTATATTTCAAAAAAATTTATTACACAAAATATACATTTTAAACAATATATTTAATAAATACTACTTTTTCATAGAACTTAACTTGCGTTTATCACACTTCATTGATTTGATTTTTTTTTTAAATTTTTTTTCATTCCATCTAAATTGTTATTTTTTATTTTGCAATAATTGTTCAGCAAAATATTGGACATTACTTTTACACACTGTATTCTTAAATCCAATGCAGTTTTTCCACATACATATGAAATATCATCAGTTTCATCCGATGATAAGAACTGCAGAGTTAGTTTCATAATTAAGTCCCGTTGGCATGACTAACTTCGAAATTTATTTTCATAATATTCACAGAGCTTAACATTAAAAACCCTTAACGTACTCATACAGTAATGAACAGTAAGCCGTGTAGGATATCTTAGACCCCCTCGATCAAGCACCTCCAAATATTTATACAGGGAACCTGAAAACTCAAAAGCCATGGCGTGATCACTGCAAAATTTTTGTATGCATTCGTGGCAACAAGAAATTTGGCGAGCAACATATCCCGATATATAAATAATTACTCGTATCTCATTCTCATCAAAATTAACATAATATTGTTCATAAGTAATATTTTCAAAAATTCATAATCACTATTACTTACTGAATAAGTTGACTCGTTACACTGCATATCATGTACGAAATTTAGAGTGCATGTAGAGAAAGCACACCGTTCTGAGACGAATTGATCTTGAGAAAACTTATCTTAAGTTTTCTCACGCTTTCCAAGATTTCCCTCACAGACACATTGTAGTTGCCCCCACTCCTCTGCCATCTGAATATGCATCTGGCGAAAGTTTCGGTTTTGATCGTTGTACGCATAACCAGCTTCCATCATCGCTACGAACTTTATCCTCTCCTATTATGAACTGGTCATGAAAATGCTTAATACAAACAAAAGATTCCGCAGTCGGCTCAAAATCTTTTCTGTGTATAGATCGAATCCACTTTTTTTGTTTTTTTTTGGCATCCTTAGAGAAATAGAAGATTGTAGTGGGCAAGCCTTTATAGTTAGAGTTGCACCCTTGGACAGCACACTTCCTTGGCATGCCTGTAAATAGTAAAATATTATTAGTATTTGTAAAATAGTAATTTTTGTTTTTATTTGTTTAAATATCTTAAACTTTCAATTTTCTTAGTAAACGATGCACCATTAATTAGGCAAGTTTTGACAATACATGGTCAATACGCGATAAAGTATGTATTTTTTTAAACCTTGAACTCAGCAATTTTAATCACATCAATGTGAAAATCTATACTGAGGCAACATTAGATCCCGCCAACGCCATGGATATTGTATGCCTCGTGTGAATAATTTTCACTCATTGTGCCAAGTAAACTTAGTTGAGTAGTATTTTTATTAGTATTCTATTATTAATCCAAACAAGGGAATACAGTTTAAATAAAGCATGATAAATAATAATGTTTTCCATAAAAATAAATATTATGGTCATCCTTATTCCACATAAGTTATATTAGCAGTTGATGATGAGGATTTTGAAACGTATGTTTGTATAATTTTTACTTGGGCAAAGTTTTGAAAAGTAACAATTTCCTAAAAGTATACATTTAGGTAACCATGTGCTAATAACAATTTGGTGATGTATTCTATGGACTAAAATCAGGAAATGTTATAGATATTTTTTAAAACCAACATTTTTTAAAGTTACAAATAAACAAATAAACTGTTAAGTTAACAACAGGCTTACTGGTATCTATATGCTTTGGTGGGAGCATTTAACAAAATAAAACAAGTTAACAGAAAAATGTAGTTCTTAAAATATAAAGAGTAACAAATGGAGATCACTTACCTAGTTTTACATATTCGGACTTTTTTCAGCAGATAATTGAAATGCTGTGTAAAGTAGTAAAATAATAGAATGCAAAGAAATTCACCATTCAGTAGCGATAGCGAACTGTAAAGCAAGGAAATGAATGTTTGTTTGGGGCTCCAACTGTTATTGCATGGGCCCCGTCTCGTGACGTCACACAGGAAAATAAGACGATGGCTCGGGCCTGTTTACTTAGAGATGGCCTTGGCATAGCTCATGATTATTCCACATTTTATTTGAAGGAGTTTTCATAGAATCCAAAAAGACTGTCCTTTAAAAAAGTGATTTAAACTCAAATAATAAAGGATAAAAAGAAATAGATAAAAAAAAAAATGGTAAATTAAAAAGGATAATGCTATATGCAAATACGTTTCTGTATTTATGGCACAAAAATTTGAATGATTCTTATTCTTTGTAACTTGGATATAAGTCAAGATATATATTTCTGATGACCGTTTTTTTCTCCTTAAGTTTCAGTTAGACTGACCTTAAAGGTGTGCTTGTAAACTATTTGTTTAAAGAATTAAAGTCTCTGGTGTAGTTGCACCCCAACGAATCTTTATTATGGCAGTCCAGAATTTCGAGATATTCTCTAAAATAAGTTCCGAGGAATCTTAAGAAGATTGCTAATTAAGCTTTACTATACTTCTTTCTGATTGATTCCATGAAAGTTCATCAGATGATCTTGCATATCCTTGTTATGGTTATCCAAAACTATTACTACAACTATTTGAAACATGGGAATTTCTGGAAAGCCAAAATGTAGCTTCTGTAACATTCATTAGTTAGTGGTAAGAACCACTGCACTTGTTACAGATACGACTGTTGTTATTAATGTTGATAAATGAGAGATGATTATATTAGGACCAGCATTATTGTATCTTAGATTAGTTTTTGCACTTGTTGCTTTAAACTTTTTAGCATTATTTATGCTTTAAGAGTTTAGTTATTGAAAAGAAACAGAGGCAAAAACAAATGTTGTAATTTGACGGCAAAACTTCATAGTACAGGAAAAATACGATATTTAGAAAACAAAATTTGTTCATTCTTGAAACTTAGGTTATAACATCCTTTTGGAAGTAGAATACAAGATCCGAATGGTCCCAAAATTTAAAGGCGTGGAACGCTGTTTTTGTGGAGAGGGGTTAAGGTAAATTCCTCCCAAAGTTAAACTCTTCGATATTGGTCGAGTGAGGTATCGTTTTTTGTGCGCTGAATCGAATATAGTAATTTTCAGATAGATCGAAACACTAATTTTTAAGATATTATTCATTTTATTAATAAAATATTTGAAAATCCGCATGTAACTTCAAAATAATTTTTATCGCGCAAAAAGGTTTTAATTTACAAATAATTATAAATTTTTCTCATCTTGCTCACATAAACTATCTACATCAGTGTCAGTTTCTGAGTTCATTTCATCATGGATGCAAAACTATCCAAGATCATCATTGTCCGAGTCATACATTTCGGCGTACACAACAAGCATCAACTCTTGCAGCCCAGAATCCAACATTATGTATCTGATTAAACCAAGGAAGGGCATTAGTAAATTAAATCCTCCTATTCTCACGACCATTTCTGCAGTAGTGATTCCGGGGTGGCCTGATAGGGTAATATCTAATGCCTTCATATATAAAGGCCAAGTCAAAAGCTACAAAAATTATTTCTTAACCAAGAAGTTGCCACTAAAGCAATATGCTATACAACTTCAAGAGATGAAGGCGGTGCCATAATGAAAGGTAGAGTGGTTATGCCAGATTTATCACTGCATTGATTGCCGGTAATTATTTCCAAAAATCCCTGCCAACCACGAATGTTTTCAATTTCTTTCCATTTTGCTATTGCCTAAACTACATCGTAAGGAGAAGGAATGCAATCATTTTCTTTGTCTAAGAAAAGCTTGTTAAGGTCGATGAATGAAAACTCGGGGATATCAGACATCATTTTAAAGGTAATTTGTTTGACGTGAACAAACCAGAATTACACAGGGAGGTGAAACTTTTAAGTTATATTATAAAAAAATCGCAATACCTGAAACTAAAGAAACTTTTTTTGGAAAGAAAAGAAAAACTGTTCTTGTCTATTACATGACGAAATGAGTTGGAAGACATAAAAAAAATCGTCCCAGTTAACTAGGATGGGTTGAAATAATAGACTACATTTATGTTACACACACAAACACCTTCATCAGTTGTAAGATGTTGGCACCGTTACTAAGAGTTTACAAAGTCGGACAATCGTTAGAATTATTTTTCCCAATGAATTATTGGAAGATAATAGTTTCCTTATTAAATTTTACATTTAAAAAAAAATATTACTTGTTAATTATTTAATTCATGAATTATTATTTATGAAATGTTTGGATAATCTTTTTTTTTTTTTAATATTTTGTTAATTATTTATAAAAATTATTAATTTATGAATTATTGTTTGCAAATATTTACACAATCTTTAAAATTATTTATTATTTTTCCTGATAAATTATCGGAAGATATTAGTTTCCTTATTAAATTTTACATATTTTAAATATTACATGTTAATTATTTATTTATAAAAACTATTAATTTATGAATTATTGTGTATAAAATATTTTGTTGCAAATATACATCAATAATAAGTCAAAATCGACAAGATTAAATTGATATAAAAAAGAATTTTGAAAATGAAACTGAATAAAACTTTATTTAATTAAAAAAAATTATATTTTTATAAAATTATTGAAAGATATTAGTTTCCTTAGTTAAGATTTCTGTTGGACGAGTTTGTTTGAAGTAGTAAAATATTAATTTTATTTTATCACAGATCTAGATGAATAAAGAAATCATAAATTTAAAAAAAAAAAAAAAAAAAAAAATCCCTGCACGAAAATATGATATAGTGTAAAGGATGATTTTGAAGTATCCTTCAACTTCAATAACAATGGTAGAAACGCTAAGGTTAAGTGTTATACAATTTTATTAATTGTATTTATTTTTAATTATGAAAATACACTTTGGAACATAAAGTATTCTAAAAAAAATATATACCAATGGCAAGTTTATTTTCGTATTAAAGCATTAGATATTTGAATTACTTTGAAATCTCTCAGCTGGGTCATTCCATGCTGGACAATCAGCATTGACTTAAATATTCTTTTTATGTCATTGATTGCACCTAAATACAATAATTAAACTTGTATTTTATCTATAATAGAAAACACATTATGAAATCAAACTAAGAAATTAAAGAAATAGATATGTGTTTAACGAAAATTGTCTTAAAATACCTTAAGGATTAAAAGCAGTTCACAAGGCAACAAACATTGCCCGATGTAGGCTTACCAGGAAAAACAGATTCTAAACATCATTCACTTGGACCATCAGACAAGTCTTTTCTCATACTATATTTAATATTAAATGTAACTTAATATTTATTATAATTTAAATGTAATTTGATATTAAATATAATTTAAAATTTAACATAATTATTTCTTAATCATAATTTTTACGAAGATTCATCAATTTTATTTTGCACTGCTATACACTTCCAATACTCCTGGTTGAATCTTAAATTAATCTTAAACATATAAAGCTTTCACTTTTGCTTTGGAAAATGAGTATATAAAAATATGCGAATAAATTATATGTGTAAATAATAATAATAATAATAAAAGATGTATGTATATAGAATAAGAATATGTCGAACATGTAATCCCAACACGAAAATACATGTTATACTGTGACAGAATTACTTACAGCTCCCTTCAATAGAAAACGCATATGCGCTAAGTTTAAGTGTACAGAAAATTTTTATGCATTGGATTTATCCGAATATAATAAGGATGTTTGAGGTACTTTGAAATTACTCAGCTACTTATAATAATCATTTCATGCTGAACTTCGACTGAATTGTTACTAATATTTAATTATTATTTCATCATCTAAATTCAAGAATTAAACTTACATTTTGAATGTGATAATAATTTTAAAAAAATGTGTTTAAAGTAAATTATCTTTAAATATCTTAAATGATTAATAGCAGTTTACCAGACTAATATTGCCCAATGTAAATATCAAGCACTTGGACCATCGTACAATTTTTCTATTATCATACTATATTTAATTCATTGGCTTATGCATTTAAATTTAATTTAAAAAAAATCATAATTTTCACACGAAGATTCATACATTTGATTTTATACTGTTGTTAGTTCCAATAGGTTCTGTTTCAATCTTCAATTTATCTTAACCTACAAATTTTTGCTTTTTCTATATGGCTTTTGCTGTGTGAAATGTATATACACAAATAAGTAAATAAAATAAAGCCATGTATATATGAAATAAAAATTATCAGGCATGTACTTCCAACTCGAAAATACATATTACACTGTGACGAAAGTCTCTCAGCTACATTGTAATCATTATTTGTACATATTTTATATTATTATATGTCTAAATCTTCAATTAGCCTTCCTATAGAGATTGTCTTTCACTTTATGGCTTTTGCATTATGAAATGTATATACACAAATGCGTAGATAAAATGAAGCGATGTGTATATAAAATAAAAATTATCGGGCATGTACTCCCTACCCGAAAATACATATTACACTGTGACGAAAATCACTCAGCTACATTGTCATTATTATTTGTACATATATTATTATCTGTCTAAATCTTCAATTAGACTTATACCTATTAAGTCTGGCTTTCACTTCATGGCTTTTGCATTATGAAATGTATATGCACAAATGCGTAGATAAAATGATGGTTTGTGTGCATAAAATAAAAACTATCAAGAATGTGCTCCCAACCTGAAAATACAAGGTACAATGTGACGAAAATCCATCAGCTACATTGTCATTATTATTTGTACATTTATTATATTATTATCTGTCTAAATCTACAATTAGCCTTCAACCTATAGAGTTTGTTTTTCACTTTAAGGCTTTTGCATTATGAAATGTATATATACAAATGCGTAGATAAAATGAAGGCATGTGTATATAAAATAAAACTTATCGGGCATGTACTCACTACCCGAAAATACATATTACACTGTGACGAAAATCACTCGGCTACATTGTCATTATTATTTGTACATATATTATATTATTATCTGTCTAAATCTTCAATTAGCCTTATACATATTAAGTCTGGCTTTCACTTCATGTCTTTTGCATTATGAAATGTATATGAACAAAAGCGTAGATAAAATGATGGTTTGTGTGTATAAAATAAAAACTACTAGGAATGTGCTCCCAACCTGAAAATACAAGCTACAATGTGACGAAAATCCATCAGCTACATTGTCAATATTATTTGTACATATATTATATTATTATCCGTCTAAATCTTCAATTAGCCTTATACCTATTAAGTCTGGTTTTCACTTCATGGCTTTTGCATTATGAAATGTATATGCAGAAATGCGTAGATAAAATGATGGTTTGTGTGTATAAAATAAAAACTATCAGGAATGTGCTCCCAACCTGAAAATACAAGCTACAATGTGACGAAAATCCATCAGCTGCATTGTTATTATTATTTGTACATATATTATATTATTATCTGTCTAAATCTTCAATTAGCCTTCAATCTATAGAATTTGTCTTTCACTTTATGGCTTTTGCATTATGAAATATATATACACAAATGCGTAGATAAAATGAAGCCATGTGTATATAAAATAAAAATTATTGGGCATGTACTCCCTACTCGAAAATACATTTTACACTGTGACGAAAATCCCTCAGCTACATTGTCATTATTATTTGTACATATATTATATTATTATCGGCCTAAATCTTCAATTAGCCTTATACCTATTAAATATGGCTTTCACTTCATGGCTTTTGCATTATGAAATGTATATGCACAAATGCGTAGATAAAACGATGTTTTGAGTGTATACAATAAAAAATACCAGGAATGTGCTCCCAACCTGAAAATACAAGCTACAATGTGACGAAAATTCATTAGCTACATTGTCATTATTATATGTACATTTACTAGGTTATTATATATCTTTATCTTCAATTAGCCTTAAACCTATAAAGTTTGACTTTCACTTCATGGCTTTTGCATTATGAAATGTATATACACAAATGCGTAAATAAAGAGAAGGTTTGTGAGTATAAAACGTAAATTATCAAACATGTACTCCCAACCAGAAAATATATGCTACAGTGTGACGAAAATCCCTCAGCTACATTGTAATTATTATTTGTATATTTATAATGTTATTATCTGTCTTTATCTTTGTCATTATTATTTGTACAAGTATTATATTATTATCTGTCTAAATCTTCAATTAGCCTCAAACCTATAAATTTTGGCTTTCACTTCATGGCTTTTACCATTAGGAAATGTGTATATACAAATGCGTAGATAAAATGAAGATTTGTGTGTATAAAAAGAAATTATCAAACATGTACTCCCAACTTGAAAATACATGCTACAATGTGACGAAAATCCCTCAGCTACATTGTCATTATTATTTGTACATTTATTGTAATATTACCTGTCTTAATCTTCAATTAGCCTCAAACCTATACATTTTGGCTTTCACTTCATGGCTTTTACCGTTAGGAAATGTGTATATACAAATGCGTAGTTAAAATGAAGATTTGTGTGTATAATGTAAAAATTATCAGGCATGTACTCCCAAACTGAAAATACATGCTACAATGTGACGAAAATCTCTCAGCTACATTATCATTGTTATTTATACATTTATAGCCACATTATCATTATTATTTATACATTTATATATTATTATCTGTCTAAATCTTCAATTAGCCTCAAACCTATAAATTTTGGCTTTCACTTCATGGCTTTTACCATTAGGAAATGTGTATATACAAATGCTTAGATAAAATGAAGATTTGTGTGTATAAAAAGAAATTATCAAACATGTACTCCCAACTTGAAAATACATGCTACAATGTGACGAAAATCCCTCAGCTACATTGTCATTATTATTTGTACATTTATTATATTATTATCTGTCTTAATCTTCAATTAGCCTTAAACCTATAAAGTTTGGCTTTCACTTCATGGCTTTCGCATTATGAAATGTATGTGCACAAATGAGTAGATAAAATGAAGGTTTGTGTGTATAAAATAAAATTATCAAGCATGTACTCCCAACCTGAAAATACATGCTACAATGTGACGAAAATCCCTCAGCTACTTTGTCATTATTAATTGTACATGTATTATATTATTATCTGTTTTACTCTTCGATTAGCCTTAAACCTATTAAGTTTGTTTTTTTATTTTATGACTTTTGCATTATGAAATGTATATACATAAATGCGTAAATAAAGAGAAGGTTTGTGAGTATAAAATGTAAATTATCAAACATGTACTATCAACCAGAAAAGATATGCTACAGTGTGACGAAAATCCCTCAGCTACATTGTAATTATTATTTGTATATTTATAATGTTATTATCTGTCTTTATCTTTGTCATTATTATTTGTACATGTATTATATTATTATCTGTCTTAATCTTCAATTACCTTTATACCTATTAAGTCTGGCTTTCACTTCATGGCTTTTGCATTTTGAAATGCATATACACACATGCGTAGATAAAATGAAGATTTGTGTGTATAAAATAAAAATTATCAGGCATGTACTCCCAACCTGAAAATACTTTCTACAATGTGACAAAAATTCCTCAGCTACATTGTCATTATTATTTGTACATTTATTGTAATATTACCTGTCTTAATCTTCAATTAGCCTCAAACCTATACATTTTGGCTTTCACTTCATGGCTTTTACCGTTAGGAAATGTGTATATACAAATGCGTAGTTAAAATGAAGATTTGTGTGTATAATGTAAAAATTATCAGGCATGTACTCCCAAACTGAAAATACATGCTACAATGTGACGAAAATCTCTCAGCTACATTATCATTGTTATTTATACATTTATAGCCACATTATCATTATTATTTATACATTTATATATTATTATCTGTCTTAATCTTCAATTAGCCTTAAACCTATAAAGTTTGGCTTTCACTTTATGACTTTAACATTATGAAATGCATATACACAAATGCTTAAATTAAATGAAGGTTTGTGTGTATAAAATAAAAATTATCGGGCATGTACTCCCAACCCAAAAATGCATGTTACAATGTGACGAAAATCCCTCAGCTACTTTGTCATTATTATTTGTACGTTTATTATATTATTATCTGTCTAAATCTTCAATTAGCCTTAAACCTATAAAGTTTGTCTTTTACTTCATGGCTTTTGTTTTGTAAAATGTGTATAAACAAATGTGTAAATAAAATGATGGTATCTATAATAATAAAACAAGCTGTCTGTCTGTTGCTCTGTTTATCTATAGAAACCTACTTAAAATTAGAGTAGAGCTGGGAAATTTTTAAATTAAGAAGTTTTGGCTTTCTAATTTTGTAGGTCAAAGAGAATGTTAAATTTTAATTGGTTCTTTTTAAATTAATTTTTTTAATTAATTTATTTTTTACTAAGTGACTTCAAATAGATACAGCTCTGAAATTTTCAACATAAGTATTTTTAGCCTTCTAATTGGATTTTTGAAAAACAGAATGTTAAAATTTTAATTAGTTATTTTTTAATTAGTTTTCTTATTTAATTAAAAATTTTTTTTACAAAACGACTTCTAATAGGGCTACCGTTCTGAAATTTTCAACATAAATAGTTATGGCCCTCTAATTGGTCTCTTAAGAAAGAGAATTTTAAATTTTTATTTAATTCCTTTATAATTAGTTTTTTTAATTACTATATATATATTACAAAACGATTTTTAATAGGGCTACAGCTCTGAAGTTTTCTGCATAAGTAGTTTTAGCCTTTTAATTGGACTTTTTGAAAACAGAATATTAAATTCTTATTATATCGTTTTTAATTAATTAATAAATATTTTACAACATGATTTCTAATAAGGCTACAGCTCTAAAATTTCAGCACAAATAGTTTTGTCCTTCTAATCGGGCTTTTGATAAAAAAGAACGTTAAAATTTTAATTTTATTTTTTTAGTGAATTTTTAATTATTATTTCACAAACAGCGACTTCTAATAGGCCTAGAACTCTGATAGTTTGAACATAAGTAGTTTTGACCATCTAATTTTGCTGTTTACAAACATCACGTTAAAATATTCTTAAAGGTGTGTTGTATTATATTTATTAACTTTGAATTTTTTTTTATTATTTCTCGACCAGGAAGAGTCTTCTAATTTTAAAGCTTTACGTAGCAATTAGTTTTTAGTGTGTGAAGCGACCTTATGCTTACGCAGCAATGAACCTTTCATAGAGCAAAGCATCGATTTTGCGTTTTGATGAACCTTCCTGCGAGTGAAGCGCCAAAAATTGGGGCCGTTACACCAATGACGGACTTTCGCAACGCGAGGCCTCACAGCTGGCTAAAATATTGCACATGTTAAAATTTCGTAGCGAAGCACGGGTATTCTGCTAGTCTATAATAATAAAACGAGCTGTGTGTCTGTCTGTTTGTCTGTGTCTCTTTGGATCTATAGAAACCTACTTAAAATTGGAGTAGAGCTCTGAAATTTTCAACACAAGAAGTTTTAGCCTTCTATTTTTATGTATATGTCAAACAGAATGTTAAAATTTTAATTAACATTTTAATTTTTTTTTACAAAGTGACTTCAAATAGAGATACAGGTCTGAAATTTTCAACATAAGTAGTTTTAACCTTCTAATTGGACTTTTGAAAAACAGAATGTTAAAATTTTAATTAGTTATGTTTTAATTATATTTCTTAATTAATTAAAAAAAATTACAAAGCGACTTCTAATCGGGTTACAGCTCTGAAAATTTCAATGTAGTAATTTTGGCCTTCTTATTGAACTAATGAAAAACAGAATTTTTAATTTGTTTTGTTTAGTTTTTTTTTAATTAATTAATAAATATTTTACAGAACGATTTCTAATAGGGCTACTGCTCTGAAATTTTCAACATAAGTAGTTTTGGCTTTCTAATTGTACTTCTGAAAAACAGAATTTTAAATTTTTACTTAGTTCTTTTTTAAACTAACAAATATTTTACAAAACGATTTCTACTTGGGCTACAGCTCTGAAATTTTCAACACAAGTAGTTTTGGCATTCTAATTGGACAAAAAGAATATTAAAATTTTAATTTGATTTTTGATTAATTTTTGTAATTATTTTTTTTACAAAAAAAAATTAATAAATAATCTGAAAGTTTCAACATAAGTAGTTTTGGCCTTTTAAATATTGCTTTCCACAAACACGTTAAAATAATCTTAAAGGGGTGTTGTATTATTGTATTAACGGGGGATTTTTTTTGTGTGTGTAAGTGTCTCGACAGGGGAAAGGCTTCTAGTATTAAGGCTTTACGTAGCAATTATAGATTTTAATGACTGAAGCGAGCTTATGCCTACTCAACAATGAACCTCTTAGCTAGAGAAGCGAGCCTATTCTTGCATAGTAATGAACCTTTCAACGAGTGAAGTAAGCCTGTACTTATGTGTCAATGAACTTTTCAGCGAACGAAGCGAGCTCGATGTAACGTTGCGATAAACCTTCCTGCGTGTGAAGAGCCAAAAACTTTTACCTATACACCAATGACGGATTTCCGCAACGCGAGGCCTCATAGCTAGCTAAAATATTGCACATGGTAAAATTTCGTAGCGAAGCACTGGTATTCAGCTAGTGTATATATAAAATAAAAAATATATCGGGTCCAACCCGAATATACATGATATACTATAGCGGAATTACTTACAGCTCCAATTTTTTGAAAGTACTAAAATTGTGAATTTCTTCGCATATTAATGCATGAGATATTTGAATTATTTTTAAATCACTCGGCTACAGCATTATATTATTATATGTACATTTCTAATTAATTAGATAGTCTAATTAGATTTCAATTAAACTTAAACTTATAAAGTTTGGCTTTCATTTTATGCAATGTGTATTTGTGAAATGTGTATTTACAAATGTGTAAATAAAATGAAGGTATGTGTATATATGTAAAATAAATATGTATCGGGAAGGTACTCCAAACTCCAAAATAGATGTTTACTATGACGCAATCACTTAAAACTACTTTCAATTTTAATAGCAAATGTATAGATGCTAAGAGTTAATGTGCTAAAAAAATTCTACTACAAAAATTTCCAATTTCTTTTCATTTCAAGGTTTTAGATATTTGAACTACTGTGGAATTACTCATTATTATACTGAAATTTATTATATCATTATTATGTCTTAGTCTTCAATTAATTTTAAACCTTTAAAAGCTGGCTTTCACTTCATGGCTTTTGCTTTGTGAAATGTATATGTACAAATGTGTAAATGAAATAAAGGTGTTTGTATATAAAATAAAAATGTATCGGATTTGTACTACTAACCCAAAAATACATGTTATACTGTGGCAAAATCACTAAGCTACATAGTCATATTATTACTTTATTTTTTTCTAGATGTAAAACCACATTTAGTAATTAAACTAATAATTTAAAGAAATGGATATGTGTTTAACTTTAATTGTTTTTAAATGACCAGAAATAGTTAACAGCATTTTTTTCAACTGCAAGTAGAATTATTCAGAATAAATATAATTTTTAAATATGTGACGTGATTGAAGCAGTAGATGCTTGGATTATTTTTAAATCACTTATCTGTATGAAGTATTTCATACTGGACTTCGGCTGAATTGCTATTTTTATGTAATTACTTTTTTATAGCCCAAATTCCAAAATTAAATTTTTATTCTGTAAAGAGTAGAGCCACATTTAATAATTAGACAAATATTTTTAAGTGTGTATAACATAATGTGTAATTATGTATATCCTTTAAATGATTAACTGCAGGTTTTCAACGGCAGTTCATAATGATTAAGAACAGAATATAATTTTTTAAACGTGTAATATGTTATTAATTTATGTATAATAGTAAAATGTGTTTTTTGTGTACTGTTTGTTTATTCTTTAACTAGTGATGGTTAGGGTTTAAATGGGTAATTGTTGGCGTGGCCCCGGCGAGCCACGATGTGACGATCGTGGTGTGACTGAGAACTAGCATCACCGCTCGAGGTGGTTTGGTTCCCTCTTAGAACGATTTACTCTCATTTAGCCACAATCGAGATTCGTTTATTTTGGCAAATTTTTAGATCATGCGCCTTATACAAATGTATATTTGACCTAGTTAAAATAATTGTTTTCCATATAACTTCACCACCAGCTAATATTATATACATATATAAAAAAAAATAACTTCATATTTTTACAATTCTACATTTTTTTACGAATAGAAAACAATGCCAAAGTGTCCCTTGCATCAACCAGAGAATTTCAAAACTTTTTAGCTCAAACTGCAAAAGTATTTGGCTATAGCTATGATACCAGAATTAACTAGGGGTGTGGAACATCGCACAACTTTTAATTACACTATGTTATTGACGAAGGTTTGTGTCATTTATCGTTTTTATATTCCCATTATTCAGTTAGAAAAAATGGCCTGTTTGGCAATATTTTTTGCGATAATTCTTATATGCGTCTTTTTTTTTTTTTTTTTTTTTTTTTTAATTTCTCTAAAATGGAGCTTTTTGCGATATACTTTTCGATAATTCTTAAATTATCTTTTCTTATCAGTGAAACTGAGGAGATGAGGAAAAACGATCGTTGATGAGCTATGTTCAAGGAAAGAGAACTCTTGTGTTGAAGGCATTCGTTTTTTAACTTTTAACGGGAATTTCGAGGTGGGGATGTTTAGAACACCTTAAGAGGCATTACCACAGCGATTTTGATCAAACTCGTCAGAGTCGTTTTTTAACAATTATTGAAATACATGATTTTTTCAATAATTGCTAGCTTATGCGCATGAGCGATTTGGACGAAAACCTTAATGGTAGGTCCCGTGTCCACCACCTACCTTTGACACCAAATTTGAACATTGTAGGTCAATTTGTTCGGGAGTTATGCTGACCACAGACCGACATATTTTCTAGATAACCTTTTTGAAATCAGGATGTTTCAAATCATGGAGAAATGCAAAAAAAAAAAATCGAATTTAAAAAAAAAAAAAAAAAAAAAAAAAAAATTTGACCGAATGCTATACTTTCATTATCTTATGTATATACAGTGGATAAAAAAAGTCTCCGTACGGAAGCCAAAATTATAAGTAAATTAGCATAATTTCTAATCTTTTGCTGCATATCTTTAATAACTACTGAAATATGCTAAATCTGATTCTTTAAAATAAGTTTATAATAAATGTATGTTTTTACAAAACGCAGAAAGTATTTAAATTGAAATATTTTGGAGATGTTGCTAAGTGCCATGCAAAATTTTTTTCCGTAAGCCATATGAAAATTAATTCTGGCGTTTTCCACAACAGACTTGCAGTGAAGTGTACGCAAGTGTCAAGAAGACATAATAGAAGTAATTGTTTAATTTTAGCTTGTAGCTTATCGTCTTAAAATGGAGTTCCTAAATCTATTAGTGAGTTGGTGATTCAGTTATGAAATATTGGATTATCTATGAAAAAAAATTGCGAAATCTTTAATGAATTGAAGTCTAGTACAATATATTATTGAAAGACACCAATGTGCTTCAAATTTTTGAGGATAGAGATCGATCAGGAAAATTTTCAAAGCTAAAACGCTTGCATAAAAGAAATATCCTATAGCAAGGTTCAAGATAATCTGTGAATAAGTGCACCTTAAGTCGCACATGGCTTGAAAATTGAAAAAAACATTGAAATTACATCTCAAACGGTAAGATATGTTATTATAAATAGCGGGTCTGAATGCACTTGCAGCCCGTAAGAAGCCTTATATAAGTACCAGTAACATAAAAAGCGCATCAAGTTTGCAAAGTCCTTTTTAGTGATGGGCCGACCAAACGCTATAGTGGTTAGCGAGCTAGCTTCTAGACCGCGAGGTTGCGGGTTCGAGTCCCGTGTTAGGCATGGGTATTTGTAAATGTATGTTGGCTTGTCTAATGACGAATGTTTCGGTGCATTATAGCCCTCGTGTTGCTGAAGGCGCCAGATAATCTGAAAACAACCAACCTTTTTAGTGAAGAATCAAAATTAAATATCCAAGGGTCATATAATCGAGTTACTGTCAGGAGAAAACGAAATCAACAAATGTTAACTTATTATTTATGAGGAACTGTCAAACACGGTGGAGGAGAAGTTATGGTGTGGGGGTGTATGGAGCTGCTGGTATAGGCAATTTATGTTAATGTAGAAGGAAATAAGCACAGGTACGTGTATCTTGAAATTCCAACGCAAAACGTCTTAACCAGTGCACATAAATTGTCACTTGGGAACTGTCCTCAATGTTTTTAGCAATTCTTATGCCATGTGCGACTTCAGATGCACTTATTCGCGGATTATATTAAACCTTACTATAGGATATTTCTTTTATGCAAGCGTTTTAGCTTTGAAAATTTTCCTGATCGATCTCTATCCTCAAAAATTTGAAGCACATCGGTGTCTTTCAATAATATATTGTTCTAGACTTCAATTCATTAAAGATTTCGCCAATTTTTGTCATAGATAATCCAACATTTCATAACTGAATCACCAACTCAAGAATAGGTTTAGTAACTCCATTTTAAGACAATCAGCAACAAGTTAAAATTAAACAATTGCTGCTATCATGTCTTCATGACACTTGCGTACACTTCAGTATTGAAAATTTACTGCAAATCTGTTGTGGAAAACGCCAGAATTAATTTTCATATGGCGTACGGAAACTTTTTTTGCATGACACTTAGCAACATCTCCTAAATATTTCAATTTAAATACTTCCTGCTTTTAGTAAAATCACACATTTATTATAAACTTATTTTAAAGAATCAAATTAAACATATTTCGGTAGTTACTGAAGGTATGATTGGTTGGTTGTTTTCAGATTATCTGGCGCCGTCAGCAACACGAGGGCTATAATGCACCGAAAAATTCATTAGACAAGCCAACATACATTTACAAACACCCATGCCTAACACGGGACTCGAACCCGCAACCTCTCTGTCTAGAGGCTAGCACGCTAACCACTAGACTTGGGCGATGTATCGATACATCGTCTAAAACCGGTGTGAAATCAGCATCGTCAAACCGGTGTCACTATTTTCCCTAAACCGATACATCACGATCTTTTTTGACGAGAGCGCCTAGCACTTCAAGGACAAAGAACCGATAATGCCACGATTCATGCGCGGTGTTTCTAAAATACTATAGAAACATATTGAAACCGTCGACACCGCGCCGTTTGAGACACGATACTTCACCACATCGCAGTAATCCTCCCTGCATCTGCGCGGTGTATCCAAAACTATATAGAAACGTAGTGTAACAGCTACACCGCGCCGTTTGAGACGATTTCCATTTGCTTTTGCTGTATCGGCATCGTGGTAATCGTATCCGGTATGTGCGATGTTTCCATGATTGAATAGAAACAAAACGCCACAGATGGCATCGCGCACTTAATCACTTAATACATATTGCATTCGCTTTTGCATCTCCTGGCTTTTGGAATTTAAAATAAAGTTGGAAAAAAGTGCACATTTCAAGGGAATTTTTTTTTTAAGGTCTCGCGTTTATTTCCTATTTTGTTTTTACAGCCGAGTACTGAAATTACGAGGTGGTTTTCAGACGCCAGTTAGTCTAGTAATATTGGAGATTCGATGAAAGAAGTATTCCTTTTATTGTTTGAATATTTTTTTGTTGTTTTCTCAACTCATGAAAAACGTTTTGATATTTATGTAATTTGTCATTAGATATAAGACCTTGATATTCTATTTTTGGAATTCAATTCAGTATTTCCTAAACTTTTAGTGTTTAATTTTTGATTTTTTTTCTCTAACTTGGAAGAAATAAAATATTACATTTTTGTACTTTTAAATCTTTTACATTTACTTCAGGATTTTTTTATCGAACATTTTTACCCTTTGAGAGCTTTGCTTTATTTATTAACTCAAGGGGATTGCGGTATTTTTGCGTGGTAATATCTGTCTGATTCTTACCCAGTTCAGGTTGTTTATTACTATGATGATTTGTTATATCTGCCAAAGTCAGTATGAACTAGCGCATGGATGGATACTAGTTGTTTCTCTAGTTTGATTGCTTAAATACTTATAAACGATTTTTTTCCCATGTACGTTGAATGATTTTCCCTTCTGACTCGTAAGTAAATAAATCTTTTATACTTTTTTTTTCAGTTTGTACGATTTGAATAAAGTTTATTTCCATAAGATTAATTACTCAATCCAACATTGCTTCTTAAAAATGCTGAAATGCAGATTTTTTTGGCACAAAATAAAGATCATTAGAATTTTAAATGTTATGCATTAATTTTATTTTTATTGTTTAATAGTTATATTGTATATAGTAAGTAATAAAATATCCATTATAAAGTATGTTTTTGATTTAATAGTTAAGAATATCCAATAACTAAAGTAACATTTGCACCGCCAGGAAGTGCACTTGTCCTCCCCTCTCCCACCCCCCTATTTCCCTGTATAATAACAAAGTAAAATTTCATTAAGATAGAGAAATTGAAAAATCCGGATTAAAAATAACCGGCTTATACCCCCTTGGGTGCTTTATGTATCCCCATGAAAGTAATTCTGTCGCTGCTCATGTTATTTAATATAAACTTCTGTACGTAAATTAATTAAAATGTTACAAAGCTAAGTAAGCATAACTCTCGGCTACATAGCTTGTTATGAAAACATTGTTTTATAGTATTTTGTAAAAAAAATATTTAACATCGTGATGTATCATGACATCGCGATGTTTGCTTCCCGATATATCGCGATGCAGAAATGTTAACATCGCCCAAGCCTACTAACCACCATACCGTTTGGTCGGCCTGAAGGTATGAAGTAAAAGGTTAGAAATTATGCTAATTTATTTGTAACTTTGGCTTTCGTACGGATACTTTTTTACCCACTGTATATGGATAATTGAAAGTAAAAAAAAATAACACTTTCATTTCTACTTGTATATTGCTGTTTGAAGTTTAACTTGCATGCAGCGTATTCAACCGGAAAAGAAGGAAAGTGAGGATGGCCTTATAAGTATATACTTGCCTAACTTTTATTTTATGTGGAGCTTCAAATTATTGTCTGATGGTATTTCAAGAAAATTGGGTTGTATGCATCAACACCAAGTTCATTTTTATTAACTCGGTCTCAAATACAAGTTAAATCTCTCAATCGACAACAGCTTTCCAACGAAAGATACATAGATAAACCCTATAAACACAAACTTTTAAATAATATTCCTTTATTATAGAATGCTAATTTACGTGCAATTACAACCTATTTAAGTGACTTAGTGTTCAGATCGATTGATTACTACGAAGAAAAACATTGATTCCGTCCTACTGACTTTTTTTTCTCCCAACATCTGAATAGAATGCATTGTCCTCAATAACAAGTTCATCTGACAAATTTCAGTTCGATTGATTGGTTATTTTCAGATTATCTGGCGCCGTCAGTAACACGAGGGCTATAATGCGCCGAAAAATTCGTCATTAGACTAGCCAACAAACATTTACAAACAACCATTTCTAACACGGGACTCGAACCCCCCAACCTCGCGGTCTAGAAGCTAGCACGCTAACCACTATACCATTTGGTCGGCTTCAGTTCGATTGAATGAGGGCAAATAAATAAAATGGTCTGAAGATTTACCCATCATAAACACATAAAATCGAAGTTCATGTAAAGGATTAAAAAAATCACTCGTATAGCGCGTGAGAGATCTCGGGATAAAGCCTCGCCTTGCATTCTGTCATTTTTTATTTCCAAGTTAATAGGTACGGTGGTTGGGTGGCTGTTGGAAATTTTAAAGGTTTAGTTCTACTTGTGTGGGTAAGTTTCCATTTGTAAATAGGCGTTTTCCTTTTGAAACTATTATGAGAAGTGCAGAATTCGATCTAGTGATATTTCATCGCTGTATAACCCTCATGTAGCTCTGGCATGCCTGAAATTTCCAATCGAACCCACCTGTTCGGGGTTTCAAAATAACCTTTCCGGAGTAGTCACAATATTCATACCTAAATTTTCTTTCAAATATCCATTTAATTTTACGGAAAAAAAAATATGTTGCGTTAGAAAATTTAATACATGCCGAGGAATACTAGGAATCAATGCTATCCTCATCTTTCGTACCTTTAAATTACCTTTTTTCGTGAAACGAGTTCATTCAAATTGTAGGAGCATTTCAAAGCAAATAGCAAGCATTTTAAACCATTTAGCAAGCAAATGTGATTTTGTAGCCTTGCCCATCCAACTCATTGTATCTCAATTTTGTGTGTATGGGGCGAAGGGGGGGAGGGGTGCAGAAATTTCTGCTTTTTCGTTTGATAATCCTTTTGATAATATTCATCACTTGGCAGTTGATAAAGGAGTTTAAATATGTGTTTATTTTATTTTCTGAATGTGGCTGAATTTAGGAAACATTTTAATGCAAATAAGTAAAATGTTCTTAAACCCCTTCTGTCGGGCATTGTGTCCGATGACGGCGGTCTACCATATTGCGCCCAACGGAAGGTTACATACAGTTTTTGAGCCAGAAATGACAGTGTCATGTTCTCTGGATTGGTCACAAAACATTCTGAATCTATATGTAAGTTTAATGCTGAGGATAAATTCTACTAATATACCATTAAAAAATCAATTACTTCTATTTAAAAAAATGCTTCTTTAGGAGTACGATATGGTGTTATTTTTTTTTTTTTACCTTATATTAAACGCATTTTTCTCAGATTTTATTTAAATTGTAAGGGTAACAGTTCACTAATAATACGCGATACGCCTTTGTAAGTAAAACTATATATGTGAAAAAAATTAACCATAAATAAACAAAGTTTTAAAAATAAACAAAGTTAAAAAAAGCTTAAATTCTTTCTTATGCATTGCCAACTTTCATGTGCAATTACAACATATTGAGCGATTTTGTCCTCAGCGATCGAATCTTCGTGGGATTTTTACTACTACCAAAAAAAAAAAAAAAAAAAAATCGATTACGTTCCATGTCATTGACTTTTTCCCCCCTAAACTTGGAAGAATGCATTGTCATCAAATATATCTGCCCAGTTTAAGATCGAGATATTTAGTTCTCCAAATCATGAATAGTAACTTTTGTAAAAGCGGCCTTTTAT
Organism: Linyphia triangularis; assembly: GCA_963978545.1. Lineage (NCBI taxonomy): Eukaryota > Metazoa > Arthropoda > Arachnida > Araneae > Linyphiidae > Linyphia > Linyphia triangularis. Next base: position 75,508,514 of record OZ021725.1, on the reverse strand, counting down.
AGTGACAGTTTGTAAAACTTGATAGAACGCATTGTTATCGACCACAAATCTGATGTTTCAGCTCGATCGGAAGGCGACAAGTGCAAGGCCGTAATATTCTCACCCATATAAGGGACGTATATAAATTACGTCACTCACAATTTTGACTTTTTTGATACCCTCTCCCCCATGTCATACTCACTCCAATTTGATTGACCTTAACTAATCATTTTCACTAATTACTATATTTTATTAATATCAAGGTGAATAACAATCTTAATTTCGCGTAAATATACGTGGATGTGTTCCCCCTCCCCCCAAGTTTTCAGTTACAAAAATTTCATCACTGCAGAACTAGGCTTTTCCTCGTCAATTTTTAGGAGATTTACGATTTTTCCTTACAAAGTTTGAAAATACAATCTGTTTTTTTCAATTCTTGGCTTTTATTATTTTACAGCCAAGTCATACAATAAAATGACACTGAGCGAAACTCAATGCTTAACGTTGTAGCATTTAATGTAAATATTAAACAAGAATACGCTTAGCCAATCTATTTTAAAAAACTTCATTTATTAAATAATAAATAAGTTACACATTCTATATAAAAATAGAAAATTCATTTAGAAAATCTTTCAATGTTCCAGTGAAAATATTGAGATTTAAAAGATAGCAATTTATTTTTTGCAACTAACTAAAAAATCAATTACTATCGCAGAAAAATGATAAAATTCCATTTGATAAAATTTTAGTCACTTCATTAACTCAAGTACACACTCAAGTTTTAAACTTGCAAATAGAGGCATTCAGTTTCAAAAGCAAGTAGCGCACAAAATTTTCCATGCTAACATTAAAAGGAATTGGTGAACATTTGAAATTTTACGAAACTCATTCGGTCAATAGAACCATTATGCACAGAAAAGCTGTGGTACGATAAAATACCGGCATCGTTGAAGTAATTAAGATTTTTATTAAAACTTCTACAATACTAAAAGTTTCCTTTATGAATATTGAAGAACTAAAACATTTTATCTTAAAGTAATTTAAATGGAATTAAGTTTGTATATTCCCAATGATAAAATATTTTATATTTGATCTATAACACATTAAAATGTACATTTATGTAACCCTACATTAACTATCTCAATACTACAGTTAGAATTATAACACTTAAAAGAATGTAAACAGAAATATTGAAAAAACAATTTTTGGAAAGGCAATTTTCTGAATTTACCAATGGAAACAAGTTATGAATATCAGAAAATTTGTCACAGGTTAGGACAACATTTTTACATCAGAAATACAACATTATAATACAATCTTCAAATAATCTACAATACTATTGATTTTCTCACAAAATAGATTAGTCACCTAAAATACATTTTTTCAACTATACAAACGGTACAAAAGTTAATTATACAGAGAGCTCAAATTCTGTTTTATAACTATCAAACCTATTAGCCAGAAACGGAAACCTACTCTCATCCAGGGAAGCGGCCCTTTTTCGAAATTTCAAGCATCTTCTCCAATTCAAAAACCTCCTCACAGCGGACCTCGACTTTTTCTTGTTAGGATTCGAAGGACGGTCGGTTGACCTTTCCATGTCGCACAAGTCCATGGACCTAGTAGATATATCATCGTCAGATATATCTGAAACGTCCGAAGCACAAACAGCAACAGTAGATAAGTTATCGCTGGAGGGACTTCTGCCACCAGAGATGGAATCTGAATGCTCTATACATTCGGAGTTGACGTTGAGAAGGCGGGAAATCTCATAGTGGTCAGTGGAGTGATCGTAAAATGCCACTCGATTAATTGCGTAATCATGGAATTGTTCTACACCATTTTTCCTGTCGATCGAATCTACGGTACTTACATTTATGTATGGGGGCTCAACCCTACCGCTGTTTCCTAAGTGATATGAACTAAAGTTTCTAGGGCATTCATTTTTACGGCCAAAATCGATTATATTAGCTGACGTAGATTCATCAGGATTATCCACCAAGTTTACTTTATCTTTCACGATAGAAATTGTATCAAGATTGGCTGGGATTTCATCTTCTGTAACGCAATCACTCTCCAACTTCGATTTCTTGTACAGTCTCAAAACACATTCTCCTTGTAGACCATCTGCCAAGTCAGGAATCTCATCTTCACAAGTGGATGACGTCCTTTTTACGAGATAGTCATTGAAAACTGATTCATCAGCCACTGCTTCGGGAATTTTGAGCAGGCAAGCTTTAAGCAGTTCGGTCCTAAAAACTTCTTTTGATTTCGGATTAGAAGATTCAGTGTCCATGTTGATGGGGGAAGGATGTGGGGCAACCGGAAATTTTGGGGGAGTGTCAATCCCTTGGTCGAATGACTTTGAAATCGGTGATTTGACGAAAGGATCATTTTGAGTGTGGACTTCAGAATTCTGCATCTTAAGTTTAAAATACTTGTTTATCACCTGTAAAAATTTTACATTAAAATAGTTGGATAATATTCCTAAATAAAGCATAGTAAAAGATAAGTCGATATAATTTTTAATTTTTTTTTATAGAGAAATAAATTTATCGATGATAAATTGAGCGCAAGTTGTGCCAGTCAATTAAAAGTAGCTTTTGCCATAAGTGCATTTGTCAATTATAATTTCTTTATGTGCCGTACTTGATATCGTTTTCTCAAAATGAAAACTTACTATTTCAATGTAGTTGACAATCCATATAGTTAATTTTTAAGAGGGAATAATTATAGGTGGCAAGAAGAACAATCTCCAAATTATCGGGTAAAAATAGATATGTTACTTTTTAAAATAATATCTTTTGATTAGAGCATATTTATATATTGTAATATACGATTTTAATAAAAGCATATGATTTTTGCCTATTTTAAAATCAAGTTATTAAGGTTTGGTTTGATTTGTTTGTGCGCTTAACGACCTATACTTGTGGACAATAACGGCTAATCAGGCCGGGACCTACAGCTTAACGTGGATTTCGAACCACAACAAACATACATGCCTAACCCGGGATCCTAAGTTATTAAATGTAGTGAGCAAAGATCGATTCTTTACAAGTTGTCGTTTTCTGGCCAATGTAAAAACTATGCCACAGCGAAATAAGTTGTTATATTTAGCCCATGAAAGAAAATGTTTTATCAAGTTTTATTAGAGGAATTCAAATATTGAAAAAAAAAAAAAATCTAAATATCTATGTTGTATAAATTCTAATTTTTGCTTTAGATATTAATTGTTGTAAAAAACAAAATCTGTTGCACATTTCCTTGCTTGATTAGGGCATTCAATAAAAAAAAAAGTAATATTTACCTTTCAAATCATTTACCAGCCATTACTGGGGTACTGTAGAGTCTGAAAAACCACAACCGATTATAACCAACAATGCTCTTCAATGGAATGAAGCTTTCTGTGCAGCATTGGGAAAACAAATTTTGCTTATGAATTGAATGCGTCTTATTATCACATCAAACTGTAACATGGATTGCATGCTACATCCTCTAAACAGAAATGTTTAGTTAACGTCTCTTGACAGCCTACTCAGTCTGGAAGTTGACGCGCGTCATTGTTTACCCTGAAAATACGTGTGTACAGTTACTGGCAGTTAAATTCTAAAAAGTGAATTTTTTTCTAGTGACTCAAAGAATAAGACCAAACTAAAATGTAAGGTTCAAATAATAAAAATTATAACCATTCATGCAGGAAAGAGCAATGTGCATTCAAAGATCGAAATAGTAAATTATTAACTCAGTATAATATTTCGCCATTGCACTCCAGGGGAGGGAAAATAATGGGATAATTCCAGATGGTTTTTCATGGTGATACCGCTCATCATGGTCCCTGCTTTTGACGCTTCCCGAACAGACTCGCTTCACTCGCTGATCGTCATAGGCGCCCCCAGGAGGGTGCAAGGAGGTGCACTTGCACCCTCCTAGCTCTTGAAAATTAAAAAAAAAAATTTGAGAGGAAAGGTGTAAATTCCAAGACAAAAAGAAAAGCACATCAGCCGTTTCGGTTTTTATGTTACAATAAGCATTTGTTTTTCTATTATTCTAGTCTTTTGTTTCTTTTCTATGCCGTTTTTTATAGCTACTGGCGCCTATACTGTCTAGGATTATTGGAGGTTGAGTAGAAGTATTTTTTTTTTTTTTTTTAATTGTATAATCATTTGCCATGTAGTTCTCAAAATTCTAGGGAAAATATTTGCTTTTTAAGTCATCATATATATACCATCTTGAAATCTATTTTTAGAATTCAATTAAACATATCCAATTCTGCCTTTGTATTTCATTTTTTTTTTTTTTTTTTTTTTTTTTTAATTATTTCCAAAATTTGGAAGAAATATAATTTACTCGTCTGTGTTTTTGCATCTCCGTGTTCCTCTGTTCTAAACACTGTCTCTTGAATGCCGTGAGATTTAGTTGGATGATATATTATATTTTTATATTTTGATAAATTATATATTTATATTTTTACTATTTTTTTCTTTTTAACAGGGTTACCCTTCCAAAAATATATACCATGAATTTTTTTAAACTATTCTCAAAGAGTATAATTTAAAATGCATAACTATTAATTAAAATTTCTAAAAAATTAATGATTTTGTTAAAAATCTAGTCTTGCACCCCCTTGCGAATATTTCTGCGGGCGCCCATGCTGATCGTTTGCGTGAAGTAATAACTTAACTTTTGAGGGACATTCAATTTAAAATTAAACAAATATATTTTACAATATTTCAAGTCCAAGAGTCACATTAATTAAAGTTAATCTGCAATAAATCTAGTTTATTCTGAGTTAATTCCTAAACTACATAAATATGATTTTTTTTTAATTCTATAAACAGGGGGGGGGGGGGGGGTAAACTTATTTTTTTTTAGGTCGAGAAATGATAATAACGTGGCGTAATTTTAGGAGAGGGGATGAATCAAACGGGATTGAACACGGCATAGAAGGAGGGGGGAAGGATCCAAAAAAGCCCCAATTTTGCATGACGTAATTTATGTCTGTTCCCAGATGGGTAAAAATATTGTTACGAATTTTTGTATATTTGTAAATATTTCGTAGTGTTAATTTTGTAAATAGTAAAATTCATGTTCATCTCGCGTAAGGCAGTGCAATGGTTCGTCTTGGTTTGTTTCCCAGCAATGAATCTCTCAATGCTTGATAACGAGTTTTACAGAGGTGACTCTGGGAAGCGAGTTTCAAGGGGCATTGCATTTAACATTATGGTTATGGGAATCTCGCCAAATTGGCGAGATAGAGCCAAGTTGGCGATGGTTTTGGCGACTAATTTTTGTCACCAAATTTGGCGAGAAATCGCTAAATGTCGCCAAACTTGGCGACCATTTGGCGAAATTTTCGGTACATGTATCCCATGTATGTACATGTATAGGATTTTTCGACTACTGTCTGGAAAGTTCTCCAAATGTCCATCTCTGGAAGGTTCGTGAAGATTCGCAGCCTCCCCTATATAAACCCGGCTGTGAGTGAGTCAGTTAGTTAGTTGATTTTGAATCACTGAGTTAGTTGTCTCTCATCGTTCTTTGTGAGAGCTGTATTCCTGACTTGAGGAGTTGACTGATTTTGAGTCATTGAGCTAGTTGTTAGCTGAGTCCGATAGTTGACTGAATTGAGTCAGTGAGTTGACTGAATTACTGTATTGAGGATAATGAGTTAGTTCTTGGATTTTGAGTCACTGAATTAGTCGACTGGAGATACTGAGCGAACTGTATTGCATTGTCTTTTGCGGCGATTTAGCAGTTGTTGTCAAGTTTTTAACTGCTGTTTTGTGCTCTATTGAGGTGAAAAGAGCTGTATTGTGTCTACTAGAACGAGAAGTTCTGGAGCTGTAAGAGAACTGTGAAGATTTATTTTGGAATAAATTTCTGCAAGTTTTGATCTGCTTTGGCGTCAAATCTTTCGAACCCGTACAACGCAACAATATTTTTACAACCACATCCTCTTCTGTTACGCGAAATGAAAGTCTAGCTCAGTGGCGTACTGGGACATATAATCGCCCCCTGTGATTTTAGATTTATGCCGACCCAAATTTTCAATGTAATTATTAATCAAATTTTAATAATTATTGTTAATAATAAAATAATGCCAATAACTATGATATTAATTTTAATAATTAATAAATTTTATTCATTAATTGTAATAGGGGAATTGTTCTTAATATTAGTTTAATTATATCAAAAGTTCTCTGTCCCTACTATTTATATAGTTCCTTTAAGTGAACTTGATTTCCATAATTCATTGATAGTTTGTTGCATAAAAAAAATAAAAAAAAAATAAAATCTAAATTGCAAAATAAAGATTGTTCTGATATACAACTAGTACGTTTATTGGAAAAATTAAATCTAAAATGATAATATATCATACCTGGCGCTGGAGTTATAGTAAGTGACTTCCAATATGCGTAGACTTTGAAAATATAAACATAAGTAGCTTTGACCTTTTAAATGTGCCTTTGACAAACAGAGTGTTAAAATTTTAATCAGTTTTTAATTAATTTTTTAAAAATTTTTTTAAAGTATTTTTTCAAAGTAACTTCTAATGGGCGTACCGCTCTGAAATTTTGAATATAAATAGTTATGGCCTTCTAATTATACTTTTGACAAACAGAATGTTTACATTTTTGTCAGCTTTTTTTAATAAGTTTTTAATTTCTTAAAGTTTCTTTACAAAGTGGAATCCAGTAAGAGTATAACTCTGAAATTCCAAACTTAAGTAGTTTTGGTTGGTTGTTTGGTTGGTTGTTTTCAGATTATCTGGCTCCGTCAGCAACACGAGGGCTATAATGCGCCGAAACATTCGTCATTAGACAAGCCAACATACATTTACAAACACCCATGCCAACACGGGACTCGAACCCGCAACCTCGCGGTCTAGAAGCTAGCACGCTAACCACTACACCGTTTGGTCGGCTAAGTAGTTTTGACCTTCCAATTTTGTTTTCACAAACGTAGTGTTAAAATATCATCATAGGGGTAAAGTAGGTTGTATAAACGGGGAAAAGTCTTTTGTTTCTAGACGGTTGGGAGGGAGGGGGGGAGGAGGTTCCAACTGACCTTTTAGCGAACGAATCGAAGAGAACACAGAAGAAACAGTCATTGATGGGCGATACTCAAAAGAAGAGAACTTTATGTTAAAGACATTTGTTTTTCACCTTTTTACGCCTTAATCGCAAAAAAAAAACAAAAAAATTTCAATAGCAGCTACCTTATGCGCATGCGCTATTTTGACCAAAAACTTAATGAAAGATCCCATGGCCACGGCTAACTTGTACACAACATTTGAACATCGTAGGTCAATCCGTTCGGGGGTTATATGCTAACCACCCAGAGACATAGAGAGACATTTTTTCCAAACCACTTTTACTTTCAATTACCCATACATATACATAGGGTAATAAAAGTATAGTATTCGGTCAAAAAAAAAACTTTTTTTTTTTAGCATTTCACCACGTTTTGGAACATCCTGATTTCAAAAAAGTGATCTAGAAAATATGTCTGTCTGCGTGTATGTGTGTACTTGGTCAGCAAACTCGAACAAATTGACCTACGATGTTCAAATTTGGTGTGCAGGTTGGCTATGGACCAAGCTCCTACCATTAAGAATTTCGTCAAAATCGCGCATGCTCATAAGGTAGCTACCATTGAAAAAATCATGTTTTTTAGTAATTGCTAAAAAACGGCTATAATGATGTTGTTCAAAATTGCTGTGGTGATTCCTCTTAAGGTATTCTAAACATCCCCACCTCCGAAATTCCCGTAAAAATGCTTTAATGGCTTAAAAAGTTGAAAAACGAATGACTTTAATTCAGAGTTTTCTTTCCTTGAACATACCTCATCTCATCAACGATCGTTTTTTCTTCTCTCCTCAGTTTCCTCAGTTTCACTTATAAGAAAGGATAATATAAGAACTATAAGAATTATCGCCAAAATCATTATTTTTTTTTCCCTCAAGCCCTATACAAAAAAAAAAAAAATTATGGCAAAAAAATGTCGCCAAAACTGGCCATTTTTGCTAAATGAATGATGAAAATATAAAAAAGGATAAATGACTATATATATATATATATATATATATATATATTTGTCTCTACCTGACCGACCCATTTTTCAAGGACACTGGCCGGCCCGATAATTGCACTGGACAATCCTACTGCCAGTAGGCCTCTAGCCTAGCTACGGCTTTGCAGAAAAGAGTTTCCTTATGTGTTTGTGTGTGTGTATTTTATTTAGAAAATCGACATTTTTATTCCTACCTTCATGAAATTTTGCACACTTGATCTTTGAAAAATTCCTGGCTGCCTGAAATTTCAAAAAATCTTCCCCTTTACCCCCTTTTTATACTCCGTAAGGTATACGATCATAATGTAAAATAACTCAACGATAACTTAAATATTAGAATTTGCAGTAGATAATTACCTGTTTTCTGCTTCTAATTAAAATAAAAAAAAAAAAAACACGGACGCCATAACAACCGTTGCGTTTCTCATTTTCGATTCGTTTATTTACAAAAACCATTGCCACAAGATAGAAACTAAAAAGCTAAATTAAATTATTATTACTATTGCCACAAGGTAGAAACTAAAAACTGAATTAAATTATTATGACACTTAACATACTCCCACCTTGAGATGGAAGCATCTCAACACTTCAGCTTAAATTAACTTAACAAAGAAAACTTAAAAGACCAATTTGAGTTTAAGACAGTTCAAAAGGGTTACAAGTTCAGTCTTTTAGGAATCTTAACAGCCCGTCCAGTTCTAGTGATGTGGCTAGGTTGATTCGATGTAGCAACAGGCACATCTTCTTTAGGCACCCATGATTTCAGTTTCATGTTTAATTTACGACCACAGATTAAAATATCCGAGTCTGCAGAAACTTCTAAAGGATATAATCTCTGGATAGGGCGGAGGAGATTAGAATGGGCGGTTTGCACTCTGACCAACCTCACATTGCCATCCTTACCAGGTAGTAGCTCGACAACCCGTCCTAAAGGCCAATTTATTCTTTTACTGTTGTCGGTTCCAACTAATACAATATCTCCCACTGATATGATACGGGGCTCTGCCTTTTTATTCTTCTGTACAAGAAGACCTAAATACTCTGATCGAAATCTGTTTCGGAGATCCTTTTGTAGAGCCTGCCGATACTTTAATCTTCGATTTAGGCTTTTCTGATCGACTGCATCAAGGTCTGGCACTCTCCATTCCTGTATGTCTTGTAGAAACATGGATGGTGAAAGGGGAACTGGGTCTGCATTATTCTCCGAAATATATGTAAGAGGACGCGAGTTCATCAGTGATTCGCAGTCGCACAACACTGTCAGAATCTCTTCTTGAGATAGAAGGGCTCGGCCTAAAACTCTTTTGAGCAGGTCTTTCATTATTCTAATGAGCCGCTCCCACCATCCACCCCACCACGCAGCTGTCGGTGGATTGAACTTCCATTCAATGTTATTGATGGCTCCATGTTTCATAATTTTATTCCAGTCCAACATACGTAGACAGTTCGCGGCACCGACGAAGTTACTACCGTTGTCGCAATAAATTGTAGAACATCTACCTCTTCTGGCCACAAATCTCCTTAATGCCATCAAAAAAACTTCTGTAGAAACACTGCTGACCAACTCGAGATGTACAGCTCGATATATCGCGCAGGTAAAGATAAGTACCCATGCTTTCGTATTATCCTTCAGGTATAAGGGTCCAGCGGCATCCACTCCTGAAATCTGGAAGACTGCAGCATCCCGTACACGATTTTCTGGAAGCGGGGAAACTGTACTTTCGATCTTCCGAGAAGAGAATCTTTTCACAGATAGCACAGCTCGAGATGATTTTCCTCACAGTTTTCTTGCCATTTAATATCCAGTATCTCTCTCGTAAGATATTTAACAACATTTGAGCACCACAATGCGAGTTTTTCTCGTGATGAAAACGTATAAGTCTCTTAACTACTTCATGATCAGCTGGTAGAAGAACAGGTTTTCTAAAGTCTTCATCTTTCCTGTAAGTGATTTGAGTCTTTACTCTAATAATTCCGTCATTATCCCTATATGTCGAGAGATTTTTTAGCTTTTTATTTTCCAACGCCACCAAAAATTCTTGCTGTATCATTTTCAATACTTTTAATTCCGCATTCCCATACTCCAGGGCTGAAATTTCTCCAAATGTTCTATCTTCTTTAGCTGAAGAACAGTTATGAATGAATCGGCAAATCCAACAAACCAGATGGATAATATGCGGATACTTTGAGAAGTATTCATAATACCAGTTTGCTTCAGAACTTTCCTCAACATTTGTGAGGGTAGTAGATTTTAACTTCTCTTTGAGAATCTCTTCTTCATTGATAATTTCTTCTATCCCTACATGACTCCAACTATTCCTGGATTCTTTCAGCCAGAGTGGACCCTCCCACCATGCGAGGTTCAATAGTTGCTTTGCATTACTCCTCTCGATGGTAGATCTCCAGGATTCATTTCACCAGGTACATGGTGCCATGAGGAGGGACTACTCAGTTTCTTTATTTCTTGCACTCTATTTCTAACAAAAACCGACCAGTTTTCTTCTCGAGATATCCATGCGAGCACTGTCGTCGAGTCACTCCTGTAATGACATTTTACTTCTTCCCATCCCAGGGCATCTATTACCGACTTCGTCAATCGAGCTCCCACTAAAGCAGCTAAAAGTTCCAACCGAGGAATAGTTCCACCCTTGAGAGGTGCAATGCAAGATTTTGATGCAAGAAGTACTAACTCTGTCTTATTTTCAGTTTCAATTCTCAAGAAAACTACAGCGGCAAAGGCATCTTTACTGGCATCACAAAAACAGTGTATTTCACAATTTTCCAATTTCTCGTGATCGCTTTTAATATACCTGGGTATATGTATTTCTTCTAAGAACTTTAATTCTTCAAACCACTGAAAGAACTTATTTCTTATGTCTCCTGAGATTTCTTCATCCCAACCGATTCCTTTTCTACAAGCTTCTCGCAACATTAATTTAGGACAAAGCATCACCGGTGAAGAATAACCAACAGGATTATAAACTTTATGGGCGACTGACAAAATCATTCGTTTGGTGAGACAATGAAGATTTACTTCCTTTAACCAATTCATATTAATTTTCAATGTGTCCTCTTGACGATTCCAAATCAGTCCAACTATGGGAGTTTCAGGGGATTCACCTGCTTTGCATTTTTCTCCAGAGTTTTCCCAGCCTCTGAGATCATATCCTCCTTTACGCATTACTTCTTTGGATTTCGCTACAAAATTCTTTAATTCTTCTTCACTATTAACACTAGCCACCACATTATCGACGTAAAAACTTTTAAGAAGCTTCTCCTTAAAATCAGATTCTAAGTCTTCTGAACAGTTCACATGATGTTCTATGACTGCTCCCAAAAGAAAAGGACTACATTTTACTCCAAACACTACTCTGGTATGACGAAATACTTGGAGTTTCTTTTCTTCTCTGCTCTCCCACCATAGGAATCTCAGGAAGTCTCTATCGGCTTGACACACGCTGATCTGTAAAAAGGCCTTCTTAATGTCAGCTGTCACACCAATCTTTCGCTCCCTGAATCTCAGCAGAATATCTGGAATTAACTCGATAAAATTAGGCCCACGTTCTAAGCACTGGTTTAGAGAAGGGTGATTATGCATTCTTGCTGATGCATCAAAAACAGGGCGAATGGGCGTTGTACTACTGCTTTCTTTTAGTGCGGGTCGATGAGGCAAGTAATTACCATAAGAATCTACCTCAGCTGCAGGGACTACTTCTATTATTCCTTCTTTCAACCATCCTTGCAAAACGTTTTCGTAATCTTTATACAGGTGATTGGAAACAAGTTTAGAAGTTGTAATTTCCAACCGTTTTTTAGCTAAGTCGAAATTGTTAGGTAACGGAGAACAGCCTTCACTCCATGGCAACTGAACTTCATATCGACCTTTCTCATTGAAACGAACAGTTTCTTGAAAATGCTTCTTTGTAATAAAATCCTGTTCCCTCTGAGATTTCTTTTCAATGGGATTTCTAATTCCAATTAAATCCAGTCTCCATAAATCAGCTAAATCTGCCTCCTTTACAAATAGATTTGTCACCGTCATAGCCAAACTATCAGCTTTAATGTTGCTTCGGGGAACTTTTCCCATCAAAGTCCATCCCAGATAAGTTTCTATTGCTACCAATCCAGAAGACAACACTTCTTGGCGACCAGTAAACATTTTCCCCATTATATCAGCTCCGATGAGAATTTCGATTGGATCGCTGGTGTTACCAACATCTGTCAAAACAATGTATTTATCTTGCAGCTCTTTAAGCCACGAACCTTTTCCAACAGGAGGGATATCATTGCATATGACATCTTGGTCTAAAACTTCAAAATTGCACTTGAACTGACTGTTCAAATTTTTCAATTTTATTTTAAAACAGTCGTGTTTATATTCCTTCGTTGCAACACCTCCAAATAACATATGTGTCACACTTTCTTGTCTAATCGGTGAGTATTGCATCTTCTTTGCTACATCTTTCAAAATGTATGACCTTTGTGATCCGCTGTCCAATAAAAGACGGACACTCTTTTCTTGGCCATCAGAAATTAGTTGGGATTTCAGAGTTTGCAAAAACACCTTGGGATTCGTGCTCATATTTGAAAGGTTGACTTCATTTTCGGTCACATTTTCTTCCGCCTTTGGCGTATTTTGTACTTCCAGCTTTTCACACACGTTAGTGGAACGTGTTTCTTCCCACATATCAAACACTTCAAAAATGCTCTACAATTCTTAGCGTTATGACCAGGCGTAAGACAGGCAAAACAGCAGCGCTTGGCCTTTAAAACATTCTGCTTGGCGATAATGCTCATTTTTTGAGCAGAAAAGCATTCGGAGCTCCTGTGTTTTCCCTCACAAAAAATGCATTTATTTCTTATTTCAGATGTTGTTGACAGCAAACCAGCTGCAGTTGGTGTTTTATTTCTAAACAAGTCAGATTCATACTTTTTATTTTTGTTAACTCGAGGGAGTTCATTTTTTGCCAATCCAAAACCCGCCATTGCAAGACCGATTCTTTCTTCACCCTCTACTTCTGACTTTAGAAATGACATCAGGTCAGTGAGACGCTCTTTGGCTTCTTTTCCTGAAGAAATTGAGCTCCTATTCCATGCTTTTAGAAAATCCTCAGGAAAACATGATTCCACCATAGGATACAAAATCGAGGCACATTTTTCGGTTGTAACTCCTAATGAATCCAATGCACGCAGATATGACTCAAGCTTATCGTATAATGAGGTTGGCGAAAACTTCTGTTTGCTCTGGACAAATATAATAAGCTTTAAAAGCTCCCGGACGTATACCTCAACAAGAAGCTCTTCCTTGCCGAATCATGATTTTAAACTTTCAATAGCTTGCGAGTAATTGGCGCTTGTTGGCGGGAAACTCTCTACGACTTCTCTTGCCCTGGTTCCCGGAACGCTAGCTTGTATTAGGTATTGAAACTTGTCTTCTGGTGCAATATTTTCATCTTTATCAATACGTTCACACTGACTCCAAAACGGAAGCCACTCCTTAATATCATCGCCAAATCGACGAAATTCCAATTTAGGTAAAGTGAATTTTCTCTTAGAATTTCCGATTTCCGTTTGAATTTCACTTTGGAAAGGTCCCTGAGCACGAACTCTCGCCAATTCCAGCTCATGTTCCATTCTGGCTTTTTCTAAATCATAATTCCTTTCTTGTTCACGATTAATTCTTTCTCGTTCTTGTTCTTCTCGAATTTTTCTTTCAGAAATAATACTCTCCAAAATGTCCTTGGGGAAACCCGGATCCTTTTTATACTCTTCGCTGCTAAGAATAATGTTCTTTATCTCAGCCATTTTAGCATTGGGCGAAACATTTTCGCCGATTTCTTCCGCAGCGGCTTTCAGATCTTCTTTTTTGAAACCTTTAACTTAACTAAACATATTCCTATTTATCTCGTCCTGTCACGGACGCCAAAAATGTAAAATAACTCAACGATAACTTAAATATTAGAATTTGCAGTAGATAATTACCTGTTTTCTGCTTCTAATTAAAATAAAAAAAAACACGGACGCCATAACAACCGTCGCGTTTCTCATTTTCGATTCGTTTATTTACAAAAACCATTGCCACAAGATAGAAACTAAAAAGCTAAATTAAATTATTATTACTATTGCCACAAGATAGAAACTAAAAACTGAATTAAATTATTATGACACTTAACACATAACTTAAAATCTACAGTTTTCTTCCAGTCTTGATGGAAATTTTTACACTTGATCTTCGACACACAAATGTAAGGCACATGAGATTTTGAATTTCACTCCTGTTCCTACTTCCCAACCCTCTAAGCCCTGTAAACTCCGTACGAAAAAAATCTGTTGTTGGAATTAATCCAACAACGGATTAGCATCATCGAATGCAAAGAAACCAACAAAACTTCGTTTTGCCAGAAGAACGCGGCATTTGTCGCTGTCACGGAAGCTTTTAACCTTTAACTGCTGTAAGCGGTCTGACAGACCGCGAGTCATTTTTTGTGGAATGCTTCCACTCCCTAAAATATCTCATCTTTGACTTTTATATTAATTTTTCTGATACTATGTTTCTTAAACTTTAAACTGGTGTTCATCAATTTGTGTGGCGCAGTATGGACCATGTGTTGCTCTTGCGCCAAAAACCTCAAACCACCCAACCACAGCAGTTAATAGTTAATGCTTCCTTAAATATCCCAACAAAACGGTCTGTAAAACAAATCCTCTAGTGGTATAAAGCCAGCAAGAAAACTGCCGGTGGCAAAGTCGCCAATTATCGTCAGAAGACGAGATCCACCGGCAATTGCTCATCTGCAGTGGATATACCCTCCGGATTTGAAGACCGTTTAATAGTCATTAATATTCATTAATAATTCATTAATATAACCGTTTTCATTAATATTTAAATTAAGTTTTTACCTACAAATTTTGCAGGTTCTTTGTTGAAATAAACTATCCATGCAATTTCAGGCACAACAGGTAAAATATCAGAGGTTTTCATTTTCCAAAAGTAGCCAAGTAGAAATGACTGGGTGCCAAAACTGACTGATATATTCATAAAATAGAGCAGTGATTCTCAACTTT
The DNA here is from genome assembly GCA_963978545.1 of Linyphia triangularis. NCBI lineage: Eukaryota > Metazoa > Arthropoda > Arachnida > Araneae > Linyphiidae > Linyphia > Linyphia triangularis. The sequence goes on along the minus strand of OZ021725.1, from coordinate 75,493,397 downwards.
TTTTTTTGTCGCGGCACACTTTTAACGATTTCAAAATTTGGCGGCATACAAAGAAAAAGATAAGTTTAAAAGTTGTTTACTTTACCTATCTATAATACACTGTAATACACCTATTATACACTGTGTAAAATAGTTTATGATAATTATTTGGAATGTAAAATAAAATAATATGTACTACAAAAACAACAGTACGTTTATTAAGGGATTAATTACAAATATACATTTCTAAAATTTGGCGGCATACTTTAAGAATTTGGTGGCACACAAAAGTGCCAGGCACAGTGGTTGAGAATCGCTGAAATTGAGGCTAGGAAATTTTCAAAACATAATATGCAAAGCCCACATGCATCCAAAGATAAAAATTTAGTAGGCTACAAATTTGCATCGTTGTTTCCTTCGTCAGCCTGTACCGCCGTTGAAAATCCAGGTCGTCATATAGCGTCATATATAATTTCTCTAAAAACTCCGAATCCGCTAGCAATATCAAATCATTCATGTTTAATTACTTTGCAAAGCAAGAGTCGAGAGTGAAGCGCAAAACAAAACAAACGTAACAAATTTATCCTCTGCGCATGGGCAGGTTATGAAATTCAGTCTCAACCGTGCTCGGGAGGAGGGTTGACATTAGCTGAGTTTATGAACTCTAGGTGGACATAACTCGGTGTTGAAAATAGCTGAAGACTACGACTTTCGCTAACCCTCGAGTTGAGACCGGTTTTTGGGAGGTTGAGATCTTATAACTCCGGGTTAAGATTTCGGGAAACTACGGCCGTAAGAGGTTTGATAATAACTTGAGATGACGATAATATGAACCGGGTCTTGGCTAATTCAGATTATCGGGAACACAATTTCATTCCCATGTAAGGTAATTAAGATGGTGAAATAGAGGATAGGGATGAAAGGGGTGTAATCATATTTTAAGTTGTGAACCAATTTGAACCGGATTTTTTTTCTCTCTAGGATACTAATCCAGAAAATCGGGAATACACAATCTCATTTCAATTTTTTTTCTAGGGTGGTGAAATGGGGGAGAGAGAGTTAAAGTGAGTAAGCTTGTAATTTGAAATTGGCTGAACCGATTTGTACCAGGTGATACCGGAAACTTCGGCCTAACAGCTGTTTGAGACAAGGCAACGCTGTGCATTTCAGCTAGTATAATTCTATAAATGTTCAAACAAATGTGTTTTTTTAAGTTAAACCAAAAGTGGTTATCGAGTTATCGTGATTCATCTTGAATTTGTGCCAAATTTGAGACCATAAAATCAGTTTGAGTGTGCCTTGAAACTTGTACCCGCGTTCGAAAAAAATCTTTAATAGCTTGCGATTGTGTGAAAACGTCTTCTAAGGTATTAGAAACCAACGATGAAACTAATGCATAAACAGTCTTGATTTCTGGTGTATTTTCGTTTATTTACTGAATATGGGAGCCAGGGATTGAAGTTTAAAAATAGCTACACTACACTCTGTCTATTATAGCTATGTCTAGTTTAAAAATAATCAGCCATCAATCAGTCATAAAACAGATTGTTTTTTTAGGGTAGGGCATGGTATTTCAAGTTCTGAAGAGAAAATGCTTCATTATTTTAGATTAATGGTTATTTTTTAATTTTTCATATAATATCAAATACTGTGTATAATTTGTTTTAATCTCGTTTTATTTTTCACAACAATAATAAAACTTATTGTATACATTATAAATTATAGAAAAAAGTTCATTGCAATTTTTTACAAAAAGGCTTTGTTTGCCACGGCATTGATGATCTCTTATTCATAGTCAGCAAGAACAAAAGTTGTAAAATATAATGACTACTCAGTAATGGCTTCCAAAGTACCATTGAAAAATAAAAACGTCTTTGTTCCACTTTTTAAGTTGTATTGTTTCGTTGAATTGCTGCTGGAAAGCACAAGAGCAACACAAAGACTTTAAACTTCTAGTTGTGATTTACGTGAAACTCACAAAAAATTCAAAAATTTGTTAAATAATTACCTGTGTAAAATTTGTAGCGTATGAAACACATAATTTGAAAATTTCAGGAAAGGAAATTCGTCCATTGACTTGATTTTATTTCTATAGTTTTTGCTGGGATTCGGTTTGGTAATTATTTAAAATTGAATGCGAACGTTATCATCTGCAACCTCCTATGAAGCAATCAACTTTGATATTCTCATTACACGGTGTTCTTTTCAACGGGGCCAGTTAGAAGCGCAGATAAAGAATCAAATTTCACTATGTGATTTTTTTTATATATAGATAAACATAATTTTAAATTTTCATAATTTTAACTATGATTATATGTGTTTACTATGGAGAAGTCCAGTTAATGTAACCTGATCGAAACAAACATCTCAATCCATTTTAAATTTTCTTAAAATAAACATGTAACCTTAAAAAAGATTTGGCAAATTTTTTCCATTTTTGGAACTCATTCCATGCAATGATAGGAATAAATGTTACTCCATCTCGTTCTTCATTAAGTTGCCCATAATCATGAAACGAGTAACTGAAATAACTTTATTGGAACACATAAGTTAAATCTAAGAGAAATATAAAACCCTGGTATTCTATTTCGATCTTAATTTGGTACATGGGCGCCCCCAGGATTTAAAAAAAAAAAAAAAAATTAAGGAAAAGATTTAAATTCCAAGATAAAAAAAGCACATATGCCAATTATATAAGTTATGTTGCAATGATTCCCCCCCCCCCCCCTTCCATTAATTTAGTCTTTTTTTTCTTTCCTATGTCGTTTTTTATAGCTACTTGGGTGATGATTTTCAGGCTCTTATTGTCTATGATTATTAGAGGCTGATAAGTAGAAGTATTTATTCCTTTTATTGGTATAATCATTTCCTGTGTAGTTCACAAAATTCTAGGAAAATATTTTGTTTTTTAAGTCATCGGATATACTATCTTAAAAGCTATTTTTAGAATTCAATTGAACATATTCCAATACTGCCTTCGTGTTTCATTTTGATTTATTATTATTAAATCCGAAACTTGGAAGAAATAAAATGTTACTCTTCTGTATTTTTGCAACTTCGAGTTCCTCTATTCTAAACACTGTCTCTTGAATGCCTTGAGATCTAGTTGGATGATAAAAAAATAGATAAAAATATATATTTTAATATTTTTACTATTTTGTATTTTTTTCTCTTTAACAGGGTTGCGCTTTCAAAAATATATACCATGCATTTTAATTATTCTCAAAGAGAGATTATTAAATACATTTATAAAAAAAAAATATTGATTTTGATAAAATTTAGTCTTGCATCCCCTTGCAAATATTCCTGGGGGCGCCCATGATTTGGTACTATCTACCAAACAGAAGTTCTTGAACGGGGAAAGAAAAAAAAATATGCTTCAATTATTCTCACTTATAAAGGAATTCCAATACTTATATCCATTCGTACACATTTAACATAATTTTTTTTTTTTGCGGAAGTGATTAACAAAAGATGAAATTAAGAATTCAAAAAAAAAAAAATACCATAAGTATTGTAAGAATGGTTGGAAAAGTAGCGACTAAGATTATTCAAAAACAGTATAAGCTGCTGAGTGGGTCACAGGGCCTCTTCAATTTTTTGGGGATCTGGCCCCACTATTATATACGCATCATAACGATATTGTTGAATCATTTCTATACATAATTTTTTCAAGCATTAGACTAATGTGGGCAATTATTGGCTACAAAATATTTCCAATTGGGTTTGTGGGGGAATCAATATTTCCCTTGTCTAAACTGTTAGTATGTGGATTGATTGTCCGGCGTTGTCTCCAGACAATGTCTAGCAAAGTGATCTAGTGACTTTTTTTGGAGAGGTATAGTAGGCAAAAAAAAAAAAAATCTGAACAATATTTTTGATTTTAAAGTGTGTTACAATTCACATATGTTTTGTTTACGTCATTCTATAAGACTATATGAAACAATTTATTATGAAGACTATTAATTATTTTTCAAACTTGATTTGAAAACTTGAATTCCATACACTTCTTTATGTCACACACTTCTTTCAATCTGAGCTTCTACACACTAAAGCTAAAATTTTACTATTTAATGTTAAAAAACATGGTTATAGGTTTGAGGGAAAGTGTATTGAAGTAGCGGAGTAAGCCTAGTTTCCACTTTAAGACAAAACTGTAAGAATTTCAAGGAGGTTGGTTGGTTGGTTGTATTCAGATTATCTGGCGCCGTCAGCAACACGAGGGCTATAATGCGCCGAAACATTCGTTATTAGACAAGCCAACATACATTTACAAACACCCATGCCAACACGGGACTCGAACCCGCAACCTCGCGGTCTAGAAGCTAGCATGCTAATCACTATACCGTTTGGTCGGCAATTTCAAGGAGGACAATAGAAGTTTCTTAAGAAGAAGTTTTTATGACAACTCAGATACCTACGAAGTTGCAAGCGTTTTAAAAAAGGGGTTGCTGATTGGATTGAAGGAGTAAGGCCTCTTTCCCACGGTGCGGACACGGGCTCGCAAATTCATGCCTTTTCACACGAGCCCATATCTGTGGACGTTTCGCTCGCATCTTTGAGGAGTTGGATTATTATTTTCACCCAATGAATGCAGTATGAGGATAAGCGTTGATTAAAAGTATTCAGTAATTTTTTAAGTTTTACTTTGTAATATAAGTGTAAAATTTGAGTATGGATAAAATAGGTTACTGTTCTTATATCTCCTTTATTTTAGAAGGAAATGTAGAGATATGCATTTGTTGGATCATCCTATTAATGATGGCCTGCCTAAGACGTGTGCGATCGTACACTTGTGAATTTGAAAAGGGGCGTCGAAATGAGAAAAATATTTAAAATAATAATATTATATGATAATATGGTAAAAATAAAAAAATAATATGGTAAAAATGTAAACTAATAAAAACATTTTCCGCTACTAAAGCTAGGAAGGTTCCACTTCAAAGTGAGTAATACAGATTATTTTAATAAATTTTTGTAATATTTTTTTAACATTTTTTTTTTCTATCAATATTAAATCAAAACTTTTGTTGTAGTTAAAGAAATGTTATTTTCTAACTGACAAAATTATAAACTGAGTAAAAGATTTTAGGAGCTTGCCCATTACACAAATACAGTACACCAACGTCTCTTTAAGTTTGAAAAAGTCCATTAAAATAATGAGTAACAGAAAAAGTCATTTTAAAATATAAAAATAATGAAAAGGTACTAAATACTTTACTATTTATTACTACTTATTCGTTTCAGTTTTTAATCTCTTTAAAATGCCAACTTCAGGTATTATAAGTTCCAGCAAATTTTATTTATAGAGTAGAGCCCCCATACCATTTTCGGAGGATTTTCTTTACCCATTTTCATTATAAGGGTCACCAAAACTCATTTATGCACACACTGCATTTTACTCTTAGACCGGCATTGTAGTTGAACAAACAGCTAAGATAATACAAATACTGATTAGTAGTATTAATTTATAGTCGGAAACTTTTACTTACCGATGTGGGATTATCTTCCTGTTTCCAAAATACCAAAAAGTGGAGTTATGACCTTTTTACTCTAAGCCGATGTTATGTTTTAGAAAAAAAAGTTTCAATACTAGTATACATTGGAAAAATTGTCCTTAACTTTTGAATTAGATTCACACTTAGCAAGTGTTAGAAAACTATCATATCTGCATAAAAATTATTCATTTGAGGATTGATTATTTATAAATTCACTAAAGGGTATAATCCCGCCCCAATCATAATTGAATTTGTAATTTATTTAAAATTTCAAATTTAACGACAAACAACACCCAATGATTTGATACAAGGAACCGACTAAAATTGAAAATTTAACTGAAATATGTTTTTTATAATTTTGTTTTGAAAGTATTTAAAATTACCAATTTCTTATAAAAACGTCAAGATTCAAAATGAAGTTAAAATTCAATTATTGTATGGATGTGTTAGATCTCTGTAGTTTTTTTTTTATCCCGCATAATACTTTTTAAATTGCAAATAAAAAATTTATTAGTTAATTCAAACTGAAGTTATCGATGAAAATTGTTGAGATATACCAACTTCTGCGGGCCCGCACGAAGGTTTAAAAGTTGCGGACCGCTCTCGGCACTGTGTGAAAAGCTCATTTTAAAATACATTGGTGAAACCACAAAGTGAAACTTTTTACGGGTCCGCACTCGCATCCGCGCCTGCCCCGTGTGAAAGAAGGCTACACGGCGCGGTGGGAATGGTGCGAGCTTTCCTAAGAATCGACCAAGCATGAATGAAACATTTACAAAATAGCTGAATTGAAAGAGTCGAATGGAAACTTTTAAATGGCATTGTTGGATGTGTCCTAATTTTATGAATTTAGGGTCTTTGGTTGAGCTAAAATGTTTCGGCGATGGGGTATGTAAAGCTGTCATTTAGATGACTGTATAAAACTCTCAAAATAAAAATGTCTGTGTGCAGTACTAATTCATAGAATATATTAGAGACTAAAAATTTATCAACAATGCACAATTTCGGTTTACATGCTTGTAATATGTTAAATAGTACGCCAGCAGGAAAAATAGGAAGCAAAGCAAAAGAACATCAATGTTAATCAGATGTATAATTTGGTGGATCTAAATTTTGATTTCAATACTTTTCTGGTTTGCCAATTAAGCGGGACCTATCTACTCCTCTCACTTTTTACTTTTAATTACCCATATGTATGCATAGGGTAATGGAAGTATATATAGCATATATTCGGTAAAAAGGGAAAAAGGGGGGGGGGGGCGAATTATATATATATATATATATATATATATATATATATATATATATATATATATATATATATATATATATATATATATATATATATATATATATATATATATATATATTTGCATTTCTCCACGTTTTGGAATATTCTGATTTCAAAAAAGTTGTCTAGAAAAATTGTCTGTCGGTGTGTATGAGTATACGTGGTCAGCATAACTCCCGAGAAAATGGACCAAAAGGATGTTGAAAATTCTTGTGTGGGTTAGTAGTGGTGACCCTGAGACCTACCATTAAGGTTTTTGTCAAAATCGCGCGTTCGCATAAGGTACCCTAGTAGCAATTTTACCTCGGGCGGTGATCGGAATTCCATCCCCAGGTGAATCGCCGGTGATTGGCGATTCACCGGAAACTCACCCTAAACTTATCTTTCCCTTGACAAGTAATCTATTTTGTCCCCGTGGCCGGCCATTGGCCGATGTCCGGAAACTGATCGAATTCGAGGAGAAGCCGGCAAGAATTGGTTTGAAGGCCGAGGTAAAAGGGGGAAATACGAGCACTATCCGAGGAAAATTTTGCTCTCAAGAAATATTGAAACGATGGTCGTTATTTTCTCGAAAATATCAATTAATAAACATTAAATAATTATAAAGATGTAAGTATCGAATATTAAAAACGGCAAGTTAAAATAATGCAAAACTAAAATATTTACCCACAGCACGTAATTCCTTATTTGGTAGTATTTCCAGTGACATATTAAGAGTACAAATCGAAGTTATAACACCACCAAATTACTCACGCCAGAATTGTGTAAATTACTTACCCTGGGATCGAACCAAGGGTGATCCTTTCCCAAGCGCGTTGACGTTGCCACTGGACTGTTGTTACTTGTGATTCTTGGTATAGCAATTGTATTGTAGTACAAAACTCTACTATCATACAGACTTTGCAAGGAAATTGACCGACATTTTTTTTTTATATATGGGGAATTTTCGGAAAATAGCAAATCTTCCATAAATTTGGGAAAATGATATTAATTTATTTATTATAGCAAAAAAGTATATATAGTGTCAAATAAATAGTGTCGCCATCTATTTTGTAAAATTTTAACTAATTTACGTAAATTTTATGATATTTTTTGAAATGCAATTTAAGAGTTTACTTAATAATTTTGACATTTAAAAAATTATATTTAATTTTTAAATTTTTTAAAAAACTATATTCAATTTGATTAACTTTTTGAAACATATAAACATATTTTTATTTTACTTAAAAGATGTTTAAAAAACGGACCAAAATGAGTTCAGCAAATTATAATGAAAACTATTTAAAAACAAGGACTATATTTTTATTTTATATTGAAATTGAAATGGAGAATTTATTTTTAATTTTAGAAAATTGTTCCTATATTTTTTACTATATAAAAACTTTTATTTATGGATTTTATTGACGTATTAGATAAGCAATATATAATTATGTGGTTTGCATTTTTTCAAAATATATTTTTACATTTATAATTTTTCGTACACTTATTTTTAAAATATTTTTCACTTATTTTTAAAATATTTTTCACTTATTGCCAAAGCGAAATGTTTAGCAAATTGTATACTTGATTTAAATTTGAAATACATTCAAGGATCGCCTCTAATTCAGTGGAATGGCAAGAAAAAGAAACATAAGTTTTTTATCGCCTGTCCCCGATGTCGTTCTGATATCTTTTGCCGATCAAAAAACGATGATCAGAAATTCCACCGGCCACCGATGTTGGGAAGATATCTTTTGCCGATGAGTTTAGGGTCATCGGGAGACGAGGAAATACGGGTGTGTTTAGATATCAGTCTGGGGAATCGCCGATGACTTTGATGAATTCCGATCATTGGCCGACGAAACGCCATGCAGTGATTGCTACTAGGGTAGCTGTCATTGAAAAAAATCATATTTTTCAATTATTGTTAAGAAACGGCTCTAATGATTTTGATAAAAATCGATGTGGTAATACCTTTTAACCTTTTAAGGTGTCCTAAGCATCCCCACCTCCGAAATTCTGGTAAAAAGTTGAAAAACGAATACCTTTAAAGCAGAGAGTTCTCTTTCCTTGAGCATACCCCAACTTAAGAAATTTTTTTTTTTTTTTTTTTTTTTTTTGTAAAAGACCCATACAAGAATTACCTCAAAAAAGAACTCCAAACAGGCCATTTTTTTTAATGCATGACGAAAATATAAAAAAGATATATATGACACAAATTGACATCAGTATTATAGTGTAATTGAAAGTTGTGCGATGTTCCACAGCCGTAGTTTTTTATTGTCTTGTTCAGATTATTTATGCCTTCAACTTCATAGGCTAAAAATGCATGTAGAAACTGAAACTGAAAGTTAGCAGTAATCAGCTTTTCATTCACAAAAAAATTTGCGCATGCGTCTGAAAATTTCCAGGTTTTTAAAAAGTTATCCAATTCAAGGCTTCGTCAGTAGTCGTTTCAACCTTTTTATCTGTATAAAATTTCATTCTGAGAAAATTGGAGTTTAACTTTTATCTACAAAATTTTATATTTTTAAACTTACGCTCACGAATCTCCTAGAACTTCAGAGATCAAGCAGCAGGCGAACCATTATTTGCCCACATCTCAACTCCACTCAAACGCATGCGCGTGCTGCAATTGTCAGATTGTCAGTGAGTGACACCTTGGTTTTTCTAAATTACAAATTATTATATTTGATAAAAAATGGCGTTAAAAGCAGTAGTTGGGGCAAGTAAGTAATTTATGTAACTCTATTTAAGGTTTATATTTTCTATTTGTCAAATATTTAGTAGTTATAAGTGTATAGTTTATTTTATTCTACCGACACCGAATTACTCTTGATCATCTCTACCCATATGATGTTGGAAGGGGTGTGTTTACATCAAAATTTTGGAATTTGAGTAGATTTCTTTTGGTTTTGATTTTTTTTCAATCGTTTTTACTATTAAATGGCTTGTTAAATACAGTTATAAAATATGGGTTGATCTTTCTTTCAGAAATTATGAATGACGTTATTAGAGCCTGCAAAAAGAAAGGGGACTGGAAAGTCCTTGTTGTGGATAAATTAGGAATGCGAATGATTTCAGCATGCTGTAAAATGCATAGAATTGCCCAAGAGGGCATCACAAGTGAGTTTTTAATTGTAACTACACTCTTAAATAATTGGTGTTTGATCCCTCCCTTAATCACATTCAGATGCGTATTAACCTCTTCTGTTATTTACTTTCCAGAAATGTATTTTAGCGTCAAAGTTTAGACATATTTATGCTCTTTTGTTTTTAATGTTAAACAAAATCCTCATTAAATCTTAAAGTAACATAATTTAAAAAATTTGAGCTTTTATCATTTTTTTTTTTTTTTTTTTTTAAATTTTAGTAATGAAATTATTATTATTTTTTTTTTTTTTCATTTTAAGCATTTATTATGTCCTGAAAGTATTTATTCTCAGTTATTATGCAAGGTATAAAGTGTTATATTATGTTTTTTTATTCCTCGATATAAGGTATTTAGGACTCGTGTGATGACATTTTCTAATATTTTTTTACTATGATATATACTTTGGCATCAACCTTGGCCAGTTTACTTATTTAATCAAGCAGCTCTGAACACAGTCTTAAATTAATTTTCCATTCTTCTATGTGTTTTGTGCTTTTTGGCAGTTCATCAAAAATCGTCTCATTTATTTGCAAAACAAATTTTATATATAGATAGTTGTGTGTTGGGTATAAAAACAGTTCAAAATTTTCATAGAGAGTAATTCCGGTACTTACGTATTAACGCAAGCAGGCCAAAATTCGCATAAATCGACAAATATGGCGACCCTACTTACGGCAACCGAAGTTCGCCAAATTTGGCGACACTACTTACAGCAACCCTACGTGTTTACGTGGTTTTCGTAAAGAAATTATTTTGCTTACTGGTTAAATTGAATGCCGTCAAATCGCTCCAACCTGGTTGTGATAATACGTAAGTACCGTAATTCCATATCAAACTGCTTAAACAATTTGCACCGAAATAAAATAAGCTTTCAGTATTGATTTGCTTGTGGTATTTTTCTAAAAAGTGAGGCCCTTATTTTGCATACCTTTTTTTTATCGAAAAAAGTCATTTTTGTTTTGATTTTGTATTATTCGGATGGCCAGAAACCGTCCAAGAAAATCCCTGAACATCGTGATTGAGTGGAGTAATATTGTTAATACTTAATATTTTCTAAAATAGTTTGTTGCCTTTTTGTCCCTGTTTCGAGGATCCCCATTTTTTCCAATCTGGACTAGTTTTTCCCAAAATAGTATACTTTTTCCCCATGTGTTTGGGTAAAAGATTTTCCCTCTTCGCGCTCCTTTCCTCGCAGATTACTTCACAAGCGCTTCACAACAGAGATACACTTTGGTTGTGATTGGTTGCAAATGGCACTGACCTTCTACGATTGGTTATTGAGGTTACGTGGCATCCGGATGTTTTGAGGTTCTGCGCATGAGGCATAGACAACTAAAACAGATGTTGATGGAATACAAAGCACTACAATATCGCTCTTTATTGTAAGAATGTTTAAATGTTTTCTTATAAACTAGAATAATGGCATATTTGCATTGTTTTCTTAATTGCTGAGATTTGAATTTACTGGAAATGTAGTTAATAAATGAAAAAGCGTTTTTGATCTGATCGCACAATATGAATGTCTGTTACTGATATCTTTGGTACTGAGAAGTACTTTCCTTATAAATATAATGCTTCATTCTGATTGAATTGTACTTTTTCTGGAAAGCATTGTCTAACATTACTAAGTTAAATAAAACATTTGTTATATTAAATCCCAGCACGTATTAAGTTCTTCCAAAGTATTTGAAATGTAATTATTATATAATGTGATAAATTTCATTATATCTTTAAAATTGGCAAATCATCCCTTCCACATGCTTTTTTTGTCGGATTTTTGGATATTGTCCCTTCTGCTAGCTTTTTTTGGTTATTGTCCCTTCTGCTAGCTTTTTTTGGTTATTGTCCCTTCTGCTAGCTTTTTTTGGTTATTGTCCCTTCTGAATGCATTTTGAAAAAAATTTGGATTACCTCCATTTTGCTTTCCGACCAATCTCGTCCTTTTTTTTTTAAACATCTTTAACTTGTAAATTATGTACAAATTGTTGGTTTGTGTATGATTTCGGTCACTTTGCTTTTTTGCCAATCTCATCTCTGTTGCTAGTAACTGAAAAGATTTTGTAAAATGTAGCTGAGATGTATTTATATTTTTTATACTATTAATGTGCCTTCATAAGTTGTTTCCTTAAAGTATTATCTGCTTAGAATCTTGAAATGGATATCTATAGATTCCCATCTGGCCATTGACAGCCAATATCTATTTTAAATGAAGTTCTTATATTTTTGCATTGAATAGTTATAAGAAGCCCATATACTATTTTCTATGTATGGATATGTTTGCTTTTTAGTTGTAGAAGACATAGAGAAAATCCGTGAACCTTTACCCAATATGGATGCAATTTACCTGATAACTCCTACTGACAAGGTATTTTTACTTTTACAATTAGTAAATTTAAATTCTAAATTTTATTCAGAAAAATGGTTAAAACTGGATTGTTTGAAGAAGATGTAATAATATATAACTTTTTTTTTCAAATAGTCACTGAATGCAAAGTTCTTTTTGCTATACATCATGTATTGATTTGTTAATGTTATGTCTTTTTTCAACATTGGAATACTAAATTTTGATTTCTTGGAGGAGGTCGAATGGAGTGTTAGTTGAAGGCATGATGGCGTTTTACTAAGTACAATGTGTTGAATAGGAAAAGTTCTAAATTTTGATATGCCTTTTTTGAAGGTTGTGTAATTTAAAAATTCCTTTGTTGGTAGGTGTGATATTTTCTAATTTGTACTGTATTCAAACCCTTTCTATAAATACTGGGCAGCATTGATTATCCAAATACCGATCAGCAGAAACTGTTCCAGTCGGCAAATTAAAAATACTTTACTTTTTTCCCCCTCTTTCTTAATTAATTGAATTATTTCAGATAATTGAAATCTCTACTGTACTCTGTTAATACTTGGGTATTTGAATACTAATGTTATTACTTTTGTAAAATTTTGCATCTTCTTTAAAAGGAGTAAGAACATAAATGTTCTACAAATTCCAAAGGTTGCTTATTTTATACACTTACATATATATAACAGATTTAACTAGTCTGATTTTTTTTTTGGAGAAGGGGGGGGGGGGGATTTTAATTCCATCGCAATAGATTAAAAAATTTATTCAAATGCACTTTTTGTAGTTTTCCTTTTAACATTTTCTGTGTGAACACCCTTTACCAATTTATAAGAGTGAAAATTTTAATCTGGATAAATGATACTTCTCCACTGTCTTTATGTTTTTATTTCCCTCAAATCCTGCAGTTTCATCAATGGTAAATAAAACACCTGTTCTGTGATATTTGACTGCAGGATTAAGTTACAATAAATTAATCTTGTTATGCCCCTTATACATTTTCTCAAGATCCAGATAGGCTTCTCTATTCTCCTCCTCAGTAAAAACCTACTGCAATGTCAATTTCATATAAAGATCCTGAAGTAGCAGTTTTAACATTAAACTTTTTTCTCAATTGAATTTTGAATTTCCTATGTAGTAGAAACTGTATTTTCTTTGTTTTCTGCATGTCAGCACATTACCATTTGAAATTAGTCTCTTTGATCTTCTAACAAATATTGTTTCACAATTAAAACGTAATTGAGATATTGCATAGAAGGAATTTACTTTTACAAAAGAATGTCAGAAACAGTACATTTGAAATGCATTATAAAATAATTTTTTACTTTTGCATTTCTTTTCCTACGTGCAGGATATTTCTTACGTTTTCATACTTAACAGCATTTTTAATTAGGAGAGTAAGACTTTTTCTATGTGTGTCATGGTTGACTTACATGTCTAATATCAGGGCTGTGGATATATGGGAAGTAGGAGGAGTCAGTAATGACTTATGTCTAGATATAATAAATACATTTACTTTGTTAAATGTATCCCATATGTCACATAATAAATTTCAATTTTATTAACTCTCGTTTCTAATTTTTGAATGTTAAATCAAACCTCTTCAATATTAGATTTTGGTTTATTATTTTTCATTTGTTAATGCTGTTAATTTTTTGTAATGAAATTAACTATGTAATGGTATTTTTATAGTTTTGTTGTATAATGCTATTGGTGTTTTTTAATTTTGTAGTCCGTTGAGCGTCTAATGAGAGATTTTCAACCCAATCGAAATATGTACCGCTCTGCTCATATTTTTTTCACTGAAGGTTGGTAAAATTTATATTTATATCGGTTTCTTATTTACTTGGAATGAATGTAAATAGAATAATGACAAATATAGTTTCTCATTTGTGTACTTGAAATATTTTACATGTTGTGCAAGTCACTAACTGCAAAAAAGTATATTATGACTTTAATACTAATAAATATATATTTCTAGCTTGTGGAGACGAATTATTTAACGAGTTGTGTAAGTCACCTACCGCGAAGTACATTAAGACTTTGAAGGAAATCAATATTGCTTTTCTGCCTTATGAATCTCAGGTACTTAATTTTATATTAAGTAATCAGCTTTAAATGTATTACAAACTATTTTATGGAGCTTATCAATCTTGCATTTTGAATAAACATAATATTGTTGGAATGTTGATGGAGTTTTAAATTGTATGTTTGTTTTGAGGCATTGTAAAAATAGAATGATTAATTTTACTGAACTTTTGCAGGTTTGTCGTAATGAGTCATTCTTGTAAAGTAACGATTCTTCATACACACAATGCACACTTATTTTTGCTGTAGTTCATTTAGTTGTAGCTTAGCTTACAACTTGGAATAACTTTTCATAGAAGTTGTGATTTATCAAGAACTTTTATTATTTTAATACACAAAACAAAATAAACTAGAGGTGTGGAACATCGCACAACTTTCAATTACACTATAATACTGACGTGGATTTGTGTCATTTATCGTTTTTATATTTTAATCCTTCATTTAGAATAAATGGCCAGTTTGGCGATATTTTTTGCAATAATTCTTGTATAGGTTTTTTTAAAAAAATTCTCCAAAATGGTGACATACTTTTCGATAATCCTTATATTATCCTTTATTATAAGCAAGACTGAGAGAAGTAAAAACGATCATTGATTAGGTATGCTCAAAGAAAGAGAACTCTGTGTTGAAGGCATTCATTTTTCAATTTTTACGCCATTAAAACATTTTTACTGGAATTTCAGAGGCGGGAATGCTTAGAACACCTTAAGAGGCAATACCACAGTGATTTTTATCGAAATCGTTAGAGCTGTTTTTTATAAATCATTGAAAAACATGATTTTTTCAATGGCAGCTACCTTATGCACATGCACGATTTTGACGAAAACCTTAATGGTAGGTCCCATGGCCTCCACTAACCCTCATACCAAATTTGAACATCGTAGGTCAATTTGCTTAGGAACTATGCTGACCACAGACACACACACAGACATTTTTTCTAGGTCACTTTTTTCAAATCAGGATGGTCCAAAATGTGGAGAAATGCAAAAAAAAAAAATTAATTTTTTTTTACCGACTGCTATACTTTCATTACCCATATATATATATATATATATATATGTGTGTGTGTGGGTAATTGAAAGTAAGAATATTGCCTGTCAAAAATCTTAAACTCTTTAACTCTTTTTAACTTATTTGTACTATTATTTAAATTACTTACCATCCATTATATATTTTAAAAAAAGTCTTCAAAACTGTACTTACAGAAATGAAACTTACTATTTTACAAATGTTATTGTTTAACTCAAGATAAATATTACATTGTTATATAAGTTCCAGCATGTGCGAGTGCCCAACGTCAGTTAAAATAGGAAAAACTAAGAAATTGATAATTCAAGAAGTATCAAGGATTTTCCTCTTTTAAGACCAATCAGAGATTTTAGTTTTTCTTTTCATTTAAAAGTTGAAAAGTGGTAAACCATCAACAAGAAATTGCATTTTTGTGATTGGTTAATTGCATTTGAGAATTCAAATTTGTTTTTTAAGATATCTTGATTTTTTTGTAAGTTTTTACTTTTAATTGCCCATGTGTTAACATACAATAATGAATGTATTGCATTCAGTAAAAAAAATCAGTTTTTAATTTTTATACTTTTTGGCAAGTTGTAAATTAATAAAAAAAAAAAAAAAAAAAAACCTAGAAAAAATTTCCATCTGTGATCAGCATAACTCCTGAATGACTTGATCTACGATGATCAACTTTTGTACTCAATTTAGTGGTGATAAGAATTACTGCCAAACTGGCAATATTTTTTAATGAATGGAAATATAAAATAGTGAATAACACCATTTTACATCAAATTTAAATACGACCAGATTGTGTAATTGAAAGTTATGCAATGTTCCACACCTCCAGTTTTTTATGAGAACATAACAGAAAATACCCTCTCCAAAAAATGAAGCTTTTGTTAACAATTTATTTTAAACTCAGTAATTTGTTATTTAAAAAAAAAAAAATATTTAGTTATTTTTGATGTGTTAATTTGCTTAAGTTTTAGTTTTTGATAGTTTACACTTGTATTAGTATAATATTATGGATAACTTAGAATTAACAGGCAAATTAAAATTTTCTTTCCTCTGGACACCCTGAGTTTTTGTAGATAAAAAAAAAAAAAACTATGTAACTCGTCTATAATAATGTTTTTATTGAGCTCCTGTATTAATTTCTACATTATCTATTCAAGATATTTTCATTGGATTATCCGGAAACATTTTCAATGTACTTCAACCCTTCAAAGACTTCTCACTCTGCAAATTTAGAACGTATAGCAGAACAAATTGCTACAGTGTGTGCTACACTTGGAGAGTATCCTAACCTTAGATATAGATAGTAAGTGAATTAAGCTATATCTAAATATGTTTCAAACAGAACTTAATATTTTAGAAATTAAATTAATATTTTTCATATTGAATATAGGCGAAAATTAAAATTTCTATATTAGGAAGTTTCGATGAATATCAACATTTTAATTTTAAAAGTATACTTTAAATTTGAGTGTAAAAGACATAACATTTATTTGTGCATTAATAGTCAAATTATTTTGTCTTGCATCTGTGCGGACTTATAGCTGCTTGCTACATCACCAAATTGAAATGATTGATTTTTATAAAATTGATGTTTGTACTAAAAGGGGAAGGGGGGGGGGGGAAATGGAAGGATTGTTTGAAGGTATACAGTACTTCTTTGTTTCAAGTACACATTTAGATGTTCTTGACTCGTTTATTACATCCTCTTATTAAAGAATACAAGTCCTGTTTCTAAATATTCTTGCACTTATGCTACTTATTATTAAGTGTCTTTGCCATCTGTACGTTAACTTTCTTTGAAAATAACAGGAAGTTTACCATCTACAAAATTTTTCCATAACAGTCAACAACATTTTTTAATTAAAATATAAGATTAGATTTTTGAGCTGTCTTGTTAATCCAATTTGCAAGAAAATTAATTATTAGGCATTGTTTCAATTAAATACATGCATTTTATATTGGTTTCCTGTCATGATTAAATAATTGTTTAAGATTTCCTTTTCTTATTGCATACCTTTAAAGATTTTTTAATTGTATAATAGTCACTGTCTTTGTAAAATTTGGACTATCTCAAAAAATTATAAACAATTAAAATTAGTTTCTTTAAAAAGTTTAAATGAATGTTTCAATGAAAATATAATACTTTTTAAATTAAAATATCAGTAACTTTTTTTTATTAAATATTGTAAGTTAAAGATTGTCTATTATATCTATTAATGGTGTTATTATATATTTTTTATCTGCAGTATTCTTGTAGTTTATGAGCGATATAATCTGCAGTTGTTTCTATTCAGTTATTTGTATTAAAAAGTTAATTTTTTTAGTGATTTTGATCGCAATGTCGAACTTGCACAATTAATTCAGCAGAAGTTAGATGCCTACAAAGCTGATGAACCAACAATGGGCGAAGTAAGCATTTTTCATAATTTTAGAAGGCAAGACTTAATTGTTTCAATTACTTTATTTCAAATTTTTATTAAAGGGGCCTAAAGAAAGGGGTTTTGTGTAAAAAAAACAAAAAAAATTCCGAGATATAGTCAGTTTTCGTTCCAATTCTGCCTGAAAAATTCTTTGCCAATTTATCCTAATAAAGCTGCATGAAAGACAGGGTAAGACTAATTTCAAATGTCATTTATTAAGTAGACCAACCTTTGCACCATGCAAATACTGAAAATTTTACTTAATACTTTGGAGTCTGAAATAAACATTATCTTAATAACATGGCATTTAAAAATAGATTCTCCCATTTAAGTTAAGTAATTTTGCTACTTCTGCTTAAATTCCTAATTTCTTTTCCAAGCAACTCCAAAAACTAATTTTCACTAAATGTCCTCAGAACTAATACCATTTTACAATACTACTTTGAAAGTAAAAAAAAATTGAAGAGGGAGAGTTAATATTTGGCTTATAATATAAATGCATATATTTTTTGCATTTTGATGAATTAAGTATTTTTGTGTATTTCATATTTTTCTTGCTTAGTTGACTGCTTGATTATTAAAAGTGTGCTCCTGCAATATAGAAATGATAAACAATGCTTTCCATTAAACATTTGATTCCCAAATTGTTAATATTTGTTTCAATTTTGAATATTCAATTACTACATAATTATGACACCCTGCTTCAAATAAAAAAAAATTCTGCTCTAAAAACACTTTATAATGGTCAAACTATTTTATTTTTGCTTCATCGAAACTCTTAAAGCCAGGTAACAACTTACCATAAAGTTAAGAAGTATCAGTTGTTTTTTAAATAATTTAATTTTGGATAAATTTTTGTGTTTTATTCTGCAAATACATTGTCTTTGGTCTCAGGGCCCAGAAAAAATGAGGTCTCAACTTCTGATCTTGGACCGAGGTTTCGACTGCGTATCCCCACTCCTCCACGAGTTGACTTTTCAAGCCATGGCTTACGATCTGCTGCCCATTCAAAATGACGTATACAAATTCGAAACTTCCACTGGACCTGATGTCAACATGAAAGAAAAGGAAGTGTTACTTGATGAAAATGACGATCTCTGGGTGGAATTACGTCATCAGCACATTGCCATCGTGTCAACGTATGTTAATACTTCTCAAAATAGTATTTCAGGGTGGCCAGAAGAAAAAAGAAACAATGTAGAAAATTATCAATTGTGATAATATAAGGATTTTTTAATTTGAAAAATTTTAATAAATCAATAGGTTTAAAAAAATATGAAAGTTATAAAAATCCAAGATTATAAATATCCATGAGCTGTTTCTGCTAATTTTCTTAAATCTTGTATCTAATTTGATTAAATTTTAAAAATAAAATCCTTTGCTTTTATTTTAAGCAATGTTTTATCAATTTAATATTTTCAGGAAATTGTGTATTCATTTTTTGTACAATATTTCTTTAAAATTAATTTACCTACCTTTGTTACCATTGTAAAATTAAACTGGAAAAGGAATTGTCAAGGGAACCTATGGACATCCTGTGATAGCCTTTTAGAGTTGTTTCTTTTTGTTTCCCTAGTCTGAACAAGATTTAATCTTTTGTTGTAGGAGTGTTACAAAGCAGCTAAAAACTTTTATTGAGAGCAAGCGGATGACTGCATCGACCGATAAAGCTAGTTTCAAAGACTTGTCTGTAATGATTAAAAAGATGCCTCAGTATCAAAAGGAGCTGAGCAAATACTCAACGTATTTGCACTTGGCTGAGGATTGCATGAAATGTTATCAGGGAGCTGTTGACAAATTGTGTAAGGTTGAGCAGGTATGTAAGCCAATTAGTATTTTTGTATGCTCTATTGAAGCAATCTTAACTTAAAATTTGATTAATTTAAGTTTTTTGACATCAAGTTATAAAGTCAAAGGGAATTGTGTGTGTGTAGAAATGTACAAGTTGCAAAATGACATCTGTCAAACTTATTTATGATAATTTAGTATGTGTAACCAATAATATTAATTTTCTAATATGTGTATATTTAGACACAAGATAGAGATGTAAGGTATATTTGACAATCTAAGTACACTTACCATTCAATATTTTTTATTTTCAGGATTTGGCGATGGGCACGGATGCCGAAGGTGAAAAGATTAAGGACCCAATGCGAAATATTGTTCCCATTTTACTTGACGGTGCAGTGAGCACTTTTGATAAAATCCGTATAATATTGCTCTACATTTTGTCCAAAAATGGTAAGGGTTTTTGTTTGATACCTTTAAGCTTATTAAATGAGAACTTGTTATGATTTATTTTTATTGAAATAGATAAAATAATTGTGGTTTGTTTCAAATTTTAATAATTTTTAGCAAATTTACAAACTGTTTTGTGTAATAAAGTTCTTTGAATCTAGTTTCTTATGATTGATTTTCTCTCTATTGTAAAAATACAATTGACTAGGAATTATCAGGGAAATGTCTCGCAATAGATATATAGTTTTTTTTTTTTTTTTTTTTTTTGTATATAAGTGTCTGCTATATACAGTATTAAAACTCATTTAGTTCTGATATATAGTATCAAGTTAAAACTCAAAATGTGTCGCATTCTAGGTATAACTGAGGAAAATCTAGCCAAGTTAATCCAACATGCCCAAATTCCCCCTACAGAAAAGGCAATGATTACCAACATGGCAATGCTAGGGGTGAATATAGTAACAGATGTAAGTGTCCTATTTTCTAGTTTGGCTATGAAGAGCTTCCATTCTTCAATCAAAAGGTTTTGTGTGTATTTGTATAATTAGTCCTTATTTATTTTATAGGGTAGTCGTAAGAAACCATACCAGGTTCCTAGAAAAGAGCGAATTACAGAACAGACTTACCAAATGTCCAGGTGGACTCCAGTTGTTAAAGATATTATGGAGGTACCAAATCCCTATATACATTTAAATATTATTAAAATATGTTCATAAAAATTGACGAATGCATTTAAAATGTAGATTTCTGAAGTTACATTAGTTTTTATTTTTTAGCTTAAATTTCCTTTCCAGGGGTCTATGCAGAAGGAAATTTAAGTCTTCCCCTTCACAAAATTGCATGTCCAAAAAACGGACCCTTCACAAAATTCCATAATCAACAAAAGGACCCTTCACAAAATTCCATGTCCAACAAACTGACCTTTCACAAAATTCCAAGTTAAAAAAAAAACGGGACCTTTATATCATTTCCAGTTTGAAAATGAACCTATTACAAAATTACAAAGTTTATTTTATGCCAAAAGGAGAAAATGGCTCGCTTGCCCACTTGTTGATTTTAAGGAAGTGACGTCATGGACGCCAAACCATATGCTCAAAATATATAAGATTGGAAATTTTTCACAAAATTAATATTTTTTCACAAAAATAGGACCCTGTAAAAAAACCCTGGATAGACCCCTGATTTCAAAATGTAATGGCTTTGAACAAAATAATAGAGATTACCTTTTTTATTTCAGTATTTAGAAATTTGTTTGAAATTTTAAATCTTTTATAAAATTACAACTTACAGTTGGTTGCATACATTTTTTTTTATTCAAAATAAAATTAAGCATTCGAATAATTAAACATAGGCTTGATGCCACTTTTATAAAGTTAAATTTGAATTAAGAAATTAATTGCATTTTAATGTCGAATTGAATGATAATAAGGTGATTCCAGAGGTATTGCACTTCTCTAATTCACCATTCACCACATTCTCTAATTGCTACTCCATATACCCATTTTGCCTAAGGTGCCGGGTTTGAATCCCAGGTTAGGCATGGATTGTCACTATGGTTCTGAATTCATGTTAGGCTGTAGGTCCCTTTCCAGTTTGATGCCATTGAGCATAAAAATAGGTTGTTGAGTGTACAAACCAACCAGATACCCGTTTTAAGTCTAATTGCTCTATTTATGCAATTTTGTCTGGAAGTAAACACATTTTTCTTGCCAAATGTGATATAAAGAATGAATAAGCTGGTTTTGAAAGTAAACTTTTTTGTAAATTTTTTATTTTGTTCTCAAACTACCAATCATTGTCCCAATTTGGTAGTTAGATTGCTCTAAAGCTATGAAGTATTATGTCAAATTACCCTTTTTTATTTCTTAAAAAAAAATGTATACTGTTCCGCTTTACAATTAGTGCTGTTCCAAAACCATTGAAGCCTGATAACACCCTTGTGATTATGTCAACCAATAACATTTTTTCATTATATCCATATTTTAACGAAAAGTAAACCATTATTAGTTTTCTAATCTTAACAAGTGAACTAATTTCTTTAAATTCCCTTTAGGATGCTATCGATGATAAATTAGATGTTAAGCATTTTCCATTCTTAGCCGGGCGTGTAGCTCAGAGCGGTTATGGAAGACCTACACCTACTAGGTAATTGATTTAAAACATCAGCAATATGTAATTTGTTTATTTATCTTTAGTGTTGCATCTAAGAATTAATTGCATTTATCAAAAATTATTGATATTTTTGTATTGGAAATAATGAATTAATATGATTTTTAGTGTAAGATATGGACACTGGCATAAGGACAAAAATGCTCCAAATATTAAAAATTTGCCACGTCTCATGGTATTTATTGTGGGAGGTGCAAGTTACTCAGAAATGAGAGCAGCTTATGAAGTAACAAAGGAATATAAAAATTGGGAAGTTATTATTGGTAAGTAATCTCTTGGAAGTTTAGTTTGTGATATTGTTTTAAGTTTTTGCTTTACCTTTAGAATTAAAAATATTGCTGCAAGTATTTCATTTAGGATTTTTTTTTTTTTTTTTTTTCAATTTCCTATTGTATATTAAAATCCAAGTTTCAAATCTGTTAAGAAGTTCATAGCAGTTAATTTTAAAACATAATTTTTATGCTTAATTTCTCTAAAATTTCTTTATTGATTTATGTTACGTAAGTAGCTTAAGTCCTCTGTATTTCCTTCCATACATTATTCAATGCTTATTATATAGCTCCAAAGTTATTATTTTGTTATATTATTCAATGCTTTTATGAATGTTAATTTATTGAAAATCAAGTTGATTCTTGCCACAAGTTAAACAAAATTGATTGACAAGAGTTTTTAATCTGCCCATACTTTTAATAAAAGAAAAATACTGCTTAGATTTTGTTGGCACAAAATCATTCTTTCTAATTGATTCTTATTACTCCCTAGCACAAGTAACACGAAATATTTATTTTTAAATGTCCTAAATGCTATTAAAAATAATTAACATTACTTTTATATCAATTTTTATATGCTCATTTTTTTAACAGGAAGTGATCACCTGCTAACTCCAGAGGGTTTTCTCACTGATCTGAGAGATCTAACCAGCTAAATATTAGAAAGCTTTGTGCAAAAATTCTCATTTCTTGCACGTCTCTAGACAATTTTTCATGTACAGTTTCCAGCTAGTCATATCTGATGTTTTATTTCCTTAATATTTTCCTTTCGAATTCTAAATACTATTAAATTAAATACATCTTATTATCATCCTTGAGTAATTGTGGTGTTTTTAACTTGGGTAGCTTTGTGTGCTTTTGGTGCAAGTTTTCATCAGATGGCAACTTAAATATGTGATAATTAGCCACTGATAGATTGTTCATGCTGCACACTACTTTTTCACTTTGTTGATTTGACTTTTGATCGCATTGCATTTAAGGTACTCAAGGTAAAATATAAGATAGCAGTAGTAGACTAATTTATGTGGTGTTTTGTAAAAGTAGATCAATGGTTTTCAACCTGTCTAACTATTGTAGTTTGTGTCACATTCTTTGCCTCCTTGACATATTAAAACTCTGAAACGTACCCAAATCTATTTGCAAAGAATCTCTGTCTAATGTAGTAGTGTTTAGATTAAGCCTTTCCCAATGTATGTGTGTAATTTTTCTGTTTCTCATCTGCAGAATGTTGCAGATTACTTTCTAATTTATTTATGTGTAGATGTAAGTGTAAAACAAGTAATAAAAAATTTCTAAAAGGAAAGCTATAATATACATTTCTGCACAAAAAACATTAATATATAGATGTGTTAATTTAAATTGTAAACACAGAATATAGTTGAATGAATGTTATAGATTTGAATCTTCTGCAGCTGTATCATATTTAGTGGCTTGATGTTTAGAAGAAGTCTGTTGAAGAGTTTTTCTCAAGAAGGAATCGGCAAAGATAAATGTATAAGATACAAGCTGTCTATCAATATGAATGTCTGCTTTACTACAATAATTGCTTGAAGTCCATCAGAAAATATAGATATTGGCCCTGATATTTTAGATATATTTCTTAAATCATTTTATACAAAACATACTCAAGTATTATAAATGATTGCTTGTATAGCACTTTTAAATATATTTTAAGATAACAATAGAATATTTAAATCTATGTTACATACTATTATGGATATTCATTGCAATTTTTCTATGATAGCAACATAAAAAAATAATGAAACAAATGTCAAAAAGCTGAAATCAAATATCTACTGCTGGCATTTATTTAAATTAACCAGGTTGAAAACCATTGATGTAAATTATTGTTAAATTGACTTTACTGTTTATATTTGTTTTAATGTTTTTGAAATCAACTTTTCTGCAGTGTAACATCCATTTAAATCTAAAAGCTGGTGTAAAGGAGGGAGATACTTTTCACTTGACAAAAGTAATAACTACAACTTAATGCTAATCTTGCAAACTTAGCAACTCTTTGAAGAAAATATATAAGTGTATCCTGACTTCCGCTTAATATAAATCGTGTATTAAATTCTCTGAATGGTATATGAAGACATTAAATGACGTGACCATTTTGTAAATAGCTTAGTGGCTTTGATTCATAACTTTGCAAAGGTTTGTCAGCAATGAATTGTCTATATAAAGAATTTTTAAATCTGTGAAAAAATAAAAGTTTTAGTATAGGAACTTCCAGTGATTTAATTTTATCATTGAGAAAAGGGAATCCTTTGTTTTTAATCTATTGTGGAAAATTTTAAACTGCTAATTTCAGATCACCATTCCATGTCAAACCATATTTTAATCTGTTGCTGTATTAAACTGTTCCTTTTTTCTATGGGGCCAGTTATTAATAACAGTTGCTTTACATACGGCAGCCATGAATATTGATTATTTTAACACCCATTTATCAATCTAATTATAGTTAATCATTTCATTGTATACAAATATATACATATTTTATTTCTACTTGTAGATTTGAAATTCATTTATTATTGATTTCATAATGTTTTAAAAATACCTACAATTATATATTGAGTGGAAAATTTGAGTATTATATTAATGTTAAGGAAATGTGAATTTTTAAGGATCTTATAAAAAGTTGTTACCCTACTTATTCTGTGATTAAACCAGGAAGTATTGCGTTTGAGATCCTTGACATATACAATGTGTAAATATTGTTTCATTTCAAGAGAAATATAATTTTATTTTTTTTGTAATGTTGTATCTATGTAAAAATTCTTCATTCATGTTTTTCATTAGTAGCTTATAGTTAATTATTTATAGTTCAATTTTTTACCGCTTGTATTTTTGGGTTTTATGTAAGCAAAGCAAAATGAAGTTTAGGTAAGGATTCCCCCCAATTTGATTTGTAATCAACCTACTTTTGCTGCCTTATTACTGCTCTTAGATTACTCCCATAAAATTTACTTTTAGAATTATCTCGTTTATGGTCTATGACATCTTGGTCATGGTATTGAGGTAGCAATATATTTCTGTGATAGATGAAAAATTCATTTTAAATAATTTTGTCTTGTTTGTTTTCTTTTAATTTTATCCCTTTTTTTCTATAGCGTGATCAAAGAGCTTAGATAAAGTAATCTTGAAAGCTTTAGGGGGCATTACTACATGTTTGAAATTATGACTTGGGATTATCTTTGCATTGTGTTGGATATTGTGTATAATACTCTAAACATCTGTTGATACAACTATAATCTAGCACTAGTCATTGTAATTTAACATTGACATTCCTATTAGTTCTGTAACAGTACTAGTAGAATAAAGCTGCAATATCGTTGAAAATATGTTGTCTTGTTTGTTTATTTTTCTTTTGTGTTGAAACATATGCTTTTTATTATATCTAAGAATGGAGATATAATTCTTTGTTTTCAAAAAACCCTACAAATATTTACTGATACTAACTAAAGAAAACATATTTTTACAACCAGGAATTAAACTAAGGTGTTTTTTTTTTTTTCGGCCAAATGTTAAAGAATTTCTGTGGATACCAAAATTAAGAAATGTTATGTAACTTTTTTGCTAAAACATTTAGTTGGAGTATTTTCAAATTGCCATTTTTATGATCCGAACATTATTCAATGACATAAAAGAATGAAGCAGAAGGTAGAAACTATTTGTCTTGATAGCATTTAGTATAAAATGGCATTTTGTTTAAAGTTTATAATCTTTTTAAAAAAAGTTTTTAATTAATTTTTTTAGAATAAACAGAGTGCAACTCGCAATTATTTTAGCATTTTGTCATGAACATTTTGATTTTAGTTTTAATATCATTCACTAATGATTTGATATAAATTTTATCTATAATTTCTGTGTTTTCGTATGTATAATTAATAATTCCAAAAAATATGTATTGTTTCGTTTTGACTTAATTGAGGGTATGATGATTTCGACATTTATCTATTAAGCAAGTGGTCTTCACCAGTTGACCTGTGCTTTCCCCTGTACCAAATTATATAAACGTCCTTGATTTGGGATTTGATTGGTAAATTATTTGGCAGCTAAGAAAGGTATATCAGATTAATATCTCACGAAAAAAGCCTAATTTGATTTGGGGGTAAGGAGTGGCCCCGGTTTATGCGCAGTAGCGCACAAAAGAAGCAGCCTGCGCAATGCATCTGGGATACATCCTAGCAGTTTCGCTTTCTGATAGCCAAGTGCAGACGAAGCCGATGGCCCAAACTGGCTATCGTAGTTTCGTTACAACATTGTAGTGGCAAATTTAAATACATCTGAAAATTAAATAAAATATTTTAATTTAAATATTTACTTTTCTGAATTAAATATTTGCATATTATTTATAAATTACTGAAGATATATTTTAATAATTAAGGTTATTTGTTGAAGTGATTCTTAAGTACATTTTAAAGTAAAACGCGAGGGAAAAGAGTAGAGTTAGTTGTCAAAAAATAACTAGGTTATAAGCAAAAAAAGTTTTATACATATGTATTAGTTTACCACATGTTTTTTAGTATTGATAACAAGAAAAAACACTTTATATATAAAAAATAGTTTATTGCAGTGTGAAAAATATATGTATACTATGTTACAAAGTTTTATTCAGCAATATGTTTTTGGTTCAGCAAAATTAAAAATGCGTTAATAATATTCAAACATAATAAAAATATTTTAATAAATAATTTTTAACAATATATGAAAGCATGTTCAGCCTTTTTGATTTTATTCACACATTTTGTAAATGGCATGAATGTGAAAAAGGTTTTAAAGGAATGCTAGAAGAGACATACAAATTTAACAATACCTTTCCTTCTAGATTGGCTGAAAAAATGTTGAAACAATAATTTCCCAAAACTAAATATATTATTTAAGGACCTAGTTCTATATATGAGTTACATGATAAGGTACAATTTGAATTTGCATAACTATTATTTTACAACATATACTTTGATCTGAATATTTAACTAATTACAATTTTCAATTACTTGTCCTTATTGTCCCTCACATTTTACACACTGAAACTAGGTATCAATCGTAATGTAAAAAAAAGGGGAAAAATATGTGAAATGTAAAATAAGAAAAAAATATTAAATTCATATATTTAAGGCTATGCAATAAGAGAAAAATCATTTCACACTAGTGTATATTTTATATTTACCATATAATATATATTGTGGTTATCATTATCAGGCATAATCAGTGCGAGTTTTGCAGAATATAAAATTTTACCTAAATACTATTTGAATGGTATGGAAAATTAGACACATAATCTTTACATATTTTGCTACTTAAATAAACCTGAATCACTGCTGAGCAGTTTTTAGTAACCTTGAAACATTAACAATTCCACACAATATTTCTATATTATTATACGTTAAAGTTTCATTTACACAATTACAGCCCATATCTTTAAAAATAAAATACAGAAGAGCATTTTATGTTTAGAGACGTGGAATAACTGAAATAATTCACTCAACCCACTAACTAGTATATTTAATTAAAAACATAACTTTCGATTTCTAAATTACGCAAATCTAGACTAATTGCTTAGATTTGTTTTTGTTTTGTTTTTTGGAACTACGGACTGTCTATTTCTGCCCCTTATAAAGTGCTTGCTTAGATTTTGTTAACTTATTAGAATACTATAATACAAAATCCAACGATTGAAATATCAACAACCACTATCCCTACTTAACACGTGCAGATGAAATCAATAATAATGAAACAATAATATTTATTAAATTCATAAATTAAACATCCATACAAGACATTGAAAAATTTTATACACTGCATTAATAGTAATCATTAATCCTAATATTACCACAATATTAACTTAGAAATTACCGCATGCTACAAAAAGTATAAAACTAATTTTAATTTAATTTCAGAATTGTTTTTACCTGTGAAATGAAATATTTTCAGATTTTCTGGAACATCTATTATTACATTTGTAGGCCACACAAGCCATAATTGGTTATTCGAACATTAAAATACTAAAAAGATTTATTTTAAACTTTATTCTCCTTGAATTGCGTTGATATTTCTAAAGTCCGCAACAGCTACAAGAGCTAGGATGAATCCCAGAATGCATAGCGTTTTGTTATGCGCAGAACCTCGAAAAACCTGACAGCGATGCTTCAAATTCCGAAACGGGCAGGGCCCCTCCATACCCCCCTCCTTCCTCCTTGATCGATCCGCAGACAGATACACTCAAACAGCTTGTTTTATCATTATAGACTAGCCCGCGTTAGGGAGACCCGTCATTGGTGTAGAGGTCTCAGCTTTGACGCTTCGCTCGCAGGAAGGTTCGCTCCTAAGCAAATCCAAGCTCGCTTCCCTCGCTAGAGACGAAAAGAAGGGGGGGGGGGGGTAGAGAGAGAGTGGAAAAAAAATCATCTTATTGGAAAAAGTTCAAATCATTTCCCAAACCTACGGGGTTAAGGAAATTCCTTAAGAATTAAGGGGGAAAATATTCTTAAACACATGGAAATTGAAAGGGCCTGGTATAATTGCAAAATACATGGATACAATATTTACTGAGAAACTTCCCAGGGGGCAGCAAACAAGGACGAATCAGTGGAGGGCCCCTCGAAATATTTCAAACATACACTGCGAAAAATAAACATCGAAGAAAAATCCATAAACATTGAAATATATTTTTTTCTAAATAGATGTCTTTTATTATTTATATTGCATTATTTTTTTTTTATTCCGAATCATGTGCAATATTTTAGCTAGCTGTGAGGCCTCGCTTTGCGGAAATCTGTCATTGGTATATAGGCCCCACTTTTTGCGCTTCGCACGCAGGAAGCAGGAAGGTTCATCGCTACGAAAAATCGAGCTCGCTGCATTCCTGTGAAAAGTTCATTGACACATAAGCACAGGCTTACTTCACTCGTTGATAGGTTCATTTTGCTATGCAAGCATTGGCTCGCTTTGCTCGCTGAAAGGTTTATTGCTGCTTTAGCATAAGTTTGCTTCACTCACTAAAGTCTAACTGCTATATAAAGCCTTAAATATTAAAAGTCTCTCCCCTGTCGAGGGAAAAAAATATATATATATATATCCTGGTTGATACAATAATACAACACCCCTTTAAGATTATTTTAACACGTGTTTGTGAAAAGCAAAATTAGAAGGCCAAAACTACTTATGTTGAAACTTTCAGAGCTCTAAGCCTATTAAAAAGTAGCTTTTTGTGAAAATATTAATTAAAAAACAAGTTAAAATATTAATATCCTCTATGTCAAAAGTCTAATTATAGAAGGCCAAAACTGCTTATGTTGAAAATTTCAGAACTGGTAGCCCAATTAGAAATTGTTTTGTAAGATATTTGTTAATTAATTTAAAAAAAGTAATAAAGAAACTAATCAAAATTTTAAAATTCTGTGTTTCAAAAGACCAGTTAGAAGGCTAATTAAAACTTAAACTTTCTGCTCGACAAAAGTCAAAAGGCTAAAAATGCTTATGTTGAAAATTTCAGAGCTGTAGCCCTATTAGAAGTTGTTTTGTAAAAAAATCATTTAATATATTAAGAAAATTAATAAAAAATTACTAATATTTGAACATTCTGTTTTTCAAAAGTCAATTTAGAAGGCTAAAGCTACTTATGTTGAAAGCTTCCGAGCTTCACCTCTATTTGAAGTCATTTTGTTAAAAAAAAAAAAAAATTAAAAATAACCAATTAAAATTTTAACCTTCTGCACACAGACAACTTGTTTTATTATTATAGATACTAATATTTCATCAACAACTTGTTTGATGGTTTTTCGTTGTATACACAAGTGGGTTCGAGACTTTGATGTTGTTATGTACAACAATGGTGTGTGTCCACGTCCTCACCTGGAGAAAACATTGAAATCTCAACTTCACAAAATTCCTTCTGCACCGAAATGATTTGATATCCCTCCCCCCCTTTTTTTTATTAGTTCTTTTTTTTATTAGTTCTTTTTTTTATTATTTCAACCTGTTCCAGAGAGGTGGTTCTCTCACATATGTAAGCGGAGGCAGGTGCTAGTTTACAAAGTCCTTCCTTTCAACTCGCAGTCGGGAGTTCAACCAACAAACCAACCAACCAACCTTGTTTGATAAAATTTTTCAACTTGGAAAAGTTTTTAAGGCAATCAGCTCAACAAATATATGCATAAACAGTTATTTATAATTTAAAACAGCGAGAATGTCAAAATATTAATGATTTCCAAAATTTGTGAAATTTTCTATTTCATTTTCCAAAACGCGGGCAATTTTTTTTGGATCAAAATATACAAAATTAAACAAAATCAAGAGTTCTCAATTGAAATTTATGGCCTGTTTTATTTCTACGAAGTGTTTTTTTCTGTATCATCTAATAAAACACTTTCTTGTTTAATCTTAGAAGATTTATGGAATCTTTAGCTGATTGTCTACATGGTAGAACTCAGTGGATTTATGACGTCATACCATGTATCTATACTGCGTATCCTTTTGTAACCTTTAATAGAAATTAATCGTAATCTTAATTATTTGCGCATGCGCTGAAGAAAATGTTTGTTTATGTTTAGTTTACGAACTGAATTCGGAATGAGGAAAATGAATTAAGAGCAACGCAAGTGAAGACTGAGCATTTTTAAATTTGGAACTTTTATTGCTGTTGAAAATATCAAGATGGAAAACCATCTTGTTCCTGGTGATCCTATTTTAGTAGAAAATATTGTAAGTTATTTAAAAGCTATGGGAGTATTTGATGAGTTCCGTCATGAGTGTCTAGCCGATGTAGACACAAAGGTAAAGGATATTTCACGAATTTTTTTTATAAAGTAACATTTTAAAATTTGTAGTAATTTCTATAAACTTAATGGAGTGAGGTCGTCAATTTTTTTGCCGTGTGACAAAATGAACTTGTGTGTGGTCAGAAGAAGCAGTTCATTGTTTAAACACAACTTTTTTTTTTAACTGTCAGATGAAAAATTATTCCTAAGTTAATTTATTACTATGCATTGTTTTAAATAGAAATGTGTAATTTTCACTTTTTAAAAGTTTTTTCTGTGTCATTCCTAGTCTTCTTGTCAAAATCTGAGTCAAAGAGTGGATGGATACACTGCTAAGTTCCTTGCAAATGAAACATGGAATCCTGATTTGAACAAGAATGAAGTGAGAAATAAGCTTAGGAAGCACATTGATGAGTATGCAAATTTTATATTTTTATATTGTCTTGTATTCAAATTGTGTCATAAAACCAGATTTAAATTTTAGAAAAATTTCCAATTTAAACCGTGTATGTACTTGAATATTTTTTAGTTCTTAGGCTATTTCATCTGCCAGAGTTCATCCTAGAAATGAAAAAGGGCAGGGTGCTATTTTCCAAAAAAAGGGCACTTCCTGTTTACGAGGGCACTTTTATGGCAAATATTGCTGAAATACTCGTTTTCTGCCACAATTTCAATATTGTTATACTTTTCTACCACGATAAATAATTTTCAATATTCTGAAGAAAACAAAATTATAATGCAAAAATCCGTGAATCAAAAACTCGCTCAGAAACTTAAAATATATTAAAATACAGATAAAATGCTTCAGTCCTAATTCTGCTGGAATGAGACTGAGAAAATTATTAAAATTAAAGTGCAATATACACAGTAAAATTTTCATCAAATAGTAATTTTTATAAAATTATCAATTTATAATACAGTAAAATTAAGATAAGAATGTTTTAGTATAATGAAAATGTGTTAAGATAAGAACTTTTCACTCTTTAAAAATTTTCTAAAGTTTGAATGAATCAACCTTAAACTTCATCTCTTAGGTTTGCTATTGTCAGATAGAGAATAGAGTTTCTCTAAATTTAACATTATTCATTGTGGGATATCACAAGGAGTATTCCGACTAAAGAACTTGGACTATGTCCTGAAATGTTTGCATTTTTTTATTTTCAAAATTGGATCAAATTTAGCGTCAAAACGGCGATTTTTTTCCTGTGCATGCCGCTATTATGTAAGCTATAATAGAAGTTTTATTTTTTTAAAAATCAGAAATAATCTGGGATTTTGGTTGCATTCCTGTTATGTTTAATTTTAAATATGAAACGGATGTTTAGAATTTAATTGGTAACAGGCAAATTACCAAAAACACCCCCTAAATTTAACAGGAGGACATCGCGATTACGCGTGTCCAAACGGAAATATTCTTTTTAAATTCTTACATTTGATAGTTATAAACCTTTAACTAAGTTATTCAAGTCTTTCAAATTCCTTTCTTCACTATTTTGAAGGAGGCATGGTAAAAATCAAGCAAAATGCACTTAATCAAAACACGTACGAAATGGCCATCAGAGTTTACTAATGTGCACTTGGGAACAGTGGTAGAAGTGGGAAAAAAAAGGTGGGGGGATGGCTAAATGTTGGTGACAAGTGCACCCCCCCCCCCCAACGATAAATTTAATTTTGTTTCTAATAACAATAAATTTATAACAAATAAATAATTAACTAGTAGAAAGGAAACAATTTTCAACACGAACAAGGGTCCAAAATTTATTGTTATTTTAATGAATATTCTGCGACTTAGTTTTTTTACTAGGAAGTAAGAGATGAAGTGAAGTAATAATTCAACATTATATACATAACTGTTTATTTAGATTTAAATATTGCCTCTAAATAAACATACTTTCATAAAATTAAATTAATAAGAAATTCTAATTTTTTTTTTTTTTTTTATATACTTTGACTTTATATTTTTTTTTAGTTCCTCCAAAGTTAAAATTTGACCAAGTGAAAACACCTATATCTTTATACAAAGTAGTATAATACATTTTTATAACCACTATGACATAAATAGTTTTTTTTCAGCGACTTAAAACTTTTTCTCAGTGTCATTACATTTCGCCTTTCCCTAATATAAGAAAATCTATGCTTAATTAATTTTAGTACTATCTAATATCCCATGCCCAGTATTGCTTAATGTTCAAAGAAATTTATTAACAAAATTAGTGATAAAAACTGAAAAATATAGTCGGGAATAAATAAAAAAAAATTATACAATTTTGAATTACATGACTTGGAAGACAGTGATAAGATGAATTTGTTTCAACAATTTTGATTGATAGTAGTATATACAAGTATTGTATCGTGCATTCAAAAATTGAAAGTAAAAAAATTGCAAAATGATGTTTTACCTTCTTAAAGGAAATGTTTGCATTTTTCATCTTTCTCGTTTGGCTTCCTGGTTAATTTTTCCTGCACATTTATGAGTTTTACTGGTTTTGTGTTTTTAAAAATCTGCTTTCTTAAGGATTCTCGTTAGTCAAATTCCTTGTCTCCATGTGGCAAAATGTTACACCCTACCCATTCGTTAGAAAGTTTCAAACCTTGTTTTTTCTGGTTCCAAGCTTTTTAGCAGCCTTTTGTAGGTGTTGCATCCAAGTTTTTGTTCTTCACAAGTAGGCCATGAATACAAGTTGTATTTCTGAAGGTGCGTATCATTGTGTCCAATACTTTGGATAATCATTACTGCAGTGCGTTTTTGCTTACTGTTTCTGCCACGTGCTAGATTCTCGTTCCACGTGGTCTCTTTAACTTGATGCACTTGCACATTTTCCACTGCTCCTTCCTCAACGTTCTGTTGTGTATCAGAGTTATTTTTCTTACAGTTTTGAAGCCAAATATATCAATCTCATCTTGTTCTGTACTAGATGGATTACGAATACAAATGCCGTTAAGAATCAGAAGTAAGAGTTAATAGTTAAGTAGGAAGAATACACGGTTTTCTACTAATAATCAACAAAACGCAAAACATTTTAAAGTAAATGGTCAAGGACAAAACAGGAAATGATAGGGCAATAAATGTCTTTTTCTATCCACTCCTCAATAATCCCAGACAACGGGCGCCGAAACTCGCCTCGCATTTCCAAGAAAAATTAATTGAATCTGCTTTAAACAAAACAAAAATGAAAGTATAAAAAATAATAAATAGCCAGAAAAAGCAGAAGTAATGAAAATGATTAATTCTATTTTTTCCCCCTCCCCTTTTAGTTTTTAGACGGATTGAATGTTTTTTAAAATTGGGGGAATAGATTTCGGTAGTTTTAGAAGTGGGGGGATGGATTTCAGTGGTTTTAGAATTGGGGGGATGGATTTCAGTGTTTTTAGAAGTGGGTCGTAAGACGCATTTGTATTTTCTGGACAAGTGGGGGGACGCGTCACCCCGCGTCTACCCACACTTCTAGCACTGCTTGGGAAATTGTAAGACGGCGCCCTACAATCCACCTACTAATGAAGCACGTTATATGGACATCTACTCAATGGTTTCAGTCCCTGATATATACGTTGTACGTTTGAACATGAATGCTCATGCGCGACAGCCGATTTCAGTAGGGGTGATACACATATTGCGTACTGTTGGGAGGGGGAAAAACGAAAGTTTTTCGAATTCTTTCAGGAGGAAATTTTTTCTGAAAAAGGGCAGGAAGGGCGCTATTTTTAAAGAAAAAGGGCAAGAAGGGCGCTATTTTTATAGAAAAAGGGCAGGCAGGGCGCGTCGCCCCTTGAAAAATGCCTAGGATGAACTCTGTTGAAAAGAAGGAATAGATGTAGTATTGGATATTTGGCATTTTTTTCATTTGGTGTTTAGAAAATTTGCCAAAATTATAAACACAATAACTAAAATACAATTAATATATAAATAGTAAACTAAAAATATAACTTAAACTAAATTCCATTGCCAGAAACAGCATTTATCGGGAAATAAAATGCCAGATAAAATCGCACCATATAAATGTCCCATACTACATCTGTACCGAAAAGGGTTAGAAAAGAGTGAAAATTACATTTTGTTTTCCTAACAAAAGTATTTTCATAGTAACCCCATACAGAATTTTCAGCTTTGTTCAGTCAGCAATGGGACTGCAGTTTCTGATTCAGTTCTAGGTGTCCATTACTTTAGATGAATTGATTGATAAAATCGTTTTTCGTCACCTACTTTGGTTGCATAGGTAACTGGGTTAAGAAACTGTAAAATAGTAACAAGAAACTGTTTAATTTTGTGCGTTTGGATATTTTGAATCATTACCCTGTTCTTCTTTGAAACGTCTTTCTGGGCCTCTTCTTTTGTCCTCATAAAATATTGTTTTCTTAGATTCTCTCTCAGTCAATCAACTAAGCTAGGCATTAAAAACATTGGTTTGGTTCTAAATCTTCTTCTTAGAAAAATCAGCCCGACTCATATCGCTGATTGAACTAGTAACTACTCCTGTTAGTAAACAATAAGTTTTCTATTTTAAATTGAATATCTCTATGTTTGTTCTTTGTCAAGTCCTCAACTACCTGCTCCAGGGTAGCTCTCTTCAAAAATCATATATATTTTTTCTACCATTGGAGCAGAAAAGACAGTACAATTACATAGGTAACATGTTTAGTTGGGAGGTATTAGCTCATATTCTTCTTTGCAGGAATTCCTGGAATTTGTCACTTACGAATGCACCTTGGTTGTCCGAAATTAGAAGTCCATACACTGCAAATAAATTTCTTAATTTCGGAACATCACATTGGCAGTTGTTTGTTTCACTGGGAATACCTCTATCCATTTAGAGAATGTGTCTACCTGCACAAAAGATAATATCCTTCACTTGTACGCAGCAATTTTTCATTGGTACTTTAGCAAAATCTGCATGAATTTGTTTCGAAGGATTATTCGGGAATGAGAGTTTTTCTCCTTTTGGAGGATTTCCTCCTTTTTTTGTTTTTTATGTAACATTTTCTCTTTGTTCCTGTTTTGAGGATCCACATTTTTCTGATCTGAAAAAAGTATACTTTTCTTCATTCCTAAATAAAAGATTTTCCCTCTTAGCTCCCCTTTCCTCACAGATTACTTCAGAATCTCCTAATATTTGAAATGTAATTATTATATAGTATGATATATTTCATTGTATTTTTAAAATTATTGAATCATCCTTCCTGCATACTTTTGTGTACATTCCTTTTGCGAACTTTTTTAACGAATTTTTGGATTTTCTCCTTTTTGCTCTTTGATCACTCTCATCCCTGATTATTAGTTATAGGCCATGGACTATATGGGACTTTTTGGGATTGAATTGGAACTACTTTGAAAGATAAAACTTAAGCTTATGTATTGTTCAATATCTATATCAATTTTTGGTCACCACCTATAACTAACTGTGAGCCAACATTTTGGTTCTAGTAATATCACTGTGACCTTTATGTAGTAATTTTAATATCAAGTCTAATACTGTTTGGAATAATTACTCTTGTACTCCAGATTAAACATCCATTTTCTTTTGAAATTTTATTTTGCCTTCTTTTAAATGGCAAAAAATTATCTGGAACTTAAATTAGGTCAATCATGCAAAGTATTGTCCATCCTGTCACAGAGTAGCATATTTTGTAATCTTCTCTGCAATATCAAGTCCTGTTACAAGGTTGGAAGATGCATCATGATAAAAGAAAGCTAGATAAGTTTAGAATTCGTAATGCTTTGACTAGTCATTCGAACAACCTGCAGAAGCCTGGATAATGCATCAACATTTGCTATATTCAAATCCTTTTTGTACATTATTTGGTAGTCATATCAAATATACGATTGCCCAATGTTGTAATCTGACTGATTACTGAGGGAATACCTTTTTGCTCAACAAAAATAGTCCTTAATGGTTTGTGGTCCATGTAAAGGACAAAATTTTTTCTGTTCAAATATGAAATATTTTTACTCCTAATAAAATTCGAATATAATTACAAGGGCTTCCTTTCCGACTTGTGAATAATGTTTTTCTGCATCAATTCATGCTTTCAAAGTGTGAGCCATTGGTTGTTCTTGATCATTTTCTGTGGTATTCAAAATCACATCAGCTATAACTTTTGCCAAGGCATCACAAGTTAGCGTTATTTTTCAAAATGAACTTTATAACTCTCTTTTTCTTTAAACCGTTTTAGTACACAAAGCAATACTTTAATTGCATCTTTAATACTACTAACTAAAAATACATGTTAGTAACACATTTTCCATATTTATTCCTTCTTGTATTTTGTCCATGGTTTGTTGAAATATGATTCTGTATGAATGAATGGATATAAGATAACTAACCTCTATACATATTAATGGTCAAAATTTTTTGCCATTCATCGTTAACTTTTATTTGCATACATGCATGTGATAAATAAAAAACTGTAAACAATTAATATCCAATATGTCGGAAAATAACTTGTTGGAAGAAGATAATGCTCCACCTCTGATACAGGGTTCAGCGTGAAATTACAGGAAGCCATGTAAAAGTTAAGCATATAACTTAATCTTCCCATTTAGTTTGCGAACAAAAACCAGTGGAGTTGCCCATTCAATAGATTTTATTCGATTTAAAATTTACTTATATACAATCAATTTCGTTATCTAGTAGATGTTTTACTAAAAACAGAACAGGTTTTGAAAAATTTTTGGTCAGGCTTTACAAAATTTTTGGACCTACGTCTTTTTTTAAATGTAGCTAGTTTTTACTTTTAATCATGGCATCATCCACTTCAGGAATAAATTGTAATGCACCCTGATATTAAATTAACACACAAGGGGTTTTTAGAAAATAAGCATTAACATTTATTGATCATGAAGTGCACAGGCAGACAGAGGTACGCTAAACCGAGCTGGGAGAGTAACTTTAAGAAATGAACAGCTCACCATGTTGGAGTAGACAGCTAACCTTCAATCTAATGCACTCTTGTTGGAGTTACTGGCAATTCTTCAGAAGCTTCACAGGACACCGTAAATAAAGGTTCTCCGATAAGCGGTAACCAAAACGCCGGCTTGTCGTTCAAATTCAAACACCCATAACCAGAGTCGTTACTCTGGTTTAAAAAAAAAAAAAAAAAGGAAATTGGAAATTCACGAAAAACAACGAGACTAGCAAGACTGACTGCAAAGACCAAGGGCCATGCTTTTAAGAGAAAAGTGGCACATGCATTCATTCCTTGCCTACATTACGTCCAGTGACCAGTCATTTCGAGGATGCTCCAACGCTACTATTGATGTACAAACCAGCGCATGCCAACACAGGAATGTTACAAAATTTTATAAATTTTACCTGTGCTTGATATGGCGTTTTGTAGAATCTTAACGTCACCCATGTAGTATTTTTCTTGAAATCTTTGTCTCCAGTACTGTGCTTTAATACGGGGTTTTTGTAAGAGGATCAAAATGAACAACACAATGAATGTCTTAAAGGTATTGTGTTTTTATTATTACTATCTTTCTGATGCTGACTTACAACAACTTACATTCATACAAGTAGAAGGTAAAGTTGCATTGCCTCCAAGTCTACAGGACTGTGTAAAATTTGCCTAAACCAGAGTTCATCCTAGGCATATTTCGAGGGGCGGCGCGCCCTGCCTGCCCTTTTTCTATAAAAATAGCGCCCTTCTTGCCCTTTTTCTATAAAAATAGCGCCCTTCCTGTCCTTTTTCAGAAAAAATTTCGTCCTGAAAGAATTTGAAAAACTTTCGTTTTTTCCCTCCCAACAGTATGCAATATGTGGATCACCCCTACTGAAATCGGCTATCGCGCATGCGCATTCATGTTCAAACGTTCAACGTATATATCAGACTGAAACCATTGAGTAGATGTCTATATAACGTGCTTCATTAGTAGGTGGATTGTAGGGCGCCGTCTTACAATTTCCCAAGTGCACATTAGTAAACTCCGATGGCCATTTCGTACGTGTTTTGATTAAGTGTATTTCGCTTGATTTTTACCATGCCTCCTTCAAAATAGTGAAGAAAGGAATTTGAAAGACTTGAATAACTTAGTTAAAGGTTTATAACTATCAAATATAAGAATTTAAAAAGAATATTTCCTTTTGGACACGCGTAATCGCGATGTCCTCCTGTTAAATTTAGGGGGTGTTTTTGGTAATTTGCCTGTTACCAATTAATTTCTAAACATCCGTTTCATATTTAAAATTAAACATAACAGGAATGCAACCAAAATCTCAGATTATTTCCGATTTTTAAAAAAATAAAACTTCTATTGTAGCTTACATAATAGCGGCATGCACGGCAAAAAAATCGCCGTTTTGACGCTAAATTTGATCCGATTTTGAAAATAAAAAAAAATGCAAAAATTTCAGGACATAGTCCAAGTTCTTTAGTCGGAATACTCCTTGTGATATCCCACAATGAATAATGTTAAATTTGGAGAAACTCTATTCTCTATCTGACAATAGCAAAACTAAGAGATGAAGTTTAAGGTTGATTCATTCAAACTTTAGAAAATTTTGAAAGAGTGAAAAGTTCTTATTTTAACACATTTTCATCATACTAAAACATTCTTATCTTAGATTTACTGTATTATAAATTAATAATTTTATAAAAATTACTATTTGATGAACATTTTACTGTGTATATTGCACTTTAATTTTAATAATTTTCTCAGTCTCATTCCAGCAGAATTAAGACTGAAGCATTTTATCAATATTTTGATATCTTTTAAGTTTCCGAGCGAGTTTTTGATTCACAGATTTTTGCATTATAATTTTTTTTTTCAGAATATTGAAAATTATTTATTTCTGCAATTTGCCATAAAAGTGCCCTCGTAAACAGGAAGTGCCCTTTTTTTGGAAAATAGCACCCTGCCCGTTTTCATTTCTAGGATGAACTCTGCCTGAACTAAATACTAATATCAAGATATTGTAAAAAAAGAGGAGGAATTTTTAAAATTTCAGGCTGATAGGATTCTTCCTCTTGTTTCAAAGATAAAGGGTACACAAGTTCTTTGATTGGAATAAAACTGTAGCTTTTTAGAAGATATATACATAAAGTCTCTCTCTAAAGATTACTGTCAAAAATGCATAAA
This sequence comes from Linyphia triangularis, assembly GCA_963978545.1. NCBI lineage: Eukaryota > Metazoa > Arthropoda > Arachnida > Araneae > Linyphiidae > Linyphia > Linyphia triangularis. The sequence goes on along the minus strand of OZ021725.1, from coordinate 75,453,113 downwards.
ATTTAAGATATATGCCTAAAGTTATTAGTAAGTTATATATTATTTCTGGAAGGTGTTTTTTTCAAAAGCTGATCTTTTTGTATCTTTTTATATAAAACAAAAATTTATGATATACCAATTTAAAGGATACGACTTCCACTTCTAACAAATAGTTTATTTACAATTGCACATTGTGTTAATTGTTTGATAATCAAAGTTAAAAAAGTCAGTAATTGATCCAAAATAGTAATTCCTCTAAGTAATCTTAAATGCACTGACTGCCCATGTATGTAGTTTATAATGCATGATTTTTTGTTGTTGTTGTTTAGATCTGGAATGTTGGCTGTGGGTGCTGATCATGTTGTTGAGCAAGTCATCAATCCAAAGATTCACCAACTATTTTTACCAAAAATAATAGAAGTTGTTCATCAGTACTTGAATAAGGAAACAGAAAAGCTTAACAAGAAGCGAGAATCTGTGAATTTAGAAAAATTGTCCAGGGAAGCTTCAAATGAAAACACAACTAAAGCAAAAACAGCTGTTCTTGGTAATATTTTTTTTTTTTTGCATTTGTGTGCGGGACTGATTGAGTTGTTATTATTATTCAGTAATTTGTAATAGTTTTTGTTATTATCTTTTATTTAAAAAATTTGTTAGTTAGTACTTTGTATGTTATTCTTAGTTGCTTGTATGAAATATAATGCCCTAACAAAATAATAATTAAGTTTAAGTTGTATTAAAAAAAAAAAAACTTAGCAACTATTTTATATTGTTATTTTTCTATCTGACAGAGTGACATGTGTATAAAACTTGTGTATTTCTTTGAATGTAGTTGATTTTACAAAACCTTTAAATTTTTCTTGTTAAGAGAAATTGTTTTCTCATATTTTAATTAAATAAGTTTAATATAAACTTAGATAATAATTAATTCAGTAAGTTTAATACATGGTTCGTACGTTTTTAAAAAACCTTGAAAAGTGCTTGAAAACCTTGAATTCTGTAAAAATACATTTAAAGTGCTTGAATTTCATTTTATTTTCTAAAAATATAGCATCTTAAAAAAATTTTGGTCAACAAAGTGAGCAAAATCTTTTGAATTAAGTTTAGCCAATCATCAACTAGGAAAACATCGCAGTTGAATGTACCAAAATTTTGTCAATTCTCTCCCCCCCCCCCCCTTTTGATGAGTACAGCGCTGCGCATGCACAGCATATTTGGAATATCCAATCAAGTCAAGTGATCTCTTGTTTCGTTTTTTTATTGTATGTGCTAATATTTTGCGCACTGTTTAAAAAAGGCAGGGAAATGCATTTTCATATGAAGCTGATTAGAAAAGCCATAATATAATATTGAAGCTATGTGTTAGATTTGCACTTTACACTATGTACTTTGTGTGTCAAAAATCCCACAATGGGAGAAAATGCTTTAAAAATCTATGCAAAGAGTAAAAAATGGATTTAGTTTCTGTAAGAAGTTCGATGAGGATAGTTCAAACTATTTCTAATGATAAAAAATACCCCAAAAGCGGATATATTTTGCAACAATCAACGTCGTCAGTGTGACGGAGGCGCATGTAATTAAAAACCAAGTTTTAGATACTGAAATACTATGGACATAGAAAATCATAAAAAAATCACTGTTCTTATGAATTAAATGAAAACATTGATAAATTATGTAATTGCATGCTAGCCAAAAGCGTGATTGCATCTAATTTCTAAATTTTCATGTGGAGAAAAGAAACTTCCTATTATACAGTATTTGTATCAAGCCTACAGAGTAGATTGGAAGACAGTTTAATCAATAAGACTTTTGTGTTATTATTTGACGAAAGTCTCAATATGATGAAACAAGACAATTAAATCAATGTTCACATACGATATTGATGTAACTACCAAGTGAGTACTATCCACTTTACTTCTGTTTTTATGGGACTTAGTACCCGCTTCTGATATATTGGAAGCTTTTTTTCTATTGTAACCTTAAAATGTTTTTTTATTGAAACCTAAAAAACATTTTTTTTATCTACTCAATTTGAACATGCACCGTTTGCCAATAAAAAAAATGTGGATTTTTTTTAATGTATTTGTGTTGATAACGCATCCTTCAAAAGTGCTTAAAAAGTCCTTGAATTTTTTTCTCCTTCAAGTATACGAACCATGTAATATAAACACAAATTCCTGGGTATCTTTATGCATCAATTTGAGGCATCCTTTTTTGGTTTTATTTAACGATTTGAACTTGGGAACATAAATTTTTAGCATAACCGTGATCTATGCATGATATCACTATGTTTAGTTTTTGCATAACAAAGCAGAAGTATATATCAAGTGAAAAAACAATGCATTTTTTTTATGATTGGTTTTTCATGTGGCTTATATTAAAAAAAAATGCATTTCTTTAAGTTTTTGAATTCTGAAATACAATAAGTACTAAAGTTAAGATTTTTTTGGGTTAGATTATGTAGCATGTTCCAAAGATTCCATTTCCAAGTACAAATTATTTTAACAATGGTTCCGATAGTAAGCATATTTTTAATGCAAATGTAGCATTAATTATGTATTTAGTGTGAAGTAAATTTAATGTTGTTTTTTAGATCCTATTGCTGACATTCTCTCATTTACTTATTCAAAACCTAAACAAGTAGCTACAACAGCTGTTCAAAATTCACAATCAAAAGTTTTGGATGTTGCAAAAACAGAGAAAAAGAAAGAAGAAATTGTTAACCAAACTAAACTTTTTGATTCTACACCAAAACCTGAAAAGAAGGAAGATGTTTTGCAACAAGTAAAGACACCAGATATCTTGCCGAGAATAAAAAAAGAGGAAGTTAGTGATCAAACAACCGTCTCTGATGCATTTGCAAATTCTGAGAAGAGAGAGGAAGTTATTAAAACTGAAGTCATTGAGTTGTCTAAAGAAAACTTGTCAGTTAGTATACCACAAAAAAATGTTGAGGATAGCAAAGACTCCGGAAAACTTCCAAAGGAGGAAAAAGTAGAAGAATTTGTGGAGGCAAGCTCTGAGACTGTGAAGATAATAGAAAAAGATGATTTAAAACAAGAAAAGAAGAAATCAGAAAACTTAAAATTACAATTGCCTGATAAACTTCCACACTCAGAAGAAAATGTTGACATTAAATCATCCCTATCTGTAATCAAGAGTAGTTCAAGCAAAAACAAAATTGAATCTGCTAAACATAAAAAGCTAAAAACTTCAGGTTCTCCAAAACCCTCGACAAAGACTGGTGAATGTTATAAATCTAATATAAAAGAATCATCAGACAGTTCTTCTGATAAATTGTCTGGGGAGCAAAAAATTTCTTCAAAACCATCAAAACTTCATTCAAAAGACCTATCTTCATCTTTGAAGAATAACATTTCAACTAAGATGGTAAAATGTGAAAAAGGCGGAGATATTGGAAGTAAGAGTAAGTCTAAGATTACTCTCTCTAAATCGTCTGACAAATCGGCATCATTGAAAGTTGGCTCATCAAAGAAAGAAGATAGCTCTGTCAAGTTGAAGCATTTGTCAGACAATCATGAAAAAGCAAAAGTACCTAAAATTTTGAATTCCAAATCTGAAAAGAAGCTGTCAGATTCTTCGAGCTCAGACAAAGTTAGTAAAGTCAACTCTCAAAATTCATCTTCTTATGAATCATCCCAAGGCAGCGATCCTGATAAAAGTTCTTCCTCAAGTGTCAGTTCTAAAGAAAAGCTAAAGCATTTCAGCAAACATCATCGGAGCTCCAATGTTGATTCAGTCAAGAAGCCATCTTCTGACAAGAAGCAATCCCATTCTGATTCTGATTCCGGGACCCCAAAGAAAGACAAGGGCAAGAAAGTTTCAAAGTTTACAGCAGACGAGCTAAAAAAATCTGTTGCTGTCCAAGAATCTGCTAAAATCAGTTCTCGTTCGGATAGTTCGGGCTCAACATCTTCTACGAGTGATTCTCAAACTTCTGTGAAAGAGTCTTCCGTTAGCACTTCTGGAGATACCAGTGACAATTCTTCTAAGCCTTTAGATAAGAAGAAGCAGAGATCAAAAGATAAAGACTCATGTTCAAGTGCTCATAATTTACCACCTCCATCTCCTCCGCCACCTACACCAGGGTTTTCGATGGCTGGAACGACATCTTCTGAACTGTCTTCCACAGGTGACATTCAATCTTCTCCAGACAATGTAGAATCTGATGATAGTGAAATCAGTGAAGAAGACATTAGCGAAGAAGACATCAGCAGCCAGTCTGATGACAATATCACAAGTGACTCTAACCAGGAAGCTGGTTGGGAGGCAACTGAGTTTTTCCACGACATAAATGATGTCTTCCTGTTTTCTTCTTCTTCATCTGAGTTTGAAGGTTTTCCTTCATCGCCTGAGAAAACTCCAAAATTGAAAAAGTTTGCATCTGATGTCAGTGTGAGCTCAGTGAATACGAGTGATTTGTCATCATTTGAAGATGAATTGAGTGAACCCGAATGCTCAAAAGATCAACCTGAAAAAGAGAAATCAAGCAAAAGATTTACTATCAAAGAAGGTTTGTGCTTTTAGTCTTTTTTTTTTATTATTTTTTTTTTAATTATTAATTCTCATGGTATAAAAGTTCGGGTATGTCCACTATTTTTTGGCAAATAGTCATCTTAATTTCAGTTATGATTCAATTTGACTTAAGTGAAATCTTTGATGTGTTTTCAATTAGTATAGGAAACACTAAGTACTGAAAAGGAGAAATTTTATTTTGTGTAAAAATAATAATAATAATAATAATAATGTATGCACATTGTGGCAACAAAGTGCATTATTTCCAACAAAGTTAATGTTTTCATCAATGTTAAATATAAATTTAGCAGTTAACAACCATTTTTAATTTAAATAAATGTTTCTAGTGCTCAAATGAGGATTTTAAACAGTAGCCCTGTAAGAGACACTATTTTTCTCCTATTTGTTGACTTGTGTCCTTTGTAGTGGTGACTGGGGAGCGGACCCTGGGGGTTGAGTGTGGCTCTCATGTTTTTAGATTCTCCTCTAACTAATATATATTATTTATGATGATACTGTCCTGTTGTGGAATTTTTTTTAAATAACATTTTAAAAATGCACGAGACTAATTAAACATTTTTGGTAACACAGTATTGTAGTAATATTTCTCTTGATGTAAACCTGTAAAAATGTCAATTTATTAACAACAGTTGGAAAAAAAAAAAAAAAAAAAAAAAATTCTTTCCAAAAAAAAAAAAAAAAAAAAAAAAAAGCAATTTTACAGGATATGTTTGAAAAAAAAAAAAACTAAGGGTGTGGAACATTGCACAAGTTTCAATTACACTATATTACTGATGTGGATTTGTGTCATTTACCGCTTTTATATTTTCATCATTCATTGAAAAATTTTGGTGATATTTTTTTGCAATAATTTTTATATGCGTCTAAAAAAAAAACGAAAAAAAAGCCAAAATGGGGATTTTGGCGATATTTATTTTGATAATTCTTGTATAATCCTTTCTTATAAGTGAAGCTGCGGAGAGGAGAAAAAAACGATTGCTAATGAGCTATGCTCAAGGAAAGAGAACTCTGTGTTGAAGGCATTCGTTTTTCAATTTTTTATGCCCTTAAGGAATTTTACAGGGATTTCGGTGTTGGGGATGTTTAGAACACCTTAGGAGGCATTACTACAGCGATTTTGAACAAAATCGTCAGAGACGTTTTTTAGCAATCATAGAAAAACATGATTTTTTCAATGGCATCTGCCTTATGCGCATGCACAATTTTGACGCAAACCTTAATGGTGGGTCCTTGGGCCTTAGCCAACATGCACATCAAATTTGAACATTGTATGTCAATTTGTTTGGAAGTTATGCTGACCACATATACACAGACAATATTTTCTACTTCACTTTTTTGAAATCAGGATGTTCCAAAACGCGGAGAAATGCAAAAATTTGAAAACTATATTTGGACCGAATACTATACCTTTATTGGGTAATGTATGGGAAATTAAAAGTAAATATTACAACAGGCATAGGCACCGTTTCATAAAAGTTAAGAATGCAAACACAGGACTCGCCATTCCTTCAGAACTTTTTTTATTTTGGTGTTGCCGACATACTTCATTCCTTGGGTATCAAATTGTTCTTTAAAATATTTTATTGCTTATAAATAGTTGTGTTTACCATCCATTACGCAAAGAGATTAATTTGGTATTTTAAGTATGTTTTTATTGAAATAATAAATCTTTGTTTTAGTTCAAAAGTTCCTAGAAGATTTTAATTTTTCTCCTACTTACCTGAGGCAACACAAAAAAAATATATTAGGGTCTTTGTTATTGTAGAAACTAAGCTGTGATGTGTAAAAAACTAGCCTAAGCTTTGTCAGCATGACAGTCGCATGTTCTGATGTTTTGACATTCAAACTTGATTGCAGGACATTTCTGACTCTTTTATTGTGTTTATTATCAATTTCAATTTGGAAACTTTTTCTATACTCACCAAAGAACTTATACTCTATACGCCTTTTACTGCAAAGAGTTGCTTAAATTTCTTTGCAGTTCTATTCTAAATATTTAAAACACAAACAGTGTTCATAAAATTGTGAACAGGTTATTGTTTTAAATCAACTTTGCAAAGATTACATTATTTTAAGGATTTGAATTCTGACCTTAATATCCTGAAATATTATTCATCTTTAGTACATTCATTTTGATTGATATGAATAACAATATATAACGTTATTTGGTATATTCCATAAAATTATCTAAAAGGTCTATAATATAATGTCAAATATAGTTACCTAAATTAATCTTTTCAATTAACATGATTTCTAATCATAATTAATCATGGTTTACCCTAAACGAACTAATCTCATGCTAATAATTATAAAGTACCTAACTTGTTACTTTAACCTCAAATAATTTAATATTTTAACTTTTTTTCATACAGGCAGTATGGAAAATTAAAAAATTTATCAATTTTGTAATGAGAATTATTGTTTTAAAATTTATTTGAATGAACTTCGGAATCATTACATATTATTCAGTATTTTGTCTTGTTAATTATTTAAATATATACCTAAACTGATAACTAAACAAAGAGGTTTAAATAAATTTTATGAGTATATATAGCTGTTTAACAGAAAAACAGCATAATATTACTAATAAAAAAAAAATTGGCATTTATGTAATGCTCAAATCACCTACAAACTTTGTAATGCTATCTATTGTATAATTCTTCATTTTATTGCAAATATATATTAATATGTTAAAATTTATTTAATTTCTTTGTTTAATTGCAGTGACAATTGAATTGAATTTGGTCTTGTTTATATTTATATTTGATTAACATTTATGCAATTATGTATGATTGTTAATTTGACTTCCCTCACTTTTACTATTCATAAGCTGCTACTAGTCTTTTTATTGCACATCCCAAGTGTAAAATTTAGTTTCAACATAAATTTGACCTTTTTAATTTATCCATGAGATGGTATAAATGATTATGTCGTCAACTTTTCGACTTCTTAGGAGCCAAGTGTATTAAGAGCTTTCCTATTATTACATTTTATTTAATTAATTAATAAAAAAATAAAATTTAAATTGAGTATTAACATTAAATTAGTAATGTGTCTGAAACATTTGTTTAATTAAATTGTATTATTTATAGCGAGTTCTATTATTAACTTTGTTTTTTGTCCTTATTTTGAAGCTCAAGAAATCTTAAAAGCTAAAGCAGAGCAGCAGCGTCTTGATGCATTAAAGGTAAAATCTTTTAAAAGAATTATATTTGATCAGAATGTACAATGTATTATAAAATAATCATATTGCCTTTTTTACATGTATATGAACTGTTAATTTTCCTTTATAGAAGAAAAAAGGCATGCTAGTAATTTTTTAAATTTTCTATCTTAATTGTGGGTCTTAGCATCTATCTTAGCAAGATTCACAATAGATTATAATAATCAGTATTGCTTTTTTGCATTCTTCCTTTTAAATTTTCTCATGACTAGCCAATACTGTTATAAATGATTATCATTTTTAAATCCTTTATATTAACTTGTATTTTGTTTGTGTGTTGCTGCTGGGCAAATCTGCATAAGCCTGATTAACCCACTTGGCAAGGCCTTTTCTAAGGAAAATTTACAACTGCCCAAAATTCCAATCCCTCTCCCCCCCCCCCCTCCCCATTTTACCCATACAGCAAATTAATTTGAAACAATAAAATTCGATAATTTATCTTTAAATATTACAGCAACACTCAAATTTTAAAACCAGGTTTCTGTTACCCTACTTCATGAGGTGAATTGATTAATATTTATATATCTATATATTTTTACAATATTTTTCTTATGAAAGAATTTGAAATACCTTTAATTGCGAAGTCGTAAAAGACAACTAAACAATCGTGAATACAAATTTAATGTTTTTGATACTAAATATTAAAAGATTATTTACATTTACAAGGCAAACATTCAATAGTTGACATCCACCTTCTTCGTAAAGAAAAGATATTGTGTCTAAATTCAGCTTCCCTCTTGTCAACTATTCATTGTTGTTTTTATTTTACAACTGTTATCACCCACCCCCTAAAAATACAGTGGTCATCTCTCAAGAAAATTCCAGAGGAGGACAGGATACACAGTGGGAGTGTACACCGCAAACAGCCAAACTGAAGATTTATTGACAAAGGGGAAAAGGGGGTTTTTGCGTGCGACTGTTGAAGTGGAGGAGACAAGATATTCCAAGGTTTCGGCTTGTAGCGGTAGCTGATCAGCTGACACTTGACTCGCATAACATTCCTCATCCACCCCTTATTTCAAGGTCAGGGAAAAAATACATCCTGTTATTTCTAAAAATCTTTCTTCTCAATAAAGATTTTAAGCTTGGACAGGCCGATTAAGCTTGAGGGCCGATTAAGATTTTAAGCTTGGAGCCGAGATATCGACATATCTCAGCTTTGATTTTATACATATGCCTTATTAATACAATTCCAAAAATATGATTTCATATTGTGAAATATTTGTGAGTACCACATGCACTATTGTTACAAAAAAAGAATGAGCAATTATTACTTTCAATTACCCATACTTATTATACATAGGGTAATAAAAGTATAGATTTTTGGAACACCCGGATTTTTAAAAAGTGATATAGAAAAAAGTCTGTCTGTGGTCAGCATAACTCCCGAACAAATTGCCCTACGATGTTCAAATTTGGTATGCGGGTTGCTGGTGGCCATGGGACCTATGATTAAAGTTTTCGTCAAAATCGCGCATGCGCATAAGGTAGCTGCCATTGAAAAAATCATGTTTTTCAATGATTTCGAAAAAACGGCTCCAACGATTTTGATAAAAATCGCTGTGCTAATGCCTCTTAAGGTGTTCTAAACATCCACACCTCTGAAATTCACGTAAAAATGCTTTTATGGCATAAAAAGTTGAAAATTGAATGCCTTCAACACAGAGTTCTCTTTCCCTGAGCATACCTCATCAACAATCTTTTTTTCTTCTCCCCACAGTTTCGCTTGTAACAAAGGATAATATAAGGATTATCTAAAAGTATATCGTCAAACTTGGAATTTTGGCAAAGTTTTTTTTTTTAATTAATTTTTTACTTTCAATTATCCATATGTAATGAAAGTATAGGATTCGTTAAAAAAAAAATCGATTTTTCTCCACGTTTTGGAACATCTTGATCTCAAAAAAGTGATCAAGAAGAAATGTCTGTGTGTACGTGGTCAGCATAACTCCCGAACAAAATGAATAACGATGTTCAAATTTGGTGTGCAGGTTGATGATGACCTAATTACCTACCATTAAGGTTTTCGTCAAAATAAGGGTAATGAAAGTATAGGATTCGGTAAAAAAAAATCGATTTTTCTCCACGTTTTGGAACACCCTGATCTCAAAAAGTGATCAAGAAAAAATGTCTGTGTGTACGTGGTCAGCATAACTCCCGAACAAAATGAATAATGAAGTTCAAATTTGGTGTGCAGGTTGATGATGACCTAAGGACCTACCATTAAGGTTTTCGTCAAAATCGCGCATGCACATAAGGTAACTGCCATTGAAAAAATCACTTTTTTCAGTAATTGCTAAAAAAACCCGGATCTAACGATTTTGTTCAAAATCGCTATGGTAATGCCTCTTAAGGTGTTCTAAACATCCCCACCTCCGAAATTCCCGTTAAAATGCTTTAACGGAGTAAAAAGTTGAAAAACGAATACCTTTAACACAGAGTTCTCTTTCCATGAGCATACCTCATCAACGATCGTTTTTTCTCCTCTCCACAGTTTTGCTTATAACAAAGGCTAATATAAAGATTATCTAAAAGTATATCACCAAAATCGCCATTCTGGTGAAGTTTTTTTTTCCTTCTTAAGAACTATACAAGAATTATCGAAGAATGACACAAATCCACGTCAGTATTATAGTGTAATTCAAAGTTGTGCGATGTTCCACACCCCTAGATTTTCTTTATGTTATCTTGGTTTTGTGTTTTTTACGACTGCCCAATTTTGAATTTACGACTGCTCATTTTGAATTAACGACTGCCCAAATAAGCCACGACTACCCGTTAGAATAGGCCCTGCCGCTTGGTGTCCTTTAATCCTGTTGAAACTTGGCAGATAGATTCAATGTCAATGACAATGCATTCTATCCAGTTTTGGAGGTTGTCACTGTCACTAAAAGGTTACTTTTACACATGTTTCTGTAATTGTTTTGGAATACTAATTATCTCATTCAATCGATCATTATTGAAACACTTTTCTGTTGGGAATTTTTTTTAATCAGAATAAATAAAAGATAATTGGACATGAATGAATAAATTTATCATGTAGTCAACCCAACGTTCCAATGCATAGTATAAATTCGCATTCAATTTTAACAATATTTGAAACTTAGTTTGATGCATATTTTGCTCGTAGAGATGTTTTTTAATATTTATAATTAGATGCAAATATCAAGTACATGCTGACAACAGAATTTGCATTATGTTAATGAATATAAAAATTAGCAATGCATATAAAGTATTTATATAAAAAAAAATTGTTTTTTTGGGTTATATTATTATAGAGTTCTGTGTTTTATAAAGTTTTTATGCAAAGAAAAGCTATAAAAAGCATTGAAATATCAACATTATACATAATTAAAGTTTTTTAAAACTTCTTTTTCAAACAGAAAAAAAAAAAAAATCAACAGCATTTATGACTTTGTTTCGACTATATAGAAATTAATAAGTTGTTGTGTTTATAATTTTTAAATGTATATAAATTTAAAGTTCAACCATTTTTTTTTCTGGGTAAAAGCTATGTTTTCAAGTCTAAAAAAGTAGGCTAACGTGCAGGCAAGTGAGTTTGAAGTTGTAAAATAATGTATTCTAATTTAATAAGATATTGAAGAGAATTTATAAGACTACATTTTGAGCATAACTGGTTTTTCATATTTAGTTATCATTGGTTGGAGGATAGTAGTTGTACAAATATATTTTGTTTCTTGTTGAGTGAAGTTATTTTTGTAAGTCAGATTTCTGTCAAAACAAAAATTGCAGAACAAAGTTCCATAAATAATGAGACCAAGGGCTTTTATGTTCACAGATTCTTCAGGAGAAGAGGTTGCTGGGAGAAAGTTTTTGTTTAGAAACAGTATTAATTTTGAAAAACACAAGACAGTTCAATAAACGAAGATTGAAAGCAAACACATAATCATATGATGAGAAAATCGTTAACATGTAAATCTAATATCTTATACCAATGTGTTACATTATTACTTTCCTGATGGCTTTTTTATCTTTTAAGTTACTGTGAATTTCTTGTACATAATTATAAGATAATAAGGTATTTTCTATATCTTGCCAATTAGTTTCTAGTGATTCTTTGCACCTAATTTAATTCAAATTATGAGAAAAACTGCCATTCAACTATTTCTTATTGAGGATAGCATTTTTTTTACTAGAACAAGCACTGGAATATTATATTTAACTGACATTATTATCTCATTTTGGAATGAGGAGACAATAAGTTCTTGGAGTTTTTTTGGTCCAAAATAAGTTGTCTAGTTACCCAGCTTTTTATATCTTCTGTTGCTGGAAAAAACTGGATTAAAAAAGGATTGATATAGTAGAAAACTTTTTTACATTTAAATTAATGGCTAAAAAAGATAGCGGCAGCCTACTGCTATTAAACTGGAGCCCCAAAAAAATATAAAACTGGTGAGAGCAGTATTTTGTATATACACTTATTGAACATCTTATTACTAAATTTACTAACTCAAACACATAGGTATTGAATTGATAATTTTGACATTTTTTTCATGAAGCATTCTACTAAGTACATTATTATAAATTCATTTATTCTCAAGAAGAATTAGGATTTCATGCTTGGCAGATTGTAGATTAAATCTAATGAAATTTTTTAAAAATCTTATATCTATTTAATAGGTTGAATCATTGAAAACACTTGATGATAAGCAGAATTTAAAATGCAGCTTGCAGAATCCCACACCTGTGACCCCTCTTGGTATTAATTTGATATTTATATTTTCTCTTAAATTTAATCATTTTACTAAAATTTAAATCACAAATGCAATATTTTATTGTTATTTATTTGAAGTAAATCTGAAATGTGCATTATCATATTATCATGTTTTATACAAAGTTTTTTTTTATCCTCAGCAATATATATATTTCTTTTCCATCAGTTAAGCCTAACATATTGAATGTTCCCATTTGAGTTTAATAAAATTCCTTAATATTTTACAAGAGTGATATCTGTATTATTGTGTAACAGGTATATAAGATTATGTATTGTAAATAATTAAAGTGTATTTAAGAAGAATTATTAACCTTAACTTATTTATTTAATGTTAATTGCATAATTGACATAATTAATTATCTACTTTGTTATTAATTACTGTATTAATAATTTTTTTTTTATAAAATTTAATTAATGGGGTCTAGTCCCATAAATAGTTTTCTTGGGAATGTTTTGAAATATTATCAAGTATTAAAGGATAATTATTCCCATCAAAACTGTGTCGCCTACACAACCTATTAGTAGCTTAATTGCAGAGTGCCTCTGAATTCCTCAAGAATTTGTATCTCAGTAATGCTTGCAAACAATTGGTAGATACGATTGCTGTTTTACACATAGTGAGTGCTGAGAGATTTCTGTTTTTTCTCCAATTCAAGATGTATACTTTGAGTTCTCAAAGAACCTTCTGGAAAGGTATTCAATTTCCTTTGAAGTATTTAGATAATGTAAGAGCACTTCAGCACAGTACAGCCTTGTATAATCCTTGCGCAATCAAATTCAACGCCACCAACCAATCCTACCTAATTTTTCTTTTAATGAAATTTATTCTGATAAATTTCATTCTTATATTGCTGAATTTTTTTTGTAGTTGAAAATGAAGTGCCTCCTCAGCCTGAACCAAAGAGGGAGTCACGAAGGGAACGCAAGTTAAATCCGAAATATGCTTCCAGCGAATACACGTCTATTTTCAATTCTAAACGTGCATCTTTTATCACTAAACAGGTAATCCAGAATGAAGAAAAACAGGCAACTAGCCCAGATACCAAGAAAGCTGAAACCAATCACCCAACTAGTAATAAAAGAAGGACTTCCACAACGATTCCAGATAAAAGCGATGCACAATCCAAAGTATCTTCCCATTCTTTAGGAAGTGTTAGCAACATTTCAGAATCCTCAACTTCAAATGAATCTGAATCTGTCAAGATAGAGTATAGTTCGGAGGATATTTCCTCAGATCTACTCTCTAAAACAAATGCTGTCGCCTCCGATAAGAATCATAATAACCTTGCCGAAACTGAGACCCGCAGCAGAATCGCCTTGAAAATTAAGATTTCAGCTAGTAAAAATGACAACAAAACTAATAAAGACCCAAACACGCATGGCACAAAAAGGAAATTTGAGGGCGAGGATAAAGGTTCTGCTAAAAGAACGTGTCACAGAAATTCACTAAGTGCAAGTAGTTTGGAAAGTGTGCCAAATGAAAACAAGCCTTTGAATAATAAATCAAAGCTCTCCGCTAGTGTGCTGAGTGCGGAACGACCAAACGACAAAGAGATTTTTCACAAGCAAAAGGTAAATAATGGGGATGTGCTAAATAAAGCTGAACATGCAAGAAATAATTCTATTTCTAAAGCAAACCATATCAATGAAAAGCAGCCTGGTGATTGATTTTATTTCGATCACAAATCAGTTACATTTATTTTGTCAATAACACATTTGTATAATTTTGAAAGTTTTGCTGTTGTATACTTGACTTGGTTGTTTATGTAAACTTTTCTAACTTAGCCATATGACATTACTTTGGCTTATATAACAGTTGGTATGTTTTATATCCATTTTGTTATTTTAGTTTTTATTAATATGTCATGACTTGGCGTTTTTCCTATTTTGATGTTATTATTGTAATGAACATGTGCGCCACAACAGAATAAGGAAAGTGAATGAGTTTTCGAATTCATGATAACCACTAGTGTGTCCGTAACAGCTATGAACTACATTATATGGAAAATTGTTTTTATTTCTAGTTGTTAAACTGTTTGTTAATTGATATAGGTAACTTATTGATGCAAAATTTCATTTTTGTGTAATTTGAATCATAATAATTTATTTAGAAAATAGTTGATATTTTCTCTTCCTTCTAATTGCTCAAATGTATACTTTTTATGAATATACATGGTCACTGTATTCTATACTAACATTTTGGTTGCTGGATAGTTTGTAAAATGTACATAATTTTTTTTTATATAAAAATGTTTTAAAATTCTTTTTTTTTTATCAAAATTTTTTGTCGGTTATTTTGTTAAAACTGCTGTAAGTACATTGTTACTTAAATATACAGAACTTTGCTACTGGTCATTTAATTTCAAAGTTTTTGCAAAAATTTCGAGGGTTATGTGGGGATTTTTTATGTTTCAAGAAGACAATTTATTGCACTATGTTTAGTGTATTCTTTAATCAATTAAGTTTTTCAGATGTAATTAGGATGTACTGAATCTTTCATCAAAATAAAAATATCTTTCACTGCACATATTTCACACGCACACAATTTAATTAAATTTTTCATACCTATTATTCATTCTTGTATTTTTAACATGGATTATCAGTAATTTACATAGTAGAGAAAAATAAGCTGTTTTATTTTTGTATGAAAACTGAATACATGATATCTAGTAAAAACAGGTGCATAAACAACTACTTAAGAATAATGCTCCAATTTGACTGTGTCCCATTGTATTTTCAATGGTATGCATGCATTCAATTAAAATGCATATTCTATGAATGTAGAAGGAATTAAACTTATTTTTATTTACAAATCCTGGTGTTTAATTTCTATTTTCTTCATTTTGTCAATTTTACTAGTTATACAGTATTGATATATTCAAATACCAAATTAAGATACCTAGTGTTTGTTCCACATTGTCTGAAAACAATAAAACACTTATCATGAAATATAAGGAAAACTGGAATGAGGATCATAGTTAAAAGAATAAATAAAACCACTTAATATTTAAAATTCATATAATTGTCTATTTTTGGTGTAATTATGAACGGTAAACATTTATACAATATATTTTGTTTAAATATTCCTTACAGGGGTCTATGCAGATGGAAATTTGGGTCCTATTAAGGACCCTTCACAAAATATCATAATCAACAAAAGGACCCTTCACAAAATACCATAATCAAGAAAAGGACCCTTCACAAAATACCATAATCAAGAAAAGGACCCTTCTCAAAATTCCATGTCCAACAAACTGATCTTTCACAAAATTCCAAGTAAAAAAAATGGAACCTTTATTATATTACCAATTTGGAAACGGACTAATTACAAAATTACCAAGTTTATTTTATGCCAAAAAGAAAAAATGGCTTGCTTGCCCACGTGCTAGGTTTAAGGAAGTGACATCATGGATGCCAAACCATTTGCTCAAAATGTATAAAATAGGACATTTTTCACAAAATTAATATTTTTTTTCACAAAAATAGGACCCTGTAAAAAAAACCTGGATAGACCTCTGCCTTAAATGCAATCAACCCTGTATTCTAATTTTGGTAGGTAATCTAAAAGTTTTTTTTTTTTTTTTAAATTTTATTATAGTTTTTATGTAAATTTTTTACATGAATTCACTTTTTTTAATTTTTTTTTTTATTTTTTAAGATTTCAATTAATACTGAAAATGAAAAACTGTGGCAAATGGGTCAGCAAGTACTAATTAATTCAAATTGAAATTTTTGTAAATTTTGCAGATTTTGTAGAGGACCATGATTTACTCTTTATGATAAAATCTATTTCCCTGCCTTATATAATTGTTTTTATACTATTTTAGATGTAAATTTATATTCACAATAATTTTATCAACCATGTTTAAAGTGATCATACTTATTGTGTTTTAACAGGGTTCCCACAGTCATTGAAAATCATTAAAAGTGCTTAATATTTCTGAACTTGTTTTCAAGGCCTTGAAAGTACTTGAATATGTTTAAAGGTACTTAAAAGTCCTTGAAAATGCTTAGAAGTCCTTAATTTTTGTGGATGTTGTGTGTCTAACTGCAGAATTTATAAAAATGTAACTCAGACCTGCTATCACCGCGTGACTGCCACTTAACCGCACCGTATCGGAATTCTTTGACGTCTTTGCATTATGCATGTGTCAATTTGTAACTTTTTTGGTAGAATATTCTTTATTAAAATTTATATGTAGACATGATGCCTGAAAACAAATTTTCCAAGGTCCTTAAAAACATTAATTAGGTCCTTAAAAGTAATTGAAAAGTCATTGATTTTCATTCTGTGATTTGAGTCGGAACCATGTTTAAAACTTATAAAAATAAATTTGAATCTTCACCAAGTTCATTTCAATAATATATATTTTTTTTTTATTCTTAGTTTTTTTCAAGTTGTTTAAAAAATATTTTATAATTTTTACTTTATTCAGTTCAATAATGTTGTTCTTTTAATTAAAATACCCACTTACTTTGATATTTAGTTACGTATTTAATGGTATGCATGAAAGTTTGAATTTGGGGAACATTTGTCCCCCATGCGACTAACCATGGATTAATCTATGTGGGCAACTATCGACTGGAGGATCGGAATTTCTTAGAAGTTCCGTCGCTGAACGTAAAAATCAAAGTTATATTTTATTTTGATACAACATTTTAATATAATGTTCTATTTTTAAGTAATGAACCTAGTAAGAAGCAAAAATTTTTCAACTCTTTTGGGGTTACTAAGGGACCGATTCGTTTTAGGTGCAGATTGTTAAAATTAAGTTGAAGTCAATTGACTTAAAATTTGTTTTATGTATTGTTTTGGGTGTTTTTTTTTAATGTGTGAACATTTGTCAATTTTTTTAATTCAAAAATATAGCACAAAAAGTTAATACATTTATTAAAGTTGAAACTAGTAGCACTTTTTTGTTGTTATTTTTATTCCTTGACCTTATGTCGTGTATCTTTCCCTTTAATTTTGAATTGTGCTGGTTACTAATGCTATTTCTATTTTCCCAAGTTAGCATTGTGACAGATTGCATTACTTTATATAAATTTCGTAATGATGCAGATCCTTCTCGACCACTTGTTTATCAGTGTAGGAATTACAGGCTGTCCACATTTCAGCAGGCAAAAAACACATTACTAAAATTAATTACTCATTTATTCTTTAGTTTAAAGTAGATTCTTTACCTTAATTTTTTTTTTTTTTTTTGCTATGCCGGGAAATAAAATTTCAAGTTTCACCCCAGCAAAACATTGATGCACATTTGAATTTAAACCTACCAATAGCCCTTTCTCACAATCATGATTTAATTTTTGGCTTGCCCATTAGTGATAATAAGAGGGGAGGTTTGAAAGACGTAAGAGAACTTCTGGTATTTTTGATAGCGATGTGGAATTTTTTTTGTCCCGCACGTTCGTTTCCTTCATGGTCTCCAGCAGGATTATTTTCAGGCTGGTGCAGATCGTAGGGGTGGAAGATGGTTAAATTTTTTTCAAACCTCGATTTTTTAATTGGATTTCTTAATGAAATGTTAAAAAGTAGCTCTGTAATATATTTAAGTTCTATTGAATATTTTTAAACCTCTGTTTTCCATTGATTTATACCGCTTTTCTCTCCTGGACCTAGGCAGAAATATTTTCAGGGGAATGCAAGGTGGTTAATTTTTTGTATAAGCCTTGATTTTTCAATTGGCTATCTTTTATATCTTTTATTTAATTTATAGGTATAATTATTATTTTTTTATCCATTGAATATTTTAAAACCTATATCATACTTATATTATCAGTGAATCATAATATTTTCTCCACATTATATTTAATTTTCAAAATCCAGGTTGCGCCACTTTGCATCTTCATGGCGACGCCCATGTTTTCTTCACATTTATTTGTCAAACTACAAGAGGGTGCTTGTGCCTTTTTGCACTTCACTGGCAGTGCCCATGGTTTCTTTTTTGGCAAATAATCGTCACCACTGGGTTTGTGTATGCTTTGTGGATAAATCAC
This sequence comes from Linyphia triangularis, assembly GCA_963978545.1. Classification (NCBI taxonomy): domain Eukaryota; kingdom Metazoa; phylum Arthropoda; class Arachnida; order Araneae; family Linyphiidae; genus Linyphia; species Linyphia triangularis. Next base: position 75,434,619 of record OZ021725.1, on the reverse strand, counting down.
TTGCCAAAGGATCATGGGTTAGGCATGGATGTTCGTTGTTAAGCTGTAGGTCCTGCCCTGATTAGCCGTTATAGTGCATAAAAATAGGTCGTTGAGCGTACAAAACAACCAATCAACCAACAAAACCTGACAGGCTTGGGATTTTAATATTAAGGGCTTACGTAGCAATTAAACTATGGATAAATATCCTCAACCCATCACATCACACTTTCACACTCATCATTTCTTTCCCAAATACTTGATCGATAAACGAGGCCATCATCAAACTTCACTGATCAGAGAAGCACTAATGATTTCACAGTGTGGTCATTTCCTGTGAAGAAGCCAGAGCGAGCGACTTGCCTTCCATCCCTAATGAGTATTACTTCCCAGATGAGCCACCATTTAGCCCTTCCTTCCATCTCTTTCCTGCTATGATTGATATTGAGACGGCCTCGAATGCATCTTTTGTTTTCTGCCTATTCGTGGCCTACTTCGCTCGACTGCCCTTCTGCCTTACTTCGGAAAAATGGTTCGTTTGTTGTTGTCAGTCTGGCTGTTCGAACAGGCGATCTCGGTTTCCCTCTCTGCCGCCCTTTTGGAAATGGAGTTCGAATGAAAACTGTTCGTTTTCTCTCACGGCAAGTCGATTTCTCTTTTCTCTTTTTGTTGGAGGAGGTGGCGATCAAATGGAGTTTAGTCACAATTTTTAGAAATTGACAGATTTAGATAATTTTTTCTTCTAACTTTCAAAAACTTTTTAGGATCTCGGTATTTGATTAAGTTACTTAACTTAAAAGAATATTTTGATTTTATATTCGTACTAATACACAATAAACTTGGAAATAATTTCACATAATATCAATTTTTGAATGACTAAACTTTATTTTAAACGCAACTTCCTCACTGCGGAGCTTTTATTGTTCTTCTATTTGAATTTTATTATTTTCGAAACATTCTTGAAGGAATGCTGAAAATAAATGCACATATTAAAACCGATTTCACATAAATCTTCAAAAGCAATTTTCTAAAAGTTATAAATGAACCTGAATGCCGTAAAAGAATGTAGCATTTGGGGAACTTTATGTCCCACAATTTTCTTGCATGTTTTTCAGCCAGGAGCAATTTTTACATGTTGTATTTTAGTATTATATCGAAAAAACTTGCCAAATTTTTTTTTTTTTTTTTATAATTTTACCTCTGGCTTTTATTTGCTTTTTTTTCAACAACATTTAACTTTTTGTAATCTTGAGGAGGTAAAAGGTTCGTTTTGATATTTGTGTGTCCGTCCATTAAAAGTTAATATACTCAGGAACCCGCGATGCATTCTCTATGATTTTTAATTATTCAAATACATTTAAAAATCTGTTTTGTTGAAAATTTTCAATTTTTTTATGTTTAAAAAGAATTTTTAATTATTTTAAATGTGTAGAGTATAAAATGAAAGCTACTGATAAGGAAATTTAAATTATTTTATAGTCTATTTAAAACTCTTTGTCCAACACCCTGAATTAAAATGAGTACATAGCTTTTGATGCTATATTTCGGATAGAACATTGTTTAAATAGTGATACTTGTACAGGATAAGTTGTTTCTTAGAAATGAACATGTTACACGTGAGGAAATAATGGATGGCATTTGCTTACACTACAAAGAATTTTTTAGTATTTAATGCGAGAGAAATGAAAGAATTTTGCCACTCGTGCAACAATACATTTTCTCTGTCATTCTATCTTCCCCCACTCCCCTTCATTTCAATTTTTTTTTAATAACAACAGCGAAACTTTTAATTGGTTCGATGAACTTGTTCTATGATTTGTTCTGAACACAGATTTGGTCATAAACAACTTTCAACGTTGTGAGTTTGTTTTTTCTAGATTTCCTGGTTCTCAAAAATTCATAAACAAATTCAATGTTAAAATATGTCTTACAATTTATAATCAAAACTAAGTACAATGCTATTTTAAAATTTTGTTTTATGTCATTTCAAAGGTTCATAGTTTTCTATAAAAGAAAAATCAAAACTGTGATTAGTTCTTCTAGCCTTGTTCCCTATAATGTGTCCCAGACTTTGTTTTTTGCCCTTTTTCCTATTTTCACCCTTTTTCTACACTCCCTCTACACTTTTTGAACCTGCTCCTAGTGGCGGACTGTACCCCCCCCCCCCTGCTCACCAAAACGCTTGTTGATTAGATTGAAACCAAACTCCTGGATCAGAAGTAACACACGCGCCTAGCATATGAGACGACTCTGGCTCAATTAACAGCGTCGAGTCTACGTAATTTCTGCTTAAAAAATATGTAGATATAATGGGAATTGTGTGTTCTAAGTAGGAATCATCCATTCGATACTTGAAGTGCAAAGAAGTTCCCTTTAAAAGACCATTGTTCAGTTTGTGTTCGAAACCATAATAATACTACAGAAAATTTAGCCTCATAGGCTGTTTAGAAACTTATGGACTTATCACAAAGACTCAAAAACAGATTTAAGCAATAATTTAATAGTTTACAATATTGTAATAAATATTGCAAACATCCATAACGAAGGGATTAAGTTTAAAAAAACGTTTCATCAATGCCAGATATTATAGGGATTTGAGAAATTTGTATTCGTATACAATGTTTCATTACGTTGTAAAATGTACACCAAGTTTCAGAAAGTAAGTTTTATTAAATAAATAAAATTTTCGAATCTGTTTGCCTTAAGAGGAAGTTCTAGTAAGGATAATTCCCAATACTCGCTATATTACAATCTTCTAGCCCAGTGCATTTAAGAACTACTCTCTATAAAATTTTGAAATTCGGTGAGTAAGCACGAAAAAGATCACTTAATGAAATGACATAAATTGTTTTCTTTCAATGTCTTATCTATTACAAATGAAAATTAAAATAGCAATATACAAAACCTGGAGGAGCCTTTCATATGCATTGACGTAAAGAATTCAAATATAAAATAAAATATATTAGACTCTAGTTGTGAGTTTTTAATTTATGTAATTTCATTAAGGTGATCCTTTTCGTACCTACTCACCAAATTTCAAGGTTTTTATACAAAGTAATTTCGAAATGCGCTGAGCTAGAAGATTGTAACAAATCTTCTATAGGAAATTATATTTTTTAGGACTTCCTCTTAAGGTAGTGAAACATATAAGATATAAATATAAGCGTCACCTAATTAATTTCAAGTATTTTATTATTAATGTCAAATAAAACCATAACGTGACAATTTTATATTTATCAATCTTGCTATCTACATAATATACGTTAAACTTGTGTAATTTTTGTTTCGGACCTGAAGTTTGCCCATCTTCAACTTTTTTAATTATGTTGCATTAAAATTCATTTCTGATTAAGTTATTGTACTAATTTTGTGTTTGCATCTTGTTAAACATGGCTTAATAAATCTAAGAAGTTTCCGAGTAATATTAGATTAATACTTGTAGCTTCCAGAAACACGCGAGCATTCGTTTTCCTCCTTTCGCTTTTCCTCGACATTAAATTTGCGCTTTTTAAAATTGAGATTGGCCCTTCGCTCATAACCAGGGCCCGATTTAGAAAACCTATTACTAAAAACATATTATATAGCAGATGGGACCCCCCATCCGCGATTTCTGAAGTTATTTAAATGTTATAGATAATTTCGATATTAAATTAATGTTGAGATAATAATAGTTTAATAATTAATAAGAATTATTAAAATTTATTTTCATATTTTATGGCATTGGTCAAGTTTTCTTAACAGAATATTAATAGTTGCATAATAATTCAGAAATTTGGGGCCCCCGATTTGAAGGGGCCCTAGCCACGGGTGTTACAATCCTTATGGGAAATCAGGCCCTGTTCATAACTGCTGTGTGTTTCAATATAACGAACTGAAATTTTAAATGAATTGTACACGAAGAATTCTAGATCGAGTGAAAGGGTAAGAAATGGGGGCTCGTACTGAAATTTTCAGTTAGAATTCAATTTACATAGTAAACAAACCCCTAAGAAAAAAAATGTACCAAGCAAATACAGAATCATAAAAAAATTACTTTGGTGCAAACCACAATTTTCTAAATCATTTAGAATGAAAGATATAGCCATTGTTCTGATTTTTTTTTTTACTCATACTGAACAGCGTTTTACCTTCTGAAATGTCAAGGGCTTCACTTTTTTTCTACTCGTAAACAGATTACAATTGTAAAACTGCTATGAATCTAGTAGATATGTTTTTGTTTTAAGTTGTTTTAAAGTTAATGGAAAAGTAATTATTTTTACTAGGTCACATATGCATTTATAACTTCTGCGTCCGTGTCCCTTGCGTTGATGGCTTTTAAGATATATATGACCTAGTTAAAAAAAAAAAAAAAATCTGTATAATTTTGCCACAAACTAGTATTATAAAGAATAATAATCAGAACAAATATTTATTCATTAAATTTTTGCAATTCTAATCAATTTACGAGTTAAAAAAAGAGCGCAAAATGTCCCGCGCGTCATGCAGAGAATGTCCCTTAGTAATAATTTACTCTATAGTATGTTTTTTATAATTTGCTCTATAGTATGTTCATGATAATATGATTTCTAGTACGTTTATGATTTGCATTTAAAATGCTCTTTATTAATAACGTTTATTTGTTAAATGCCTATATTATAATGCTAAAAACATGACTGTATCGATATTACTTTTAATTTTCTTTGAAGTTCACCTTATATCCTAAACTTTTTCTAGAAATTTGAGTGTTAGCCAAAAAACATGACCCCCCCCCCCCTTCCCAGTTTTTTGCTAATATCTAAAAAACTATACATTTTGATTAATATAGTAGTAGGTTAATATAATAGTAGCAAAATTATATTAAATGTATTAAACTAAAATAATCTGCACAAAACTTTTCTATAATTTTGGTCCTTACACTTTTCTTTTTTGCCACGCATCCCGTTTTGTAGCACCGTGAGCAAAACCCTTGATCAAAAATAAGCGATAAAGTTGTTGAGTCACTTTCTCAATAAGAATTTATTGACGAACCAATAAATGTGTTTAAATTAGGTACTTTTTAAGCATTCTTAATTTGCATTACCTAATTTAAATGATTAGGTAGGTAGCAAAATTAGTAGCCATGCAAAACAATAGGTCATGAAAAGAGAGAAGACAAAGACAATAATCATTCAAAACTGTACAAATCATAATCTAATCAAATTATTATCATAATAATTGATCCATTTATTCATAATAATTTTATTTTAATATAATGTTTAACCAAAAGTTTATAGTTTTAAGCAAAAAACCGGGACAAACCCCTTTCTTTTTTTGCTATTATTCAGATTTGAACCTTTTTACATACTCTAAAAAATAATTATAGTAGAAAAAATACACTGAAACTTCAACATTCATGCAGGAATATGGACTAAGTCATGATTTTACTGTGCTTTTTAAGATTTGTACACCTGTCTTTAACTGTTATAGATCTAAAAGAAATAGCTGTATCATAATATCTTTTAAATTTAATTGAAATGCCATTATTCTTTTTTTTAGTAATTAATGAAGACTATATAATTCATTGAATTGTTAAAAGAAATAACTGTATCATAATGTTATATTTATCACCTCGATTGTTTCAACCGGATTCCTTAATCGCACAACCATTTACAGTTTTAACATTCACAAGTACAGTAAGTTTATCTATCATTACATTCCACTTACACCATCTTTATAAAAACAAAACAAGGAATGGAAGTCGATAGTGTTTTTATGCAAGTTTAGTTTCTTTGTGATGTTGGGAATGTGGTTCTGTTCAACTTTACTTGCCGTCTTAAAAAAATGCTTTACTTTTCTCCACGTATAACCGACTTTCGCTTTCAATAGACCCTGAATTTTTTTTATGTAATTCCTAGATTAAAACATATGGAAGAATTCAAAGAATGTTGTTTTTCTGGAATCATTTCCTTTTAGGATTATTCTTGTTTTGAAGATTCTTGGAAGCACTATGTTTAATGTTTAACAACTATATTCAAATTTATACAAGTTGTAACAATAAGGCTTAATTAAAATTGCAGTAGCAAGATCATTTATTTATATATGCTAGGAATATAGTGAATATTCCTAAGTAGTCGACGCATCACCTTTCCGATGCCCCAATAAAACTTATAGAACAGGATATTTAGTTATCTGGAGTTTGTACCCCGGAAAATAAAATATAACTGTTGTCATCAGAAATCTGTAGACGGCGTGGCTATTGAAAACAAATCGTGTGGTTTTCTTGGTAGAAGTTTTCCTAATTTTCACCCGTAATAATATATATATATATATATATTGTTGGAATATATAAAAATTGGTATACATAAAAATTGTTGGAATATTATTCATTTTGGTATATAAAAAATGATTGTATTTGGCGCTTTCAAAAAAATGTTTTTTTAAAACTTTTGATAGAAGTCACCAGTTAAAAAAAATTCAATATTTAACAAAAAGATATCTTTTTAGTAACTTATAAAAATTCACAGAAACATCAATGATGCAAAAGGGATCAAGTGGAATTTTAAGTAATTGTGCAAGAAAGACATTACTGGATGTTTTCTTATCCCAATGGCCAATGGTTTTCACAACTTAAAGCGGATTTTCTTTATAGAAATATTTTTATAATGCTGTAGAAGTGGAAATTCCTTATAAGTTTTGAATTAATATACTATCGTTTGCATCTAACCATTGTAAGAATGAAGGATATTTCAGTTTAAATTCACAAGATAATTGAATTGTGAATTACAACTTCTTATGTATACAATTTTACTCACTATTAAACATCTTCGTTATACAGAGCTCAAAGTCACGAGCAGTATTGAGCTGTGGTGAATGAACCTACTACTTGTGCAGAAATAGATAAAACCGTACCAATTCAATACAGCTTATTTTTTTTTTGCACAGCAGTACACATACTTCTGTACAATATGTGAAACTGGAACTTTGACATAAAGAAAGTTTAAGGTTCTTGAGGAAAATGTAAGTGCTAATTAATATTTTAGAATCAACAAATGAAAACAGAATTTCGAGAATAAGAAGCAACAAGGAAATATTCAATGGAGAGTATTAAGAAATTGATATTGTTATGGATACAAAAACTAAACGATTAAGATGACTGGGACAAAAGAAAATGAACCACTGAACATAGATTAAGATCTTTCTTCAAAAAACCTGTTGGGTGCACCTGAAGATGACAAAGAAATTGGATGTGTAGGTTCGTTGTTTTGATTTGAATTTTAGAACAGTTTTAGTCAGGAATACTGAGAGTAGTTCGAATTTCAAGTTGAAGGGAGTGGCGTAGGAACACCTTGAAGGTAATCTTTGCTTTTCCACATTTGCCTCTTGAAGAAGAGTAAATTCTGGAAATTTCATCGAAACAGCCCAGTGGTATATTGGAGACTATTTGCAGTCGCACCTAATGTTTTTATCAAGATTACGAGTGAGTCATGAGTTCAACGCGATAGATGGAGAATGACCAGGAAAATAAAATGAAAATAAGTATTCCAAAAAAGAGATCCCACGACCGGAAAGAAAGGTGGACTCATGTCATGAGAAAGACCAGGGTCTTAAACAGACTGTGAAACCACTAAGAAAGAAAGTCACCCATATTTCAATAGAAACTTCCTGGGAAATGTTTGGTCGACTGCATTATTTTTAGAACAGCTCGTTTCGCTACTGAATCCTACTATGCGTATTTAAACAGGTGTAATTTGGAAAAGTATAAAAACGTTATGGGACTCTTCAGTTTATCGGCGAACAAAAATGTTTTGGCCAAGTTGGATCTATCCGCTTGATTTCCCTTCCAAAACCGTATTTTCATGGGAAGAGTAAAGAGGTTGTAATCTTTGACTTTTTATCCTTGTGAAAAAGGCATTTGGTATTTATCCCAAAAGTTAGAAGTTCACTAAAAATAAAAAATTTGTTTAATAAAATATTATAAAAAATATTGTAGAAAAGTGTTTATAAATATAATTTGTGTATAGGTTTTCGATTTAGGTTATTTCCCTTATAAGCCGACGAAATTTTAAGACCTTTTATTGTAAAACTGATGTAAATATAATTGAACAAAACAATTTGTTAAAATCTTCATTTCCCATACTTTTAGTGTTTAAAATATGTGTGTAAATCGTGTTAACCACGTATGAGGTCTCAAACCTCAAATACAATTAAACCTATTCCAATCATTTCCTTAGAGCTGGTACTCTTACAATAGAACCATCAGATTTTATTTTTAGAGCAATTTTATGATCCAAAGCAGCATAAAAATCCACTCAAAATAAGCCAGCTGTAGACACCGTTACAACTTTCCTCAATTGCGCCTTTGTTCAGTGTTAAGTCGCAATCAATAAACAGAAGAGCGAGCTATATCTTTCTTAGTAACGTTTTTGTACTAATAGAAAAACCTCTTGCTGTGATAACAATGGATTTGCCCTCCGAGTTAATACTGTTCAACTATATACTATAACCGTTCGGGTTCACGAATCAGCGAGATAGAGCCACACTGAGTTAACTATGGGGTGCTATTTCATCGCTGTTTTGTTTGTGTTTTTTGACGATAAAGTCACATTTCAACAAAAACCATTTCCCACTCATCTGTAAAGATTATACACCTTCGTTCCGCATACACGGAAGTTCTTTTAATCGTAGGAGGTTGACACATATTCCTTTGTGCCGGTAGATCTGCAGTTCAATCGCTATTTTTTCTTTTCTAAGCGTTTATGGTTGATACAGGTTAATTTTTTTTTTATCTTTTATGTCGACTGGTGTTTTGTATAGGGAAGTTTAACTTTTGAGGGTTTTCTTCTTCTCCTTCTTTTTTTTTTTTTTTTTTTTTTTTTTTTTTTTTTTGTCGTCATTGAGATCTGTAATCTGAAACAATGCGTTATTCTCACATTGTTCGAAGAGTTTCTTGTAATCAACTTTAACATAGGAATATTCCTTCTGGAATCTTATCAGAAGTAGCAAATATTTTGTACAAGGCTATAAAACTATTCGAAAGTTACGAAAAGAAAATATAGACACACGAAAGCAGTATAATGTACTTTCCATAGCAAAAATCAGTTCATACTTATTTAAAAAAATATGTTTACTGTTTAAATATTAACAAAAGTTAGTCAAACAATTAACATATTGCTTATAATGCTCAATTAAAAGGCATGTTTTATTTTTTTTTATTTTTATAAATACTTCATAAAATAAACCTGTAAAAGAACAGAAAGCTAGGCACAGTTTTCTTTTGTCCTTTTTCGGAATGTTTTTCTCTTTTGATGCAAAGTTTATCGCTTTCGACAATATGAAGGAATGCTGTAAATTTACTTTGGATAAATAGGTTAACAACAAAGGGTTTGGTTGAGCTTATTTGAACATTAATTTTGTAAAAGTAGAATAAATGCAAGATGTCCATTTGACTAGAAATGAAATGCTTAAACTTGAACATAACTTGTGAAGTAATTTTGTTCGGTATAAAACACCACCGCCCATAACGCCCTTTGGTAATAATTCTTATAGTTAAGAAACTTAATACGTTAAATATGTCTGACAATATTCTTTCTAAAAAATTTATGCCTTGCTTAATATTATTAATTAAAGCTTGCTTAATATTAATTATTTTTCATTTTCCTTTTAATTATTTCTCTATATATAACCTTTGCAATACTTATTTCTTAGTCCTTAGATTAAAAATAAATACTATTTTTAAAATTTTCTATAATAATGCATTGATAGAAAGGTTAATATTTTTTACTATATCCCTACTTATAAGAAGAAAATTTTGATGAAAGAAGAATAGGCCTTAGTCTTTATTCCTTATTCTTTAGATTAAAACTAAATACTATTTCTAAAATTTTCCATAATGATGCATTGATAAAAAGGTTAATATTTTTTACTGTTTCCCAACTTATAAAAAGAAAATTTTGATAAAAGCTATTTTCAACTATTTTTTCCTCAACAAAGAGGTTTTGTTTTATTGTAAAAAGGTTATGATGGCCTATTCTTTTGATAAAATACTTTAAGTCATCATAATTTTGTTCAATTTGTTATTAGACGCTCTATGAGTAAAAATAATTGAAAGGCTTTTGTATTACCAATTTGTACGCAGTATTTTTCTGTACATTTTATTGTCCCTTTTAAGTTGGATTATCATTCAGTCCTTTTCAAAAGTACCTAATACTATATAATTTTGGCCACCTTATCTGCCTTAAAACATGAATTTTTACACTACTTATAACAACAGTAATAAAGTTCACATCAAAATTTTAAGGAAAGATAACCAATTAGATTTACACTTTAAAAAGCATTTGTACGATAGCACATAAACACTTCAAAATGAAATAATAATAAAAAAAAAAACTTTGTTATTTTCCTATAAAATTTTGTTACTGATATTTTTAATACTTTATTTTGTATACTTTATATAAAATTTATATTTTTTCAAAGTAACACCTCGGCATGTATTGTGCTCGAAATTGAAGCATTTGTTGTATGTGGCAATGGGACAGGGTATACCGATCTTTTTTAAGAGTATGTAACTATATACCTTGATTAATTCAGAAGTGTTTTGTCGTCATCGCAATTTTATATCTATGAACGAGAAATTTTTGGCTGAAACATAGTACCTAAAATAGCATGAGGCCAAAACAAATAGGAAGCAAAAGGACATAGTGTGGATTTAATAATATGCTATTTGGTGGGTCCTATTTCTGATTTCTGTATATTTTGGGCTGATAATTCGATGGGAACATTTTTTTCCAACCTAGTGAACTTTTACTTAAATTACAGGTACAAGCAGAAACAAATAATTACTCTTAAATACACTTTGTATTTTTTATGAAGAGTAAGTACATATTATTTAAAATATGTTATTTCAAATTGTAGTTTGGCTGATTTTTGTTAATCATATTTACTTATTAACATTGGAAATTTATGCTCGATTCGCATGACAAGTTACTGATATTTTCTACTTTCTACATTTAAAGCTCTAATATGTTATGCTTTGCAATATTTGGTTAGAGGAAACTTTTGGAACTGTTAGGACTGCATTACATATAGTTTATGGTACTGTTTAGCATTTTTTTTAAAGTATTCAAAATTTATTTGTGAGTATTACAATTCACTATCCCAAGCTTATAGTTACCATTTAATTTTACAAAAAGTAATTTGGAACTATATTCCTTCTATCGTTATTGTTACTTATTTGTACTTTATATTGAGTAGTTGGGGCTTTATATTGAAAATTGAAGGATTTTTTTTTTCTAAGGTAAAGGTAAGATTATACATCAAACTTATTTAAGATTAGAGTTAAGTTGAGAAACTTAAAAGGGAACCCAGTCACAAATTACAAAAATGCAATAAACACACATGAGTAATTACTTGGTGAAGAATGATGCACGTTCTTTCTTTGAAACCAATTTCCTTAGCATATGAAATTAGATTCATAATGAGGTACACTTAATGTATTAGAAATATGTTCAATCGGGACTTCAATTCTAGTGAAGAAGTCTTTAACACTACTACTCAATCCTTATCTTTTTTTAAAGAGAGAACGCTTAAGTCTGTTGTAGTCTTCTGGATGTAGATATTCTTGTGGAGTTCAATTTTCCAAAGTGATTTTGAATCGGTTATCTACGAAGCGTTTTAAATCGCCATCGCCTATTTTTAACTAACACACTTATTTTTTTTTAATAAAAGAATACATCTAAGACGAAGCTTTTGTTTGATTATTAAGAAATCATAACTATGTGTTATAAATAAATATAAATATTTTGAACCAAAATATATATTTTGCTATTATTTTAAGGTCTAATAGTTGCATATGACAAAACACTTTTTAGTAATAGATAACAATCTTTATCAAATTTATATGGGTCATTTGAAATGAGATTTCAATATATTGTGAGTGTTTAAGAAATTCCTCATAGCTATTCATTTTTTTCTTCGGCACTTGAACTCAAATGGAAATATGTTTGCGTCAGTGTGGTAAAGTCTTTTGAAGGAAAATTAAATTTAATACATCTTTCTACTTTCCTTAATAAATTAAGCCTTGAATATTTGTGCTTGTCTAAATGAAATGAAAACTTTTGTAAATTTTTTTGTCAACAAATGCTTAAAATGTAAATTCTTGGAAGTGTTTTATAGGAAAGGTGTATTTGTAGGAAAGTTAAAAGAGATGTTATATAAATTTTTAAGATAATAAATGTAGCACACAAACAGGGACCGATAACAGTCAGCTTTTTGAAAATTTTCATCAGGAAAAAATTAAATCTTTTTAAAATTTAATGTAATGCATTGTATATTAAACAGTGGGTTCAGACAATTTTTTTCAATTAATTTTATGTGGAATTTCGTATTGCGTTGATAGTAATTACTTTGGCATAAGAGGTTTAGTTAACCCAAAATTAGTTTCCTGAAAACAGGTCAGTAATACACATTCGTAATTTTTCTTTATATAAGTAAGTTTTGGAATTAAAGTGGAAATAGAGAATTTTTTAAATGTTTATTTTGATTTTATGCTAGAAATTTTTTGCTAGTTTTTTTTCTTTTATACTCTATTGTAATTGATAAGAATAAATGTTACTGTGTTACCGTCAGAATATTTATAAATTAAGTGAAGCATGTGCTAGAAAATAGTCCAATCTGTAGTCCATTTATTTATGTATTTTTTTATTTTGGGTAGATGTGATGTATGGTCAGCCAAAGTATTGATTGAATATTATAACTCTTTGTTTTCATCTTTAGAGAACGAAATATTAAAAAAAAAAAAAAAAAAAAAAAAAAAAAAAACTATATTATTTCCGACAAGGACTCTCACAAATAAAAAAAAGTCCTTGTTTTTTAATAAAAACTCGCAAAAACAAATTACACTCACATTCCACTAAGGAATCATATTAGGATGGCTGTCACTAGGGCACTAGGTGTAAATCGATTACGTTCTGAATAACTAAATAAACACTATTCTTATTCTTCCCACCTTACTCCTCAAAAAGCAACACAATCATTAATCCAAATCCTTTTGTTCTGAATCATTTAAGGTCGTGTAAACCTTAATTAAATCAAAGAAAGGGTTAAATAGGTTAAACAATTACTTCTATCTGTCAACGTTGGCCGATGGCTAGTTTTGACATTAACCCATGCCTAACTCGAGCCTTTTAAAGAAGACTCTCCAGGCTTGACCTTCCCCTCGCCATTTTGTAGGTCAAACACCGGCTACTGAAATGAGGTCCATGAGCTATTTGCGTGTGTTAAACAACTGTGTTAAAAAAAATAAAAAAAATAAAAAATAATAATTCAACATTTGATAGGAAGTGACGACTTAACAGGCTTCTTTTTGCAGCTTCTATATTTAAGCGCCCGCTTATGCTCTCGCTCTAAATAATTAAAAGAATGGACCATTGAAGTGTCCACTTACTGCGGCTTAGTGTCTGAAATATGTACCATCGTGGATTTAGCGTAATAAATTGTTGCTGTGCATTGTTCGAATGCGATTTTTTTTTTTTACATTGGAGAAGCTTAGAGTGGTAAAGGGATTTCATGGACGGATATAGAATTTAAATGTGAAATCGTGGAGACCTACCGAACTTAAAAAGTTATTTCTGTGTCTTTACAAAAAGGAATTTTGAGTGACGTAACATTCAAGATTCAAAGGTGGGTTGATACGATGGATGATTATAAAGTTCGTGGTATCGTACTTCAATTAGTAATGAATATATTTGAAGAATAATAAGGTTTTCAACTAGTCTCATTCAAAGTACTTTCCATCTGCGTAAATATACTTGCTTTAAACCAACTAAACAAATTATACAATTCCAGCAACTTTTTGATCAGCTCTCGTATTTTTTCTTTCTTGAGGCTACCGTTTCCTTTCGCTTCCTCAAAATTTTTCAAATACCTCTATATCCCGGATTAAGCAAATCTTATTTTGGAGGATAAATTAGGTACTTTTTAAAAATTTATTTTGTTCAGGAAAGCATGGGAATGATTCATATTCAATGTTGACGGGTGGGTTTGTAGCTGTAACTTAGCGAATTTTCTTACAGAAATGAAAATTGTTAAGAGTATTCTTTTACGTTATTTAAGAGAATGAAAAAAATAATGTTCAAATCATTAGGCAACAGCTGGCAGGAAATGATTAATTCCAAACCTAACAAATAACATTTTACGTCATTAAACAGTTTCGATAAAGTAATCGTATAACAAACATTTAACATTCAATTTTTCAATTCAACTTAAAAAAAGTATTTATTAAAAATGTAAATATATTTTGTATATAACACTAAATCACCTTCCTCTTTAAAATTAAATACACTTATTTAATTAATTTTTAACGTGCGAAAAGGAGTTTCGAAATGAAAACAGAGAGAATGTTGGAATTAATAAAGTGTTAGATTTCGTTTGATAGATTAACTATATGACACAAACAATTTATTATAAGCAGCAAAACTTAGCTTATGAAGCAGTTTATGGTTGCTTTAGATAGATGTATGAAATTGATGTATAATTGATGATGAAGAAGTGTGTAAAATAACTTTAATTTCGATTTTGAGTACATCCTCAATCTAAAAACTGAAATACTACAACCTTGTAAATGAAAAGGTAATATATATTGATAACTGTAGTTATTTTATGTTACAAATTCGGAGTTACAACACAATTTTCTACATTTAAGTATTAATAACAAAACCTTATCTGTACGTCAGAAAGTAGTAAGAAAAATTCTATTGCTTTGATGAAATGGGTTTCCTTTGTATTCTTATCCAAAGTTAGTAGTGTATAAAAATTGAAATGTTCGCTTCATGATAAAAATAATAAAAATATTAATTTGAATAATATTTTGTTTGAATTTATCAGAATTTCCACCAATTAAAATTTTCTGCACCATTGTTTTACATGTAATTCATGTAGTTTTACTTGTTTTACGAACAAAAGCCGATTGTTTAAGGGAATAATGGTTTTAAACTTTATGGTTACGCAAATCTTTTTTTAAATTAGCTTCTTAAACACTTTTCAAATAATATCAAATAAACAATATCGATTTAATAATCAAATTTAAAATAGAATCAAAGGCAGTGTAATGAAACGGAATTAGATCCAACACTACATTATAAAAGATTGTTCGCACAAAGCTCAATGCCACTTGTTTCACTAATACAAAATACAATACAATAGCTACTGTACATTTCAATGAAATGAAGTAAGTAACATACAAGTAATTGATTGTTATTTCATTTGTGAGCCGAAACCTTTATTTTATTAAAATTAAACTTTTGAATTAAACTTTTCTTCTAGTATTTTGAGCATGAAAATGGGTCATGAAAATCGCAAGTTAGGGAATGATTCATAAGTCATATTCTTCTGTGCACATCATTGCTAGAAGAAAAGAAAAAACATTTTTGTTATTTTATACTATACTGTAACTAAAAGACATGTTAATTTTGTTAATACCAACCTTGATCTGCTCACCGTTGAATTTGCTCCCTGTTGAACTTTTATCTTGTTACCGTTGTTGTACTTTCCTTATATGTGGAAATTCCGATCAGCCTTGACTACACCCAAACTCAGCGTTTTTTTTAATATTTTTTGTATCACAAAAAGCCCCTCTGATAGAGAAATCAATCCAATAGCATTGTTTTTAATATTTTCATTTGAATGCACTTAAAAGTTTCTATTAAAATTGTTGCGGAGTATTTAATTTTTTTTATATATATTGTAAAGATACTCTTAGTGTTATGAAAGATAGGTTATTGAGATAAATTGTTTCTCCGAGCACATCACTCTCTAGCCAATTAGCGTTAAGTTTTGTGGGAAAACTTTAAGTTCCTCTGCATCTAAAAACCTAGGAGTAATTCCCCATCTGCTTAACATTGAATGTTAGTTGGACTCTACTCAATCTAGATATACCAACCAACTATTATTACACGCAAAGTTGTTGCGATATTAATTTTTTTTCTTCTTCTAGGTTTAAAAAAAAAACAAAAAAAAAAAACCTTCTTAAAACTACTCGTAAGGATGTTAGTGTAAATATTTTGAGCAAAATTATCTTAAATGTTTTGCATTTGTTCATGAGTTCCACCATGGAGTGTCAAAGGGTTTCTCTGGCTTTTGAATATTAAAAATAAGGTGAAGAAAAGGGATGAAATTCGCTGGAAAATGTAGTAAAATATTGATTTTAAATTAATCATTGAAACAGAAAATTAATTCAAATTTATTATATATCTCAGTGACAAACCATATTCTTCTTTTGAAATATCAAGGTTTGTATAAAGATTTTAGCCGTCTTATCCCCCTCCCCCCATGTCCCCACTAAAAATAATCCTGTCCTTGCAAATGTAACTGTTGTAGAAAAAAGTTGTAGCAAATAGCATCCCATCATGAATCGTAGCGGGACATTCTAAATTTTCTTACCGAAAACAAGGGAATTAATAACATGTAAAAAAAGTAAATTTTGTTTCTGAACATATTTTTAGTGGCCAATAGGCACTTTTTAAGTTTAATGGCCAAAAACTTTGAAATTCCGTTACAACTTAAGTCTAAGAGAAATTATCATCTGTGTTGGTATTTGAATGTTAGTGGACCCTCCTCATTGTGGAAATCCCATCCAACCTTGACTACACCCAAGAGATTGGTGTTACTTTATTAACTTTTCTGTGCAGGGGAAAAGCCCTTCTGCTCGCATAACCACTTCAGTCACGTTTCTCCAGTTGTCTCGCCTCTTCTTTGTCTTTCTTGACCGTTATAAGGGAGTTTCCTTTCCATTTTGATTTGTTTACATTTTTTTCTTATCTTGCGATTGTTTTGGACGTCGGGGATGGAAGGGGAAGAGAGAGAAAAAAAAAGGTCACGCTGGTTGGCGGAAGACGCTCGAAAATGGAACACGGTTTTTAAAATAGAGGTCGACCTCGCCCGAGGGGTCCCCGGTGAAAACTAGGTAACTATTATGTGGCATTTATCAAGTGGGCTGGCAAATTTAAATAGGTGCTAAGTTATGTTCTTTTTCGGTTTGGGTTGTTGTTGTGACCATCGTCCTGAAATAGGCGCTTAACCTGCTCTAAATGAGAAGAATTTATGAAGTCTTATGAATATTTTATTAACTCTTTTTCATTTATAATTTCATAATCCCCCATTTCTAAAAATGTAAAAAGAAATGTAATCTTTATTTTTCTTTTAGTTATATCGTTGTTTTTAGCTGTTGTTATTTCTTCTTAAGATCGTAAAACAAGTTAAGGTCATTTGTTTTCTTCGTAATCAGTTCAGTTGTCACTTCTCGTTAAAAAATTGCTAATTGTGAGAAGATAAAAGTGATATTAAAAAAATAAAATGTTCATCAAGTACAGGGGCAAAATATGATTGAAAATCTATATTCTTAATATAAAAAAAAAGATGTTTGAAATAATTTCAATTACAAACATCATGATATTTTATTGCCTGTGAAAAATAAGTGAATCAATTTAACCCACGCTAAGCTTTCAACAAGAACATCAAAGTTTATTTTTACCTCACTCATATCAAAGTACCTGCTTTTACAGTAAAAATTGAATAAATTTAAAAATTCACAAAATTTACATGATTTTTAATAAGTCCAAGATAAACTATGTGCTTGTAACGTAGCTCAATTTTTTCATTATTAGTTGTTATTAAAGTCAGAGGTCTCTGAATCAATAACAAACCTTTTTATGATATAATTTCTTAGTTGAAATACTCAAGGGTAATATTTTTAATATCTACTTATTTTAATCAATATAATAACGATGAATTCAGATTTGATTTTTTTTTATAGTATTTCATTATAAATGGTGTGTTGTTTTGTTCCTACAATTTTTTTCTATCAACAAAACTAATGTTTTTAGTTTAGTAAAACATTTTTGCATTCATAATCTTAATCATATAACTTTGTGATTTTTTTTTTATCATAATGTGTGTGGATTTAATTAATATAGATGATATGAAAGCATATTTTACAACCGTTTTGTTGCTTGATGAATAAATAATGGCTTTGGAAAATTACATGTATTTGTTCTGTTCTCTTGTATTTTTATTTATTTACTTATTTAGTTTTGTTTCAGTGTTATTTCTGTTTGGCTATGATTTCAACAAAAAATAATTAACATGCATTTATACTCAGAGATATCTGTCGAACAAAAAAATTCAGTTGATTAGTAAAACTTGTTTTAATATAAAAGGCTGGGAATTTTTAAAACAATATGAGATTTCAAGCCGCAAATCTTAAAAATAAATTAAATTGAAAAGCATACCGAGTAACTAATTTTTTAGGATAATAAATAGTAATGATATCTTCAAATTTTTGTAAAATAATATGAAAATAAATGAATGTTATGGATGAGTGAAAAAATCGTTTTAGGATAAAACGGAATTGGGAGGTAGGTAAAAAAATCTTTAAAAGCTTATTAGTGATGCGTATTAAAAAACGATAATCATCCGAAGCTCCATTTATTAATCTGATAGCTGCAAATACGTTTAAATTGTTGAAACATTTTGAAATTTAAATACTTTTTTTTTTGTATTGCGTAAATTGAAAATAACTTTCTTATAATGGTAAATTTCTAATCAAATGCCTGAAATGAGATATGTTCTATTTAAAAGCATACAAAACTGAAAATATAAACTAATGGAAATAATTTTTTTATTTTTTTATTTTAAAGTTCTCTGAATTGAAATGATTAATTCTCGGGTTTTTTTAAGTATAGTTATTACCTTGAATTGAAAGAAATTAGATCATCTACAGAATTAGTTTCATTTTAAAATAATAACATGTCACTTCTGTCTTAAAGAAAAGCTTTTATATATAAAACGATTGTAATTTCAATGAGTGTTCAAAAAACATTTATGAAACACTCAGCAAGTGATTACCAAATTTACTCTTGACCCCCCCCCCTCACACACATCTTTCAGTATTTACAGAGGCCGAGCATCATAATTTATTTCACTATCAGATTAAATATCACGAGATGTTACGATTTAAATAACAATCAACAACATAAACGCCCAATGTAGGTTAGTTCCATTTCTCTGGCTCCCAACAGCATGAAACGAGGTCTCAGTTTACACCCCTGCACTGCATGATTAAAGAACCCCTCGGACCATTCCAAACCGGAATCTTCAAGAAGTGCGAGTTTCGTGATATGATTTCTTAAGAAAAATTTTCGGACATTCCATGGTATGACACATTTACTTGTTGTCAGGAAAAGAAAGCCAGAAGCACCCTTCGGGTTTTCTGTTTTGCCATCTGCAAAGTTGATCACTAAAAGTAGGCTAATAGGAAATGTGAAACTTCTTTTGGAGCGTCACTGTCATTATTTTAATGATTTCACCCAGTGAAGTTATTCGAGATCAAGTGTTGGAAATGGAATGAGTGGACGAAGGAGGTTTTAATAGAGGGCTACATGCCGCTTTTAATGAATTTGCTCAGTGAATTTGATTAGGAATACTTAATGCTGGTCAAAGGTAGGATATTTCTTTGAAGTTGATTTTATAATTATGATGAGTTTTCTTGAGAAGTTGTAGTTAATTGTTTATTTTTGTCAATGAATGATATGAGAATTTTGTATGACGTAATCCTCTTATGCCTTACAGAATTTTGTATTATTAAAAACAAGTTAGAATATGTGGTATTTTCAAAATAGTGAATTTGATTAGGAATACTTAATGCTGGTCAAAGGTAGGATGTTTCTTTGAAGTTGATTTTATAATTATGATGAGTTTTCTTGATAAGTTGTAGTTAATTGTTTATTTTTGTCGATGAATGATATGAGAATTTTGTATGACGTAATCCTCTTATATCTTACAGAATTTTGTATTATTAAAAACAAGTTAGAATATATGGTATTTTCAAAATAATTGGACGGCTTTTCCAATGTAGCTATAATATGTTTTTTGTATAAATTCTTCCAATTATTATTTAAAAGTTACTGGTTTTTGTGCTAACATTATTTGTTAAAGTTTTAAAATAAATTTAAGTTTCGAATTTTGGGCAAGAACCCTTTTAATTAATGAAAAAATCTCTGCAGAACTTTTATACAAGCGTGACATTTAAAAATTTAATTTTTAAAGTGATCAATTTGTATAGTGAAATTTGTGTTATTTTTCTGTCGATGGAAAATGAACTAACTAGTAAGAAAAAGCCACATCAGTGATATAACTTTATTAACGTCAGTGTGGTATTTTAAGCAAAATATTTTTTGGAAATTCTTTTAAAAATTTTGGTTATCATTCAATAATAAAATTCTTAAAATGCGGAAATGTTTTTTTCTTTTAAATGCTTCATAAGTGAATGTTGTTGTTTTCTAAGTAATCACTTAGTTTCATTTACTTTTTTACTTTTGTTGTTTATTTTATGAGTTAATTATTGAAATAATGTTGAAAATAAAGTAAAAATTACTATTAAAATAATTATAACAAACTTCAAAATTAAACTTCAAAAACTTCTTTATTACATACTTCAAAATTTATCTTTGTTCCTTTAGTAAAGATAAATTTATCGGCATGAATACTTAAATAAACCAACTAAAGTTTTTCTCAGAGAAGAATAAAAATCATTAATACTGCTTAAAAATATATTAGAATTTGGTATTAGAGTATGTGAAAAGACATTTGAAATTAAAACATATAATATTAAATATATTTGCATCGTTTTTAATATTTTTTTTTTACTTAAAATTGATTTTTGAATAATATGAGGAAAAGCTGAATTTGTTTTACGTGTATAAAATATATCCTAAAAGTGAAGTTAATTATTTTTGTTGGTTTGGAATTTGAATTTAATAGGTTTTTAAATGGATTATTTTGGTTATACTGTTCTTTTAAACTAGTTTCTTTTTAAAATACGCTTCATAGAATGGATTTAAAACAGCAATAAAACTCTTGAGGTCATTGAACAAAGGTCCTTGTGCCCCTATGTAACTATCTTCGCCGTTATTTTTTCCCCCAGAAGCTGTCAATTGTCTTTTCTCAAGGGATTTACAGTACTATTTTCACAAGAAGTAATTAAATTTTCGAATTTGATTTGAAAGACCAAATTTAATCAATTTTGTAGTTGAATAAAAGCTGAAAATGTCACTTAAAATTATACCACGTATTTTTATTGAAACTATAGGTCTAATCAAAGAATTTTGGCAATAATTCTAAGGGAATGACCTCGACCTGATACACTACAAAATCTGATATTTTATATTTATAAGATTATTTCAAACTATTTAATTTGTTTTACTTACCTAATGTTAAATATATTATTCCAGAAGAATAGCTTCCCATCAAAGCACATTATTTCACATCATTCACTAAATTAGAGTTCACTATCTTACTGTACAAATTATATATCAGCAACTTTCTAATATCGTAAAATATAACATTTAAACTATTATTACTAAAGCAATGGCGAATTGTTGATTCGATTTCAAGAGAAATGATTTTGATAGTTTTCCCACATTTTAAACCCATCTGTGTGGAACTTGAGAATATATAAATGTTACCAGCCAAACCTGATTTAGAACAAATTTTGACCTAAAAGAAATGCTTAAGCCCAACAAGTTTTACTTAGACAAAACCAATCTTTTCTAAGAATATATAAGTGTATAAATAAATATCAATTGCATACGTACAGAAAATTTAAAGTTTATTTTTGACCAAATT
Organism: Linyphia triangularis; assembly: GCA_963978545.1. Taxonomy (NCBI): domain Eukaryota; kingdom Metazoa; phylum Arthropoda; class Arachnida; order Araneae; family Linyphiidae; genus Linyphia; species Linyphia triangularis. The sequence continues at coordinate 75,413,007 of OZ021725.1, read as the reverse complement.
ATTCGTCTTAAAAACAATTTATTTTTTAATTGTTTTTGATTGTAACACATAAATTATGATAAAGCATTTCATGGGAGTTATAAGATTTTTTCTTATCCTTTTCCAAGAATAACTTTCTTTGAAAATATACTGTAAATATTCAATCCGATCAAATTTCCATATTTGAGATTCCAGATACCCAAGTTTTTTTTTGTATCTCATTTTAATTATATGACGTTCATTAATAATAACCCACAGTCTTAAAATGAGACAAATTTGAAAGTATTTTTTCTACTCCTTATATTTTAAGCTACTCCTTACCTCCTATACATTCTAATTGTATTCAAACCGACCATTGTCATGTTAATATTCACTTAATATTTTAATGAAACTGATTGTAATTAGCAATGGCTACTTCTTGTATAAGCGAGCTGAGAAGATACCATATTGTCTAATATAACTAAAAGAGCAAAAATTACTGAAAGTTAAAAAATAATGTCTTTTCAACACTTATCTATATTTTCAAAATTACCCAGTTGAGACCGCAGATTGTTCTACAAAATATAGTAGTAATATACCATATAATAAGTAACATATACCATATAGTAATATACCATATAATAAGCTACTCCTTACTTATAGACTCCGACTTAGTCGAGTGTGAATTGTATTTTTTTACAAAGTTTTTAGCGTTCTGTAACTTTGAGGGGGAAAATATTTGTTAAATCTTTTTATAATTGTTCATCTGTTCGTTCCAAAACATTAAAAGTAGTATAACTCAATAACTAGTTGCAAGAATTTAATTGAAGAAATTATATCTTCATAATAGTAGTTTTAAAAACTAAACTATTTTTTGACTCGCAGTTTAAAAAAAAATCCCGATTCTCTCCTATGATAATTAAATCACTAAGTTAAATATTTAAAAAAAAAATCAATTTTTGAAATTTTGCAACAGCTAAATGCTTGAAAATTTGAAGTTAAAGGAAATTTTTTTCAAGTATAATGTGAAGTATATCAAATGAAAGATTCTGATAAGGGAGTTAAAGTTATATAAAATGTTTTATTCTTAACTATTTGACTTTATGAATAAAAACGAGTAAATGCATTTTGATTGCTAACTTTCGTGTGAATACGTTAAGAAAGTGAATGGTGAAAGAAATTACTTCTGTTCTGGGGGGAAAAAAACAACCCTCTAGTGGCCATAAGTTAACATTCACATAAGTATACTCTAAGATAAAATGACATTTACTTCTTTTCAGGGAACATTAGAAAGTAAACTAGTTTTTGCCTTTTAAATACTCTTTTTTCCAAAATCATGGAAAAATTCGTCAGTGAATAATATTGTGATCATAGACCCTCAGGAATACCCTCTATCAAAGCTTTTATAAATTTTCTTCTCGCAAACCTTCAGCTCAAAGTGGCTCCTTTGGTATTAGTTCTAGAAAATAACCTGTTGCATAAAACTTGTGGGAAATCTATAGTTTTATAGCTTTTATTCAAAAAATTTTTCTTTACGGTGTGGCGTACTATTATGGAGATATAATTGAAAAACTCGACCAAAATCTAAAAATATTCATATTCTTACGAAAAAGTTTTTACTTTGATGCTGTGTCACTCCTCACATAAAAGTACTGCAAAACTTCGTATACAAAACTTGCAGCAAATTTAATACTCTACAATTTTTAAGCATAATGTTTTCTTCTAAGATGCATTGGCAAGAAGTTATAATCTATAAAATGAAAACACGCTTCGATTTTTGGATGCACCATGGAAAATGCACAATGGTTAGGAGGTAGATAACTTGGATTGTGAACCAAAAGACCAACCTTTATGAAAAATTAAAAAAAATTAGAACTAGATAAGTTTTGCAAGAAAATATGTCTCTATTTTCTGAACTATTAATTGCGGAATATTTTCTATTAAAAGAAAACAAAATTCGAGTTGAGGCTCTTAAATAAAAAAAAGGTACAATACATCCGTTACCTTTAGTATTTACTCTGTTTTATAAAAGAGGTTTGCAAAGAATTTCTCATTTTTAAAACAAAAGTTGCTTTCAAAAATGATGTCCAATTAATACTTTTCCCATGAAGGTTAAATACAAATGAAACAAAATGAAGCTGAGTGTATATGGCAAAATTATCGATGGGCAAAATACAAGATTCCCACTCTTAATTACTATATTATATTACACTAGAGGTATAAAAGAACCAAGTTGCACTAAATCGAATTAGACATTAATATCATATAATGAATGTTAAGAAATGTAATTCTTTTTATTTTATATTTTGAGAAATAGTTATGAATAGTGTTTTTTTTTGTAGTACACTACAATAAGTTTTGAGAATTTTGGAAGAAAAGTGATTAAAAATGCTTTTATTTTTAAATTAAAAAGTTATCGTATTTCTAATAGAATGATCATTGATTATAAAAGGAAGTCAACTGCTTTAAATTTATGTTAATCTATCTATTGTTATGAAATAAAATTCGTTAATGATAAACTAACTGCAGACAATCTCTACATGGCATATGGAAGACTAAAAAAGTAAACAAATACTGATGTAAAACTTTAATTAGAACAAGTATAGAACAAAGTATAGCAAAATGTAAATTTGCATTTAAATGCAATTCTTCATCTAAAAGTTTGAGCTCAGAAGTTCACAGTCATTTTTACATGTTATTATTATTTTTACTTAAACATGTATTCGGATTCCTAAAATTGCATGCCAAATTATTTTTTTAATTAAGTAAAAATAAATGCATCTTGTTCTGTGAATTTCAATTAACACTTATGCCACGCACTTTAAAAAAAATGAATTAAGATAATTTGGAAATATTTTTTTGAATTGAATTGCCGAAATGCGCCAAAAATTTAATAATAGTTTAATTTTATAGATTAAATTAAAAGGGTTTAATTTTCAGTTTTTATCAACCTTTGTTATTATGTTTAACTACTTTGTTTAGCAAATCACTACTCTTATCGGTTTAATAAAATATATATATCGCCCCTTTGCCAATGGGAACTTTTCAAATCAGAAGACAAGTTCAAAGGTGGCTTTAGTTCAAAAATATAAATCTTTCACCACGATACATTAAGGAACTCTTTCCCAGTCTAATTTCTGCTAAAAAGAACTCAGTGTTCGGTACTAATAGACAAGAGAAGAAGAGTGTTTTCTGTGTGTTTTGAAAGCAGTCGAACTTGTGCGGCAACGATGCGTTAAGAAATTGAATGGAATAGTAAGTCTCAACTGGACATTAGATCATAAAGTGATAAGATGAGGGTTATTCAAGTCAGGTATTATCCACTGGTCATTTGTGATGAATGAATTTTGAACGGTCATCATTTGTTCGGTTGGAACTCTGATATAATCTGGACTCCACTTCCTCTTCGGATTGTCCGTTGTGTATGAACTGTCAAAGAGTCAGTTGACACGATGTTATAGAATGGATTGATTATGGACAGAAGATTCTCTATTGGTTGATGTGAGTGTCTTGCTACAACGTATTTTGAAAAAAGTTCCCGATGCATTGCTGGATATAGTATGAAAAATTGTCAATGAAGACAAATAAAACTTGTTGAGAATTTGTTTTGTAAATTAATTTTTAAACTTTTCATTGTTTAATGGAACTTTTTGATGGTGGTTTTAAAATACAGGGTGGTCTTGATTTATTGTGGGGTTTTCTTTACGTCATAACGTTTGAATAAAGAACTTGACGAAATTTTTTTTATCCATATTCATATACATAAAAAAAACTCATTAAAAAGTTTTAATCTCAACATTAACAAAGTTAAGTAGTTTCCCCAAGCAGTTTTTCTTGGTACTATAACCGATAGGGAATGTCGTTTTCTGTTATTTTAATACATTTTGGTTGAAATTAAAGATGATGACCACTACCTTCAGAAATGGTTCTTCAATGCTGAATCTACTAGTCACGTGTTCAAGAAAGTAAATAGACCCTGCTCAATATGGAGCTGACAGGTTTTTAACACATATTTCAAATCGGAAAAAGATAATTGAAGGTTAATGTTCTGTGCGCTTTATCAGATACGGAAGTTATCGACCTTTTTTATGCAAAAGTAGTAAACTCTCCAAGTTACTTAGGCGTGATTCAAATAGTAAGACCTCGTTGTACCTAGGGCCAGTAGCTGATGTACCGAGGGCCATTTTCTTTAAGTGAGGTTTCAATCCATAATGAATAGAAAATAAACATACACAGATGAGTTTTATAAAAGAAACAATATAAAGTAATTATCAGTCATTGGTTTATCATATAACAACTATAATAAATTGAAATGTGTCAAATTATTAGTTAATTACAGGTATTTTCATAACTTGAAAAACTGATTGAAAAAAATGAGCTGCATGCATTATCGCTTTGAAGCACCAACAGATTTTGGTTTTGACAATTTTAACACAATAAGCGCAACTATGTGGCCCTAGACTTGGTAATTTTATATAAGATGTCTTCTACTAAAAATGCACAAGGAGAATGGATTTATTTAAACATCTAATTTAGTACTTAATGTTAAAAAAAAATTATTTTCTAGAATTCAAAGAAAAGTATTTGACTTAACATTGTAAAACAATAAAGGACATGAGCTGCAAAATGTTACTGCAGACCACATAAAAACGTTTCCCACTTATAACTTGTCACAGCCTTCTCCTCTAAGCTTTCAAAATGGCTGCCAAAAGAGCAATTGGGTGTTGCCACTTACCCAAGTGTGTAAAAATACTTAGAACTAAACATTATTCAATAAAAGTGGGGTGGCCCTAGGTGCACAAGTCTCTCCTGTACTATAATACAGTTTGTTTCGATGTATTATATTACGATACTTTCTAATATTGTTTTAATTCTGAAATAAATTCTTAATTTGCAAACCCTGAAATGTATTTTAAAACAATTCTTCAATAAGAGTTAAAAAATAAACTATTCGATGTCCAAAGTAGATAGAAGGAGTTATTTAGCAATTAAGCGATGTAAGATTCAGAGATCATGATGGTATACATAAGATAAATAAATTTGTTTTATAAAATTGAAAGCAAATTTTAAAGTCTAATGTATGAGCTTGTCTTTTACTAAAGAGTTCCAATGAAAGGATGGATTCAACTTTGAAATGTGTATTTATTGATGAAAAACTAAATTGCTTATTAGTTCCCGAATCTTTAGAACATTAATTCATTTCTTAAAAATATTTTCTGTTACATAGCAATTTGACAAATCTCTATAGTTATGTGAAAATCGCGATAAAATCGAGAGCCATTAATTTTAAATGAATATTTTAACCCCGAACTTTACATTTTAAAGATAAAATACGCTTAGAAACTAATTACTCATCCTTTAGTTTTTTTTTAATAAGGTTTATAGAACTTAATAATGACAATAATGATGATGATGATATACTACTAATAATAATGAGGACGATGATATTGTTAATATTATCATCAAGATCGCCATTATGATGTTGTTATTATTATTATTATTATTATTATTATTATTATTATTATTATTATTATTATTATTATTATTATTATTATTATTATTATTATTATTATTATTATTATTATTATTATTATTATTATTATTATTATTATTAATAATAATAATAATAAGAAGAAGAAGAATGATGTTCTTGGTAATTTCTAGCTTAATATGGATAAAATATGATTTACTGCATTTCGAAACTATACAAAGGATCATTCCCTAAGCGATAACAAAACTTAAGAAGAAGGTTTATAGAAATGTACACGACATGTTTCCGAGGATTAAATCTCGTAGATCCACGTTAAAATCAAATATATATGGGTTAAATACTTTCAAATTGTTTCTCTTATGGGTCGAATCCTTTCCGATGTGTTTTCTCACGGGACAATTCTCGTTTTTAGAAAATGGAACGTTTGAATGGTTTATCGAAGAAAATAAAATTCTCCAAAACCTTGGGATTTGCTGCAATAATCTCAAAGTACGACATGATCTGATTTCAAGCAATTCCATTTCGCATTTTATCAGAAAAGGAATTATTCTCGTGTCCAAGAGATTTGCCGGAATTCCCATCTGATGCCTTTCTTTTAAAAATGGTATTTTCAGTGAAGCTCTATTTTATTTCAAATGACTAAATTACGTTTTATGGAAGCAATTTATTCCAAAGATGGATTTGTTTCCTTAGTTTTTGTTATTCTTAAATTTTTTCTAATGCTTGAAAGATGGAAGTGAGTATTCTAAGTTATGGAATTGCTCTTCTTAATGGTTTGTTAACATTATTCATTCCAATGGGCTAGAACCAATATACTTCAGATTACAATTTAGTTTATTCTACATAAAAATGATGACCCAAAATAGATCCCCAATTTTCAAAAACAAACATCTCGAAATTAATCTTACTCACTAATTATTAAAAATGCTATGATATTTTTTTAGGTATTTATTAAAATTCTTGACTATCCCATAAAAATATAAGCTGTTCTGGTGCTCTGTGAGCAACGGCTTACGAGATATTATTATTTTCCTTTTTTTTAAATATTAATAAGTTTTGGGACACTTTTTTAGAAAGATACTCATTTTGTAAATTATTTCGTATAAAATTGCATAAAATTTTAATTTTACAAAATTAACAAATCTGCAATTAGAGAAATATAACTGTTTGAAATATGAGTGGCGGCATTTTGAACTTTTTCACAAGAAGATTAAAATATTCATAAATGAATAATGAAATGTGTTTATACGAATTATGTGAAAGAATTTTACAAACATTCGAAATTAAAATTCGTTCATTTGTAAGTTCTATACAGTGATCAAGCCGAGTCAGAGGTTATATGTCTAGTATGAGAGACGACTCCAGTTCAATTCCCTGCGTCGACGCTACGTAATTTCTGCTTTCAAAAATAAGTAGACACAACAGGAATTGTGTGTTCTAAAAGTAGGTATTCTTCTTTCTAAATTTTTTCCTTTCAATATTTTAAAGGTAAAGAAGTTCCATTTCAAAGACAATTCCCTAAGGCATTCTCCTTTTAAATTGGGATAATTATATTTATTGGAATTTTATAAAATTTTGGCGTAAACCATAATAAGATTTAGTAAAAAGTTAGCCTTTTTGATCGATGGGAATGATTGTGAAATGAATTAAAATTCGATGTGTAGTTATAATACGAGCCATTTAAAGTTTACTACTTGTCAACTGACATACATATTAAACTTAAAAAAAGGGGGGGGGGGGAGAAGAAAAAAAAAGTTTTGCTCTTTAACAAAACCGGCATAAGTTGCTTTTACAGAGGATATATAGGGTTTATTAAAAAGTAACAAGACTCAAAAATCATTAATCCACAAGTATTTGGGTGCAGAAAGATAAGTTCTTATAGAAACGTCGAGAAAAAGTCTGATTTTCTCCCGCATAAAGTAAAAAATAGCTCGGTTTTTTTTTTCCATCAGCAGATGGCTTTTTATATTACATCACAACCACTGAAATAGCATTAAACAATGGCTCACTCATGCCACAGATCCCATATTTTGATGAACAAACTCTTTCTTTTCTTTTTCGATATTTTTTCTGTGCATGTCTGAAAACAGCATCTAACTGTCAAACGTTCATGAATTATCGATTTGTCCAAAGTCTTGTTACTTTTGAGCCAACCTGTATAATAAAAGTTATTGTCTAATTGTAACTTTGTAAGAAGTAATTTTTTATAATTTTTGAATGAAGACTTTGTATAATTTATTTTTATATTACTTTTAATTTAATTTACTAATATAATATTGCCAAATCAACTTTACTTTTATTAATAGTTTAGTTCTATGATTTGCATTTAATTATACCTGTATCTAGAAAGAAGATTTAATCTCCAGGCTATTTGTCCATAAAATAAGAAATATATTGTTCCTCATTAAAAATTCCTCATAAAAAGAAATGGGAATTTAATTCTTTAATTTTGGGTAAAATGAATAGATATTTTATGAAAATTACTATATTTATTAGAGTTACATTGTTATTATTAAACAAAGCGAATATTGTCAGAAGGAAAATTTAATTGTAAATAATCATCATGTTTGATGTCAAACGTGAATACAGATCCGTTAAAATCCATCCACATCCATATTCAGCAGTTTTACTTATAAAGTAAAATCATACGTCTTGTTTTACTTATAAAGCATATAAGTAAACTAGACGTATATCTTCAGCAGTTTCACCTTTAAAATAAAACACAAATAGACGTCTTCTATAAAGCATAAAAGTAAACTAGACTTATATCTTCAGCAGTGTTACATATTAAGTAAAATGAAAATAGACGTCTTGTGTAATTTATAAAGCATTAAGTAATCTTAGTTATGACTTATATCTTAAGCCAGTTTAACTTATAAAGTCAAATAAAAATAGAGGTCTTGTAGTACATAAAGTAGCAGGGTTCAACCGATTTTTAAGTTCAGTCCCTAGTTTCACAGAACCTAAATATCTAAATATGATCAGCAAAGGTAGCACGACATGTCATGCCTTCCGGACATAAAAACGTGACATTGAAACCTAATGAGCTCAAAGCAGGGACGTCCCGTGTCAGTTTCTGTGTCAAAGTTGTGAATAGGTCCGAGAACTAATTGACTGATTCATTCGGAAGTGTCTCCTTCAGACATTCAGGACAAGAAGGATTGGCTGCCCTGTTGTGGCAAGAGAAATTGAATGAAAGGTTTTGTATTGACGAGGCAAGACTTCATGGTTATACTGAAGCAATATCTGGTGAAAATGCTTTTCGTTAGAGATGGATCTTGTCGGTGACTGGGATATGTTGAAGGGGTGATTTGTGAATGTGTTTGCTGTTGCGGTGATTTTCGGTTCTGCGCTTATGAATGATTGGGTTTTAAAAGACATCAGAATGCGTTTGATTCGGATTGTGGTGGTAAGGTAAGATATGTTTTTTTTTTAAATTTGGAGATTGGTTCGGATGCATATTTAAGTTTGGTGATATTATTTTGATTGCGTTTTTAAGGTTTCTTTGCAAATTAAGTAAAATACTACCTTTTTATTGATTTAGTTATTTATATTTATTCGACATTCAGAACTTTCGTTTAACACAGAAATAATTATACTCGTTGAGAGTTTAGTTGGATATCAATGGACGAATTTACTTAATTATTAGATAAAAGTATTCATACGTAAAGCATAGGTAATATAAGAGACGGAGCATGGTATTTAATATTAAATATATATTCGAATAAGTTTAAATAACATAAAATTCGTAAATACCTATTGTTACTAATGTAATTTAATATGCTAAACAATTCAAATATTAGTTTGCGTGTTTTATGTTTTATACTTTGATATTCTTAAATGGTAGAACGAATATCTGAACTTGAATGTGGATACGATATTATTATAAAATTTCCAATAACCAACTTTGCTAAGTCAGATTGTAAATAATCTAATATTTAGTAGTTATGTCATAAATATATTTAAATTTTTTTTTCAATTGTGTTTGCTACATTTTAACTGCCAACTTCCATCATACTGTTTACTACGTAATTTCTAATTTAAACCTGAAATTGAATTATGCATGAGTATTTTTGCTTATGTGGCATTTTGTACACCGAATTGACTAATTTTTTGAAATGTTTTAAAAGTGATAATTTAAGAAACATATTTTATGGCTCACTGTCCATGTTTTATATTTTTTGTACAATAATTGCCGAATTTAACTATGCTTATAACAAAGCAAGAGTTACATGAATAAGTATTGCCCATCTGAAACTGAAAAGAATGTGAGAAGCATTACATTGTTGTATGATTCGAAGAGTTTCACGCGAATTCGAGTTTGGAATTATAAATTTTCTCTGAGCTTGAATATGGATATGATTCATATTAATCATGAAAGAGACATTTTACAGAAAATGGAATGTATAGTTTCAATTACTCCATTGAATATAAAATACAATGTACATCACGCCGTTACACAGATGTAATTTAGAACTATACAAGTGCAAGAGCAACTGAGATTACATTAAGATGAATGCTAAAAAGCAAGTGAGTGCGTAGGGTTCAGATAAGCACGCTCTCTTGAAAATATGCAATTTATGTACCAAGATTATGTAAAATTTGAGCTCGAGACGTGCCGTCAAATATTTTATTAAACTAGTGCGATAAAATATTTTACCAAATGCTTCGTGTTAAAGTGTTATTTCCACCACAATTTTTGAATAAAAAAAGTTTAATTTTTCGCACGTTGTTTCAAAAAACATTTTGTTTTGTTTTGTTTTTTTAGTAAGTCTTGTGTTTATATTTTGTTACGTTATAAAAGATATCTGCATTATTTGAATTTAAGGCGATTTTGATTTTTTGATGTTATTTTCTTAGATATTATTAGCCTGGCGTTATTCGATGTATGTTAATAGATAAATTTTTGATGGAAAATTTATTTTAAGAAACGAAATAAAGTATTTAATTCTACAGAGACATACGAATTGCTTTGAGAATGAAATTTTTTTTGCTTGCGGCCTCCATTTTTTGGTAACAGCATCCTACATATACACTCGCACACATAAAGTTTTTCCCAAGCACAAAGATGTTTCTTCCGATAAGCTGGATTGGTGCACGTACGAACAGAACAATACTGGGTTCAAATGTACTTATTTAATTTCATTTTGGGAGATCTTCGTGTGTCATCCAAGTTAATTTTTCAAAAGAGTTGCTCCTTATTTTCTCGCCCTAAATAAAAATGGGAATGAAAGATAATTACTTTTACTAAATGGTTTTTAAGGAGCATATTTGGCAAATTTTACACCATCATTATGTGAAATGTAAAAAATAATCATTTAGTTAGGGATTTTGCTTTTATAGACACAGATTATTTCATCGTGACTTAAACTTTTGCTTGACTGATTATTAAAAATAAATGCTTGACTTAAACTTTTTAACTGAGAAAATTATTAGTGAATGGTAAATATCTTTTTGAAATCTCATAAAAAAGTGTAATTGAGCAACAATACCTATATGTGTATAGAATTTTAAAGGAAATTAATTGGCATTTTTTTCAAGTAAAGAAAAATATGCATTTCTGTAATTTTTTAAAAATATTTTAATCTTTTAAATTGGTCAACATAAAATTTACCCCCTTCAAACGCAAATTAGTAAATTTTATTAAAAATTTTATAAAACTTTTTATGTTTTTTAAAAGTAATTTTGAAGTTTTATTTTTCAATTTGTATGTTAGCAAATTCTTGATCTTATTTTTATCAATTTATTAGCATGTAATAAAAATAAAGATTGTTTTAAAATCAAGATAATACATATTTTTTTAAATATTCAAAGTGAAGTTTTAAAGTTTTTGTTGCATGACTTGAAATTAAAAGCATGATTAATAAAAAATGTTCTCAGTATGAGATATATCTCACAATCGGAAGAATGGCACTCTAATTAATTGATTACTTATGCATCGCAAAAAACTGAATTTTTCTTCCTATACCTACAGCAAACTAATAAAATTTGGATAAATACGGCACAGGATATTAGATAAATAGACTATTTGAAAAAATGAAGTTCTTTTTTTGTTTTAAAAAACTTATATTCATGCAATTCCATTTTTCATGTAACATTATATTTTATTTATATTTTTTTAGAAACCCATTCACAGTTTTAGATACTGGCAGTTAGACAGTTTTGAGAACACTGTGCACAATATAGGAACATTTAGAATTTTCACTTAATTTTGAATTATAATTTTGCATGTTAAATTTATCCAGGATAAAATTTTAATTTTTAAATCATATAAGTTAATGGATTTAAAAATATGTTAGTGTTTCATCATTTTGATTTAATATTAATAACTTTTTGAAACTGCATATCCACATTGACAAACTATATCTTTATTTGTCATTTGTCACAGTTTTAGCCGTTAAATTTTTGTAAATTGTGAAGCGCACTCAGCATCCATAAAATGTTATTAATTTTAAGTGTGCTTTTTGTGCGTTGTTTTGGTCTAAATTAATATACTATTTTTAACTTGCAGATGAGTGGTAAGGGTCCAGAACTGCGTGTCAAGCCCATCATCCCTCCTAAACCATTAGCCCCTGTCATAAATCCTCACTTTCAGAGGATCCAGAGCAACTGCATGATGCTGGATCTCAGAAAGCAGGTCCAGTGGCAAAGTCAGGTCATCCGAGACTTAAAAGTTGAGAGGGACCGCCTCACCAAAGAGCTAGCATCGCGCCTGTTCTTCGTCGAGGCACAGCTCAAGAGGGAACAGAAACATATTGAAGCCCTTTTGAACGAGAAAGACCAGTACATCCGATTTCAAGACCTTCAGATAGAATCCCTCAAGAGTGTACTGTCTCAGGTTGATTGGGACTACCGTCGGCAACAGCAATGTACCAACAGAGGTAGGTCTGCGTCTTCTTCTGCGAGACGTAGCAACAAGCAGCCTAATTCTCCACTGTCTAAGAGGTATTCCGTGGCATTGGACGAGTACATGAAAGACAATGGTATTGTCTCCAGAGCTCAGCCTGTTGTGGTACAGATGGATCAACCTGAACCTCGTTCCAGATGCACGCGTACATTGAGTCTTCCAGAATTGAGATTTAACAACACGCCGGATCACATTGGACCCGATCAGTGTTATGGTCAATACAGCAACTTCAGCCAGGGTAGGGGTATTTCACAGGGTGTTATCGACGAGCTGGCTGCTAGGAGGTGGACTTCTGATTGCGATTCTGAGCATTCTGATTCTTTGGATTCAGGTATATCGAGTCCCAGCATTCAATCTAGAAGTATGCACTTGGAAGAGACCCATTCTCCGGTTTTTATGGATGATCATGGCATCAAGTCTAGCGGCGTTTCTGAAAGACGAGGTTCTTGTATTGGTAACTTTTTGAACAGAAAGTTTTCCTTTTCATCGAATCACTTGGAGAAAATTAAGGATAGTAGTGATCCTGCTGATGGAATTAACTCAACTGCTAGAAGACATGGTTCCTTCTCAGGAAGCAAGACAGCAGACATTGATCAAGAGAGTGGTCTGCACCAAAAGATATGCGAGGAACAAAAACCCCGTAAGTTTATTAGTTCGGCTAACAGAACTTTTGGAACCAATCACAGATCAGTTATGAAGCCACGTGACATAAAGTTCAAGAAGCTTTTCAAGTTTCGTCGTCGTACAGAACCAGTTGATCAGGATGTGATTCACTGTGAAGATTTTATGACTGTTTAAAAAAGGTTGAAACTATTATATCTCCTTACTGACTATTTTCATACAAAAAAATCATACATTAAAATTTACTACACATGGCGTTCAACCATTACACTTTCTTAAAAATGCAGAAATTGTCCAGAACCCTGACTTCAGACATAGATTTTTTAAGCATGGTTACAAAATATGAGAATATTCAGAATTATTATTTTTGATTATTAATTCATAACTTTGGTTTTATAATAATTTTCTTTGAATTTATGTAAAATCCGCTGGCGGATTTTTTTAATGTTTTTTTTTCTTCTGACAACTGAATATTACTTACCATTTGTGAATTAATGTAGATTTGTATTTTAATAATAAAAATAACTTTGATTTGTCAAGAAATTCTTACTTTTATATAATATAGCGTTTTATCTTCTCAAAACAATTAAACAATTTTAAAATCATAAACACACTATTTCTTTTAGTAATAAAATTTTAATACAATTTTGTTACTTTTTTAATTACAGTTCAAGGATTTAAGCTCAAATTTTTATTACTACAAAATACTACAAGTTGATAAAAAGTTAAATTAAGGTAATATTTTCAGGTTCTAACTAAAAATTCTGAGAAAAAGACCAAGATTTTTTTAAACATTATTTTCTCAATTGTGCATGCAATTCTTATTGTATATTAAATATTTATTATAAATAACTATACATAGTATTAAATAATTATAATGTTGTCAAGAAATATAATAGAAACAATCATATTTATTTTTAGCCTCTTTATTGTAATGTCAAAACTTGAAAAATTGTTGAAGGTGAGGGTTTGAAATGCATTGTAATTTAAAATATTATTTTAACAAAAGGAATAATTCAAAACAAAGAAATATTAGTATATTAACAAAATATACTTTTTATTACATTCATCTTTGAAATAGTATAAAAGGGAAAACAAGACAAATTCACACTAGAAAAATCTATTATAAAAAAAGGATATTTTTCTAAATATCCAGTAATAGAAATTCACATTTGAAGACGTAATATAAACAATAGCTTTTAAAATTTAACATATCAATAGGAAACACAGTATCTGTTCAGACAGGCCTAAGTTGGAAATTATAACCAATCCATTTTTTCTCATCAATATTTGTGAAATCTTAAAAGTTACGAAATTTGTAATGAACTATTACTTTAAAAAATATTATTTTCCTATGATATCTTATTGCTGGAAATTCAAAAGTAATGCTTTTTTTATCTTTCTCTCCACTCTTAATTATTATTTACTTTTTTAGAATTTACAAGCTAAAGAAAGAAATAATTTTTACATTAAGTCAGTGAGTTAATTTGAAGAAGGAATTTATTCAAACAAGATTAAAGTTCTTGGTCGATATATTTCGGAATAAATTTTCTCCTGCTCTTACTTTTCTGAGAATTTAAATCCAACCTAATGTGGGCTGTAGTGGAATAAAGCAATGGATAAGTATCGCGTTCCACTAATTTTTTTGTAAGAAATAAAAACCAGTAACCTACGGTCAAAGCTGTTAGAGAATTTTTTTTATTTTTTTATTCTTTGATAGCGTTCATCTAAACATCTAAATATTAACTCCTTAGTTAATTTGAAGAAGGAATTTCTACAAATAAAATTAAATTTTTTCTTCCTCGATAGTTTCCGTTAAAACTGTTTCTTCTTTCCACCTCTTTTCTGAGAACATAAATTTCCGCTAGCGTGGGCGCTAGTAACTAGACGACGGGGTAAATGGTGTTCCATTATTTTTTTTTGTAAAAAAAAATAAAAATAAAAAAAAAATTCTGCCACTTTGGGTAAAAAATTTTAGAAATTTTTTTATATTCGTAGACAGTACTCAACTTCTTGGTTATTTTACTCTGTCTAAATAGTGTGAATTAATATTTTTTAATTAAAAACATAAATATATAAGCTCATACACCCATAGTGCATGAGCTTAGAATTATGATAACGAGTCTATTAGAATTATGATATAGCTGATATATATTACACAGGGAGTGAATAGGATGCTGCATGTTTCCTCCTCATTAAAAATGTTGAATTAATGTTGTATTGACGGATACATGGTACAAACGAGGTATATTACAAATATATATACATATTTTTCTTGATTAAAATATAATATAATTACAAAAGCTGTAGAAACTAGTATTTTTTTATGAAGGATTTATCTTTACGACTTAGGTATGTACTCTCAATCGAGCAAATATTTTTGGGAATCACTGTAAATATTGAAAATATTTCAAATTTTAAAAATAACAAAGTTTGTGTTGTTATGAAGCTTTCAACAAGAGAGCAACAACGATATGTTTGTTGTAAAGCTCTTGTTCAACTCTTGTTTGCAACAAAAGTACCACTCCTAATATTTTATATATATATATATATATATATATATATATATATATATATATATATATATATATATATATATATATATATATATATATATATATATATATATATATATATATAAAATATTAGGAGTGGTACTTTTGTAAAACTAAGTTAAGTTGGTATACTAAAGGTTGGTTAAGTTGGTACTAAAACTAAGTTATCTTGGTATTTGAAATAACTTTTGCAATCAAAGATAAACATTTTTAAAAAAAAATTCATTTTTGAAAAATGTTTATCTTTGATTGCAAAAGTTATTTCAAATACCAAGATAACTTAGTTTTAGTCTCTCTTAGGGCAACGTTAGGTTGTTGCGGATAGGCTGCGGCCCGTGACAGATTTTTCTGCTGTCCGCCGGCTGCACAGAAGAACAGAAATCAAATTCACTGTATAGATTTTTTTTTACATAATTTTAATTTGTACAAAATAGAATGTATGTTGAACAGAGACCTCCACTACGTGGCCCAAAGAAACTATATGAAGACATTTTTAGAGAAACAGTCGCGGATTAAGAAAAAATGCAGGAATAAATTAACCGAATCTCATTTGGACAATTTATTAAGTATGGCTGCAACAAATTCTGTGACATACAGCGACTCTATCATAAAATAAACTGTGCAATTTCGACCGTCATAGTCTTGCAGTTGATATCGACTAAAACACAAGAATCTGGAAGTATGGTTTAAATATCTTTATTAAACGTTAGGTCAGGTCACATTGTCACGTTGGAACAAAAGATTCACTTCTTTTTAAATCTTTGATACTAACTTCGATTTTGTGTGTGGGTATGTTTGTCGATGGGGGAAAATCTGCGAAGGCCTAATTAACCCCCTTGACGTCATGCAATCGGGCTGAATTCTGGCAGATTTCATGTCGATGACAATGCATTCTATCAAATTTTGGGGCTGAAACTGTCACTAAAATGTCGCTTTTACGGAATACTCATAAACCAACTTGTCGTCATCCAATCGTTCTAAAATAGTATTTAACCGACCGTTGAAGAAACTCTTTCCTGCAGCCAATTTTTAAAAAAAAATTAATAAATGAATAATAAAATTAATTTATTCAGAAAAACGAAAAAAAAAAAAAAAAAAAACGAAAAAAAAGGAAAGGTATTTGCATGTGAGTGTATAATTTTACTTTAATTTTTAATAAATAAATTTTTAAACGTAGTTTGCAGCACATTTTGCTGATAGAAATGTTTTTGATATTTAAAATTAGATGCAAACACCAAGCACGCGCTGTGTTAGTGAATATAAAAATTGACAATGCATTATATTAAAAACTTTGTTTTTATGAGTTATATTATTTAGATTTCAACTAACGAAATAACGAAAATCATTATTTTTTATTTATTGAAAAAAGAATAAAATATTAATAGTAATTTTGTTAAGATAAAAATTTTTGTTTTTGTTTTTTTGTTTCCAGAAATGACTTAAGTCGTTCATTTGATAATAATTAATGATAGATATATTGGTGAATTGGTATAATTCTACTCGAATTGCTCCAACAAAAATCATACGACCTGTCTCAATAAGTTAGTGGCAAAGGCTACTCTAGGCCATAGAAGCAATCCTATAATTCAAGCAGAAGGTATAAGCGTTAGGTTTCATAAAAATATTGGACCCATTGGTGGCATTGAATTAGTATCAAGAAACTTTCCAAGATGTCTGAGTGCTTCGATCTCAATTTAGAGTCTGTTGCTCTCTATTATTGTCTGGGAGAAAAATTATCTATCTCAAATTCAAGGATTATATATTGTTTGAATACTCGTTTGATTTCTCCTATCAGTTTTCCTCTGTTACATGAACTGAATGCAAGGTTTTACGGACGAAGGAAGATGGCTGAAATTCTGCAGTACAACATACGAACGTTTAGCCAAACATAGCAACAGCATGGAGCTAATTTTGATATTTTTTCGATGACAATTGAAAGTTTTAAATTAAAGAAAAACATTTTATTTTTTCACATGAGATGAAACACATGAGATTTTATAACAGGCATAACATTATTAATAAGAGTTCATTAAAAAACTGAAGGCAAAATATATTTTTTATTTATTTATTATTATCTTATTATCATGAGATTTTATAACAGGGCTAACATTAATAATAAAAGTTCATTAAAAAAATTGAATCTAGAATAACTTTTTTTTATTACTTTGTTATTATGGGCTATTTTATAACAAGCATAATAAAAATTAATTAAAAAATAAATAATAAAAGTTCATTAAAAAACTGAAGGCAAAATATCTTTACTTATTTATTATTTTATTATCATGAGATTTATAACAGGCCTAACATAAATAATAAAAGTTCATTTAAAAAATTGAAATCAAAATACCTTTTTATTTATTTATTTATTATGAGATTTTATAACAGGCATAACACTAATAATAAAAGTTCATTAAAAAATTGAAGGCAAAATAACTTTTTATTTATTTTTATTTTTTATTATTACCATTAAAAAGTTTTTACAGGCTAGCTTACAATTACTTTAAAAATCAATAATATCCCCAGTTATTTTGGTTTCAAATTTTATAAATTAATTTTATTACTGATATTATATTTGTAACAAATTTCATATGCTTCAAATCAATTTCTCAATACTTGTGGCTTAAAGAATAAACCATTAGGTTTATGGGCAAGGGACTGACTCTTAAAAGGTAATAACTAAAACCCAAACTTTATTTTGCCTTCACATTTATTTCATCGAAAAGCGTCTATTCATTTGAATATACTACGGCAGGCATTTTTTAAACAAAATTTAATGTAGCATCAATAGTAACTCAGTGGTATTGTTAAATTTGTTACATTTATGGTATGTGTTTATCAGTTACAGTAAACGAATATTATTAAAGAACATACATTATTATTAGTTTAAACCATCACAATATTTGGATACCGTTTATATTTTAATGTTTGTTTCAAATGCCATGTGAATTAGGGATTTTTTTTTATGACCAATGGTTAGGTTTTTGTACTTTTTAATCATAAGTGCGTCCTAAGCAAATATAATTAAACAAGGAAAATTTAAGAAAGAAAGGGTTACATGTGAAATAATGAAGTAATTTGATGAACGTTAAAGTAGTATTTTGTAGAGACTTTTGTAGTATTAACTAGTATATTTTTTATATAAAACAGGAGTATTTTTCGATTTTGGCAGCCTTGCTGGGAAAAGTCAAGTGGTAAAGGATTGATAGGTGATATGACTTAAAAATCATTTTATGAAAAAAAATTCGAATTTAAACATATACTAATACGAATTTTGCATGTTTGCTATAAGTTTTACTAATACGTTTAGTGTACTTAAAAAGTAAGTGTACTTAATTTCAGTTTTTTAAATTTTAAAGAATAATACTTATTTTTTTTTTTTAGTTGTAAGTACACTGTGAGCATGAGCATATAAATGAATACTAGAGAGGAAATTTGGTTGGTTTGTATGCTCAACGTCTTATTTTTATGCACAGTGACGGCTAATAAAGCCGGGACCTGCAGCTTAACGTGGATTCCAAACCACAACGAACATCTATCCTAACTCGGGATTCAAACTTGGAACCTTTGGCATGCAGGGCCGCACCAATAACCACACCCATCAGTTAGACCTAGAGAGGAAGGAAAGCTGGGATTGAACTTCTCCAGTTGAAATATAAGTATTTAAAGTGTATTATTAATATGAGGTGATATTATTTGAGGAATAAAAGAAGTTGGAATCTTTGTTATTTTATTGTGCCATTAATTTGCTAAACGTATGCTATGCATTATAATTAGTAAAACTATAATAAGTGTTATATATGTTCAACACTATAATCCTCAATAATTTCCATACTACAATAGTAATCCATGGCTGTTTTAACCGATAAGACGTAAAAGAGATAACATTTCAAGAAAATAATCAGATTATAAGATAAATTCAAGACTAATTATAACTAACAAGCAGTGGCGAGGATTAGGCGCAAACGATTGGAAAATATATGTGTCTGCGGTGGTAGGGGGATCTCGGGGATCTACGTTTGCTAATCACCGTTCGCTGATAAGAGAAGGCTTTGTTTGTATTTATTCTAAAATATATAGAATGGAATCTTAACCTCATTTTAATAGCCAAGCTGGTGAATATGTGAGAATTGATAATAGTAGTGTTCAAGATTTCACTACATTATAAAGTTAACTGGACCTTAAGGTATTAAGCTCATACACTATTCAATTAAATCAGGATATAGCGAGGATATGTTATACATGAAATGAACATGATGTTACATGTTTCCTTTTCATTAACGAATTGAATTAAATGTCTCAATGACGGACACAAGGTAAATAAGTGTAATACAAACACGTAGAAGGACATTTTATTGGAAATAGTTTATTCTTCAAAATTAGTCAAATTGCAGAAAGTTCAAGCTCAAAGGTGATTAAATAAGGGAGAGTATATTTTCTAATACTCAAATGATTTTTGCACGAACTTATCCTATGTATACAATATTCGACTAAAACTGCTGAAAGATTATTTTTATAATACATAGATGGCAGCACGATATAATACCACAACCTGTTGGATATTTTAAGATATTTTTGAAAATGAATAAAAATATATAGTACGTTCTTAAAAAAAAGATTAGAAAAATGAATTTTAAATTTGTTTTCTCTGCCGATTGCAAGGAAAGTAATTGGCAGTATGACAAAATTAAATTAATAATTTTGAGATTTTAGAATAGACATATTAATCGTTAAAATTTTAATTAAAAAAAATATCGACTGCCAAAAGGCGAAACAGCAGTACAGCAGGGCTGCATCTAAATTGTTAGGTTAAAATTGAAATTTTCTAATTGCTAGTCAACTTTGATTATTTATTTTACTAATTTTCTTAAATGCAGATTAGAATCGTAAATGAAGATGGAATTTCTACGGTCGGTAAAAAAATTCCAAAAAATAACAAAAATGTCACACAATGCACAATTGAGGGAAAACCCCGCACAAATGAATTAAATCTGACGCTCGTCGAGGGAGGTACAGCCACAGGAGGGAAGTTCCCTCTAAGGGCACTCTAAATAAGCTTCACCGTTTCCATGGGAACAGCTGTTATTATGTAATTTCCCTCCACGCTAAATAGATACGGCGTTGTGCCTACATGCAGCGGTTACGAATTTTTCTACTTCGGCTGTACTTGTGAATTCGATGAACTGATTGGCTCGTGTGTGCGCGAATCGGGATGTGTATGTGGGCGAGAAACGACCATATCTTAGAATTTTCTCCACCAAACAGAAATAGTTTCCGTGATAAACTTAAACATGTAGCTTAAACCAATATCTGTAGCAAAGGTCGGTTTATAGCGTTCCATATGGGAAATAGCTAAGGTCGAGTGATATTTCCAGCGTTATTGTGCTACTGGGGTTATTTGGAGCTTTTTTTAAAACTTTTTTTGGAACTAAAGGAAAAGGGATTAATTTTATTTATTTAATTAATAAAATTTATTGTTTTGAATTTTTTTTTTATACTTTCCAATGTAATAGAACATTGCAAACGAATACTAAATTGTTAAATCACCATATTTTCTGGCACCGATGAACCGTTTTATGTCAATTTAATACCATCGTTATGTACAATTGCTATATTTCTTACTTAAGGTTGTAATCCATTAAATAATTGTCTAACTTGTGCTTATGCGTCCTTTTGAAATGTCCATAAAAATTCCGACCACCGTTAGTTTAAAATTTTTGTAATCGTATTATGGTTTCCAACATAATTAGCTTACATCGTTATTTTTTTCCTTCGGCCTTGTATACTGTACACATATAGTGTTTGTAGTTTTGGGTTTACCAGTATTCAGTACATGCAACAAGTTAAATGAAAATTTAAAAATCAAATTTTTATTACATTTATAATAAAGAGTGTCTCAGCATTAATGAGTGTACTTTTGCAACAAAGAAATTTAAATCCTTTGAGGAGTAAATTTAGTTTGAACTATAAACTATATTTTGAAAACTGTATGCAAAATTGATATTAATATCGTAAATTACTCCCCATTCAAAGTAAATAGTTCTTTTGAATTTGTTTTTTTAATTTTTGATTTTTATATTAGGAAGTAAACAAAGTTTATGTATCATTTGTACTCGTTTTGTAAATCGTGTCAATTACGACCTTATAATTACAATTTTCTTAATGTTACAAACTAATTCGTATAAATAACTGTAATTGTTGTTTATAATTTTTAAAATGTGTATTTATTGAAAACTTCAATATAGTAATTTTATAATTGTATGAAAAGGACTTTTTTGGAATCTATACAAAAATGGTAAGCTTCTGCTCTCTGGAAGCTTACAATTAAAGCTTTTGTTTTCAACTCCCATAAAAATGTATCGAGTTTTTAAAATACTTTCAAAAGCTGCTTTCATTAATTGGTATACTTACTAAACAATCAAACTGATTTTATAAATGCTCAAACTGGAAAAGATAAATGTCTGAAGCTAAAGCTTTAATTTTTTAAATGTATGTAAAATTGATTATATAAACACCCTTGATTTTGCTCAATGGCATTTAACACTTGAAAAAATTATAACATTTACTCTTCCTGAAGTAGTTTTTAGTCACTTCTTTATTTATAGAATCTATCGTTTCTTGTTTATAGAACAAATAAAGCATACGCACTCTAAGCTTTTAATTTAAAAAATAAACCTTAATGCTTCATTTCATTAAATATAGCACTTTTTAAATGCTATCTCATCTAGAAGAGAAGATAGAAGAAATGTTTGTTTTTTAAGGTAAAATGATGCCAAATGATTTCGATTCTTGTACTTTTACTCAGAAGAATATTCCAAATAAATTTCAATTAAAACTGTTACCTGTTATTCTTTAATTTGTTACCAACACAATGACATTTTTCAAATGAAATTTAGATTTTAAAGCGTAGAGTAATAAATATCAACTTTTTTTGAAGTCGAATTAAACTTTCGGAATTTCTAACCTTTATTTAAATCTGCATTTTGAAAATATCCTTAATCGTTTTTCGATGCTCGCATTCGAAACTCTACTCTTTCGCGAAAACTTTGTAAATAGATTGCTTTTGCGAGATTTAAAAATTTCCACTAAAAAAGAAAAAAAAAAAAAAAAAAAAAAATTACTTCTGTAGAACTGGAGCTTATGTAAATTTTTACTGTGATGTTAATTTAGTCTGAGTATAAAGCTATGATCTAATGAGATGGCTTTAATGTAATTGAGATTTTTATTGTAATTTAAAAAGTTCTTTTTAAACAATAACGGTATCTCGTTATACAAATTGAGTTTTGTATGAGACGTTTCTTCATCTTTTGCACTCAACGTACCTTTTACTCTCATTTAGACAGTTAAAAAAATTATAGAGTATCTGATTCCTAGGCTTAGAGTTCTGGCTTCAGATTGACCTGAACGTTTATTGTGGATAAAAATCCAGGTTAAACTGGTACCTAATTTACTTACACTTTACAATGAGGAATATGGTCTTTGGCTATGAAGTAGAAATAAATCTGTAGTGAAGGCCACAGTAGTTTCTTAGTAATAATGTAATAATTCGGTATATTACTTCAAAATACACAAACCAATCCTAATTTAGGCTTTATTCCTATACTATGATTTAATGAATCTTGACTGAAGTCCGAGTCTTGGATATCTTGTATCTAATAAATCTGTTTATTTTGGGTTCAAATCCTGATCAAACTGGAATATGATTAACTTACACATTACAATGAGGAATAGGGTCGTTTGTCATAAATTAGAATGAAATCATTAGTGAAGGTCGAGACAATTTGTTTCGGTGAAAAATTAATTCGATATATTGCTTCAAAATTCACTCACCATTCTTAAGTTAAGCTTTATTCCTGGATTCTAATTTACTGGATCTTGACTGAAACCCGAGTCTTGGCAATATCTTGAATCCAATAATTATGAAGCATTCATTGCCAGCAAATACTAAAATCCTTTGTTGTTTAACAGAAAGCTACGTGTTAAAAAAAGAAGCAATTTCTACTGGAGTCTTGGCAATATCATGTTACCCGTAAATAGGTATCATGTGTAGTTGCCAAAATTTTGAAATTGTATGCGTATAACAGAAAGATGGGTGTTATAAATTAGGGCTTTTTAAAGTACACATTTGGAGGAAGGGTATAAAATACTCGATGTGGGAGCAGTCGCATGGGACTTATTTGTTTAAAAATTAAAATGGTATTATTCACAAATGAAACTAAAGGCCTTTGTGTGCAATGGTTTCTGCAGATAAAGTTTTGTAGGAAAATGATAAAAATGTGTTTTTTTGAAAAAGTCTGTAGTTTTATGTTTAAAGGGTTTAAATAAATGTTATACCCACTATATAGTTCAATCTGGCGCATTTACTTTACATACCTAATGATACTAACATTTTGAATTCGAGGTTTTGGTGAAGTAGATAGATTTGTCATTGGGTTTCCTATAAATAAGAAAAAAATTGCTCCTATTGTGTATTTTACTTGAGAGAATTTTGTTTCTATTTGAGGAACTTCAGAACAAACACCGATCTGTCCCTTTTTACTATATTTGTCAAATCTGGAAAATATACCTATAGCTATACGATTTAAATTAAGAAGAGGGTCAATCTAATGTCAATAACAATATGTTTTTGATGCCCTATACAATGTACTGAATTTCATTCCGGGTTTTTAAAAAACACAAAATGAATTTATCAGTTTTATATCAGTTTGAATTTAGCGTTATTTGAACAAATCCTCATTAGTTTAGATTAAGATCAAAACAATTTATCAAAAATTGCATATTTTTTTTATAACGTAACTGAAATTACTCGCAACATTTCTTCTTTAAATGCAATTATTTATTTTTCTTTTAGTCATTTTCCCATCATATGTCATTTAGTATAGATATTTTCTTTACCATTTTCATTTCTCTCCAAATTGTAAGTCCTATCCATCTGCCATTATTTTAGTCACTAAGAGCTAGAGTTCATGAACAGATAGATCACAGAGGATTTTGCAGATGTTTGTTTACTATCTTACGGAACAACACAAAAATTCAGCATCTCCCTGTTTGCTAATTGAAATCAATGAGTTTCATTAAAAGCCGATTAAATACCATTTGGGCAAACGAATGGAAAACCGAAAGCACACTAGCCCTTGCGATTTTAGTGATAATAGCATGCTTAAAATGGCAGAAAACAGATTTATTCTTTATTCCGACGCATTTACAAAATTGTGGAATTCATTCCATACATTTTAACTTGTTTACTTTGTCCTTTTGCTTGCTCGCTCGAATAATTGAAGCGAATGTATTCTATTAATACTGAGACAAACTACCATTTGACTAGGCCTCTGAAGACTAGTTTGTCTGTGAGTTAGTCCCAGTGAATTTTAAAAATCTTGCTCTTGTTTAAAGAAAAATAATCGTTTTCTTTCCTTATGCGCAGTACTGTTTATTAACAAAATTGTGACTATAGATCACAGTACGCATATAAAAAAATGGAAATAAAAAATTCAGACGATGGCTTTACCTTCTGTTTTTTAAATCGTAGAATATTGTGGTTTGTACTAAAGTAATTTGTTTACTACTCTTTATATGCATGGTACAAAAACTTTTTCTTGGAGGAGTAGAAGAGAGAGGGGGAGGGGGATTTACTAAGTAAATTGAACTCTAACTTTGTAACTTCAATACGAACTCCCATGTCTTACCTTTTCATTCGATCTAAAATATTTCGTTTACCCTAAATATAAAATGTCAGTTATCACGTCACTTTTCAGCTAAGGGCCAATCTCAATTTTGAGAAGCGTAATGTTCAAGTCCCCAGTGTTAAGGCAGTGAAGAGAGCGGAGGAAAGCGAATGTAGGTTTGTTTCAGGACGTTACAGATATTAATAAATATATTTGGAAATTATTCACATTTATTATATCATGTTTAACAAGATGCTAATACAAAATAAAGTTATCCTATCTGAAATGCAATTTAAATGACAAAGTTTAAGATGGCCCAACTTCACACTAGTTCATAGTCGAAAACAAAAAATACAGAAGTTAACGTATGTTAATGTTGATAATAAAATTGACAAAGATAAAATTGTTGCGTTATGGTTTTATTTTACATTGATAAAGTACTGAATATTAATTAGGTCACGCTTATTTGCTATATGCTTCAGTAACCTAAGGGAAAAAGGATTATTTTTATTTATTTAATTAATAAAATATATTGTTTTGAAACTTTTATTATACTTTCCAATGTAATAGAACATTGCAAACGAATACAAAATTGTTAAATCATCATATTTTCTGTCACTGATGAACCGTTTTATGTTAATTTAATGCCATCGGTATGTACAATCGCTTTATTTCTTACTTAAGGTTGTAATCTAATAAATAATTGTCTAATGTGTGCTCATGTTTCTTTTTGAAATGTCTATAAAATTTCCGACCACCGTTAGTATAAAATTTTTGTAATCTGTTATGCTTTCCAACATAATTAACTTACATCGTTATTTTTTTTTCACTGCTCAAAAATATCAGCAGCACAAAGTGACTGGCTGTTTTTAAAAATACTTTCGACTGTTTCGTGAAAAGATATAAAGCATCGCGTCAATTCTTCTCTTCAGTTCATTGCAAACATCAACTGTTACAATCATAAGAATACATAAATAAGGCTACCACACAGTGGTTTACTAACAGACATATTTTTCATGATTGCCTTACATGACATTCAAAAATTAACATGTGTTCCTTGCTTCGGTGTCAGCTTACGTCAAGTTAGCAACAAGAACTAAAGGAAGTTTATATTGTCTATATACCAAAATTTTGTAACACTTAAATTTTTATACTAGTCCCAATTTCAAGGGTAAATGCCTAAGAGAATAAAGTTTTAAAGGGAACTTTTTTGCATTTAAAATATAAAATAGGAGTAGCCACGAATTGATACTTCTTAGTAAGAACGCACCCTTCCTGCCGTGTCTACTTATTTTTGAAAGTAGAAATTACATAGCGCCGGCGCTGGGAATTGAACCTAAGTCGTTTTACAAGCTAGATCCGTGTGTTGCCTCTAATCCAGGAGTTTGGCTCAATTACTGGATAGATCTTAGAGGAACGAAACAAAGGGAAGAACGCTACAAAGGAATGAAACACCTCCTAAAACTTACAGATTGCAAAATTTAAATACTATAAGTTCTACCTCATTTGTTTCTAACAGTTTAAAAAACAAATGCTTAAAGTTTATATATATATATATATATATATATATATATATATACATACATACACTGTTAAAAAAAATTGTCCACTATGCACCAAAATTTGGTTCCCATTTAGCTGCCACCAACATTTGGTGCTTAGTTTCGCGATTTAATGGTGCTTACGGTCCGAGGTTGCACCATTAAATCGTGAAACTAAGCACCAAATGTTGGTGGCAGCTAAATGGGAACCAATTTTTGGTGCAAGGTGGAACAAAATTTTTAACAGTGTATATATATATATATATATATATATATATATATATATATATATATATATATATATATATATATATATATATATATATATATATATATATATATATATATAATCTGTGAAAAAACTGCTAAATTTGCTTCAATCAAACGCCCGAAAAACATGGATTGAATCACACATGGCTAAATCCATCCAAATTAAATCAAGGGTTAGAAAATTTATTCAGAAACCGACAAACTTCAATGAATTTTCTTGTAGTATCTTTATAGCAGTACCAAAAACCGATACAACCAAAACAATACATTATCACGTTACAATGTAGTTTTAATCGATTTGAAATGAAAACAAGAGGTTGACTCATTGACACAACAAGTTAAAAGTTACATAGTAATGTTTATAAACATCTTTATCTTATAAAAACTTGAAAGAGCGAAAGTTTGGAGCACAAGGATTTGGAGACATATATATATATATATATATATATATATATATATATATATATATATATATATATATATATATATATATATATATATATATATATATATATAATCAAACGCCCGAAAAACATGGATCAATTAAAGCATCAATAGACATTGGAATTAATTTTCTGTAACTATGAAACTACATTTCCATTTAACAAACACTAACATTATAAAATGTCTTCATATGAGAGTATTTAACTAATGAATTGAAATGAAATTACATAATTAAGGTCTAATGGTACGCACGCACGCCCCCCCTCCCCCCACACACAGTTCAGAGCAAAAAACAAAAACGTTCAATTTTACCAGAAAATGCAGTTTCTAAGGTACTTTAATTCAGTAACATTCAGATGCAAAATGAAATAAATATGGACTTTCAAATAAGGGAATGATAAAAATAGATAGAAGTTAAAAGATTATTTTTTACTCGCAATGGGATTTTATAGTGCAAACCATGAAACTTCAAAATAACAAACCCAAACATACCAATGTCCCAAAATGTAAATTTTCGTCCTAAGAGGTTTTTCCTTTTGGAATATTCAAATATGTGGGTTGATTAAGCCCAAATATTTGAAGTCACTATCAGTAAAATTTATAATCATTAACTTACTACAGATAAGAAACATACAGACAATAATCCAGATTTATTACAACACGAACATTTACATACCATATAACATTAAAAGTTATTTACAATATTTCATAATACAATTAAGAAACAATATACAAGTTAATTTAACCCAAACAAAATATAGTTCGTATCCAAATTGAAGTATTGAAAGAAACAGGTCATTGAATAAAAATACTATGGATTTATCGAGTGTGACATGAATTAGAGTCAATGTTTGATTTAATACAATGCTAGAAACATATTTGCACTACTACCATTTAATACCAAGTCTTTTTTTTTTTTTTTTACAAATACGACAAGAATTCATTATTTCCATCAGAAGTAGAATGAACAGTGTT
This sequence comes from Linyphia triangularis, assembly GCA_963978545.1. Lineage (NCBI taxonomy): Eukaryota > Metazoa > Arthropoda > Arachnida > Araneae > Linyphiidae > Linyphia > Linyphia triangularis. The sequence continues at coordinate 75,384,583 of OZ021725.1, read as the reverse complement.
AAATAAATATACTAATGAGTAAAGTTTACTCATTGGTAATGACGTGGGACATAAACATGTGCTACAATTAAGGTAAATACGAAGAAGTGTGTGTTATTAAATTAAAATAAGACTGTTGTATATTGATCTGTTTTTATTTTTCTACTCAAGCAATCAAGCAAAACTTCGCTATTTAAGTTTCAAATTATTACTTCGAACTAATTAAACTATTAATTTATTCGAGGTGAACAACTTAATGAATAACTGTTACATAGTTCGCATTTACCAAGATGTGTATTTATCATTCTGTTCTTTTCGAAAGAACACTGTCATACTTGGAAGTGCTTTTTATCTTTGAGTTGTAAAAGTTACAGACGCTTGAAGTTTTGCAGATTTGCTGAATAAAACAAGTAAGACCAACCGAAGGATTGAGAATTTTTAATTTTAGAATCACTTCAAACATTTAATTTTCCAAAAGACTAAAATTATCCTTATAATTGCCCTCCTATCTTCTTTAGCAACACCGATCGTTTAAATTGTAAAAGCATTTTTTAAATTAAAATCTCTTACCATTATGTTAATATATATATAACTAGGCCTCACGATCAAAGCAAAAAAAAAAAAAAAAGAAAAAAAAAACTCAGTTTTTTATTTTTGCCGTTTCCTTTAGATAATATCTCATTGGCTAAAAGTGAACCATGATTATCAGACACCTGAAATACGCCGAAAAATAAATTTTCATAACTATATTATAGTTACGCTATTGATAAAACTGAAAAATTAGAGAAAATAATAGCACATGTATAATAACATACACAACAAATCACACGTGGCTTTATTGGGCTACACAGAACTTTTATACATCTCAATAATACCCAACCGTCATTTGTGATGTACAATATATAAAAACGTTAACAGATTTTAATACTAAATAAAAATGCTTCAAGAATAAAAAAAGTTATTAAGCTATTAGTGTAGTATTCGTAATATTTAATAAGTAAAAAAAAAAAAACACGCTTTCAATTTTGCAGTTGTCATTACTATATTATTCTTTAATCTCTTTTATTATAAGGTTATATAACTATTGTTTTATTTGAAGCTATGGCCTTATTTATCCCCCTTACTTTAGGGAGTCTAAAGAGATCCATAAATTACCTTATATTAAATAATAATTTAAACTTGGTTAGTAAGATACGCGGTAAACTGCTATTTTTATTTATTTAAACACTGAGCAATATATTTCCATTTTATGACGGTTTGAATACAAAATACATTTTTACACATGAATTATTCGCATGCACATATTATAAAAGAATGCATAACGACGTCAGGAGGACTATTTCCGAAGGTTCAACTAAACTTAGTTTTCTGTTCAAATATCGGTTTCTATTTTTCATTGAAATTTTAATTAAACATTATGCATTAAGTTTTTGTTCAAGTCAATGATTAAATACACACCTGAAGTACGCGGCAAACGCCCTCTCTAAAGCTCGACAACGCTTTTCTCAAATGTTTCTTTTTTTATATATGAAACAATTGCCCCCTCTGTGACAGAAGCTATGAAAACACGATAAAATTCATTAATGACGGTCATACTTGGGTGTTGCGAAACGGAAATTATTAACGATTGGGGAGCTCAGTGAAAAATAACTGCATTTATAACATGAGAGCAGGCAGGATTATTTTTATACATGTACACTGCTGCTGAAGTTATGTACAAATCTTGTGTTGTTTCTTCAAAATGGAAATTGCGTTCCTTATTGAAATGTCATTTAATAGTTATACATTAATGTTATGGTTGCCCGAATAACTTAAAATTTATATCATAGATGCACTTTCCTCCACTTTAGTTTTAATTTCTAAAAAACGATGGTGGAAGAGGGTGGATGAGGGTTTGTAAGTGCACCTCTTATTCCTTTCTGTGTGAGCTTAAGATCATGAAAATATCTATTAGACGTACAGCATAGTTGTTCATGTATATTCATTAATGTAATACGAATCATATAAATGCCATTGCATTACTGCATACATATTTTGCAGACTTAAATAATAGAAAATAGCGGTTACATATAAATGTCACAGGTTTGTTCAGAAATCAAATTCAAATTCTACTTTGGGACATATCATGTGTAACATTATTATACATTGCTTAATAGAGACTAATAATTACAGTTAGTGATTTGTAAACTTATGTGTACTTTTCAAAGGTGCTCTGTATAAAATTTAAAATTGAAGGAAATTCAGATGGACGGTCTTACTTACCAAATACTAATAATTTCTTTTTGTGGGATAAGCTATTTACACAAACAAATTTACATGTAGTTGATTTATACACTTTTCAAAAATCAAAAAAGATGTATTTATGCCACTTATCTAAACTTGCAACTTCCTGATAGTACATGCTTGTTGCTTGAAAAGCATTGAGAAATTTCTGTATCGTCAAAGTGAGCTATTTTGAAAACCCTCTTCAAAACTATAAAGAGTTTTTAGTAACCAAGGGAGTAACCAATCTTACAGAGCATTATATAAGATTAAGTATGGCGGTAATTCAATTTACTTCATCTTCTTTCAGAGCAGAAGAGGCATGTGTGTTATCCGGAAGTTAGAGTAAGATTTCAATGATCAAATATTTGGGCTTGATCTCAAAACAGGCTAGATCCATTTTAAAAAACTTCAGAAAATTAGCAATTATTTGCCTCTTATAATTAACCCGGTAGCATTTGTCTGAAAACATTATTATATGTAATAAGGCCAACTATAATTACAGAGAAATACGATCTGGTTATGTTTTTAGTAGCCACATACTGTTTGAATTTACTACTTTTCTAAAATAATTTGCCAATTTGAGAGTAAACTCCTCATTTAACATAGATATTTTATTTCACATTGAACTTTATACGTTAAAATACAGATTCATTTCCTGTAAATTTTTATTTTAGGTTTTGGATATAACTGACTTGTACAAATATACGTAAATTGTATGATTCAAAAATTTATTTTTCACAACGTCATTAATTTGTAAAATTAAAATTTTGAAAATATTAAAAAAAAAATTAAAAAAATAGAAATATAAGAGCGAAATATGTGATTTTTGTACGTTTCTCGTTTTACTGTTCAAAGATTTAATGTTTGGAAATTATCACTCTATTCAAATGTCAGTATTCTGTGTTGTTTTTCAAATCCATAAACAACAATACTGTAAACAAGACACATAATACTAGTGATAAAAACATCTCAAAGGATCTTCTTGAATGTGTATGCTCTTTTTTCAGCATTCTTCCTGAGAAACTTCCTAAGTTAAATGAGTGGTAGTTTTTGTACAACGATGAAAAAGCTTTTGAGGAATGGAGCTACTTTAATTAGTGTAAAAATATAGGTACCTCCCACACCATGTAAAATGACTCATCTCATGTAGTTCATTTTCTTACATTGTGACAAAACTGACAATCGGGTTTCACAAACAACTACGCATTTTTGTCTGGGACCCAAATGCGATTTTCGTCCTTAAACTAAAATTTCGGTAATTACAATGTTTTTTTTTGTATGGTTCCTATATGAAAAAAGGGTGCTGAAACCGAATATGACGGGTATACTTTTCGTACCCTTGAGGGTTATTAGATATGACGTCATCAATATTGTGGTCATATAATGCGTATCTGTTGATTGGATATTGATAATTTTACACTAAATATGTTTGGTATCAAATTAAAGCTTTAGACACCTCAATTTTATCTAAATGATTTTTATAAACCTCATGACTAATCTCATGAGCATTTTTGAATTCTTCATTCGTTTTAACATGGTGGCGAACGGACTCAGCAGCTCGTCCCACAATACCATGATGTCTCGAAGTATTGACTTATGACCAGAACAGCTTCACTTCAGTGCAGTGCACTAAAGCAGAATCTCTAAGTTTTGTGGGTTTAAGAAGAAATGTTACTTTCTCAGAAATTGCAGAAGCACGCGAAGAAGACTAAAAGTGAACGTAAACAAACATACAACACTGACGATTATTGTGAATAGAAGATGAATAGTGTAATGGCAGAAGATGAAAAGTTTTAAGTGTGATGTTCCAAACTCACATTTGATTAATTTATTCTGGTGAAGCCCGTATTCGAAAAATAATACAATCAAGTAAAGAACGAGGTGATGACCTGCATATAGAATTAAAAAGAGGATTCTTCACAACAAGAAATTGGCAGTGAAATATCACAAAAAGTGTGCACCTGTTTATTACTTGTAAAAGAAATATAGAGAAATTTACCAAGAAAGTACTCCACACAGACAATTCTTGTGAATCACCTCTTCTTACATGAATTTGTAAAAGCAATAAAGGAAAATTCGGCTGCAAGAATGACTGTTTATTCTATGGAAATTAATGCATTGTTACCAAGAATGTCACACACAGATGGTCTCCAGCTTTCTTATTTGTACAAAAGATCTTACTGATCCATAAAGAGCAAAAACTTTTAAAGATTCAATTATAGAAAAGTGCAATGAGCACAATGATGAATTGTCACAGGAAGTTATTTTTTGTTTGCAAGGAGCTGCTCCAGATTTTTATACTGCTGATGGAAGATATCATAAGGAGTGTATATCAAAGTTCATGAGTCCAAGAAATATAAATTATACTTATGATATATCAGAACCACAACTGTTTAATTTGATACAGCGTACAATAAATTCATTTCTATAGTCTCAGAAGACAAAGATAAAATTTGGTCATCTATTGAACTTGAAAATACTTACAGCACTTTTGACGGTGTTTCGTTACATCGTTCTCAATTGATGCAGAAGACAGACATTGCATTTCATAGCAAAGTTATGGCTATTGCCAGCAATGCTATTCATGTTTCTTAAAGTTGCTGTGCAGAAAACTAAATCTCCAGGAGGCTAACAAAGATGACTATTATGTGGAAATAGTGGGAAAAATTATAAAGAAAGAAACAAAAGATGTACAAATAAACAAACAGGAATATAAAACGTATTTGGACATTGATTCAGCAGTATCAGATATCAGCCCAACACTTTTGAAGCTTCTTGCTGAAGTAACAGAATAAGAGGATTCCACAGTACCTTTGCCTTGCATTTTGATTGGGAATATAGTAACAAATCAAATTCAGAACAGATATACTACTTTACAAGTATTTATTGGTATTTCGCTTAAGAACAAAACTGTGATTGAGCGTTTATGTACATTATTCTGCTGTTTATGCAAAGAATGTCTTAGGTTTAAAGGATTTGCCGCAACTCAAACATTAAACGATAAGACGTTTGTTCCAGTTTCTGACAGTTCATTAGGACTTAGGTATTCTGCTTTAGTGCACTGCACTGAAGTGAAGTTGTTCTGGTCATAAGTCAATATTTCGTGAAGCCATGGTATTGTGGGACGAGCTGTTGAGCCCGTTCTCCACCATGTTAAAATGAATGAAGAATGCAAAAATGCTCATGAGATTAGTCATGAGGTTTATAAAAATCATTTAGATAAAATTGAGGTATCAAGAGCTTTAATTTGATACCAAACATGAACATATTTAGTAATAAATTATCAATATCCCAAAAACAAGTACGCGTTACAAACCACAATATTGATGACTTCATATCTAAAAACGCTCAAGGATAAGAAAAGTATACACGTCCTATTTAGTTTCAGCACCCATTTTTCATTTAGAAACCATCAAAAAACATTGCCTTTTAACGAAACTTTGGGTTAAAGTGGTTTGGCTCCGAACAAATTTTATTATTCTGTTGAAGTTAGGTACTGTCAATCTTCGGTACAAGTAACGATTATGCAATTGACTAGATGTACTTTATTTTCAAGGATTTCTAGTATTCTAATGCATGATATTGACGCCTTGTATTCATGATGATAGTTGGCAACTGTAATAAGTGCGCTCAATAGTCTCTCGACTTTAACAGAGCACGTTGAAAATGTTTTTGCATAAACAAATATCTGTGGTTAGTAGATATGTACAAGCACGTTTATCTAATTCTGATAGACGTTCTCATAATAGTATTTTATAGGGATAGTTTTTCTTTTCAAGTTTCATTGCACATTATCAGTTAAAAGTTCAGAGAAAATAAGAACAAGAAAAAATTACTAATCTATTTAAGATTTTGTGCAAAAATTGATATTTTTTCTTTTTAGATCTAAATCAGCAATAATGAAAATTAGGCTTCCAACTAATGGAATTATAAACGAAACAATACACTTGTTTTTAGTCCCTTTTCCACGAATTATCAAACAATAGTCACCAAAATATTTTTTCCAAGCACTCTAACGGTGTTAAATATAGACATGTGCATTTTTAAAACAGTCTGATTGCAAACATGTTAGGCATGTTTGAAATTATTTTGTACAAGTAGTTTAGTAGTCGTGTACAAAAGTTCAGTCTCGCATCCTCTGATGGTAACGTCATATAGTAATGACATAACGGCAGTGTCACAGCAGAGGCAGTGTCACGAGATCGTTGGTTGTTAGTGCTTGGTACTTATACATACACTGATACGGCGATGGACGTTGATACATTGGTATTTACGTCCTATTGGACTCAAAGATGGCAGATAAAACAAGTGATTATTTTCTTTTTCTTTCATTTAATGGGTCTTTCATTTAGACACGGTTGCAAGCAGGCTCAAACACATGTTGCTGAAAAAGAGTTTCAAGCCTTTTTAACCGAGAAAGTAATCTTCATGTTGAACGAAATAGTCTTCTAAAATTTCTAAAGTAATTTTTTAATCTAATATATAATACCTCCAACCCAACTTAATAATTCAAACTTTTTTTATCCATTTTTAATTGCCTAATGCAAAAAAAGCCTTTATTAATTTGTCTAAAATTATAATCATCTCAACATTTCTTGTCTTAGTTTCTTGTAACTTTCTTGCATTAAAATATGAATTCTGCGTTTAAGCAGGAGTGAATTTTATTTACCTCCTAGGTTTAAAATTTATTAATACTTTTGTTAACGGAATGAATTATCATATTTCCAACAATTGGTTTTTGACATTTATGTTTCTTTTTACTCTTTATAAATTGGAGTTAGTTACATAATTCTTATTTTTGTTGCTTTTTTATATACTAGATAAAAAAATATCTTTTATTAACTTTTAAAGTTTATTTATTCTTCTTGAAATAAATTTTATGACTTCAAATCATATTTTACGAAGTACCAAATTTCTCTACAATAATATTCGAATATATGTAGGAGTTCCCCTTGAAGCGACCTTCCTTTTAGACCTCCATGAACAATCTTATTTCCGAAAAATTGTATATTGACGAGGCAAACGTTTTCGTCAGTGGGTCATGTACTTATTGTCATGTAGGCCGTGTGAGGAAGTTTATGAGCACACCTTTCTTATGATACACAGCAGTCTTTTCTTAAACGACTAACTTCTCGCTGTACGTTGACTTTTGCTTGAAGTTGCGTATGTGATATTTCCTCTTTATACTGCCGTGTCGCAGCAGACGGATTCGTCTACGTCGTCGTGCGGTGGTGTTGGTGAGGCGGGCGGTGTCGTCAGTGGATCAGGTCCATCGGTGGTGGTGTCGGTTGTGTGGTCGCCCGTCGTTGTCACCTGCGAGTGGGTGGTGGACCCTGTGGTGGAGGGTGGAGGATACTCAAGAACTCGTCGTAGGACTAATTGCTGATCGGAGGGACGGTGGAGGAAGCTGTTCTTGATGGGGTGCGGGGAGCCACCACGAGGGTGGGACGCCGGGCTGCCTAAAAGAGGGAAGTTAAATTAACTTTAAAAATTAATGTGCATTATTGCTTGGTGATAAACAAAACCATATAAGCGATAGAATCCCAATTCTTCAAAATATGCGAATTATCTGTTAGATATCTATTGATTTTACACTAAATTAGTGTTTGTTTTAATAGTTAAGTACAGTGCGTCAAATTAACAACTTTCAATTGATCTCAACGAGTTGCATCCAATGATACTTATTACTCAGTTAAAATAAAATTGTGCGCTTGTCTGGATTTTGCCCTTTAAATTCTAATTGGTATACCTGAAAAAGCTCTCTCGTAATAACTATTTGTTTTTGTAACATTTTTAACCATTTACTAGATCTACTACTTAGACTTGTTTTCTTTTTAGTAATATTCAAAATCGTACATATTATTGGATATTTCATTTATGTTTGACTAACACAGAAATATAATACCTTCTCTTGATATACTTCCGGAAAAATGAGCCGGTGACCTTTGAGCTTGAATATAATATTCATTGACCATCCCTTCGCATTGTGACATTCCAGGTAAACGCCGAGCAATAGAAGGTATTACTACCTGGTAGAAGGATAAAGAATAGTTCAAAATGTTTAGATTTCTTAATAAAGATAATTAGATGATATTCACGCTACAAATAATAATAATAATAATAATAATAAAAAAAAAAAACAGTCACTGACGTATGTATGATAGTATCATTAAAAGTCCATTATTAGATCTGAAAAATTGCACCAAATGAGGCACAATAACATTCCTGAAATACAGAGTAAAATTCATAGCGTAGCGTAAAGTATTCAATCGTACGTTACATTATTAATTTTTACTATTTTCAGAATTTAGCTTTTTGAAAAATATAACTTTAGCATGTTTCACACTTCATGTTTTAAACTTTCTTAAGAGAGGTTATTCGAAATTATCACAGCTTAATTTTCGTGGATACAGCTTTGGTAGCATGTGATTCCTTTTCAGTCGCCTGGATTTATCATAAATTTTAAGTTAGATCCCCATTTGAGACGTCTTACATCTTTCTGACCACATAAGAGTGATCTAGTTAGTAAATATTCTGATAACTTAGTTTTATTATGTATACTGTACAGTAGAGTGGATCGAAAAAAAAAAAAAAATTCAGAATTTTAAATCCGACCTATGGGAAAAAGATGTTCTATGGTATATAAATACATGGAAAAATAATTAAAAAAATTAAATTTTAAGTTCAGTACTGCCACAAGGAGGATGAAGTTTAGGTATTTGGGCTTTTTTATAGTAAAAAGTCAAAGCCAATTAAATTTTTTTTGAAGAAGAATTTCAAATCCTACTTGTACGGAAAAGATGTTCTGAGGTACATTAATTAAGGGAAAAATAAAATAAAAATAATAAATTTTATGTTAAGCTCTTTGCAAGGGGGGTGAAATTTTGGTATTTAAGCTTTTTAATGGTAAAATGTCAAAGTGATTTTTGTTTAAGTGAAACAGGCCTTTAGTACTTTTAAATGTTTATTGGAATGAGAGGACATATACTAAATGGTTACAAGAAAAAAAAAAGCTTTAGGAACATATTACAGCTTCTTAAGAATTAAATCAAGAAAAATAAAAAAATCTTCGGAATTACAGTCAACGGTAATCACGTTTGGTGTTGAAAACTGGCTTGAGGTTTCGTGATTCCAGGCTATTTCTTTTTAACCCATCTCTTCTATATGATCCACTTACAGTAGAAAATGCTTATGTGACTATTCGTTCTGTAGTTTGAGTACGACAGGGATACCCCTTGATAGTAGGTAATACTATAGTATTGCCGTAGAAATGATTGCTGGGTTTGCTCTTGCTCCTGAAATCATGTCATCACTAAATCGTTCTGTCACATTCTCCCACTTAATCAAGTTCACATAATCTGTCACACAAGGGTTAAAAGTTGGTATGTTTAAGATACGGATATTAATCGCTAAAAGGGTTTGGGTTGCAGCAGACCTTTTGACTTTACGCAAATTCAAAATTCTTTGGGGGCCGATTCCTTTGTGTTATTTCTGTCATCAGTTAGTATTGATATCAGGATATTTTCAAGAAAGCCCAAACCCCCGTTTCAAAAATTACTGGATCAATGACTTTCTTCAAATCGATTGAGAAATAATGCTATAGAAAGATTGATTAATACAAATGCTCTGCATCATAGATTACCGATTGTTAGGTTTTGATCTTGAATCACATATGTGCCTAGACTTTTACGATGAACGTAATTAATATCAAGCTTTGGTTGGACTTCTTCTAAGCCAAATAGAACATGAGAATTCTGTTGGGGGTTGTAAACCACCTTGAGTGGCGAATCTTTCCAGAGTTTCACTTCAACACCCCTTTGCTGCTTTGTCCGCAGTGATGGCTTCACAAATTTCCATCAAGCATAGTTGATCAGTACTTAAGTCTTTCTTGTTAGTCAGTTCCCATAGGTTGGGTTTACGTGAATGAAACTACAGGTACAACTCGCATACTGTCACTCTTTGGCTTGTAACTGGCACACAAACCATTGTAGTGGAGGCTTCAAAATCAGTTCCATATTTCGTATAACACCTTCTTTGATACCTGTGTTGACAGACTACCTATTATCGCAACCAACATTGTTGTATCTATGTCATTGTCGACGCATGACCTAGCCAACCAAACGGTATAGTGGTTAGTGTGCTACCTTCTAGACCGCGAAGTTGCGGGTACGAGTCCCGTGTAAGGCATGGATGTTTGTAAATGTATGTTGGCTTGTCAAATGACGAATGTTTCGGCACATTATAGCCCTCGTGTTGCTGACGGCGTCAGATAATCTGAAAACAACCAAGTCGACGCATGAACAAAACTTACGATGTGCTTTCCTAGAGATAGCTTTCAGTTAATTTTCTAGCTTTGAAAGCGCGATATTTGTAGTAGTATGAACTTATTTTTCTCAAAATGTTGGAGTGATCATTTATTGGTATTAAAGCTCGTTTCCAGGTCTCTTCTAACATACTTGCAAATTATTGACAAGCGGAGTAAAGTGTATTTAAATACACTGTACTTTGCTTCTCTTTTTGAATGCCAATATATGCACCTTATTACGTTTTTCGTACGTAGGAAGCATAATCGTGGGCATATTACAGCCTGACCCAAATATAGAACAAATCATGTCTTTTCATAACAACGCCACAGTACAGTATTAGTCCAAGTACACAAACAAACAAATATCACATAATAAAATTGTAATTGTAAAAAAAGGTTGAGATGTACATTGTACTACTAATTAGTCAGTAATCATAACTTTTTTAGGATTTATATTGTAAAAAACAATTATTTTTAGTGTAAAATCATTTAACTAAAATTAGGACTTTTTGCATTTTTTTCGAAAATTCAACCCCTTTGTGGCAGTGCAAAATTTTAAAATTAATTTTTTTTATTATTTTTTCCCTAATTTCTACATCATAGAACATCTTTTCCCCATAGGTAGGTTTTGATTCATAAAGATTTTTTTTTCTCCATAGAAGAACGATTCACCCTACTGTACAGTAGGGTGGTTCAAAAATATATGGTAAATTTTTTTTTTAGCTAGAGATCAGGACACCCTCTAATTTTTTTACATCTACCCATACAAATATTCTAGCAAAATTTCAGAATCTTACTCCAATTAAAAATGGCTCGTAATGAGCAGTAAAATTTCGTATTTTGTGTGTTTTTGGGTATTTGTAGTGGATTTGCCAATAAGTGTAATTGAAAGCAATTTTGTCAAAGAAAGTTTTTATTTACTCAATAATTGAAAATGTTAAATAAGTTAGTAAAAGTGTATGAAATAATTAAATACTTGAAGGCTCCGCCCCCTGCTCACTAACGCTCGTCAATCTCATGTAATTCATTAAACATATGAAATTCTGATAAAATTGCCCCTGTCAATTAGGGGGTATAAAATCATGAAAAGAATTCAAAATAAGTGATTTGTAACCTTAAATACTATATTACTAAGTAGTGTGGTGTTATAGTGCGTTTTATTTCATCATTTAACCGAACATTAAAGAACCACTTGGCGACATTTTTCAGTGTGCTGAAAATGGTCGATCGGAAAATATATTTTCAAACGACACTCAATTTCCTAGTAAGAACAATTCGTTGAAATTAAAGGACCTTCCTTCAAAGGATACCTTGATCGTAAGAATCGGTTGAGCAGCCTAGGAGTTGTGACTGTGACAAATTTACGCATTGCCTACTAAATATATAGATATAGCTTTATAAATATATATTTCCTTTTCTAAAAGACAATCAAGCATAGGCCGTTTGGTTGTCTCTCTAGATATTGTCTTTCAGTTTGCTTCAAAAACTTGTAAAAGAAACTGCTTATCATCCTTACCATGTGTAAATAAATTATTAAATTCTTGTATTAGCTGTACATCTCTTTCAGCAGTATCGCTTACCACTTCAAGTTCTTTAACTTTGTTCCCACTTGTGAAAGGGATATTATTCTCTCATTCTTCAGGTGAAATGGATACAAAAGAATCACTAATATTCAAACAAGATAAAATATCGAGAGCTCTTTTGGTCATAATATCGCCAAGACTGACATCTTTCAACGTTTTTAATAGCTCGTGCCCTCTTATATTTCTGGAATCTTTTGAGTTATTCACATCTGCAATACTTTTAAAATTTTCTTTTTCTGTAATTCTGAGTGTAAATATGGCCAAACCAAACAATTAATTTGAAAAATACCATATGAGATTTTTCAAAACTTTCTAGCTGCAATTCCAATTTTATAATCGATTATCTTATACTTTTTAATGTTTTTCCACAAGTTCAGGTCACCTCCAGAATCTTTAGAAGCAAGTGTGGCTTTTATCCATGTTTTACTGTACAAAAGAGCACCAAACTGTCCAAATCGCTGGAATTACATTTCTCATCTCTACTAGTTATACGAAAAATCTCTTGCTGATCTCTGAACAAAAAGGTTTAAAAATATATAGGAGTTTAGCAATCCACCGTGCGTGATGAATAGATGAAACTGCTCTCCAATTGATTTTCTCTGGTATATTGCCCAAAACGATTACTGTCAACTCAATTACTTTTTTATAATCATCTCTAACTGTCATAGATTTATCCATAGAGGAAAGAAAAGCTACAGTTGAAACATTAAACTTTTTAACATCTTTTTTCAGTTCTAAACCCTGAAAGTTTATTTGTGCAATTCTTTTTCAAACGGTTTTAAGTATGTTGAATAGGGAAACCTCTGTGAAACATTAAGGTTCATAGCACAACTTAAATAACTTTGCCAATATTAATTCCATAACATGTTCCCAGCAGGGTAGCCACAATAGTTCATGTCCAATTTTTTTCATCCACATTAATGCATACCTCTTATACATAACCAGTAGTTACACTCGTAGTACCAAAACTTAAAGTCTGATTTTTATTCTTAATTCCCATTGCCTTACTAGCATGAAAACAGTTTTCGAAATATTTTTTTCTGTCCTAGCACCACTCGACTTTGGGACACGAATAAATTTTTCGATTCCATCTCCCGAAACATAACTTCATCAGTCTTTTATAATTCAAAAGATTTTGGTAGAAGATTGTCATCCCAATGAAGGTCTATAGGACAGTCAGGTTTGAATTTACCCCTTGCTAACTCAGCATATTCTCTTCTGGCTTTTTTTTTCTTCATGATTTTTGGCCCCTATTGGAAAAGGAAAGGCACGTGGATAATGTCCGAAACTGCGACTACTGGAGCCAGCAAACGAAGTGCTTCACAATTTGATATTTTGTTAGCGGTGCTTTTATAATGTTGATGATTCCAGATACAGTATATAAAAGAACTGTTGCAAAACTAAATTGCATGTATTAAACAACCATAATTTTTTTTTAATGTATAGCTATAGGGGTATCTTATAGGGGTAAAACTCGAAAATTATGCGAAATTACAAAAAAGTGTAAAAATGAATGGTCATTGAGTGCCACCTTCTTATAAGAATAGGAAGCTGAAATTTTAGGAGAGTAATACTATGGGAAAATAAAAAAATAAAAAATAGGGGGTGTCTTGGTCTTTAGCAGAGAATTTTTTTTCTGAACCTCCCTACTTTACAGCTATGAAAACATGTGTATTAATCCTTCTTATAAGCCCTGGCTCTATAAGAAGTACAGTTGTAATATATTACACGGTTATAATTTTTATCCCTTTTTAGTTTCTTAAGGTTGGTTAAATATAGTATAGCCAAAATCGTGTGAATTTAGTTTGATTTTTATAGTTTTAGAAATAAGTTGGTAAATATGCAGCGTTTTGGCTTCATGGGAAGTAGGATATATGTCCAGACCTCTCAAGAGTGGTGGTTCAAAATCATGGTATCTTTGTTTAACGATGTACATCTAGGGACAATGTGCGCAAATATAGTATTTCATCGTTTTAGTTTTTGCAGTTGAACGTTGGATTCCTCCTTGTTAAATTTTTTTTACATCTTTTAGAAGTTGGTTAATCGAGATCAGAATAGCTCGCTTTTCCTATGTTCACCTTTTTATTTATTACTCTTTTTTTTATTTAGGCAGATTTCAAAATTGGGGTTATGTGAGGTAAAAGAATTAGTGATGAGTCAGTGGGCGAGAGCTTTCTATTTAATATATATAAATGTAGTATTTCGATATAGAATGGGTAATAGACTCTTTTTTTCTCAAAAGATAATATGTGACAATATAAGATGTATTTTCATTATTTTGAACTTGAATTAAGAATTATTTTCATGTTAATAAAACACATCCTAGGAATTGCTACGTTATTAATTAAACTGTTGAAAATTTAATTTTTAATTTTTTTTAGTCTAGATATTCAGAACCATTCATTTTTATATTTGAAAGTAAGGAATCAATGCATTCCGTTATTAATTTAGCTCGCCATCATACTTAAAAAAGGTTATGTGTTTGCGACCCAGTGATGAACTATGTACAAATTTAACGAACTGTGTGAACTGTGGAAATAAATAAATAAATAAATAAATAAATAAATAAATAAATAAATAAATAAATAAATAAATAAATAAATAAATAAATAAATAAATAAATAAATAAATAAATAAATAAATAAATAAATAAATAAATAAATAAATAAATAAATAAATAAATAAATAAATAAATAAATAAATAAATAAATAAATAAATAAATAAATAAATAAATAAATAAATAAAAGAGAAAGAGGACGATAATTGTGAACATATTGCAAGAAATCTAGCAATTTAGAAGGCGTCAGATGATGATGTGATTTTTGTAAATGAATCCTCACTTTTCAAACTTCTGGTACGCTCTGGCTACTCTGTGCAATCAGTATTGCTCTATGAAACCCAATTTTTCAATGCAAACCAGCCGTCTTAGCCTGGGTTGCATTGAAAAATTGGTACTGATTTAAATAAGAGGCACCGCGTCTCTTATTAAATCATGTATTGATTTAAATAAGAGACGCGCTGCCCCAACCTTAATCTATCTGAGTTCACAGAATATATCATATTTCTTAACCGGAGTAAGAGTTTAAAATGAATACTACTTTCCAATAGTTTGGGTATTAAGAAGTTCGATTTATTAAGTTAGTGACTTCCAATTCTTTTAGATAGCTAATATAGACTCACAGACTTAAGGGCGTTTAAATATCGAAAGATTTGAAGTGCAGCAACCGTCTGTAACTATGGTCTTTAGAGGGGTTGAGATAATCATGATTAGCATATCATTAATTAAGGAATCAGCCAGGTTATAATCAAACTATATCTCTTACAGCCATCTGGTACGTATTGAAATCAATATAACTTCAGAACATTTGGAACATATACTACGTATAAGAAGGAGAAATTATGTCTGAAGAAAAAAATAGCTTAGTTTTTTTACACGAGGTAAAAACGTGGCGCTTCAAGAGTTTCAGTTCAGGTACAGATTGTCTAAATTGGATCAAAAGGTTTTAAATGAAGTTTGAATTAAAACAAGCTTCAGATGTAATTTTAAACATATGTAGTTCACCTTTAACCCTCTTGTAAAACCGAGTTGCATCTTGTAAACTATAACTTGAATACGAAGTGTATAGCGATTACATCAAATACCATTATAAACTATTTGAAAGTCATCGTTAAAAGCGTTTTTTATTTTTACATTACTCATCCAATCATATACGTAATAATGTTTAGATAGTTTTTTGCATTTTAGATAGGGTGTTAAGTAGCAGTATTTCCAGTTACGTTGAATATACATAGATAATTTATTAAGTAAAGAAATACATTTTGTATAACACGTAATTAAAATATAATAAATTTAATTATATTTAAAAAATTAAATAATTAATTTATTAAAACAAATCAAGAAAGTTCTCAATCTATACTTTAAAACTTTTATGCTTCTCACTATAAGTAAGATCACGGAAGCATTTGCTTTCAAACCTTATGTTTCCAAGATTTTTTTCAAAATCTGGCTAAGAATGAATGATTTTTTAATATGGCCCGATTTTAACTTAGTCATTTACTATAGATTTTTAAATAAATCATGGGTTGAACACATGTCAAAATAAAACCATGTCACACATGACATGTCAATGCAACAAAAAAGATTGATTGGTTAGTTTGTACGCTCAACGACCTATTTTTACTAACAATGATGGCTAATCAGGCGCGAACCTACAGATTAATGTAGATTTCGAACCACAACGAACATCCATGCCTAACCTGGGAATCACACCCGGCACCTTTGGCATGCGGGTCCAGAAAGCTAGCCCCACAGCTATCAGATGGGCGTAACAAAAAGGATGCTGTGAAATGATTTTTTAATTCTATTTTGAGAAGTCAAATTTTGTTGCCATGCTAGCTGTCTTCAAAACTTTACAATAAACAAAAAATTGAGCTAGCCATAAAAATATAATTTCTTACGTTTTCCAGAATTTAAATTTTTAGTCCAAGCGTCACAGTTTGACACTAAGCTTGAAGGAATTAATAAAAATGCTCGATGTAAAATATTGGTTGCGTCTAGAGATGATGCAAGTTTTGTTTACAAAGAACGCGTTTATGTTTTATTAATAACTAGCTGAATACCGACGCTTGACTAAAAAACTTTATCATGTCTACTTTAGCAATCAAATACCATTAATATAGACTACATTTTGGGCGTTTGATTCCAATTTACCCTTGAAAATTGATTTATTAGAAAACTGAGTAAATTACTTTTACTATGCTTGCCCTTGTTGGCATTTGTGTCAAATTTCACTGTTGCGACAATTATGGAAGTAGGATATTTGAATATTCCTCGTTTAAAATATTTGACCTCTTTTCTACCCTTTAACGCTTAGACAACGATTTTTTTTACTTTGGTAACTTTTTAAATTTGAGACTTTTTTTCTTCCAAAATGTATTAGATTGAAGTTAATCATGATGATAATTATATTTGGGAGGGGGAGGGGGGGTGTAGAGGGGGGGGGGGAGGGCAATGTGTCTCACTGATGCTACTAGCTGAAAATATTAAGTCTCATTAATATTCTAGGTAAGGCATAAAACAACAAAACCTATCTTACCAGTAAATGCCCGAGGGACAATATTCAAAAAGTTTTAGAAGTGATAAAATCCCATTAGAACCCATTGGTAGTCTAAGGGTTAAAGTTGGTTAATCGACCTTGAACAACTGACTTTTTCTACGCTTTCCTTAGCTGATATTTGTACCTAATATGAGTATTGTGATTACATTAGAAGCGGGACATTTAAATATTCCTCGTTTGAGACGCTTGACTCCTTATCGAGTCTTTAAATTTGATGAATCAACATCGGAATAGTTAACTTTTTAAGTGCTTCCTATTAAGTATTTGAAGTACTATAGCCGCTTTTATATGGGTAAAAAGTTTGAACTGATATTTATTTTCTGCTCAGATATCTTATTCTTATGGTCCAAATATTGTACATACCAAATTTTATAAAGATATATTATTCGGAACATGCTATAGGTTCATTTAAACAGATGTTTCTTAAATATTGCCAGTCCATTTATAACTTTAAACTACACATTGTTTCAGAAAAAAAAAATAGAAATAATTATCGAGAATGCGTTAGAGATTTGACCTCAAGTTGAGTTTATGCGCTGATACTTCATATCATATAGTATATAAAAATTCTTAATAGGTTTTACAAAGTGTTCAACAGCGATTATGGCGTTGTTAATTTTTTTTTTCTTTTGAAATGACATTTCCATTTCAATACTGCTTAAATCAAAACCAGCTATTTCATTAATAGGCAGTAACTGACCTATAATAATCAAAGCCTGCCTGTTTAATCTCCATCTAATTCATGCGAGGCACTTTTAATTTTGATACTTGCCTGTGACGCTGATAGTTTTTAGTACATCTTCTACTTCATCCAGTTTGTAGATACTTTTTCAATCGGCTATCATCAATGAAATTACTTGTTTGGTAAGGAAAGGGTAACATAAAGTTACTTTTGCAATTTTAGATGCTTCAATTACATATAACAATTTCCTAATTAAAGATGTCTATTGAACAGAACTAGGTTCCATACGTCATGTGTCATGAAACTTTGAACTATATAAATGGTGCTAAACCTATATATTTGCAAACACATAAAAAATTTAATTGGAACAAAAAGATGTCAGGTACATATTATCATAAAAAGAAAGTAATGACAGTAATTTTCTTCTCATTATTATTATTTTTTTTGCCCATGCCTTGATAGCATCATTAAGCTTTACAAATAATTCAAAAGTCCTTGACTTTCATACTAAATAAAGATTGATTGAACAATGGTGGTAGATATTTCTAACATATGCCCACTTATTTATAGCGAACATGTTCTGGTGCATTCACACAAAGGCAATAGCAATGGAAAATCTCCATTCTAGGTCATCTTTACCACCCAACTTGAGATTTTTCCCATCCTATCACAAAAGATCTGTATCCACGTGGTACCAAATCAACCAAAATTGTATAGCCTTTTCGTCATTCTAATTTGATTCTTTTTGAAGTAACATCTCTGTTTAATGCTCGGCTACTAGAATTCATGTGCACCAGACAGGCTGCCACATTGCTCCCTCTGCGAAGTCCTCAGCATTTGTTGGACTCTAACCTAATAGAATTTAGTTTAGAAATGTAGTGTAGCAAAGAAAATAGTGTAATTAAACCATTATTATTATTATCAAGAACCATCCTATTATTTACACCATAATATAAAAAGCAAACTTCTGATAACCATTCTACCGGGTGTCTCTAAATGTCACATGCAATACGAACACAAAAACCCCTGCATACTTCATGAATATTTGAAATTCAAATTTACGCAACACCAAAATCTAATAAAGAAGGTGGGTGGTGGGTCACAAGTGACAGTCTGGAATAAAAACTGCAACAAAAAATAATGCATATGTCGAGATATTTCCATCGAACTCCTGTATGTTTCAAGCATTTTAAGTCAATACGGATCTTCAGTTTTACTTGAAAGGGTAGCGTACAAAAACAAATTTGAGATAATTTGAGTACACAAACAACAACACTTTCGTTCTTTAGAAAATTTTTTAGACAAAAGTTTACTTGAAGTGTGTCAAAAATTTCACTTTTGTCCTTTCCTACGTAGTAAATATTGATTGTAACCTTTTTGTGCTGATCTTTCGAATATGATTTCAATATCACTTTTTTTCATGTGGTTTTATACAAATCACAAAGCTATACTTTTCCAATTCATTCTAGACTAAAGTAATCAAAAACAACTAGAAGATTATCTTAAAAAATGTCCTCACCTGTCTGTGATTAGCAATCCCCATTGAATTCCTGTAGAGTGCCTTCACCGATGACACCTGTCGTTGCTGTTGATGGGTATTAGTAGACAGGGTCCTCCCATGTACGCATGATCCTCCTCTTCTAGGGCACACACCCCACCGGGCTAACAACGCCAGTACATCTCTCCTGTACTGCTTGGTGAGGATAGCGTACAGGAAGGGATTGCAGCACGAGTTGAGTGGGTAGAAGAAAACTAACAGAATTTTCGAATGGGTAACATCAATGAGGGGGTGTCCAGCTACAGCAGTGAGGCCGAAGAAGGCGATAGGTGCCCAGCATGCAAAGTCTGTGAAGACCAGCATAGCCATGCGTTTGGCGACTGATAGGTCGGAGCGAACTGCCCTGGTAATTGAAGAAAGGGATGGTTACTAGATGGGAATTAGTGGTTGAAATTAAGTTTATTGAAAAATATGTAGGGTTAAGTAAATAATCCAATTCAATAGTGATATCTAACAGAAAAAGATATATATATATATATATATATATATATATATATATATATATATATATATATATATATATATATATATATATATATATATATATATATATATATATATATATATATATATATATATATATATATATAGGTAGCAAAAAAAAAAAAAAAAATGTTCCACTACAACTAGTTAAAATTTTTAAATTTTGTTATTAGTCCTCTTAAAGATTAACACAACTATGATGCATTATAAATAAGTGATATTATTTATTTTAAATAAAGTGATTTATTTATTTTAATCTTTGCTTGTTGTATTGCTTATTTAAAAATATTTTGGAATTGCCATTTTCTATTTTAATAGAAAATAGTTTCTCTAATTCTTATGAGATGAAATCAAATTAAAGCGCATGCAGCTTTCGCTGTGTGCGACGGGCCTCGATCCCGAGACCATTGGATCTCGAGGCAGATACTTTACTGCTGTGCAAGAATACTCCTGTGAACAGGAGCTTTATCTGTTATTTGAGGTCGCCACACAGCCTCCTCCCAGCGATGAAGGAGCGATACTTTTGTTCTGATCAACGTCTGATTGGAGTTGAAGGTTTGGGTTGCTAGTTGCATAGTTGTGTCCGCTTGTTGCGGTGTTGCACCTTTCACGCGAGTTGCGTATGTGATCGCTTGTTGCGATGTAGTGTCTCCTTTTAGAAGCGCCGATAGAGGGCAGCATGATTCGTTTTAGTCCGGGTTATCATTAAAGCGTATGCTGCTTTCATGTGGGTGGGCGACGGGCCTCGATCCCGAGACCATTGGATCTCGAAGCAGATACTTTACCGCTGTGCAAAAGAGTACTCCTGTGCACAGAAGCTTTATATGTTATTTGAGGTCGCCACAAAATCATATGTGATTATAATATATTAAATATAAAATTTGTTCTAACATATTAGGAAAACAATGATAGTATATGCTCAAGGCATCGGTGCTTTGTTAATATAAAATAATTTAATATGGACTATTTTCTAAATATAAAATATCTGTTTTGCTGGAAATAGGCAATTTTTTTAATGCATTCTGATTTAAACCTCAACAATTAAACTGATGAAAATTTAGTACTAATCTATCATAAATGTTCATTTCCCTGCGTTATGGAATAGAACTATTAGTGCGAGATTTTACTCACTCTACATTAACTCTAAAGCTAAAAGCTAAAGGAGAGGGGGAGAGGGGAGTGGAAGGGTGCTTAAAGTGGTTCAGAACCGTTTTCATATATTTTTAATTGGGTTAATGTATTTTTAAAACAATTTGAAATAAGACCATTTATTAAATACGACTGAACTACTTCGGTTTGTGTAGTTATGAGTTCTAATAATACAATTTATTCTAATTTTTAAACTATCTTCTGTATTCGATTATTTGTCCCATTTTAAGCACAATTTAAGAAAAAAAAAAAAAAAAAAAAAACACAACTCAACAGAAAAATCGATTTGTATACAACTCTAAGTAAATGGCCTAGTACCCTAAAAGATAAATAGAATAGAACCTCCTCCTTACGGAAACAATTATTCTGCTTGACAAAGTAGAATATTAAAGAAAATAAATCGTCATAACTTACTCATTTTTTCCCCAATAATCGGAATTCTTTATTAGAAAGACGCTTTCTTAATTGTGTCCAATTTAAAAGTCATCTTGACAAGCAATTGGTAAATTCAACACAGTTAGAAAACCTCACTTAGTCGTGTGTATTTTTTCATAAAAACCCAGTCGCAAGTTAATAATGATAATAATAATAATGATGATAAAAAAAAAGAGATTAATGATGACTTCTCTCTCAAGGAGAACTGATTAAACAAGTGATCCAAGAGAAGAACATTTGTGGAGGAGGAAAATGCCATTACAAATACATCTCCTACGACTGGTCTTCGGAAAAGCAATAACCATGAGAACCGATCACATTAATTTTCTTTCGCCCCCAACTGCTTGAGAAGAAATGACAACTACATGGTTTGGATTCACGCCATCCTATTTAACGAAAGAATTCAGACTTACAGAGTGGCAACACTACGGATGGATTCTTTAAGTTGCTTTCTTAAGAATTCAAATGAAAAGAGGAAAATCATTTAAGAAGGGTTGTGCTTCGTGAGAAACTTTCTCGTTAAGTGACAGTTTATAAAGAGTGTTTAGAAAGTGATTGATAGAGATTCGATTTTGCGGCATTGTTAAAATCATTTTTACGTACTTGGATTAGGAAATTTCGATGCCTTCATGCAGATTTGATAGAAATCATATATTTTCGTTCAATTTGTTTTGTATTGTGATTGTTTATGTTTTTACATTATTATTATTTTTGTGTGTGTTTTCTCATTGTTGTGGATCGTGTATTAAAATGTATTTTCATTTATTTGATGCTACTGTTGCGGATTGCTTTCTATCGATTTTTTTCAATTTTATTACTATTACGAAGCCATCTTTCTCACACATACTACTTTTAACCACATATTCGTATTTTTGTTATTACATAACTGTTTCTGTAAGTCATCAGGGGTAGGATCCCTCTAGTACATTCAAGTATGGTGTATGTATCACTCTTCCTTAATTTGTATCTTACATTACCTATAGCATACTTTCACTCGCTATGAAAATAATTAAGTTTTTTTATATTTTTTATTTATTATTATTTCAAAGCAGTTTGCACTATATTTAATAGTACAATTTCTTAAAACTTAATTTTTTGTACGAAGATGGGATCGATACTTTATAAAAGAAAATTTTTAGATTTGATCTATGAACTTTTAGATTAGAATTAAAGACCAAGAGCACTCATGTCAAAGCAGATTAATTGTAATTATTTGTTTCAATGAGCAAATGAACGTATATATCAAATTTAATGAAAATTGTACAACTTGGAATCTATAATTATATGTGAATGCATGTTTTTTTGAAGATTGAGTAATACTGGGTAATAAAACTATTTTTTTTATTATAAAGTTATTTTTCTTTGGTAAAATAAAGTGCGAAGTGAATAATAACCATGCACTATGACAACCACAACATAACAATTTAATTAAAATTGTACTAATGAAAGGAATTTTTCAGAAGGGTGAATGTTAATTAGAAGAATGGAGTATAAGACATTGAGTAGTGGTTTCATATGCCATGTTTTAAGATTAAGAGAAAGTAAAAATCATGAGTAAAAATGTGAAGCAAATTATACTATTATAGTTCATGAAATAATTGTTTTTGCATTCGTTTTACTACTTCTGTTCTTGTAGCAGATCTATTATTCTAAGTTTTGCTCCAAGTAAAATTTTCATACAAAAAGATTAGACAAGATACATGAGCTTTAATCATGTGTATTTTCTCAAAGCCTAGTCGGAAATTATGATTCATCATTCAAATTGAAAGCCCTTCTGGTTGTTGGGTACTTCCATTCCATGAACACGAAACAACGTTATAAATTTTAAATTGCAGAGCATTATGGTCCACCACTGCGCTTGCAAGAGATTTAGTTCCTCGTGAAAATGCAGATTTTCGAGTCGATGCATAAAAGCTTTACAGATTTATGAGACAAAACGACCGCGGGGCATAAAGTAAATAAGGAGGTCATTTTCCAAAGAAGTTCATTGGATCTTAGTACAACATCTTGGAAAGAAGAGAATTTTAGAGTGAACTCGGAACAAATTCCAACTGAAGAAAACTATTATGACCAGAAATAAAGTAATCAGACGCGACTTCGTCTGTGATGATATTTTCTGATGCACAACAACATTCTGATAGTTTCTTTTAAGTTATGAAAAGAGGAGATTGTCAATGTCAGTAAAAGGAATCTGACAACGTTCTTTGTAGGGCATAGACAATTTATGTTGAATAGTGTGATGGATAACCAGTGTACACGTCTAAGCATCTATCTATATTACATTTTAACACTTTACTTATAGTTATTAACTTTTTAATAAAAATTAGTGTTTTGTCATATTTTGGAAAATATCTCGCTAAAATGATTGATGGTGTAATTAAAGTGTATTATCAAATAATATTTGTTGTCGTTTAAAGTAAATCAGGGAGTGAATAGAAGGAAATAAGTTTATGTTGAAAAATTATGTGATTTATGAGGGTTCATAATATAATTTAAGATTTTCTATACCCTATTCTATTGTGGAAAGGTATAAAAAATATGAAATTCTATTTGAGTGAACGGAGTGTATAGAAAGTGTTAGTTGAATTGCTATTTTTTGGAAATTTGAGTGCTGTGTGACTTTATCTAGATCTAGATTTTAAGTGACTTTCGTAAAATGTTTAGAACAAAAGAGTTGGAAGAGTTTTGATAATTTTAGTTTAGAAAATTGTTAATTATTATTTGGTATTAATTATTATTGAGTACTACAACAATTTCAAATACATCTAATGAAGCTAAGAATTAACTTTCTTGAAAAGAGGAGAAGCTACGATGAGGGTAGGCAAAATGTTGCTATCATATTTATGTTTAAAATCTACACTTTTAAAGTTTGTGATGTGAATGTTGTAACTTTAAACGCATTAAATATTCACAGAGGTTATTTTCTATCCACCGAAAGAACATATATAGAATCACAATGAATGCATATCTAAAATATCAGAAATGTAAAAGCATTTACAATATAGTTCTAATTAAAATGATCTTGTCAATCGACGGTCAAATCCAAAATATTGTTTTTACTATATCCATTTGGGGAATCTAAAGTTTATCTTACTGGTGACGATTTTATTCATAGGTTCACATTCAAATGCTATTATAATTTTTTAATTTTATTGTACTTATATATATGGCAGTAGTAGCTGGAGTAGTTTTCAATAACTTATGCGAATCGACTTAATATTGCAATTGATAGCTTTGAGCTGTGTTACTTCTAGGAATAATGAAACACTTTATTCCTAACCCAGCATTTTATACTTTAGTAACTTTAAAATGCCCATTTTTTAAGCAGAACCACATGCTGCATATCTAGAATTTGCCGTTGGGTTTGAAAAAAGCAGTACACTTACCTGTTAGCATGTAAATCTGGTGTGTCACGATTACCACTGTTACTGGATACCCTAATAGACAGATACATCTTGGCATAGCAAGTGCAAATGAGAAGGAAAGCAAATCCCTTGACGCTCAGCAGACAGATGATGTAGGTCAGATCTGCGATGTCACTGTTCTCCATTGGCAGACAAATGGAAGTCTTCTCATATCCACTGATGCCGAAGATCGGCAAAGAGGCCATGATAATGGCGTATAGCCAACCGAGAGCCATTACTTTGGCCGCAGTACCCAGGTGCAGTCGCCGGTTAAGGTGGATAGCGTATGTTATGGCGTACCATCGTTCCAGGGTGATGATGGTCAGAGTAAAGATAGACAGCTCGCTTGCGAAGACAGTCAGGAAACCGGCTATTTGGCAGCCTGAACCTAAATGAAGTATTTTCAGTTGATTGAATGGTTTATATAAGAAAAAAAAAATTTCATAAGAAGTCATATGAATCGAGACTCTCATTATAAAGACGTCGGTGATAACGATAATTAAACAGGTCATAAAATGCAATCGAGTTGTAAGCAAAACTGGTTGTGGATAGAACAACTTAAATTTCACAATCTTGATGAAAAATGGCAACGACCGGATTCTAAATTAAAACTTCGCATAGTCATTCAAACCTATTCTTAAATATTCACTATATATCCTTCATTTACTAATTTAAAAGATTTGGATAGTTTTCGGAAGGAAATAAAGAGAGCATTAACTTTTAGTATTTTTTTTTTTTTTAGTAAATCTATTTAATAATGTATCTTTATTCAGATTCTATGAACTTTTGCATGCTCTTTTATGAGAGCAAATGTAATTAATAAAAATAAATCTCGTTACTTCCTGTTACTGAATTACACAAAACGCATGAATTGTATTGTAACCATAATGTAATGAAGATTTATAAGGAAAAAAAATACTCTCATGCGTTTAATTTTTGAACAGATTGTAATTTAAATTAATTAAAAAAGAGTGATTTTTTTTGTAGTCATTGGAATACACCCAATTTAAATCGTTTTAAAAAAAAATTCCAATAGTTAACTGTCAATTCTTGACATTATTTACTAAAAATATTTTCTGTTACTTATTCTTTGCTTATATGCAGAAATTCCTTTTTCATAGAAACCATTCCATTTAAAAGACATTTTTTTTTCAGTATCTGTTAAATGCTTAGTGATTCTTCAATTTAAGAATATGATTTTGACACAATCGATATTTTTGAGAAAACATGTGTTAAGCGTATAAAAACTTTTGAGGAAATAAATATATTTCAAACTTCTTTCTTTCATATAAAAACATCGTTTCCTATATTTATAAAAAATATTTTCTGCAAAATATTTGTCAGTTTATTGAGCCTTGTGGGATATATCAAACCAAATAGAATAAATAATGATTTAGTTCCTTTTTTATCTAAAAAGTTTCTTGGAATTTGTAAACATTAGTTGGAAATTTACAAAACAAAAAACATGCATTATGCGACGACAATCAAACATTGATCATGATAACTTTTTTCCTATTGAATACTTAAATAAATTGATGTTTGCAATATTGACACGTTTGCCTAAGAAAATATTGTTTTTTTAAAGACGTACTTTTAACCGAATTAGAGATAGATGACTAAAAATTCCAGTATGTTTTCATTTATTAAATAAAGACTTAAAATGTATACATGAATATTTAGTATCTAGTTTTAAATCAAAATGTAAAAGGAATAGGAAAATGTGAAAATAATTTTTTAAATATTTGATCAAGTCAGTTTTCTAACAAAGAAAAGTTCCTCAATAACAAGTTATTCAAACGTAATAATACCAGGAATACAATATTTATTTCTCGAAACTTGTCACGAATAATGAGCAAAGTAACGAATGCATTTTAAAGTAAATATATATTTGTGTTTTTCTTCAATAGAAAGCTAAATATCTAATAGCATATTTTTCAAGATTTCAATAAAACATTTTGAGTATATACTCCTGTAAATGCATTGTTTATAAGCAGGAAGTTGACTGGAGTTTGATTTTAGTATATTTGATATTTGTTTATGCCAATTATTTTGTAAGAAAATTATATTAACATGGGATATGAAATTTTACAATACGTTTTCTTTTCTCTTTGTGTTGGGGAATTCCTGAAAGAAAGTTTAATAAATCTATACTTTTACTGATTAAGGGACTAAGTGAAAAAAATTATTGCTTCATTATATTCTTCTTAATCCCTAAATTTACATTCTGATGGGTTGAAATGACTTTGAATAACAATGATTTTTGTCAAAGATGTTTACATTTAATCTGAATGTTTAAAATCTGCATCCTTCAGAATTAACACTATTTAAAACAATATTCATTGCATAAGATTTTCGCGTTTATCTTCAGGATTATTCAAAGTTTATTAAATTATTTTATTTAATGAAGATTTCTACAGTATTTTATTCGGATTAAAAATGGCACATTTGACATAATTTATATGATGCTACACATGATATTCTTCAAATTGTAAAATTATTTTGTTTATAAAAATGTAACAGTTAAACACTGGATATTGTCAGCAGCAAAATTTAAATTTTCAAATAAAATTGAAATTTTTTACACAAAAAATGTAATATTTGTTTTTGTATAAACAACACGCTTTCGCCACAAAAGTAAACTAAATCGTGAAAGTACACATGCATTAGTTTTGTTTCGATAATAAAATTATTTATGATGAAATTATTATATAAAACTATTATGAACCCCCGTTACTAAATAAATATGCTTCTTAGTTACCAGCAAGCAGGATCTAGTAGAGTTAATAAAGATCGCTTCACTCCCAAAAGAAACTTGGTAACGAACAGGTGTAGTTTGGTAGTGAATCATTCATGATATGCTACCAGGAAAAGTGTTTTCTGGTCGCAGCCTCACTCGAATAAATAACACTATTTTCGGGAAAGGAAGTGACAGAAGGCAATATGTGTCTACCGAAAGGAATTGTGTGGGAAAGTTAATTTATAACAGGAATGAAGATTGTTGCTGGAAGATGAGATACAAAATTGTCGAGGAAAGTGACCGAAAAAGAATGTCTCGCCTTTCACGCTGAAGTTTAATAAGCAATCAAGGGAGTAGGGAGGGTTGTTTTTGGGTATTCGGTTGCACTTGTTATTTAAAGTGTCGTGTGTGAAGTAATAATGCAGAATGATCGTGAAAGATTCTTGTGATTGGATCCTAAAAATGGATTTGGATTTTGAAGAAGAGTATATGGCCGAAATAACAGAATATATATATTTATTTGTTTTTTTATTTGTATCTCTTAAGAAAAATGACAAATATTAAAGTGGACTCAATGAAACTTAAAAATAATGAGTTACAATATTTGCGTGCTTTTTAATATATTATGTGATACTATCGACATACGAGAGATATTGGACTAGTATTTCGGTATAAATCTATAATCTAATGAAACAAATGATGGTTGCAAACTTAAATTTTGTGCATTTCCGACAAATGTGCAAAATGTTTTGAATTATTGCCTGATGTAAATTGGTAAAGTAATGTTAACGTAAGTTGTTAAATCTCTTAAGAACAATATTGTTTAATTCAAAACTTTTTTTTTTAAAAAGTTTGGTGTGGCTATTTTAAATAAGATGTATAGATGTAATAATATGCTTATGGTTGTATGAGACACCTTATTATTTTTGCAAAAAAAAAAAAAAAAAAAAAAAAAAAAAAAAATGAACATCAAAATTATTACAACTAAAGCCAAATTTCAATTTGTAATCATTAATTTAAAACAGATAATTAAAGTTTTTTAACAGTTTGCTAGAAAATAATTAAAATAATTCCATACTACTGTGTACAAAACTACTGAGGCATAAATGTATGTAAAAAATTATTTTTATAGAAGAAAATTCTATTTTCTGATTTTTACAAACTAAACAATCTTCATTATCATTATGTTTGAAATTCTCAGCTTAATGACCCAAAAATTGTGAAACAAGGATCATAATTTATTATCAGTAATCTCTATTCTAATTGCCACATTTATTACTCATATTATTTCAGCTATTCAACTTTGGGTAATTAAAAACCGGATCATTATCGATAATGAGTTGTTCAATTATTTAAAGATCAAGATTTAATTGCTTGACACTAACTCGAGAATAATCTATCAAAACAATCCAGAATTTTTAGATTTCGCATCAATAATGATGATCTCAAATAAATTTGTACTTATGAGTTGATGACACAGAACTTAACTTTTCTCACTGCAACATAATTTGAATAAAAGTAGTTATTTTTAAGTAAGTTAAGTAAGTTATTTAAAAGTAGTTATTTAAGTAACAAATTTGATGATCAAAAATAAATTCTTGGGAATTAGAAAATCTTGTTGATACGTTATAAGATGAGTTCTGTGATGAAATTATAGGAATATTATTGGACTAAATATAAATTATTAAATTAAAAAAATTTAAAATATGTTGATAATTTGAAGTACAATGAAATTGTTGCTACAGATATGATATATAAATAATATTTTGGCATCTACTTAGTTTTTAAGTGTAAAGTGAATTTGAAATTAAGTGTTTGACTAGTGATTTTCAAGTGTTATTAGTAACAATGGATTTTAGTGATGAGGTACTGCAGAGACCTGAGGCTATATTGCATCGAAACACTACAGCAAAACTGAATTTTAGTGAGTAACTTGAAAGCATTAATTAATAGAAGTTTTCAATATAATATTATTTACATTAAAAATGAAGTTTTATTAAAAAACCCAAAAAAAAACCAAAAAAAAAAAAAAACACGCATTTTAATTAAATATTTATGTGATATTCAGAATTATATTTTATGGCTTAGTAAGTAAAAAAGCGCATTTAAAGCATCATTGAATATATTTATATTGATTTTTAAGGTGAGGGAAAAAAGTAACTTATCAATACCAATCACATTAATATAAGATTCGAAAAAAAAAGAAGAAAAAAAAATTCTCATTCAACGAGTCAAACCTTAGTATATAATAACCTTAAAAAATGTAAAGCAACATTTATAAATCAAAGTATAAATTCTAATTATAGCATATAATGTATTCACAATGTAATTTGAAAATAATTAACAAGTCATGTTCATCGCTGAGTTTGCACATGTTTAAAATTGCATAAAGCTTCAGTTCAAAGATATTTATCATCCTTAACCCTTTCAGTCCCAATTATTTATTTTTCATTTTAAAAATCTGAAATTTATAAAATATACTCATTTGGTATCCAGAATAACAGGGTTGAAAGCAATTTTTTTTTTGTTTAATTTTTTAATTAAAAGTAAAAATGATTCCAAATGGCATCATTGGGCATTAGGTATAGTACAAGTCTAAAGCTATTTCGCTTCGGCATTTCTAAATAAATCAAATAAAATTTGAAATCTTCTATTTAGTCGTATATATATCTCAACGTAGTGAATACTGCTAGAAAAAAATAGCAATAATATGGTAATAACAGTTCGAATCTAAAATAAATAACATAGCCGGGAAAAGGTGTTGAGTTGTATTTAACTCCCACTGATGCCAAATGGAATCATCACTTTTCAATCGTTTCAAATGTTAAAATTTTAAAATATTTATTCGTTAAAAATGGTTAATATACAATTTTTAAATATTAAAGAAAATAATACGAACATATTTGAAAGAGTTATTTATTTTAAATTACTTAAAAAATGAAATTAATTTCGGTATCTTTTTCAGAATTGAGAAAACATAAAAAAGCCTCATTTCATTCATCAACAGAACCCGTGCAACCATATATTGGTGAAAAAGAAAAATATATTTTTGCAGAGAATAGTTTGATGATTGTAAAAACGTTGATTCGAATTCACTGGGAGTATTAGGTGAGGAGAAAAAAAATCATAAATGTTGTCATTCCAATTGGCATCACTGGGAGTGAAAGGGTTAAGGGATAGAGGTGATTGCATTTAATTATGCTTTTCAGTTTAAAACTGTCGTTATATGATTAGTTATTTCTCTAATAAATCCAATGATACCAACACATCTCTTTATTGTTTAGTCAATCAAAACATTTGTTATCTTATAAGCATTTTAGCCACAGAAATTACGACTTTTAAATTGATAACTTATTGTAATCAATCTATTTTTTAGTAAAATTCTATTTTATTCCAGCATTTTAATTAAAATGTTACCCATATTCTTCTCTATGTTTCTAAGTTCACAAATAATGGCTCGTTATTTGCTGACTCGTTATTGTTCGTCACAGTATTCTCCTAGTATTATCTAAGAAATGAAGATTACAATGAGCAAAAAATGTGAACTGAACATTTTGAACTGAAAACATTCCCCTACTCATTTTAAATGAAATAAAATCGTTTAATTAAAAAGGAATAATATTTGCGATACAAGTTCTCTTTTTATTTAAAAATGTATCATCGCATATTTGTCACGATTTTTAATATTATAAATGTACAAAATTTTGTATCATAACCTCAGTTTTTCATTCCAAAATATTTCATGCAGGCTTTTATTAGAAGGTAATCCTTTTAAATTTATAGAACTTTTTTCTTCTTAGATACATATGAAAAAATTTACATCTGCGAAATTATTTTTTGTTAATTTTGTTGAAATTATTTTTTTTGTTCGAAAAATAAAGTGTCATAACATCTGGGAAAAACATCAACGAGCTTTGGTGATGTAGTCATTAAGATGAAAAGCTAGAGAAGCGGAAGGTTACGTGGTGCAAAATCGAGAGTTTGATGCATTGGTATTTTCAATTTCATTAAAAAAATGAGTCCTACATAAAATTGAAACAAATATTTGTGTAGCTATAATAAAAGCTCAATTTACTGCAAATGATTACTTTCTGCCTATTTTGAAGTGTACTGTTTCAATAACATTGAATCTCACCATGCTGCCAGCGTAGGGCGTAGTTGAAATATGTGCCCATTGTGCGTATGTCTACGCTGGCGATGAGTAGCAGGTAGACGCCCATGCAGAGGTCGGCGAATGACAGGTGGCACATCAGGAACTTGGATACTGTCATCGGAGATCTTGCTGTCGTGATCACCAGCAGTACGGCCAGATTACCGGAAACTGAGTATAACACAAATTATTTATCAATTGACACAACGAGATATGATTTGACATTATATCAATGGCCAACCACGCAGATGTGGTTTAGGAATTTTAAAATTAATTACAGTGGTATCTGAGAATTTGTTTATTTTCCTAAGGGGGATGTCCAGGACTACCGAATTTCCATTCAACTTAAAAGTGCCCTAAATTATTTAAAATGAAATATTTTTAATTAATTTTTTGCAATATTTTTAATTAAATTTTCAAGTCTGTAATTTTAACTTAGTTAATAATTGTATCTTTGTTAGGAATGTTGCACCGATTTTTATTTTATTTTATATTTATGTTACGTAATAAACCTATATTTGAGACTTAGAATTTTAAAATATTATACGGCAACTTTTGGTTAGGCACATTTTTCTGATATTCTGTTGAATATTTTAATATAACTTTTTCCATGATAATGAAAACACACAAGATCTATCTAAAATATTTCTTAAATTAGAAAAAATAAATATTTTATGTTGCAAAAAATTACAATTTTTGTATGCGCAAAACATATATATTATTTTTTAAAATATAGTTTTAAAGGTATATTAGGTAAAAAAAAAAAAAGAAAAAAAAAAAAAGACCAACTATTTGAAATAGAGAGCTTATTTTCATTCGTAAAATTTTTATGTGAATTTATTGTATATTTTATTGAGAAAAGTGTATCTAACCAAAAGTTGCCATATAGTAATTTAAAAATTCTAAGTCTCAAATAAAGTTTTATTACAAAAGGTATATATAAAAAAATATCTCAGTGATATTGACAATGTAAAAAAAATAAGTTAAAAATATTGCATTTTAAATAATTTAGAGCACTTTGAAGTTGAATGTAAATACAACTGATTTGGTTGTCCAGGACTCTTGCCCTAAACATACTTTAGAGCCTTGTTTGAAACCAAGGCTCTAGAATAAGTTTATATAACTATGCTTTAACATCATCAATTCAGGCAGATCTGACAACAATGCGATGAAGTGGTTAAATTTTGGAATCGGACTTGAATCCTTTAAGTTAGATGTAACGTACGAAAGTTCCTCTTCAAGTTTATATACATATGCATAAGCGGAGTTGAATGACCTTTATGCCTCTAATAACGTAACAGAGTATCTGTGTATGGATTGGTTTATTGTAATGGAGATTTTTTTTATGCAAGGGCTAATGAAGGTCATTGATAGAGACTGTCACAATATCTTGAATGTCTTACGATTCTATATCTAAGAGTATATGCATAGCGACTCCCCTCTTTGACAGCTAATTAAAAAACAATAGTTTAATAACTATATATTTTTCTAATAGATTAATAAGCATTCACAGGAAAATGCTCGTTTCTCTCTTAATAGGCTCGTTTCTCTCACAAATTTACAGCTCCACTTGCATAAAAAACAACTATTTTCGATTACTTTGTGAATTTCTTATACAACCCACATCTATGTATAAATTGTTAGGGAATAGTTTATTTATCAAATTTATTGCTATTTTTGGACTACTCATCTACTAGATTCTAAAAACAGTCTTCTCACGTGCGCACAGCAGTACCACCCATACAGTGGCTCTCAGTACCCATTGTCCCATGACATCTTCGCAGGGATTGAATGCGTCCGGCTCGGGATAACAGGTCACCTGCCGGAAGTCACGGGCAAAGTGTCCGCACACAGCACGTAAGGGGTCATCAGGGCGAATGGTCACAGGTCGAGAAAGGAATACTCCTGCGAAAGATAGTTAAATACATTTGGTGGCATGTTTGGGTTTTATTTCGAAGAATTTATTTAAATGTATTTTGTGAAAAATATTCATATTTATGCAGGAATTGCTTTAAAAGTTGAATTGCAAATTTCTTGAACAGCTTTTTCTAGTTAATATTTTAGAATAAATATAACTTTCATTCTTTTTGTAATCTAGTACTTGTCTACTTTTTTATCTGGAATGGAAGCATAGTATATAAGGCTTCTGATTGTTAGTATTTATAAAATCAAAATTGTTTGTCAAGTGGTACATAAGCTTCAACAATGCTTTATTTAACATTTTATTACTTTAGTTACTTTCTTTTTGGTTGTAATTTCTGGTGTAATTTGCTTTTAAATGCCCTTTTAAAAGTCAAAACTTCTGTTAGTTGAAATCGAAAGCCTAAAAGAATTTTTTCTAGTTAGATCGGGTATTTGGTTGCAAATTTATTTTGCATATATATATATATATATATATATATATATATATATATATATATATATATATATATATATATATATATATATATATATATATATATATATATATATATATATATATATATATATATATATATATATATATATATATATATATATATATACTGCACACTTTATGCCAATTAAACACACAATGGCTTTAAATTTTAGTGCTACTTACTTAACCCCAAACTTTTTTTTTTTTATAATAGCACAAACTTTCATTATATATGTTATAGATAATACGATAAATGTTGATATCACTCATAATAAATGGTTATTATTATAAATACCAGTTTATTATGTATAATATTATTATGTATAATAACCATTTAATATGTACAATATCCAAATTAGTCATATTAGCTATGACATATGTATAAAAAGCTATTTGAATCCAAACAATTGTCATGTTAAATTTATTGTACTAGTAAAAGTTGGAAGTTCTTATTAGTTTATGTAGCATAATACATTTCCCTTTCTATTTTTAAATCACGCGAGAGAAAGTTTATTAAGGTGGTTTTCAAAATTACTCCTTATTTTAAGTTTAGAGGATTGTTGACTGGAATTTTTGCTATCCACCATTTATATATATTAAATCTTGAGGTACAATTTAAATATTTTAACTCCTAGGGAAGAGTTAAAAATATTCAAATGTGCAATAAGCACATATGAAACATTTTAAAATTAGTTTCTGTTGGTTTAGAAAAGACAAATGTAAATTCGGTGCCTGAGATAAATATTTGAGCAGTTTTCTAAGTATTTTCTCAAAATTAAAATTTTTATCTTTTCTT
Source organism: Linyphia triangularis (assembly GCA_963978545.1). Taxonomy (NCBI): domain Eukaryota; kingdom Metazoa; phylum Arthropoda; class Arachnida; order Araneae; family Linyphiidae; genus Linyphia; species Linyphia triangularis. The sequence continues at coordinate 75,349,541 of OZ021725.1, read as the reverse complement.
TAACTTGCAAAAACGTTTGTTGATTTTTTTAAAAGTACTTTTATTCTCCCAGGAGCTCTCTATTTGTACAAATGTTTGCTTCGTGAAATTGTAAAATATTGTCGATAAAAATGAATTATTATTTCTACATAAATAATAACATAACTATAAATATTAAATATTCTCAAGTCTTCGAGTAAATAATTGTAAGTGTTTCATTCATGGTTTAGATTATTTATATAACAGCATTTTTTTCACAATATAGTATGAATGAACTATTTTTGGTTCAAAATTTATATTGCATTAAAAATTTAAATTACTCTCGGAAAATAATTCTTTCTTTCTCAAAAAAAAAAAAAAAAAAAAAAAAAAAAAAAAAAAAAAAGTATCGTTTATTAATAAAGCTGCACACTCCTGTTTTCTTAGACAGCATCTTTTTTTGACGTAATTGTACGGACAACTGTATCACAATTCAATGCCAATTTTTAAATTTTTACCTGTTTCGTAATTAGTGAGTAAGTATAATTTTTAGTACCTTATTGTAAAAAACATACTATGAGTTTAAAAAAACAACGTAAATGTCTTAACTTTAACTCCTTCAAATAATTCTTTGTATATTTTATTAGTTATTACTATATAGTTTGAACTCGTATTTCGTAGATTGTTGGTCTGGCAGGTTATGATAAATTAGAAGGATAAAGAGCGAATTTGTTTAATGTGGGTTAATTAATCAAAACGTGTTCAATTTGCTGTTAAAAAGCGAAGATTTTTTTGATTATATCAAATACTCTGTGCAAATGAATTGTAAAAAATCGAATGTGGATAACATTTAACTATTAGTGGACCTTTGAGCAGTAAAGGGAAATCATAAGGGCTGGATCAATCATTCATTAGTATATAAATTTCCATTTTGAATTCCAAGCAAATTTTTCATTTGGAGATTTCTTTAATGATCTTTTTGATAAAAAAAATAGGGTTCCTTTTTTAGTTGATAGCTTAAACTTTGCTCACAAAACCTTCTCCTTTGCAACTTTTAATTCATGTATAATAAACATTTTTGGTCCCACGAAATTTAGTTTTGATTGTTGATGATGAAAAGCTAAAAAAGTACCGAAATACGGTCTGTATATTAAGAAACACTCATGACGTGTATTCAGTTGATATTTAATAATTCAATTAAAATATTGTTTTAAAAATTGATTTTCACAAAAAATAATTTCAACATCGTATTTTCGTACTTAATAAAGCTAAATGTTTTCATAATTTTTACAATCTAAGCTGGAAAAATTTCATGCACTTACAAACTATATGTCTAGACAGTATTAAAAATTAAGTATTTAATAGTTGAAAAAAGTAAGTGAATAAAAGTTTTGGTCATATTTAAAAATTAAGTAAATAATTGAATGCGACATGTTTTTTTTTGTTGTTGTTGTTTTAAAATAATACCCTACTAGAGGACCCTTTGCATTTAATATTTCTTTGTGGAAAACTTTTTTAAAAGTTCATCAGAATTAAATATTTGATTCTATTAATGAGAGACAAACGATTCATTAGGTTTTCCTCAACGTGCTTAAATTATGGTTTTTTTCTCTCAGATAGTTCTGCCACTCATTATACACTATCACAATTTCTCAAAATTTTATAGGCTATTTGTAAGGATTTTCTAACTTCGATTTTCAAACAACAAATGAAATGCGAAATTACAGTTAAATTATACTTCAGAAGCCGTCTTATAATTTAAATTGGTATGTAATTTATGAATTTTTTTTTTTTTTATAAAGATAAAAAAAGGCATAGTTACAAAAAAAACCGCCCAGAAAAATTACATAAGATAGTAAGATATTTTAATGGAATACAATATCTTTGATACATTGTTAACAATTTCACGAAAGCAACTTTTTAAAAAGCTTTCATGAAGTCAGAATTCTGTCAAAATAATACAAACATTTGAAGAAATGAAGACAAATGGTCTTATCCCCTAAGTTCAAATGTATTTTCTATGTATGCATTCATTTAATTCTTTCCATTCGTTTGACATGCATTCTTTTGTGATTTTGCTGCTTTAAAAGATAGCTATTTGTGAATTTCCCGTTACACTTAACATTCCAACTTATTTCGGCGAATATTTCAAATATAATGCTCGCAAAAGGAAAATGAGAGCAAAAATGTTTTTATACAACGTTCATCAAATATTTCATTTAAACATGACTTTGAAAGATTTATACTCTCTACATGCGCTGAAATTGCTTGATCTAAATAGAATATATTCAATTGAAAGGAAAAAAGTACAGATGTTTCCGGATTTAATATTTAATGCATATTATTTTGTTTAGGAAATGATATTTTAAATATTTTCTTCCATTGATTTGCATATGTTTACAAGCTGGTGTATATTGCTTCTTAAACTTTGAATTTAAGCATTAATCTAAATACCTTCTCAATTGTATATAAGTGTCATCCAGTTGGTTTATACTAAAAAAAAAAAAAAGGGGAGGAAAAATCAATTTATATTAAATATCAATCTATTTTTTGTTCCATTTTAAACTTTGATGCATTTTGTAAAAATAAAAAAATAGGGGTATTATTTTATATTGTTATGAATTTTTCCGCTGAGGCAATGACGGCACAGTTTTTCAGATAAAAACTAGTATTTATTCTCTTCAGAAAACACACAAAATTTATTCACAGATAACAGTGCAATCACTATTAATCTTCAATACAAGCTTCAACAAGAACAGCTTCGAATATAGCGATTATACAAGCTCACTCCAATAGGTCAACAAAGCGATCGCGATCAGCTTTCAACGAAATCCGAAGTACATCTGAAAACTTTCCCGTTCTCCAGTCTTTTATATACAAGCGCGTGAGACATTCGCGAAATTTCCAGCCAATTCATCGGAAAAGAAATATCTCGAAACTTCTCGATTGCTTTAGGTGTTGCCACCTTTTTCTAACTTGTATAATCGCTGTTAATAAATAAAATAAGATAAAAATAAATTACAATAGAATTTTAAAATAATACGTCACTATTTACACTATATACAGACAATTTGTGCAACATTTCCCCCTTCTTAAAGACTGCACGTCCCGGGCAGTGAAGTCCTTAAGAGGAAAGGCAATTCAATCACTTCTACTATAACATGGGGCTAGTTTATTGTTATGTACAACTCTAGGTTTACAGGAGGGTGTCCGTTGAATCCTTACCACGACGTCGTTGATCTTCTTAAGGACCACATACGGCCCTTCTCAGTTGCAGAAGGCCAATGAAACTCTTCAAGAATTGGCATCGGATATAGAAAGACTGTCGCTTCTCGCTTTCCCAGACTGTCCCTCGGACGTACGAGATAACCTGTCTCTTCAGTATTTCGTGGATGCCATCAAAGATCCCGACATACAGCAAGCTACCAGGATGTCAGACAGCAAAGATCTGAAGTCCACCCTCGTCTATGCCATGAGAGTAGAAGCCGCACAGCAAGCTTCTAGAAAAGATCGGCGTTTCGTACGTGGAACATTGGCAGACGATTCCTCTGAACTTTTCACGAAGAAGTTTCAAGAACTGGAAAACAAGATGGAGCGAATTATGGGAAATATTCCTGGCTCGAGGGATCGAAAAACTAGAGTGGTTTGTTGGCTCTGCAACCGGGAAGGGCATTTCAGACGTGATTGCCCTGAATTGGACAGGAGAGGGGACAGACCCTCGTCCGAGCCTCAGCAGTTAAACTAAAGAGCGGCTATCTCGCGAGGCGGAGGTCGCCGTGTAGAGCAGGTGGTGCCCCACTCAGCCTTTATCACATCTCATCCCTTCAAGGAGAAAACCATGGTTTATTCGTGGAGGGCAAGATCAATGGAACTCCCTGTCGTCTAATAGTTGACTCAGGGGCAAATGTAACCATCTTACGGACGGATGTAGCCCGGCGCCTGGACAGCCAACCTCTTTACACGGCGCCTTCAGTTTCACTACAAACTGTTACTGGTGACAAAATTTCTGTGCATGGGAAATTAAATGTCAACATCTCTTTTGGATTTCACACCTACACTCACACCGTTTACGTTGCTGAAATTATTGACCCATGTATTCTTGGATTGGACTTTTTAAAGAAAAATGGAATTACTTTGAATTTCGAGAAAGGCGAGCTTCAAACAGGGAAAGTTCCATTGTTCGGTTTGGACTCGGAAGAGCCGTGTGCATATCGAATAGTAGCTCTTGAAGACATCACCATCCCCTCCATGACAGATTTGGTTGTAAAAGGCTCAACAGAGCTCCCGAAGGCCTTCCGATTTGGAGTAACGGACTTCCCATCATCGAATAGCGTCCCGAAAGGAGTGCTAGTAGGAGCGACGCTTGTGGATCTCTCTCAAGAGGTGGTGCATGTGAGAATGGCCAACATCGGTGATTCTAAGAGAGTTATCAAGAAAGGAGAAGAAATTGCCACTTGCACACCTGTTACAAGCATCGAACGAGGATCGAAGGAGCTTCCGACCGCACCACCCGCGGATTTAGTGGACCAGCTTCTCGAGGACTCTCGGTTGGAAAGAAGGCAAGAGAAGATTGTTGGAAACCTTATAAAAGAATTTCAAGACATTTTCTCCATGTCATCGAAAGATGTAGGGAGAACAGAGCTTACTCAACATCGAATCGATACTGGGACCCATTTACCTATTAAACAACATCCTCGAAGACTTCCTTTCGCAAAACAAGAGGAGGTCGGGAAACTGTTACATGAAATGGAAGATAATAGAGTTATCGAACCCTCCTCAAGTCCATGGGCCTCTCCAATCGTACTCGCTCGAAAGAAGGATGTTTCCACCAGGTTTTGTGTGGATTACTGGAAGCTGAACGAAATTACGAAAAAGGACAGCTACCCTCTGCCAAGGATTGATGACACTTTGGATACTCTATCGGTTAACCAGTGGTTTTCAACTTTGGATTTGAAGAGTGGATACTGGCAAGTGGAGATACATCCCGACGATCGTGAGAAGACGGCCTTCACTACCGGACAAGGATTATGGCAGTTTCAAGTTATGCCGTTTGGCTTGTGTAATGCACCGGCTACGTTCGAGCGACTAATGGAGACTGTGCTCAGAGGACTTTCCTACGAGACCTGTCTGGTATATTTGGACGATATCATTATCACTGGGCGGAGTTTTGATCAGCACTTGCAAAACGTAAAGAACGTGTTCTTGAAGCTTAGGGAAGCCCACTTGAAACTTAGCCCATGCGATGGAGTGAGCACAGATCCAGCCAAGATCCATGCTGTGCAAATTTGGTCTCGACCGCAAGACGTTCATCAATTGCGAAGCTTCCTAGGCCTGTGCACGTATTACCGTAGATTTGTGAAGGGATTCTCCAATTCTAGATCCTTGATTTCTAAATTAGAATATTGACTTCAAGTGAATACAAAGAAAAGTCTTTAACCAAGTTTGTAGTTGAGCAGTGTTTTTTAAAGATTTTTTTTTTTAAATGTTCAAACATCTATGTATCATATACGAATTCTTTTTTTATATCTCTGGTTGTTCGTAAATGAATGCTTAAGATCCATTACTTGTAGCTCCCTATGTTTAGATAATACAGTTGGTAGAGATATAATGTTGAATAAAAATTACCAGAATGAGAGAATGTTTTCGTAAAATAAACATCATCATATTTTATATGATATTATTTTAATGATAGTTGTTTTCTAAAATAATAACTAATATTTATTATTAAATCAAATCTAAGTTTCAAATTGCCACATAATTATCTTAATACGTATAGTTTAGATGGTTTAAATCAAAAACAAAAAGAAGCACTCCATTGGTTTTTTTTTTATTGTAAACCTTGAGGGAGATAAATGTAAAATAGATAATACTATAATCCGAAATGCTTCTGAAGGGTGGATGGATGAACAGACAGGCAAACAAACAAGCACGCTCACATAAACACAAAAATATAAGCAGACAAGCACCTTCACAGACATGCACACATCAAAAGAAACATACTGTTACGAATTTTTGTATATTTGTAAATATTTCGTAGTGTTAATTTTGTAAATAGATAAATTTCTGTACATTACAATGCAATGGTTTGTTTCCCGGCAATAGAGGTGTTATCGCTTGATAACGGGTTTTACAGAGGTAACTCTGGGAAGCGAGTTTCAAGGGGCAGGGCATTTAACATTATGGTAATGGGAATCTCGCCAAGTTGGCGAGATAGAGCCAAGTTGGCGACGGTTTTGGCGACTAATTTTTATCGCCAAATTTGGAGAGAAATCGCCAAATGTCGCCAAACTTGGCGATCATTTGGCGACATTTTCGGTACATGTATCCCCATGTACATGTATAGGTCTTTTCGACTACTATCGGGAAAGTTCTCCAAACATCTACCTCTAGAAGTCTCAAGAATGTTCGCCGCCTCCCCTATATAAGCACGGCCGTGAGAGATGGGGAATAGCCGGTAGTTTCGTGGATAGCGCTGCGATAGGCCAGAAGAAACAAAGGTAACTTCTTATCCCAGTCCTGTTGGTTTCTTGTAACCATCAGTGAGAGGTTATTGAGGATGGTTCTGTTAAACCTCTCCACCATGCCATCCGACTGTGGATGTAAGGGCGTCGTCTGTGTTTTGTTAATGCCAAGTAGATCACAGAGTCCTTTCATTACAGCAGAGGTAAAATTTCTTCCTTGATCAGAGTGTAACTGAAGAGGCACTCCAAATCTGGAAATCCAGCTCTGAACCCATTACCTCTGCAACAGTGGTAGCCTCCTGATCAGGGATAGGATACGCTTCCGGCCACTTCGTAAAATCAGCAGATCGTGGTAAGTGGTCCCAAGATGTCAAACGCAATCCGTTCAAAAGGAGCTCCCACGTTGTAACGTTGCAGTTTTTCTCGACTGCGTTTCTTCGGTCCTTTCCGGGCTGCACAGGCATAACATGAACTGCACCACTTCTCCACGTCAGCCTTTCTCCAGTAGTACCACTCTCGAACTCTTTGTAATCTCTTCATTATTCCATAGTGGCCTCCAATCGGACTGCTATGTAGTTCTTTAAGAACGTCTGTAATTCGGGATCTTGGAAGCAATAGCTGCCATCGGGATGTCTTTCCATCATCAGATTCGAACTTCCGGTACAGCACGCTGTTTCGAATATAGTCAGAGTCCCAGAGGGCCCAATATTGCTTTGTCGTAGGACTATAGATGGAAATGTCCTGCCAAGTAGGTGTGGCATTCGAAGACTCCTTTAAATCCTCCTGTCCGGCAGAGATCGCAGCAGTATTCTTCTGTATTTCCTCTTGGCCAGAGAAAATCTCTTTCTTTATCTCTTCTTGAGCAGAGAAAATCTCTATCATCTCTTCTTGGCCAGAGAAAATCTTTTTCTTCATCTCATCTTGACCAGAGAAAATCTCTTTCTTCATCTCTTCTTGACCAGAGAAAATCTCTTTCTTCATCTCTTCTTGACCAGAGAAAATCTCTTTCTTCATCTCTTCTTGGCCAGAGGAAATCTCTTTCTTCATCTCTTTTTGGCTCGCTTTAATTTCTTCCCGCCATTCGGATATTCCCTTCTTCATTTCTTCCAGCCATTCGGACATTCCCTTCTTCATTTCTTCTTGGCTTTTCTTCATTTCTTGCATTAAAGCAAAAAGCTGTTGAAATTTTTCATCTTGCTCCACCATTGCTCTGGTAATCTGCATCAAATCCCACTTCTGACACCAGTTGTTGCGTTGTACGGGTTCGAATGATTTGATGCCAAAGCAGATCAAAACTTGCAGAAATTTATTCCAAAATAACTCTTCACAGTTCTCTTACAGCTCCAGAACTTGTCGTTCTAGTAGACACAATACAGCTCTTTTCACCTCAATAGAGCACAAAACAGCAGTTAAAAACTTGACAACAACTGCTAAATCGCCGCAAAAAGACAATGCAATACAGTTCGCTTAGTATCTCCAGTCAACTAACTCAGTGACTCAAAATCCAAGCACTACTTAAGTCAGGAATACAGCTCTCACAATGAACGTTGAGAGACAACTAACTCAGAATCACAACTAGCTCAGTGATTCAAAATCAACTAACTAACTACAGTCGACTCACCAGTCAACTAATTCAGTCACTCAAAATCCGGACTCAGCTAACAACTAGCTCCGTGACTCAAAATCAGTCAACAACAACTAACCCCACTCACGGCCGTGCTTATATAGGGGAGGCGGCGAACATTCTTGAGACTTCTAGAGGTAGATGTTTGGAGAACTTTCCCGATAGTAGTCGAAAAGACCTCTACATGTACATGGGGATACATGTACCGAAAATGTCGCCAAATGGTAGCCAAGTTTGGCGACATTTGGCGATTTCTCGCCAAATTTGGCGACAAAAATTAGTCTCCAAAACCGTCGCCAACTTGGCTCTATCTCGCCAACTTGGCGAGATTCCCATTACCATAATGTTAAATGCCCTTCCCCTTGAAACTCGCTTCCCAGAGTTACCTCTGTAAAACCCGTTATCAAGCGATAACACCTCTATTGCCGGGAAACAAACCATTGTATTGCCTTATGCGGAATGTACAGAAATTTATCTATTTACAAAATTAACACTACGAAATATTTACAAATATACAAAAATTCGTTACAATACATCCATACAAGCATACTCACAGATTAACAGACCCTTTTTTGAGAAAAAGTTTTCAGCGTATAAAATGGAATATGATTTTAACTAAAAATTCCACACAAGCTTCATTTCCATGTATACGCAACAATACAGCTTTTTAAAAAAAATTATTAAAATTTAATTAAGATTTTAGATTTAAATTTAATTAAGAAATATCTCATTTTCTGTCATTAAAATGTAAAATTTATTTCAGAGACATGTAACTTTTTACCATAAATTGTTCTAACCATTGTAAGCACAAGATTTTAATATAAACTACCTTTTACTACTAAACAAGTGAGGTATAGTGAAGAGTGGTTATTACTTTTGATTGTTTAGGTTTCAGACAACTTTTAAATCCTTGTTACTATAACTTGGCTTCATCTAACTATAAAAAAATATAAATGTCTCATCAAATTCCTGAATAGTTTGAAGTAAAGTAAACATCATTTTAATTCATTAAGTGAAGATTTGATGAAAGAGATGTTAAGCCTATTTTTTGTGCCTTTTTTTGTTACTATGATACCCATTTATTTACAGGAAAAAATATTACGTGTTCAGTATGTTAAAACCGTATTCATTTCGTGGCTTTGAAGAGAATTTTTTTAACGAGAAAGAGGTAAAATTAAAGCAACTGGTTAAAGGGCAAAAGAAACTGCCACCAAAACCACTTTAATTATTTTCCTTTTAATGTAGCCAACAAAATTAAATTTTCATTATTTAACAATTTGGAACTTTTTACAAAAGATGTTTAAGAGGTTTACCCTCAACTGTTACTGATTATGGACAGTAGGGTTTCAAATGATTTACATATCTTTAATAATTCAAACAGAGCATGATGTGAATTTTTTATTGCAACAAAATAATAATCCGTAGGTAAGTTGATTTTAATATGTCTCATATGATACTGTATGCTAGTTTATAGATAAAATTTTAGCATAACTAAATTTATTATATTTTTTATGATACTTTGTGCCACTATTTGAGTTATTTTGGTAATATCCACCTTGATAATTGAGGGATTTGATTAAACAGATAATTAAACATAGATATACAATTCATATCCTAATTCATGTATTAAAAAATAATCGAGTTACCCATTAGAGAAGAGAAAGGAAGACTAATATATTTTTGATTGCACAGTTTCTCACTACGTAGTTAGATGATTTAGTGCCTACCATTTTCTCCATTGAAAACTATACAAATTCTATTGGTTGGCATATTTTATTCACGATAGAAAATTGTTTCTGTTGTCAATTGATTTTTGATAGGTCACATTTTGAGTAATTGAGGTAAAGAAATAATCAAAAAATCATCTAAATTACAAAACATACATATTAAAACCACAAGAAAAAAGTTATTCATAATATAGAAAAGCAAAGAAAAATTATGAAAAACAAAAGTGGCACTCTCTCCAAAAACTTTGTTTACAGTTTCCATCGTATTGTAAATTAATTTATATAATAAAAATATATATTGCAAAGTAATTTTTTCAATAATATAGTTATCTATAAAAATGAAACAAGCTGTCTGAGTGTTTGTGGCTCTGTGGATCTATAGAAAACTTCTTAAACTAAGCTTAGAGCTCTGAAATTTCCAACGTAAGTAATTTTGGCCTTCTAATTGTATCTTTGACAAACATAATGTTAAAATTTTAATTAGTTATTTTTTAATTTTTAATTTTTTTACAAAGTGACTTTAAATAGAGGTACATCTCTGCAATTTTCAACATAAGTAGTTTTAGCCTTCAAATTGGATTTTTGAAAAACAGAATGTTAAAACTTCATTTTGTTTCTAATTAACTGTTTTAAATAATATTTTCATATAAGTGGTTTTTGGCCTTCAAATTTTGCTTTTCACAAACACGTGTTAAAATATACTCTAAGTGGTATACTCTAAGTTAAAATATACTCTAAGTGGTATTGTATCAATGGGCAAAATATTTTGGTTTCTCGACAAGAGAAGGGGTTCTAATATTAGGGGTTTTATGTAGCGATTAATGTTTAGTGAGTGAAGCGAGCCTATGCTTGCATAGCAATGGATCTTTCAACGTGTAGAGTAAGCTTGTGCTTATGTATCAATGAATTTTACAGTGAGTGAAGCGAGCTTAGTTTTGAGTAGCAATGAACCTTTTTGCGAGTGAAGCGCCAGAAGCTGAGAGTAGGGCTGGCTCTAGCAGTTTCGCCGCCACGAGTTAAAAGGTAAAATGCCGCCCCTTTATAACAAAAATTAAAAGAGATGACTCTTCCCGCACTTAATAGTAAAATAAAACGTGAGAAAAAAATTGGTATTAAAAATGTTGAAGTTTTGATTTGCTAAAAATACAAATGTCTTGATTTATGATTTTGGTACTAAATTGAAATTAAAGTTGTACAGAAAAAATAAAAGATACAAATCTAGTATATAATTATAAAATGCATGTATTAAAAAGATAGTTAAACAAATTATAGTACCACTAAAAATAACTAGGGGTGTGGAACATCGCACAACTTTCAATTACACTATATTACTGATGTGGATTTGTGTCATTTATCATTTTGCGATAATTCTTATATGGGTCTTAAAAAAAAAAAAAAAAAAAAAAAAAAAAAAAAAAAAAAAAAAAAAAACTCTGCCAAATCGGTGTTTTTGGCAATATACTTTTCGATTATTCTTATATTAGTTCAAGCAAAGAGAATTCTGTGTTGAATGCATTCGTTTTTCAACTTTTTACGCCGTTAAAGCATTTTTACGGAAATTTCGGAGTTGGAGATGTTTAGAACACCTTAAGAGGCATTACCACAGCGATTTTGATCAAAATCGTTTGAGCCGTTTTTTTAGCAATTATTGAAAAGCATAATTTTTTCAATGGCAGCTACCTTATGGGCATTGGTCAATTTTGACGAAAAGCCTTAATGATAGGTCCCATGGCTACCACCAACCCGCGTTCCAAATTTGAACATCGTAGGTCAATTTGTTCGGGAGTTATGCTGACCACAGACACACAAAAAGACATTTTTTCTACATCACTTTTGTGATATCAGGATGTTCCAAAATGAGAGGAAATGCAAAAAAAAAAAAAAAATCGAATTTTTTTTGACCGAATCCTATACTTTCATTACCCTATGTATACATATGGGTAATTGAAAGTAAAAATCTAATTATTAAAAATACAGTTAAACTTAAAACTGTTTTTTTTTCTCGCTTTTAATCGGAAGTATATTAAACTCGTTGTTTGTGTCTCAAAAGCTTATGCACTCACTAAAAAGAAAAGTGACTTCCTTCAAAACAAAATCGACGTGTCCGAGCAAAAAGTCAAAATTTAAAGATAACATGCTTAAAAAAATAAAAACTAGGGGTGTGGAACATTGGACAACTTTCAATTACACTATATAATATTGATCATTGCAGTGAAATTTAACATGGTGTTACTTACTATTTTCTTATTTTCACTCATTTAAATAAAAATTATCAGTTTGGTGATATTTTTGGCAATAATTTTTACATGAGATAAAAAAGCCAAAGTGGTAAAATTTGGTGGTTTTATTCGATAGACATTACATTGTCCTTGCTTGTGTGTGAAACGCAAAAAAATCAATCTTTGACACTCGATGCTCAAGAGCCAGAGAGCTCTGTGTTAAAAGCACTGCTTTTTCAACTGTTTACGCTTCTATCACATGTTTATGAGAGTTTCGGAGGTGGAAATGTTTAGAACACCTTCAGAGGCACACCTTCTAAATAAAATTGTTAGAACCATTTTTTAGCAAATATTGAAAAACCTGATTTTTTCATTAGAAGCTACTTTATGGGCATGCGTGATTTTGACGAAAACCTTAATGGTAGGTCCTTGGGCCATCACCGACCCGCACGCCAAATTTGAACACCGTAGGTCAATTTGTTCTGGAGTTATGCTGACCCACACACATACAGACATTTTTTCTTTATTCCTTTTTTAAAATCAGTTCCAAATCAGTTAAAATGTTCCAAAACGTGGAGAAATGCCAGAAAAGAAGAAGAAGAAAAAAAAAAGGGGGGGGGGGGGGAAAGCGCATTTTTTTAAAACCTAATGCGATACTTTCATTACCCTATGTATTCATATGGGTAATTGAAAGCAATAGTTTTTAACTGGCTCATTGCAAATTCAAAATTAAACTTACATAAAAAACTATTCAAAAGATAAGAATCGTGTCACAGCTTGTTACGACTAGTTATTCGCGATCTCGTACTTGTTCCTACAAATTAAAACACACAGTAAAAAATTCTTTAACAGCACTCTGTTTGTGTAGCCATTTATTTAAATTATAATAATAATGGTAATTTTTTATTTTATACATTTTTAAGCAATTTTTAAGGGGGAGTTTATTACTCTTGTGAGAGGTTACCTTGAATTATTTTGATATTTTATTTGTATTGATCTGTATTTTTGGTTCGGTTTTGGATTTGGTCTTTAATACACGAAAACTATACTCATCCTTCAAAACGTGTTTTTATTTAAATACTACATACCTCAACCTTCTTATGTCGTTCTCATGCTTGAGGATTTTTTAAGTGAGTGGGTACTTATACTTAAAATTTCGTAAAACATATTAAAAGCAAATTAAAATCCCACCTATTAATTTTTTATAAGTATTCAAATGAATCTTGGTTTAATAATTTTCTTCATAAGCTAGTTAATTTTACAACCCATTTGCCGCCTCCTAAGGTTGCCGCCCGGGCAGAGGCCCGGCTTGCCCTCCCCCCAGTACCGGTCCGATAAGACCTAAACGTCAACGACGGGTCTCGCAACGCGCGAACTGCAATCAAAATCAGATCACTTCCAATGTATCACAAAGTGAATAAAAGTGTGATAGAAAATAAGGTTATAATTTAACATATGACTAAATTTTTTGTTTTGTTTCAGAAATTGGGTATGGTTTGAAAAAGGCGTTGATTTCAATATTAGAAAAATATTATGTTACATTTGTACAATCAAGATTGTATTATAATAAACAGACACGTCCAATATTCTGACTCTGACTCTATAAGGGATAAAATCTAGATATGAATGAATGAATGAATGAATGAATGAATGAATGAATAAATAAATAAATAAATAAATAAATAAATAAATAAATAAATAAATAAATAAATAAATAAATAAATAAATAAATAAATAAATAAATAAATAAATAAATAAATAAATAAATAAATAAATAAATAAATAAATAAATAAATAAATAAATAAATAAAGTCAGCAAACAAACAAATGAATAAAGTAAACAAACATAAAAGCAAACAAATAAATAAAAACCAACAAACAAAAAAGTAAACATACAAAAAAACAAAACAAAAAAAATACCGAATAAATAAATAACAAACAAACAAAGACAACTACAAACAAAGGAAAGTAAGAATAGAGAAAAAGACTTAGAAAAGAGAGTGATAGTTCGAATACAAATTATTTTTTAGAGAGTAAAATTACAAACTAGTAAAATATAATTTTAAAGCATGTCGTGGTATGTTGCATACTTAAGTAGTTTTCTACTTAAATAAATTTTATGAATTTTGATGTATTGCCAAATGCATTTTGAATCATAAACAATGAAATAAAAATTTCTGGCTAGAATTAAATTAAAAGACTTTTAAGGCGAGACAAAATATATATCATTTATAAGGATTGACGCGAGCAGACTTTAACCTTAAGACTTTAACCTTCAAAAAAGTATAAAAGGATACGTTTTTTAATTATTGGGTAAAAAAAGCTACACAATTGTTTTACAGATTTATAGTTATTGGCGAGAGCTTCCATACTTTTTCTTGCATCTCAAGGGCTTCAATGTCTGTCTTAAAGAATATTCAAATTGTCTCAAAGTAGTTTTCAAACTCAGTGAATGTAAAGTAGGGGCTTAAGTCTTTGAACAAACAATCTTATCCCAAAGAAAATATTTTCAAGATAACGAGAATAATCTGAGAAGACCTACCACATTATTTTAAAAAATAAAAAAATAAAAAAAAAATAAAAATCCCTCTAATATATTGTTTGTTCTTTATTGAGTAACTTATTTATTTTCCCAATGCATTCATTTGTCTACAAAATACATTATTAAATAACGTTCTAAATAAATTACGAATTTACAAGGCATTGAATGGAAAGTATTTAAATTTTTCTCATGAGCAATTGAAACATTTATTATTATTATTATTATTATTATTATTATTATTATTATTATTGTTGTTGTTGTTGTTATTATTATTATTATTATTCAACCTACATTTTTTCCACAAATATCCATTTTGGATATCATAAGTTGGAATTCTAGTTTTAATTTCCTTACCAGATCACCCATTCAGTATAGTGGTTAGCGCATCAGACTACCACGCTAGTGGGTCTCGTTTCGAATCCGGAGTAAGACGTGCATGTCTTCAGTTAGGGGCAACGATGGCCCTCCCATTGGGTGCCCCTTTCTAAGTGGCCATCTCTACCGGCTTTGTAGTGGACCAAGTGACTGCGAGCACATTGTAAGTGACTGTAAGTACTTGGGCCCGCCATAAGAAAAAATATGGCCCTACCAGAATGCATGAGTAGGAATGTACTATTATGATTTAATACAAATAGTGATAGTTTGCTAGTAAAATTTTGGTACAAAAGAGGCAAAGCTTGGAGAAAATCTGGATTTTTCAAATTTGATAAATTATGATTTCAAAATTTGATTATTTGAAGAAGTATTGGTAAAAATAATTTGAGGTCTCGTCGTTGTAGGTTACCTAACATATCCTATAAGAAGCATAAATTTTAAAGAAGCATAACGATGTATAAAACATTATTATAGGAAAAGGTTGTATAATTCCTGCCATCGTTATAATCAGTAGTAACTTATTACTCACTTATGACTTTGAATTCAAATAGGCAAAGTTATATTTCATAAATATATTATATATATAATATATTTGTATATATATATATATATATATATATATATATATATATATATATATATATATATATATATATATATATATATATATATATATATATATATATATATATATATATATATATATATATATATATATATATATATATATATATATATATATATATATATATATATATATATGCGTTATGGGATAGTAAATGTTAAGTTTTTGAAAAGAATGGTACTTCCGCCAAGTAAAAATTGTAGCAATATACAGGGAAAATATAAAAGAACAATTTTATTCTAAATCGTTATATTTTTTTTAACACGAAAAAATTTTCATGAATGAAAGTATGGGTGTGGCCTAGAGTTTTCGGGAATAGGCACTAGACGATTACATGTGTGAAACACGAAGAAATCACAATGAATACAGTTTATTGAAAGTATGAGTCATTCTTTTTTATATACCCTGTATTAAAAATTTCAAAGAGGTTCGAATGAGCATTTTCACGTTCTTATTTAAGGCAACGAATAGTTTTTATATCATAAAACCATTCGAACGAAAAGAATAAAATAAATACATGGTATCCAAAAAATAATGCCTTATTTTCTCAATCGCAATTTGTTTATTTTCACAG
Source organism: Linyphia triangularis (assembly GCA_963978545.1). NCBI lineage: Eukaryota > Metazoa > Arthropoda > Arachnida > Araneae > Linyphiidae > Linyphia > Linyphia triangularis. Next base: position 75,333,436 of record OZ021725.1, on the reverse strand, counting down.
GTGGCGAGCCATCTAGTTGCGATTCCTTGCAATTCTTTTTCACACTTCGTCCAGTGACTATTACGATTTAGAATAGGGTCATTCTTTTCGATACACCTGTATAATATGGCATGAATTCATTAAAGCACTAGTATTTTATACAGTGGCGAGTTATTCGCAATAGCGTTCTAATAAAGGCAATTTGGTAATTTTTACTTAAATTCGTGAATTAAGTACGTATTGGTTTAAAGTTCCTCATGATTCTTAGAAACTAAAAACAAATTTGAAAACGTACCAGCGAGCAACGCTACGTGTATTGCAGTAGTTGATAAATGAAAATAAAAAAGGAATTATTTATTAATAATGCAATATTCTTCTGTTTTTTGTATAATTCTGTCTTGTAAATCTAATAACCTGATAATGTAATATCCTTATTTATAGCATCTTTGCACCCGAAGGAGGTAAGTTTCAATGCAGCCCAAGTATTAATCTTTTGAGATATTTCGTAAAATAACGGGACTCACCTTCAATCTCCAAACTGTCGTGGTCGTTCAAGTGGTGATGTTGGTTCGGAAAGACGTTCCCTATGGGATGGAAGCACCCTTCATTCCTTAGAAGTTCCTCGATGTCTTCTTCCCATCCCCCACTCTCGTTGAAGTCTGGAGAAGGGGTGAATATCATTTGTCCGTAAACAACATCAGCATCCGCAATTCCTATGGAAACGAGTGAGCTATACAATTTGGACATAGTGTCGAGAAATTATTGTTGGATACTTTCCGGGACATTATTTAATATGGAATTCCTTTATTGTATGACAAAGTATGGAGAAAGGGTGAATATCATTTGTCGGTAGACAACATCAGCATCCGCAATTCCTACGGAAACGAGTGAGCTATACAATTTGGACATAGTGTCGAGAAATTATTGTTGGATAATTTACCTGGACATTATTTAATATGGAATTCCTTTATTGCATGACAAAGTTTGGTAAGTAGAGAACGCTTTTTCCATAAGGCTTTTTAACGTTGAATAAGTGAGTATTTTGGAATTTAATCACCTGAAAGTTTGACAAGAATATATGTCACGATCTCCTTCATATAGAACTAATCTTTATGTTGGACTATAGCAAATCCTTAGAATGGGTGAGAACTGATTAGATGGCATAAGATTAAATTCTAAATATCTTTAGTTTCTTTAGTATAAGTTAAATATTTGTCCCAATATACAAACTGCATGCATAAACAATATTTAATAGAGTGCTATATAGTTTTTGCGACATTGCCCATCAAACGATATACCTCGTACATCGCTGATTTCCCGGGTATATTATCTCGGTGCACTAACTACATAGTACAATTAGGGTATCATTGCGTAAAGTGCGATGAAGAATGTTTAAAATGAAATATAAGACGATGTAATGTGGAGAGCGTATATTGAAAAAATAAAAGGAAATGGTATAAAAGATATTTGAAAAAGATGGACAATGCACAAGAGTACACGTAAAAAAATTACGGAGTTTTCAATAGTAAATAACACAGTATAAGGGCTGAAATTAGGACATACAAACCTAAAATTTGAAAATTAAGAATATACTTAATAAATAAAATGTAATTAAGTTAGTTGAATGACATAATGGGTGTTGCATATGTTGCATATGTTCTGCATAAAATGAAATGATGAAATAATTAGGCAACGAATAAGGTGATGTGGAAAGTAATAGTAAAGACCGCGGAAATGTGTTTATAAGAATTGCTTGGTTTTGGAAATGTTAAACTTATACATTTTTGAGTTACCTATAATGTGTGAAAAGATGTTAATAATAATAACGAAAATTTGTATTCTTATATTTTAAATGTAAACTTGTGAAATGTCTTAATTTTTTTCAAAATTACATGTGTTGAAATTCTTCCTCTCCAATAGCATAGAACTAATAATCTTCTTAAAAACTACACAAATAATCTCAAACACGGCCTGTGAGAAAAAGAGTAGGTAACGTTTACTTAAAAAAAAAAAAAAAAAAAAAAAAAAAACATGAGTCTGCATTTTCTGAATTACAATACAGTGTTTGGAATATTTTTATTTGTTTGTCGATATAAAGTAAAAATATAAATTGGAAGTTAAGAATTTTTAAAAAAATCTTTTTGAACACACTTTTCTTACCCCAAAGCAAAAAGAAACAGTACGTATACAGAATCATTTCGGTTTATTCGTCCGAAAGAATAACATTTAAATGTATTTCTTTCAGTAAACAGTTGAACGATTTAAACTAAGCAATTTACTTAAAAATTGAGGAATTTGAACATTTAAAAATATTTTGCGAAAGCATTTATAATTTTTTTTTTTTAGTATGAATAATGATTTTTTTTTTCCCCCCCCTTCCTCTTTTCTTTTGTAATGTCGTGTTTAGTGCTAAAAATATAAATAATTTCAAACATATATAATATGCCAGACTCATTATAATTTATCGAAATATCTAATTAGCTATGAAAATACTCACCATCATCTCCTTCATTTTAAAACTTACAAGCAGAAAAATTTGAAAAATTGCATGTTTGGTCATGTGTAACACTAGATGGCTATTGATAGTTATTTTGAATTATAAAAATAGTTTATATTCAAAGGAATAAATTTAGATATTTTAAATATTTGAGTTAATCATACATAGTCGAGGTCTTCAGGTGTACAATATGTTTATAATTTAGCAATTCTGGTTTGATTAACGTTTAAGTCGATTGAATTTTTTGGAAACCATGGTAACCATGTTCAATCGATTTCTTTTATAATTTGAAAGATATTTTGAGAATCAAGTAGAGAGCCGGTACTTATCTCTAAAGACTTTTTTTTTTTTTATGATTTCTTAGCATAATAATTACTGATAAATGAATTAGCATCCAATAGTGTCGAGCGTGAAAGAACTGAGATTGCCTGAGAATCTGCTATTACGATAAATGAATTGAGGCAAGTAATAACACTTGACTGCTTAGTTTATAAACGGTACTAATGAATAGTACACGACGAAAATATTTTGTTTAATATATAACATAAATTACTTCAATCTTAGTAGGTGGATGGGGGGAGGGAGGGAAGGGGTTTGTACAACATAATGTTGCGTGACAGGTGACAGGGGTCAGGGGATTGGAAGGGGAGGGGAGGTAATCACTTTCGTGACGTTACAGTTTCACTTTTACTCGACAAATAATTTAAGTATTTTTCTTTAATTTAAAGTTTAAAAAAAAAAATAGTTTTAATCATTTAAATAGATCATTTGACCACGAATCACATGAATAAATTTGCAATAAGTTGGATTTTATTTTATCTCAGTTAATTTCAAAACTGCAAACTACATTATATATATATATATATATATATATATATATATATATATATATATATATATATATATATATATATATATATATATATATATATATATATATATATATATATATATATATATATATATATATATATATATATATATATATATATTCATGTTTTAAAAGTCAAAGTTAATTAAATTTATTTTTATAGCTGGGGGAGGTGTGACAACAACGTGACGTAATTTTAGGGATGAAAGAATCCGTTCAAACGTAATTGGGAGTGATATGGGTCGTGTAAAAAAAAAGTCACATTTTTGCATGACGTTATTTATGTATGCCCCCGTAACAAAGTTCGTAAAATTGATTTTAAGTTTTATACTGATTTAATAATTTTCAAACCCGGACGTCTGTCTTTTTTGTTATTTATCTGAAAATTGGAGCAGTTTAAAATACATCATACGACCGGATGAAAACGTGAATGTTTTACTAATAAGGCTACAATCGTAAATTCCTCAACAAAACTTCATCATCAATAAAAAAAAATTCTATTCAATCTGCATACATTTTAAAAATTAATCTTACTTTCTTAAGGAAAACAAAATGTAATCCAATTTATGTGACGTCCATTTATTTAATTGGATTGATGATTGTATTAGATTAAGTATTGAGGAGAATAGGATTATTGGGTTAACTAATTTTCAATCCTTTATTAATGGATGAAAATGATTCTTTTCAATCGATTATTTAAAGTAACTAACTACTTGTAAATTATTTATCGAACTAAAACATTTTTAGGGAATATAGTGTTCTTTACTTCATTTAATGAGCTAAAAAGTCTTCTGTTTGAAAGTTTATGTAATCAAGGTTTATTAACATCTTAATTACTAAGTCTCCTGCACACTTCAACCGGTGGACATACCTTTAAATGTTTTTCTGTATTCAAGACCTTAGTATGTATCTTTAACTAGAAGTAAGAATTATTTTTAATACATTTTTCATAGTCTTTTATATTGTCTTCACGGCTGTAAATAGATTAATTTTTTATGACCATTTTAAGTAAGATGAATTTTCAAATTACACTATTAACATCACACACAAAGGAGTTTTTAGTGTTTTTAATTGATTAATTTTCTATTTAAATCGTAAGTATAATTAGATCACAGGACAAATAATTTTTCTTAGATGAATTTGTTTTATAACTTTTATCTAAAAGAAGCTCAAACATAAACTGAATGACTATTGCCAGAGATAAATTTAGTATACTTTTGCATTTAGAAACAAAAACAAAACAAGTTATATTGTGGCGGTAACCATTACTAAAAGATGTTTCTTCACACATTTCTATTTCTGACATCAGTACTGCAATTCAACAGCATCACAACTTAAAAATAATAAATTAATAAAACGTTTTTAACACATTGCTTATATGTATATATTTTATCCACAAATATATTTCTTTCTTTGCTTTGGGAATGAAAAGTTAAAAACATTTCTTAAATGTTGTTGCTTTGTTTCATGGAATCTAATATGGAAATCTGCAAATATGAATTGACAGAAGAAAAAAAAAATGCTCAAAAATATTAAATTAATTTAATAAAGTCAGGAAATGGAATATTTCTACCAGGGAGGAAATAACAAGCATCATATATGTAATTGTTCTAGAACTTTCCATAAAAGTAATAGTTTGACTATGTTTGTTTAATCAGGCAAAGTCTGTGGCTATCTATTGTTATGGAAATAATATCTTAGAAAATAGGACTGGGGAAGTAGCGAATAACTATTCATGAATTTTTAAATTATACTTTAAAGAACAGTTCAGTTCCCGAGGGAGATTATGGCAATTGCTATTTCAAATAGGTTAATTTTCAACTCGATATATTAGATCTTTGAAAACTCTTGCATGCATAAATTTACTTCATTAAGTGCCTTTGTTTAAATGATTATGCAATAATCTGTATCAAGGATTAACATAGCTTCTTAAGATGCATTTGCTTGTTTTAGTTTTTTTTTTCTAAGATGTATATGCTTATAAATTTAATTAATAAATAGATGTATTTAAAGGGAGAGAGAGGTAGAGAGAATTTTCATTGTTTCGGCACACCTATCTTTAAATTATTTTGCTAACAGAATAACGCATTTTTCATTAAAAAACTTGCTTTTATCATTGAAAACAGATAAAAGGTTCAATAATTACTTTTTGATTAATCTTTTATTCTTTGTGTATATAAAGTGTATATAAACTGACAAATTTGAAACTTTCGATCATAGCTGAGTATACGAGGATAAATTGGAAAACTTATCGATATTGCCCAAATGTAGAGACATTATTCCTTAGTTACGACTGAATGGGACTACTTAAAAATAATTATACTAATTGAGAAGCATTGACTTGATAATATTAAGAAAAACATTTATGTTTTGTTTTATTACATCTCATATTATGTTTGTTTTTTTGTAAGTTTGTGTTTTGTTTTGTCACATGCATGCATGGATATGAAACAAATGTTGGCATCTGGAGCAACACTCTGAACTTAACTTTCTGATCCTAGGTTACATTTATAGGATAGAAATGACAAAACAAGCTTGCTAATTTTTTTGCGATATTTAGCAAAGTTGAATTTGGAAAAATTAGCAAAATTCGTTACCTTTATGAAAAAAGTAGTTTTCTATTTGCACTTTTGGCTGCGAATGTTGATCTCATACATGACTTTTAGATGAATATAGAAACATTGTATAAGCTTATAACTACTTTTCTGTATAAATTAACTAACAAACAGTAAGTTTAACCCACTGACGGTCATGCTAGTATATATGCGTCACTTGATCTCCAGTTTTTCCTGGAATATGCAACATTTTTAAACTTATAAATAAAATTTAAATTATTATTATTTTTTTTAAATATTTTATTAGGATGATAGTTTATAATCTATCTAAAACAAAATAAATAAAAAATAATTTAAAAAAATAATATATTTGAATTAAAATTATAGTTTAAAAGTTATTGCAGGGAAAACAACAGTAGAATTTCGTCCATTTCCTGGACCGTCAGTGGGTTAAATTAATATCCATTGTAGTAGTTTTCGCTAAACAATGAGAGGGCAATAGTCGTTTATTGTTTTTATGTTAAAAGGATAGCTAATCTAACACACCTGTAAAGTGACTAATTTTTTATTAATCGACTCTTAATCACATACGCAAGTATCAAACATTTATTTAATGTCTTTTTCATACTTTTGGAAGACAGGATTGGTAGGAGGACGAACTAACTACACTTTCTGCATCTGATACACGATAAAGTAAAAATAAAAGAAGCTACCAAAGAAGTTATATGAAATTTGCACTGATTAAAAACTCAACTTAGAGTGCAATTTCTGAAGTGCCACTTGAACATGAAACAATTTATTTAATGACGTGATTCCTCACAAGTGTATAGAAAGTGAAACTTTATAATAATAGTTGGAGTGGTGATTTGTATTTCGATAGTCTTTGAGAATAGCGTTCCGGAAAATTCACGTTTGAGTTTCAAAATCAAAGTAATTCTCAATTCCTCCGTCGCGACATTTAATACTCCTGAAAGGATGTTCAAGGTGTTTTCACAACCAATCGCGGATTTTTCCCGAGGGAGTCTTTTGATAGTGGGATTTTGCGACATAGATATTTCAAATTGATAGGAAATTCCGTTCTTGGTAATCCCACTAAAATGGCATATTGCACTGTTAATTTTTTTTTTCCACCTTGCACCAAAAATTGGTTCCCATTTAGCTGCCACCAACGTTTGGTGCTTAGTTTCACGATTTAATGGTGCAACCTCGAACCGTAAGCACCATTAAATCGCGAAACTAAGCACCAAATGTTGGTGGCAGCTAAATGGGAACCAAATTTTGGTGCATGGTAGACAATTTTTTTTTAACAGTGTGGTAATGTGAAGTCTTACCGTGTCTAAGTAACATAATCTGCACAAGCTGCAATGATGGCAGCTTATTTGACTGGAATTTGAATTAAGAAATCTCGGAATTGATATATCTATTTATGTATATGTTGAATAGAATGGTTTTGGTTCTACAATCAATGAATACATTTCCTAAAAATTGAATTTTTGAACAGGATTCATTGTTCCAAAGTATTTTTCTTTATTTTTTATGCATTTTCTAATAAATATGACTTAAATACATTCTGTGAAAGTTGGATTGTGGTAGACACTGTCAGAAAAAGGTCATTTCTACCAGTGTTTCAATGGCGGGGCTCCAGTCCAGACACCAAATTTCAGTCCGATGTCTCTGTTTCAAGCAGCATTGGAACTTCCAAATAGAACTACCATGGAAGACCTCTTCCGGTTGAATTTTACAGCATGTTTAAAACATCTGGTTGAATTTTACAGCCCATTAGGAACTTCCGGTTGAATTTTACAACCCGTTTCGAAGATCTGGTTGAGTTTTATGTAATCTAACTAATCTTTTCGATACCTTCAAACTGATGCATTTGTAGTAAGTTCTAAAGTAATTTCAAATTGATTTTGATTGGTGTTTTGGATAAAGACTCCCCGTCTCGGTTGGTAAGAACTTTCATTTGACGCATCGTACGAGCCTGTAGCATTTATAGTTGTCTTCGAGAATGTTAATTTCATACAGATGGGCTGATGGAGAGACAGTCGGACTGAGCATTTGCATTAACTTTATTCAACATTAATCTGCGTATATATAATCTAAATTTTTTTTAATCAATTTATGACTCAGCGTAGATTTCTGTGAGCAATCGCTGAGTGTTTTATTAATTTTCTGCGAGTAAAACTCAGTAGGATTTTTATATAAAGTCCCATCTATAGTTAAAAATATGCACTAATTTTTAATTTGTGCGAAAAACTTCAGTTTTTCCCAGTATTTCTGTGAAAACCACTTATTCCTGCTCTAAAAAAAATCGTGTTTTTTTTTGTTGTCATTTTTTAAAATTTTCTTTTACGTTCGAATCGCTCCTTTCCTGGATAGCGATATGATACAAGTGGTGTAATGCTTTAACTTGAATTCTATTCAAGTATTATAATTTGGTGTGATTTTAAATCCATATAAATGGAAATGGCTTTTGATATTCTATGTCTTTTGCATGTAGATATAACAATATTTCTTTATTTATCTATTGATGCTTATTTTTTTTCTTTTAAAAGAAATTAAAATTAGGTATAATTTTAAAATTAGACTTTTCATTCATTTTTTAATGTTAAGTCTCATGTTCAAGGAAATAAAATGCTGTCGTTTATCCATAGGCCAGTGGAGGGCGAGAATTATTTTTAGCATTCTGCCGTCATATGTTAAAAGGCATTAAATAAATAAAAAGGCAAATGCATATTTTGACACTTTCTGATTAGCTTTTAGAAAGTAATCTTTTTATTTCAATAAATGGATAAAATCCCTATATCAAACAAATATATAGTATAAAAATATGAATTTTCTAAGGGCTACTCAGAAAATGTTACAGTTGAATTTTTTTGAATTTTAGGGTCCTTTTACATGTGATGTCAGTACTCATCACAATCCGATAACATCGCTAATACATTTTTGTCCATTTTAAGGAATAAAGGATCAGTCAAAGAATTACAAAATACTCTCATTTCCCACTGATCTATAACAGTCAGTGAGGTAGGGTAAAAAGAAAGCAATGGAGCTCTATCAAAGAATAATAAGATTTAATAATCGGTAATTCCAACCAGAAGTGGCTAAACTTTCACCTTCTTAGAAAAGGTATGCCGTTCCACACTTGCCGCTCCATGACATTGTTCAGGTTAGCGTAGGTAAAGAAGAAACAAATTCGAAACCCTTATCCTCGAATACTAATAGCCTGAGAAGCAACTGGTAAGGTTACTCATTTCATAACATTATTCTAATTTTTTTTATAGAATGAAGATAAGTGTTAGTAGATAATGAATACACTCGTCTGGACGCCAAAAGTGTCGAAACTGTTCAAAAGGAATTGAAATCAATATGCTGATCCGATTGCCAATTATTTCATAACGCCAAAAAAGTTACACCGATGACTTAATATTTATTGCCAACTTGGCTAACTTTTAAAAGATGCAAGTATTTGATTCCAGAGATATGAAATCGTCTGCACCCTTCTTCATTGAGCAGTGGTTACTAAATAAAAAAGACAGACAAGTTATGACATATTTGGCAATCGATTATATTTCTACATTCAAAGTCGATTTTCGAACAGTTTTGGAGATGTTTGCCCTGGCAGACCAGTATATTCATAATCTACTAGCATTTCTCAACAGCCAATAAAAAATTCAAAATGATGTTTCGATGGGGTTCCTAAATTTGCCTCTCGGAATATATTGAAACAAAATTGACAAAAACTACATATATGATAGAAACAACAACCCCCACCATCACTCTTGTCCTGTCCAGCAAAGAACGACCCACTTGTCGTGGAGACATGTCTCTTCCGGATCGTCGGCTCCGTCACCCCCTCCTCAAGATCGTCTGCTGGATGGGTTGTGGAGGTGCAGTATCTTCTGTGGACGTTCTTCCGGAGTGACTGCAAACGATTGAACTCTTTTGGGTCGTGTGTGACAGGGAACTTGAAAGCGCAGCAGTGGTAAGAGTAGGTGAGATGAGCTTCCTGTATCTCGGGGAAATGCAGCACGGAGGGAAACTCCCAGAGAGATTTGGCGTTTTTCAACTTCAAGACCTCTAAGCTGGCCAGTCCACTAGTCGGTAGGTGAGTGATACTGGTCTCAGAGAGGTCACTGTTTGGTAGAAAAGGATGTTATCAATAATAATTCACCTTAAATATGAGGCTGAAGTTTTACTAAAGTTAAAGTATGCGACTTTAATTTTTTTAAAAATATTTGGTAGCAAGTTTAAGTTATTGTAACCTACCCTAAAATAGGTTTTGCTCGGAATGAAATTATATTCGAAATATAATTACTACCAAATGCTCATTAAACAACCCTCAAATTAACTGAGCATACAATGATGATGAATTTAAATATAGTTTTTTATAATTGTTACTTCTAAAATGTTAAAATAAACACTGATGCTAATTATTTTTCTGGCTTTCTGTAGAAATAATAAATTTTAATATCCAGTAAGAGTTTTATTAGTTTAACATAATTAATAAAGTACAGTTTTATTTGTATTGGTTTTAAAATGCACGGTTGTTGTGCACTATAAATGTAACTGTAAAGTTACGCAAAGACATTATTATTCAATTATTAAAATTTTATTTAAAGAGAGGGTTTCGTTTTGTTTTTTACAATAAAAAATAATATTTTATAGAGATTTTAAAATATGTGTCAAAATAATAAAGGTGTTAAAAGATATAGTCTTTTTCAAAACAATACGTATATAAATATACGTATATTTTGATACGTTGAACCGTAGGGAAAAGGACGAAAGCTGACCATAATTCTAAAATTTGGCTATTGAAGTAAAACCTTCATAATGGCATAATTTGAAAGTGTACAGGTTGTATTTTTTAAAAAAAAAATATATTTTTCGGCTTCTAAAGATGAAATTATTTATTACATCAATGTAAAGGCTTCTTAAATACAAATATATAAAATCGAATTTTTACCCCCTTTTTTTTGTATATTGGTCTTTATAGTAGATGCCATGTAAGTCGATACGGACTTGATTCATACTTGGCTCACAAAAGCCTTTTCGGTAAAATCTTAAATATATATTTTTAACTTTATCAAAAATATTCTTAGTAAGCTGATCTTCTCTGAAATATTCTGATGCATCCTTCTGATTAATCCTTTTTTACTACTTTAGGTCTATTATGTACAATGTTTATTGAATGCCATTGAATGGGTATCAATAATATAGACAAACTTACAAGTACAGTATATTGAAACATTTTGCCTGATGAGTATAATTGGTGTAGATTTAATAACAATGTAATGAGTATGTGTTCATAAGTATCACAAGATATTTGGTACGGAAATTTTACTGTTGGGAACATTCGATGGAAATTGTTTTCTTACATTTGCATAACCGATTTTTCGTAACTAATAATAAGCTCCTTTGATTCGTTCAAAAACAATTTGGATGATAAATGATCATAATTGAAGTTTGAATTATTCTGATTCAAACAACGTCTATAGTATCACATCTTCTTAGCTTTTAAACATACCTCCAGCAATATATTATACTAAATAGGGTCATTCCCCACGAAATCAACCAATAAAAAAATAATTTTTCAACTCAATGTGTAGGAATGTTTTAATATTTTGTCTGTGTGTTGAACTTACTTCTGAGATGAAAACAGTGAGATTAAAAAAAAAATTTCGTCAATTCCTTCCATAGTTACGAATTTTTTAAATTTTGAAAAATTCACGAATGTTGCATAGTTTCACAATCTTTAAATGGCTGTAACTTTAGAACTATTTGACCTAAAGGGTTGGTATTTGAGTCATTTTGTTCAGTTTTTTTCTGTCTTTCAATGAATATATAACATGATCAACTTACTTAAAACAATATTTTTTTTTGTAAATTTGTCTTATACATTTTTCAAAAACTTTAAAACGGAATTTTTAATTTTTAAAAAAAAAAAACATATTATATTTGGCCATCTCTTAGGAACATTTTCACCAAATTTCATGATGGTACTCTTATTTTATCATAAACAAAAAAAATTATATCTGTATGTAGGTTTGGCTATTTTTTTTTTTTAAAACCCTATTATCTGATGTTAAAAAGTAATTTGAGTATAAATTAATGTCTAAAATAATAATATTTTCCATTTATGCAAGTTTAGCTTACTTACCAAACAAAAATATGAGTGTTTATTTTGTTATATTTTATTTATTTGGTTAAATTAACCATTTTATAGCAACATTTTTTCCAAACTGTTACAGTACTTTTATTACTATTCTATGGTAATAAAAGTATCTGTTCTATATGTTTGTAAATTCTGTAAAACTTGTACATTTCCATTTAAACTTAAGGGTTGTAATAGGTAAACAATATAAGGTGGTGAACTTCAAAAAATAAACTGTTTAATTACATTCTAATGCTAAAAGTTTGCTAAGTTAAACTCCCACATTGCTGCAATGAAGCAGCCATCTTAGAACAGTATATTTTTTTTTTCTGGAGCAACATTTTTGTAGCTTTTATCATCTCCTGTTTCGGGACTTAGCATGTTCAACCTGTTGCAGTAATAAGATTCAATTTACACAAAATAAAGTTTTTGGAATTGTCAAAATGTTTGCTTTTCTTGGATATGTGAATGATATTGATGGTCTTTTTGGATGAAGGAAAGAAACTTTAACCTCTTCTTTAACTTGATCTTTTAAAAGAATCCTTTTTTTAAAGTGACAATTCTTTTCAGAAAAAAAAAATTGATTGTCGTTTTAGATGTGTTATTTGGTTACCAAACTCTTGCATAAAATCTTCAAGTGGTTTAGCAATGGTCTCAAAGATGCAACGATCAACAGTAAACCATTGTTTATACATGATATTTTTCATCATTCATATCTTCTGCAAGACATCCCATCAGAGCTTCTTTAAAATCATCAATTTTGGAAAAGTTTTCATAGTGTTTAAAACCCATGACTGTGCTGGAGGGGATTGCACATAATGTTAGCCATGCATTCATTATATGTTGTAAGAGGATTATCAGATTTAGGTAGTTTGATTTTACGTAAATTACCTCTAGCAATCATCAATTTAATATTATGGTGTGCTATGCAGACACACACAGAATGTGTACCACTGACACCAACAATCTTACAGTTTTTCGGTCTCAACTCTGCAAACTTTGAAAAGCCAATTAACTTCTCGTAAGTTTCCCAAAATTAGTCTCTTTTGTATATGAACTGTCTTACCTAAAGCATCCTTCCCCTCAGAAACATAGTCCTTTTCCCCAGGCATTTGTCTGCTTACTTCAACATCGTCATAAAAATTCTTTACTGAAATAATTGTTTGAGGAGATAAACTTTTACCAAGTTTAGAGTCTGGAATCGACAAGACACCTTTTTCTTCAAATTGTGTAACAAATTGCAGACTATTATTTCATCTGAATATTGATATTTATTTACATACTAGAAAACAGTATTTTACACTCAAATGGGCCACATTCGATAATTAAATTAATTTTTAACAAAATGTATTTTTTTTCATATAAAAATTGTGCAGACAATCATACATGAGCAATTCTCTGCTTTAAGCACAAGACATTTTAGCTCTTTTTTCTACTCATAAATTAGAATTCTAAAATCATTATCAATCTAGCAATTTTGCTTTTGTTTTATACAGCTCTACTTGGGGACAAAGTTATATGGAAAAATAATTATTTTAACTAGGTCACGTATGCATTTATATCGTCTGACGCACGGGACACGTCCGTATCCTGTGCGTCAGACGATATAAATGCATATTTGACCTAGTTAAAATAATTATTTTCCATATAACTTTGTCACCAAGTAATATAATATAAAATGAAAACATAACTATTAGATTCACCTTAGTTTTATAAATCTTATCAATTTATGAATAGAAAAAAGAGCCAAAATGTCCCGTGAGTCAGCCAGAGAGTTACACACAGAATTTTTTTTCCCTATGATACCATGGGAGTACCATCTTGAAATTTTGCAAGAATGTTTGTAAAAAATGGTTAAATATAACATATTTTTTTCAAAAAAAATTAAAATTCTGAGTTTAAATTAAAAAAAAAAAACTTTTTTTAATTAAAAAAATAAATATTGTTTAAAAAACACTTTGTCATGCGTTATATATTTTATAAAAGACAATATAAAACTGAATAAACTGACATAAATTTCAGCTCTCTAGGTCGATTAGTTCTTGAGTTAAACCATTTAAAGATAGTTAAATGATGCAAAATTTGTGAATTTTTCAAATTTTCAAAAATACATAACTTTGAAACTAACTTTAAAAAAAATCTCAAAATATGATTTTTTTAATTCAATGTACTAATGCTACATTTACACCAAAAATGAATAAAATTCATTGACCTGCTGATTTGACCATTGGTTGATTTGATGTGGAATTACCCAATAGCCAACATTATATTTACTTTATTACAGCAAATTATAAGTTTTCTATGAATGGTTCTGGCTGTCCATTTCTACCACCATAAAAAGTTTATCACAGCTATATACGCCTTGTAATTTCTAATTACGATCAAGTTATGAGGTTTAAGCCTTATCGCGCGTACCTCTATCTTCAACTCCACTAAACCAAAAAGAGGATATTGAGACCCCGACTTGTTTAATATGCATCAGCCGCATTATCGCATACATCAGTACTTGGCGAGGACAGGACCGATTCTACGAATGATCTACCGCTCATGAGCTCAGTGCCTTTAGTCACCGGCCTACTGATTTCATGTACTTTCCAAACATTTCCTGCAGTAAAACAGTCCAAAAACTGTGTTATTGACAGACCTAAACAATTAAACATTTCCCTTTATCCTGGCATTTTTATAAATGTATTCTTCAACAAAAAAATCTTTATTTCGGATTAGTTTCATTTCTTTTGTAATTCTAGTTTCGTCATATTAAAAAAAAAAAGACTTATTAAAAAGCTAGCTTAAGTCAAACAAATTATACACCGTAACTCGGATTTTGGTTATGAAACTATATTGAGAAACCTAAATATGTAATCAGTGAAGGAAAGAAGGCCAAGGAGGAAATATTTAGTTATTTAAGTTTATCATACAGGGTTTAGGGATTAGTGATTTCAAGGGTTTATGGCAATGCGAGTGACAGGGCAATGAATCATACATACAAGTCACAGAAACAGAATTTATCACTTATATAAGAACGTTTATTTCACAAGAGAAACTTATAATTGGAAGAATCTGATAGAAATCGTAAATTGTACTGGAATAAATGTTTTAAAATATAGCTGGATCTGCATTAGAGGACTGTTAAGTTATTTAAAATTTTATATTGTTCTCGAATAATGTACCTTACTTAGAACACGTTTTATATAAATAGAAAATGAATCTTTTTTAAGACGAAAGTCTTAAAAATTCGTTTAATTTATAACGTTCAAATAAGAAATTGAACTATATAATCAAGGAATGAGTATTTTTGAAAATATCCCATTAAAGTAAAAACCCTCAAATACTTAAACTAATATATTTAATGTGTTCATTCGATTCCTTCGCATTCTTAAAATGTTATAGACGTAAAGATTAGTAAGTTGTAGAAATTTAATGAGTTTCTCATTGTTCTAATATAAGTAAAGCCAAATAATGACATTTACTATACTTTTGATATTATTAAAAGCATAGAATAACCTCAGGTTCAAAGGAACAGATAAACTAAATTTAAATATTCTGTGAGTCTGAGTACGTATAGAATCTCCTTTCACCGAAGATCAGAAATAATTAAAACAACAATAGCACTCTTTACTGACAAAAGAAATACTAAAAGCCTCTGTCCTAAAGGGATAAAGTAATTAGAGCTTTAATTAAAGGTTCTATAACTGTTTTATTTTATCGTGATTGCAGATCCAATTCTGGTGTTCGATGAGAAAACAAGATTCAAGTCGAGGTGGAATTGAAGAAGCTTGTTTCGATTAGGCGTTTATCTTGAAAAGAGGATTACAGCGAATCTATACGAAAGTAAGGTAGGAACTTCCAGAGAATCATTAAATTTCTCAATAGAAATGTTTTCGTATTATTATTATTTGAAGCATATATATGGATATCTTAAAGAGTGTAAGTGTTTTCTTACTATTGTATGTGGTGGCGATTCTCAGATGAGGAGATAAAACAATTCCCTAAGCTTTGATCAGTAAGAAACAAAGAAATGCAATTATATCAATGAATCGGAAGTATAATGTGTCGTAATATTTATTTTTTCCTCTATCAAGTTATATTTTCTCATCTGATATTATGATAGAAAAAAAAATATTAGACCCGTTTGAAAATAAAAATGCAAATTGTAAAAGATTTAATGCTAATGAGATGAGCATTGCTTAATCACATTTTACAGTGTTGAATCCACCACAATGAATTACGAAAATATAAATTCCAAAATATCAGTTAAAACATATAAAAATATAAATTGTGGAAACGTAAATCATGATAAAATAAATGATAAATACATAAAATTTAAATTATAAATTATGAAATTATTAATTATGAATGCACAAAGTATGACAATGTAAATTTTAAAACTACGAATTTGTACATTAGGAAAACATAAACCATTGAAATATAACTTACGTGACTACGATATAAATAAAGTAAATAAATACAACTTACTATTATAGTTTGTTGGCCGATCGTGCTTTTTTTATCCATACTATTGTAGATGAAATGAAAAACATCCTTTCCTAGACTATGAGTATTTTCCTTAAAGTGTTAATGGTAATATCTCCGTGTGAAGCTTTAGAAAATGTAACAGTAAATTTGGTAACCAACATTTATTTTTCAAATGACCTAGCCAATACTATAACCTGTACATTTTGTTTGATAAAATCTATATAATTGAGTTTACTGCACAAATGTTAAGTACAGAAACATCAAAAATTTCTTCTGCCCATGAGTTAATCATGCGTTAATCTTTTAAAAAATTGGCCTAATTTCATGTGGGATAATGAAAAGAAAAAGCGATTTACTCACAGAGTTCGAAGGTTCTTCAATCCGCTAAAAGCCTCTTCAGCGATAAGGCGAAGTTTCGTGTTTCCTTTCAAGCTCCTGTCAATAAATATAGAACACATGA
The DNA here is from genome assembly GCA_963978545.1 of Linyphia triangularis. Taxonomy (NCBI): domain Eukaryota; kingdom Metazoa; phylum Arthropoda; class Arachnida; order Araneae; family Linyphiidae; genus Linyphia; species Linyphia triangularis. The sequence goes on along the minus strand of OZ021725.1, from coordinate 75,316,444 downwards.
CATTCTGTATACAAAACTATTTCTCAATTTAGAAATTTATAATTTACTAATGCCATTCTTGTGCAGAATTAGCATATTCAACACTGGATATATTTTGAGTCATAAAAGTTTTAGGATAAAATTGTTTGCATGCATGTATTTTGTTTTAGATTTAAAATTTTTCCGTATAAGAAATGCTATCTTCAGTTACCATGGAAGCCATCCAATAATTTATTTTTTCCCAACTCTGAAAACTTCTAGACCAACCTATATTTTATCACTTCATTTGATTTAACATAATTCATGAATTATAACAACAAATTTCTCCATAGTGATATTTTATAACTTACACTTAAGTTAAGTGAAATGATAAAAAATTATGTAAAACTTGTTTGAAAAGTAATTGGATTTAACAAGCTTTCCAAAGTTCCAACATAATTCTTACACAATTTACCTGATGATATCTTATTCAGTGGATGGAAAGCTTTAATTTATCATTGTATATTTTAATTTAGTATAAAACATTTTAAATTTTATATGACTATTACATAGACTTATGCTAAATGTAAGATATTACAATGTTTGTAACAGCTACTATATAATCAATCCTTTAGTAAAAATTGCACTAGTGAGGATAGGAAATGGTCTACTACTAGAAAAATCTTTTATGTAATACTTGAGTTTAAATGTTCAAATAAAGTTGAAAGGTTCATATTGCAAATTATTTTCAGTAGTAAATAATTAAAAGTGTAAACATTCATGAAACAATTTTAGTTACTTAGGATTAAAAATCAAACTAATAAATAGTTAAAAAGCCATTAAAATTTAACTGCACGAAGCAACATACTCACAAGTTTGCAATTTGTGAATCATGAAAAGACCAATCTTCGATTACTTCTATCTCGTTGTGGTCTAGTATTCTGTAAGAAATAAATTAAAAACTATTTTCTTCGAATTAATACTGAGTTTATTTGAGGGATTTTCGCTGTCTAGACTAAATAATTGAAATTTATTTACTTATTTAAAAGGACGAAATTCCCACCTCTAAACTGAAAACTGTGGTATAGAGCATAATATATTATCTAATGTTTTCTCTTGAGAGATACTTTGTGGATTATTTTGACACTTTATGTATAATTAGCTTGTTATAATAATGGATTTATAACTCTAAAGCATTAAACAGGAAGCACAGTCAAAATACCATTTTAGTGCTAAATTGGACTAGCCCGTGAAAATAGTTAAGGATTTAAAGTTGTTAGTGCGAAACTTGGAATTATATGCAATTTAATATTTCGAAACAGAAGTACAGTTCAACCTAGATTCGTTCACTAGGATTAACACTTGCGAAATGTTTATATTTAAAATTTATTAAAGCCACACTATGTCGTGTGGAACTATAATTAGATAAGATGAGCTTTTGCGAAGTGTTTACTTCTTAATTTCTTAGAGACATATTATCTTTTATTTTTAGTCCTATGCAACTTTTCTATACATTTTCATTGTAAATACTTTGCAAAATAATTGCATGGAGTAGAATATTATATTCAATTTTTTATAATAATAGAAGGCATTAATATAAAAGTTTAGTATGACTATATGAAATTTTTTTTTGCTTTACCAGTTGTAAAAGTGTAATTAAAAAAATTAAACTTGGAGAGACTTTTTCACAGTGTAAAATCAGGCGAAAAAACAGACTTGTTATTTTAGCAATTTTTAACATGAGAATCATTTGAGCCAAAGTACTTAAGAAAAACAGGAATACATGTATAATAGTGTAAAACAGGTTTCTAGATAATTACACATTTCTATAATCTTCCTATATTTGACTACAGAAATCTTGACTTTTCATTTTTAAGTAAGTAAGCATGAAGCGCAATGAGATGTTTGTTTTAGTCTTAAGGTTTTTAGTCCTATACAACTTTTCTAAACATTTTCATTGTAAATACTTTGCAAAATAATTGCATGGAGTAGAAAATTATATTTAATTTATTATAATAATAGAAGGCATTAATATAAAAGTTTAGTATGACTATATGAATTTTTTTTTTGCCTTACCAGTCGTAAAAGTGTAATTAAAAAAATTAAAATTGTAGAGAATTTTTCACCGTGTGAAATCGGGTGAAAAAATAGACTTGTTATTTTAGCAATTTTTAACATGAGAATCATTTGAGCCAAAGTACTTAAGAAAAACAGGAATACATGTATAATAGTGTAAAACAGGTATCTAGATAATTACACATTTCTTTAATCTTCCTATATTTGACTACAGAAATCTTGACTTTTCATTTTTAAGTAAGTAAGCATGATGCGCAATGAGATGTTTGTTTTAGTCTTAAGGTTTTTAGTCCTATACAACTTTTCTAAACATTTTCATTGTTAATACTTTGCAAAATAATTGCATGGAGTAGAAAATTATATTTAATTTATTATAATAATAGAAGGCATTAATATAAAAGTTTAGTATGACTATATGAAATTTTTTTTGCCTTACCAGTCGTAAAAGTGTAATTAAAAAAATTAAAATTGTAGAGAATTTTTCACCGTGTGAAATCGGGTGAAAAAATAGACTTGTTATTTTAGCATTTTTTAACATGAGAATCATTTAAGCCAAAGTACTTAAGAAAAATAGGAATACATGTATAATAGTGTGAAACAGGTTTCTAGATAATTACACATTTCTATAATCTTCCTATATTAGACTACAGAAATCTTGACTTTTCATTTTTAAGTAAGTAAGCATGATGCGCAATGAGATGTTTGTTTTCAATGTACTCAGTAATTTTTCCCCAAAATAAATTTTTCTTAGTTTCCAGCAAAAGTGTAAATAATTATTTTTGTTTCTAAGCTAAGTTTAAATATTTTTTTCCCTTCAAGATAAATGTAAATATATATTTTAAATTTTCACGGTAAGTTTTAAAAAGTTATTTTTATTTCCATGGTAAATGTAAATAGCTCTTTTTGTTTTCAAAGCAAGTGTAAATAGTTGTTTGTGTTTCCAAGATAAGTATAAACAGTTTTTTTCGAAGGTAAGTGTAAATTTTCTCTTTGTTGATTCGTATTTGCTTATTAGTGAACAGATTACGAAAGGGTTGTGTTTTTTATTATTATTTTTAATCGGTATAAAATTTTAAATGAACGAACATAGAATTTTGGCCACTTTTAAATTTGTTGTGAGGTAAAATCAAACGTTGTAAGATGCCACAAAGTGAGGAACCATGAAGCAGTTTTTAAATTAAATAAAGAACGTAAATAAATAATAGTATGAATAAATAACAGTTTGCGTGTTAGTGCAATTTGACGTAAAGAAATACGCAAAGTTCTCACTTGGATTGGATTGTTGATTGAAAACTGTTTCTGAAATCGTGCTTAAAGGCTCATGTTTTGTTTTTTTAACTCATGAAAAAAAATACTGAAATGTAGTTGCTCCATTAGTAGGCATTAGTAGTATAATGTATTTCAAAATTTTATTATTGCTTTCCATAAAAAAACTAATTTTGAGGTAATGGTTATGATTTAAATTTGTTAACCAGATGTATGAAGAATTGTTGCAATGCTTCCCAAGAAAATAGGCCAGAATTCAAAATTGTCTAAGTGTGCCCTACACTCCCTTAGTAAATAAACCAATTTAAACTTTTATTACGTCATTTTTGTTTTAAGACAAAATTAACTTTTATAAGTTTTTTTTTTTTATTTTTTAAATTCATTAAAATTTTAAGAACTAAAAAGTACATATTCAGTTTTACCATTTTTTCCATTTTTAATCACTCATTTCAGAAATGCTAGTTTTTTATAGTGTCTATCAGTGAATTTATTCAACTGTTTTAAAATTGTGTATACATTGAATTCTTAATAGGTGTAAATGCAGTATTAAATTATAATATTTTTTATGATTGTTTATTGTATTAAATTATAATAATTTTTACCTAATAAATGTAGAGTTATAAAATAAATATAGGAAGCGTAAAAAGTAACAAAATAAATTCTTTAATAGGAATTCACTTTTTTTTTCTCACAATAATAAAGTTTGTCGTGTCCGATATTGGATATCAACAGTAATTGTCTGGGTTAGCTAATTACGTTCTTCTAGAAAAACCTGAAATGTGGAAATACGATAAATAGTAATAGCTAATGTATTGCCTCACAATTAATACCATATTTTAAAGATTATAATTAATTGGTGCACTCCAAATTTTCTTTTAAAATAGTTGTGTTATAACACTAAGACAGAAACTAATGTGATTAAAATTACTAAAAATTAAAATCAATTTGGGAAAGTACTTTTAAAAATAAGTTTAAAAAGTATCGAGTTACGCTTTTCCAATTACAGGTAAATTAAAAAGTTACTAATGAAGATACATTGAGTAAAATAGCAATACATAAAATTTATGGAGTATTTGTAGATTAGATAATATTAATTTGAAAGACTTTTAAAAGAGCTAAAATTGAAAAATGTCATTGTTTAAAAAGTTCTGATGACATTCAAGATGAAATATTTTTTTTTTTTTTTTTTTTTTTTAATTAAATGCTACAATTTATTAATAATTACCGTTTCTATTTTGTATCAAATAAAGTAATACGAGATCAGTTAAATAAAAAAATGTTAATTAATCATTTACTTATATACTTACAAATTTTCAGCTTTGACTCTTACTGAACTAGATGTTATGTTTCGAATATTGTTGCTGTCAAAATCTCTGAAAAGAATTTTTTAAGAAAGTAGAATGAAGTCATAATGAGTACGTGAATTAAGTATTGTCTTATTTTTCAATAGTTAATGATAAGGAAATGTATTAATAAATACTAATGAAACATACAGCATTATAAATAAAAATGTAACATATTTACATAATATTAAATTAAATTTTACCAAAATACCGATAAATTTATTATATAGTTAGTTTTATAAAGTTATAGTTAATATTAGTTAAAAGTTATTACTTTTTTCCAATTTAGAATTCATTCAGAATTTATCGAGGTAAGATAGTTAAAAGATGATAATAATACTTTTTTTTATAATGTTTAAATTAAATGTTAAAGCAGATTGAATATTTTTATAACCGATGTGCATGTGGTTACTCACTATTGTAATGAATGATAATGATTTTTTTTTTTATAAAAAAAAAATAATTTAAAATTGCACAATTTTCTTTAAATATTCAGATATTTCTGTTTGCAGAAATATTTAAGTCATTAACTTAAATCTAACTTCAATAAAATGTGTTGCAAGATTTCGTGATTACCACTTATCAACATTACTAGAGATATTTAAATTGAAATATATGGTATTGTTCTACATATTTTTACAACTTAATACTTTTTTACTTTGGTAGTAATGTTCATACAAAATTTTCAATAATATATCAGTAGTAAGTTCAATAGTTAAAAAAAGTATCAAATTAATGATAAATTAAGGATTTTGAATGCACTGGATCATCATAGACAGTTTTTTTTTCCTTCTTTTTTTTTTTCTTCTTAATTTTTTCCCCCCTTTATACAGAATCGCATGATGAAACGATTGATCATATTTATATTCCCTTTATCTTCAAACAATGATATAAATTCTTATAATTTGCCCTGCTTTCTTATCATGGTTACTTAAAGCGTTTGAACTTTATTTATTAAGCATAAACATATTTATAACGAATATATAACATACGATTTTCCTGCTTGTATGTTTTCTTAATTTGAACTGGAATAAAATTTCCTGTCAAGTTCAGAGTACCTCACATGAACAGTGCATGCAAAAAGTAGATGTTTGAACAAATTAATAAAAATGATGATTTTTTAGTTTATCGTGAGTAAAAATGTGAACTTAATCATTTAAAAACAAAATCAATTTAGTATTGTAAATTATTATATCATTTCATACTATCCTCTAAATGATTAAATACAAGAATTTAGTAATCTAAATAATTATTGCTATTTAAATGGTAGTTTAGGATTGATTGAAAATCAATACCACAAGTTGAGTTCTGTAAAAGTGCATCCCTGTCTATAAAGATTAATGTGAATATTCATGCGAAAAACGATTTCTATATAAATAAACGCAATGTATTTTATTATTATTTTTGACGTTTAAATCACTCTTTTATTTATAGAATGCTGTCACTAGTGGTGTTCTTTTGAGAAAATAATCCATTTTTCACGGAGATTTCATGTGGCAGAAAACAGCAGTGATTTATCTTGTTTCAAAATAAATAGGCACATATTTTGTGTTAAAATTTTGTTTTGTAGAAATCTGTCGCTCAGAAATATAAAGCTTTGACTCTCGGTAAATCTAAAAAAAAAAAAATATCCTTCATTCTTGTTGACTATTCCTATTGTTGCATCCATTAATCCCAGTTCGCCTGTAAAAAAATGATCCTGAAAGTATTATGTATAATTTTTTGTTGGTATATTATCTCCATATTGAAGTACTAAACATGATGTTAACTGTTTGCAAATGAACGTATATAAGGACATTTTCCTGTTTCCATTCCATGTAAAAATACATTAATGAAAACATAGACCAAAATATTTAATTCTAAAATAAATGGTAGATCTTGGAGCTTCCTAAAAACTTATTTATAATGAACCATAAGAATTGAAGATAACCGGTTATATAAAATCAAAGTTGCGATGAAACTATATATTTCAACATATTTTTAGCCACTTTGTTATATTGTGTAAATGCCTTTTCTTATTACATCTCTCAAAATGACAGGAAATTGGCGCCACAAACACATCATCGAAACAAAAAGTTTTTCCGCTGGATCGATAAAACCGGACAAGCCCGGATGTGGGAAGAACGGTAGGTGGGAACTACATTAAGTCTTATCTTCAAGTTTATATCAAACAAAAAATGGCCAAAACACTGAAAGAAAATGATGATCCTTTTGATGTACCTATAATTACCGCTGGTTATCTGGAAGTCAGTTCCTACAACTGGGGGGCCAAGCGGTAATCGATGAAGGCGCAACTTAAGGAAGTGTATAATGAGGCAGGTTTATAAAGAAGGCTATTTTTTATTCTTCCATTAAAGTAACGCTTTTAAAAATGAAGTTGATGGTAGGTTTAAAAAGATAAATGTATAAATAAATGACCTGTAACAGCATTTGTAATGAATTGCCATTTCTACACTCGTTACACTTCAAACTAATCTGGTTAGATTTGCAAGCTGAACTTTGATATTTAATGCAATTATATTGGCATAAAATAGTATTAAAAATCGCATTAATTTAGTATTGTGAATTTTATTGAAGGTTTGGTGATTGAAAATGGAGATACTAGCAACCTATAATTTGTGATATTTTTTAACAAAAACCACGCATTGTGAGTTTGCTAAGAAGAAGAATTGCCATTGTTTTTTAAATTCCAATTCAATATGGCAATATGTATCCAAAATAAACATTTTTGGATAGAATTACTCTCAGAGTATTCTTCAGGTGAAAATTACAAGTACCACTTTTATTTGAAATTTAGTGTTTAAGCTCGGTATTCTTAATAAGACCAATAACAATTTTGCATTGATTGCGTGTTTGTTGAAGAGTTCAGCTAGGCTTGTATGAGTGAAATTTGAAGTCCATTCCTAACCATTAATAGCTTCTGTTTCAGATTTGTTACAGCAATTTTTCTTCAAGCTTTTGAATTTGGTATATACCACTTGTATGTTTTGTTTGTAGTTTTAGCTTCCATATATTAAATTGACAGAATAATTCAGAAATTATTATAATTTCTGAAACTGAAAAGAGAATTTTAAATTAGTTAATTCTTCTGTGATTTTCTAGCAGAAGTTATTTACTTAAATAGCTTTTAAGTAGACTGAAATATTTCATTATTAAATTTAAAAAAAAATTCTTCTACAATCTTGTATTTGAAACGATCTTGTATTCGTCAATATCTAATTTATAATAACATGCTACAGTTATTTACTGCTATTTGAAAAATATTAAAGTTTACCGAGTTATCATTAATACAGTATACCTGTAACAAATCAATAAAAATTAACCAAAAGTTATAATCAGAAAATTCACCTCGTTAGAATAATTTATTAAAGGCATAATGAACAATCACAGTAACATCAACTAAATTTTTTACTGAATAATGAATGATGCCCACCACTTATAAAACGAATAACATATGTTTCGTGATTGTCTGCTGAATTTGAGCACAAGGATGCATGAGTGTTACTTCAATGTATTAACTATTATGACATTTAGATTCTCGCAGTTGTTTACTATTAGTTTCATCAATCAGGAATGAACCATGATTTGTAAAACTCAGTTACAAAGCCTTCCTGTCACGTGAATGAACTACTGGAATTGTTTAATCAGTCGCAATGCACTACTGCTAAAAGGAATTGTTAAGCACCCCTGATGATTAAAGTGAAAGACGATGTTTACGCAATAAATGAGGCGAAACTTTGAGTTGATTGACGGTGGACATTTATTCAAGCATGGAAAGGTCAATCCATTATCAGAACCTTAATTTACTCAGATTAATACGCTATTTAAATAGTGCGATTGCGTTAAGTTCCGAAATGAAATGAGCATGGGAGTTAATGTTAGTATGGAGATAATTGAATTTTATTAGAAGATATTTTAGATTAGTGTTTAAATGCAGGTCTTGATATGTTTTTTTGTGAACTTATCTCTGCACTGTCATTTATATTCATTGCGGATTTTTTAGAAATTTGTTTAATTATGCTATCTTCTAAATAAGATCTTCAACTCAAATTATCAGAATGCAAACTTTGCCTTCCGATAATGTGAGTAAAAAATTTACAGACATTCAGTTGATAGTTTTTATCCACAAGTATAAGGGTCTGTATATTTCCTCAAAGGCAGATGCTTGAGATGTATTGCACAGAGATAATAGTAAAATTTAAATAACATATGAGTTATAAACTTAGCAGTAGTGTCACTTACATCATAGCTATTATGGTGGGGTCAGTCCGCAAAAGATTCATATTTGGAATAACTTCTAATCCAGAGTGAGCAATTTTCCTGAAAGTTACATAAAATGAAAAACTATTTTTTTTTATGAATTCTTATAAATGCATTAGAAAATAAACATATGCACATTTTAAGAAATATTTTTGGTATTTAGTTAATTTTGGAAAAATTTAAATGACGAATGGCAAGAATTTATATAGTTTATACTTTTCACCTATGTATTGTAACTTTAAGCACCATAAAAAATTTGTAAGCACCTTTAATCAAAGTTTTAAACTTATTGCAAGGTTTTTTTTTTCTTGTTTTTTTTCTTCTTTTCTGAACGTTGTTTAAGCATGAATTTGTGCAAAGACGGAAATTTAAATACATTCTTTCAAGAATACAATAAAACTTATGTACTTTCACATCATTTTGACTTTTAAGAATATAAGTTTAAATGTAAACGTGATGTAATTCAAATCTAAAAAATACACTTTATATTTCGTATTTATACGTGGCTTTAATTAGTTTTACAGGAAAATGTTGTATAATATTAATAATATAATGTAAAGACGAATATAACTACACATAAAAATTTACTGGTATGATCACCCATAACTACTGTTGGCAAGAGTAATCAGGTTGCACTGTTTGATCATAAAATAAGTTATTTAAACCAAATAATATTTGGGAGAATACACTCATTAATATTAACCATTTGTACTGGTCACCTATAGGAAAGAAAATGCTCATACTTTATTTTTATACTCATCAGAAATATAAGTTTATATTCCATTTATAGTTTGTCAGTTATGCTGTGCCACTCAAACAGCGTTCATGATTATTAGTTGTATGGTACTTCTCATTTTTTTTAAAGTTAATGTTAATAATATGTTTAATACTAACTAAATGTTTTTGAAAGTGTAGTTTGGAATACTTTCCAGAGATGCAGGATTACGAATTTAATGAACTTCAACTGAGATAATTAAAACTTTAATTATATTGCAATATTTTATTTCGTTAATACTTGGAGCTTAAAGAGTCGCTCTAAGGAACTCTCTTCCCTGTTCCTTTCATATAGGCTTAACACAAAATTTTCCTGTCCACAATATTTTTAAACATGTGAAAATTTTTAATAGTTATAACACATTATTATACCTAGTAAAAATGCAATAGTAGTTTAGTAAAAAATAGTAATAAAATCTCATTAACAAAATTTAAAGGGAAAATATTTATTGTTTTTTTTACTGTTAGTTCAAAAAAAAGTTTTAATAAGCTATCTTATAAAAACTTTTTAAAGTGTTACTAAATAACATCCACTGACTTTCCCTTCAAAATTTTTTAATAAGCTAATATTATTGTTTTTATATCTGATATAAAAGTTCATATGTTAAAAAAAAATTTCGGAGTATATTGTGTCTACAAAAAGGAAGCATTATGTCTATGAGACAGGTACTGGCTGATGATCCTTATTCTCGAGATCATTTAAGCGAGTTTAACTGATATACATATGTTATAGAAAACCCGGATGATTAAATTCTTTTTGATCATGCTCTGATTTTGCATTAGGTGTAAAATGAAGTGTCAATAGCTGTAAAAGAAAAAAAAAATCAGTAATATAAAAATATTTTAAAGAGTTTTTTTATTATACTGTAACAAATATATGTAAAAATTAGAGATTCACTCAATCTCTAATCTTATCATGTAAATCCAACACATTAAAAAAATCTGTCCTAACAAATTAAACAACATTTAAAGAATTTGAAATCAAGAAGAAAATAAATATTATTTAGAACGAGAAACTCACAGATCAAAGTATGATTTTGTGGAAATCTGAAGTAATAAAATTTGTTCTGATCATAAAGTCAGTTGGCCTTCTGCCATGGAAAAGAATCATTCTTAAATGACAAATGGATTGAAGAAAGTCGTATCGAGTTTCTTCTAGTAAATATGTCTTTGAAAAGCTGCTAAATCCACTTCATAGAACCACGTAATGGCTATGATATTGACTGCCCGATGGGAGCTTTGCCAAAACCAATAAATACCGATTGCTGGAGACAGAAAAGGGACATTTTCGAGAAGACATTTTTGGATAATATTCTGTCGCGCAAAATATCAACGCGTATTTTTTTTTTTTTAATTTTTTTTTTATAAATATTTTTTATGATGAATGGTCATTAATTTTTTTTATTGTAAATTTTAACTCAGCAGTCAGTTTAAACAGAGCATATTAGAACTAGAATTATATACTCATTCCTTCTACAGGGTGCTCTAAAATATTAAGAAATAGAAAATTACTTCTAATACAGCAAGTATTTGTGTTAGATATATTAATAAAAACATTCTAATTGATTACGAATTTTTCAGTAAGATGTACAATTTCGATGAATAAAAATGGATTTTTTTTATAAATATTCAATCAACATGTAAAAACACAATTTTTTAGAAATTTCTTCCATTATGTTAAAACCTTTAATCTGTATTTATAAGTTGTGTATATTATATGGCAATTTAATATTCATAAGTACGTAAAAATGCTTTTTGTGTTAATCATTGAAATATATTTAATGACAGTTCAGAAAAGTCCCAATCAGAACATTCGAGTAACCGAAACTGATGATATTTTGGCCAATAGTGGAACGAATATGTAAAGTTCTAAATATGTGTATAAAATAGTTATTTCTAGTGTAAAGAATTACTTTACAACATTTAAATTAAAACTATACATCTGTTAAATGTACAATAAAACATTTCCTTCAAATAATGTTGTAGATAAGTTTCATTCGCGTTTTGGTAGAATGCTCAAACCTGAGGAATTTTTTAATTTACAAAAATTAAATTAAAACTAACCCATACAGTTTTAGTAGTACACAGCATAGTTTTTACATACAAATTGATCTAAAAGTAACACCATAATAATTCATAAGCAATTGAAAGAAGTAAGATGGGATTTTAAAAGAAATGCTAAAAAAATCTGATTTTTTCCTTCACACAATGTAAAATTAGTTAGTTCTCTTTTGCTAATAACATATCTTAATGGTTTGGATTATCTTGTGCTGTTAAAATGCATAGTTAAATTAATTTGCTGCATTTCAGTCGTATTTTCTCGTAAGTAGTTTTAGCTATAATACAGAAATTAAAAGCTTTTTGTCTAATGTACCTACTAGGACATTCATGCAAAAATAAAAATTACCGAAAATATTTGTAATACAGAATGAATTGATATTCTAAAAATATTTTTAAATATTTTCTGAGGTGAAATAACCTTAGTGAAATTTAAAAAGTTTCCGCTCTGAATATTCAAGCAAACTACTTTAATACTTACAACATTTTAAAACTGGGAAAATGTCCTGCAAACACACCTTCAGTAATTTGCTTCAGTTTAGGAGCTCTAGAAATGTACCTATAAACATAAAATATTTTGAAAAATTATTAAAAAAAAAAAAGAAGATAAACATAGCTGAATTGATTCTGATTGATGTGCAGGCACTACGCTTTTTGCGTATTTTTAGAAAATGCCGAAAAAATAAAACTATTATGATGTAAATTAGATTAGCATTTACGTTATTGCTTACAAGTATTTCTTTTTTCTTTTGAATAAGTTATTATTTTTTACAATCTAAGTATTTTTCGTTAAGCATGATAAGTAGTAAGGATTTAGAATATTAATGCACCTTTTATGTTTCAGTGTTTTTAAATGTTATCAATTGAAGTGGAACTGACATTTCAAAATTCCCGCTTTTATTTAAAGTAATACATAGAGATAAAATTTTATCATCTAGTTTCACATCACTAATTTAGACCATAACAGAAGTTGGTTTGATCTTTTACCTTGTTCTTTTGAATATTTCCTGATAAAATAAATAGATTTTAGAGTGCAGTCTTAATGTCTTAATCTTTGAAACAGTCAGAGTGTTTATGTCAAACATTTACAAGTAGTGGTACAGTAGCAGAGGTGGGAATTAGGTAGAGAGGGACAAGAAACAATGTTGTCACTTCCTGTTATGTAGTTTTGGTGATTATGAAGGCTTAATCGTGTTAATCTTGCAGTTTTCCTTTCATTTTGGGCGGTTTTCTCCCTTACACATTAAGCAAAAATCCAAATATTGTATTGTTTTAATTGATATAAATAGAAAGAGAAAAGTATAATTGTATTAAGGTTGAGGTTTATAGTATATGCATAACGTGTTTTTTATTTGTTTTGAGGCATCTTTATATCAAAGCTGGCAGAATTTTTAAAAGTTCAATGGAATTCCTATAATATTATTCCGTCATTGGACTTAGCATTTAAAGAACGTAAGAATAACAAGTTTCATTATTTATTCGATGAGTGTTTACTGATTTATGGGATTACTTGTAAATTACATGTTAAATTTATAATAAAAGATCGTTTTTAGGCATAAGTTTTAACAATATAAAATATAGTTTACTAAATGGCAAACATAATTAAGTTTCAGCTTTTGTATTAAACATTTTTTTATTATTTATTATTAGTTAACTAATGAAACGAATTTTAAAATTTCATAAATCGAAGCATATGCAGCTCGTTTAGAAGAAGCTTCTCTTAAATAGAAGGCTCTTCAAATAGAAAATGTCTCTGTATATACTTGTACATAGTGTACTTATTTTTTTTTATAGTTAAATTTTTTAAATTTATTTATAAGCAGTGATATTAGAGACTCGATGTTGGCAATGACTGGGAATAAATTAAGAAATTTCACAATTATTCTGCGCTTCTTTGTCGCCAGATAGATTTCTTTGAAGCGTTCGGCAAAATTTACATGCTAGGATATAAATTGCGTCGGAAAATAGAATTTGAGTTGGAGATTTTTAGAGCTATTTTGAAAGCAGCTCAGCGCTTATTGGTGTAGAGTCTAAACAATCGCTGTGTTTAAGGCTGTTTGAACTAAAACTTCGTGCTTATCGAAGTTTGGAAGTGAGCTAGCTGTTTACAAGGATAGTTTGAAAAGTTTATTTTGTAAAACTGTGTCATCACTTCTAGAAAACTCTTAATATTGATACAGTCAAAACTAATTTTCAAACCTCATTTCATGTTTCCAAAAAAATTATTTTATCCCAAAATTCATTTTCGTGTTTTTCCTTATTCAGTAGTGAAACTTTAAATTTAGAATACATGAAGTATTTTAGATTGAATGCAGTGATAAAAGACATGGGTTTGTTGTGAAATTTTCGGAGATTTTACATAAAGTACTGGACGGTCCCTTTAGAAATAAATAATAATTTGAGACTTTAAAAATATCAAACATGTCAGATAATATTTTTTTTTATTAATTTAATACTAAATCTATTTTTCTGTACTGGGTATAAAATTTGTTTCATTTTTAGAGTTTTTCAATGCATGTTTTTGGATTAACTCATATTTGAAAATCAACTAATTACCAAAACTGCAATTAATTTTGGTACACGATTGTGAGGGATTTATTATAACCATGAAATGTATTTATTTACTATTTTTTTTCTTTCTGTAGAAAAATTTCAAATTTTTATTTATAATAAAAGTTTGAGAATAAATTGATGTTTTTATAGGTATTTAATTAACAATTCTTGAATTAGGGAGGTTTTTTTAATGATTTGTTATTGAGATAAAATTGATGTGTATTTAGGTACTTGAATACTAATTATTAAAAGGAATATTTTTATTGCAATTAAGCATACAAATTATATTAATTTTAGATAATTTAATAATAATTAATAAATTATGAAAGTTTTTTTTTAAATACATTTCTGCAATTTCAAAAATATTATGCATTGTTTCAACGTGTTTTTTTTTACTAGCTTAGTATAATTTCTCGTTTTCATTAAATTATTAATGAAACTGAAAGTAAAAAACGTAGTATTAACATACAATTTGGTTCTGGTTATTTTACTGATTTGGTGGCAAGATAATTCCGACCTTTTTCTACTCTCAGAAACTGGTTCAAACCGTTTACCTATGCTTTTCACTCCATTAACTAGCCTGAGCACAACATTGCTGATACGTTTATAAAACCATATTTACCAATATGTTTGGAATCATTCTATAACAATGCATAGTCAAGAAAGTCAAAGTACTTACAATGTTCGCAGTTTCGTGCACTCATTCAAAGCATTTGCTTCTATTTCTCTCAGATGCGGAACATCTTCTATGTGCCTGGAATATTGGTAAGATTTTTTTAATATGAATGATAAAAAATAAGAGCTCTACGAATACTTGCATGCTTTAAATAGAAGTAAAAAATATAGTTTTAATGAAAGTTTTTTTCTTTAAAGAATTTTCAGAAGTAAATAAATTCTCTTTGGAATAATTTAAGAACTCTATGAATACTTGCATGCTTTATGTAGAAATAAAAAATATAGTTGAATGAAAGTTTTTTAATTTTAAGAATTTTCAGAAGTAAATAAATCCTCTATGGAATAATTTAAGAACTCTATGAATACTTGCATGCTTTATGTAGAAATAAAACATATAGTTTTAATGAAAGTTTTCTTCTTTAAAGAATTTTCAGAAGTAAATAAATCCTTTATAGAATAATTTAAGAACTCTATGAATACTTGCATGCTTTATGTAGAAATAAAAAATATAGTTTTAATGAAAGTTTTCTCTTTTAAAGAATTTTCAAAAGTAAATAAATCCTCGATGGAATAATTTAAGAACTCTATGAATACTTGCATGCTTTATGTAGAAATAAAAAATATAGTTTTAATGAAAGTTTTTTCATTAAAAGAATGAATTTTCAGAAGTAAATAAATCCTCTATAGAATAATTTAAGAACTCTATGAATACTTGCATGCTTTATGTAGAAATAAAAAATATAGTTTTAATGAAAGTTTTCTCTTTTAAAGAATTTTCAGAAGTAATAATTAAAGAAGAAATAAATTCCTTATGGAGTAATTTAAGAACTCTATGAATACTTGCATTAATTATGTATATATAAAACTAAAGTAATTGTGGATATTTTTTTTAAATATAACATAACTTTATAAATTCCTGTTGCTGTTCAATATGTTTCAATACATCTTTTTAAAATTCAAGAACTTATACATTCATGCCTATTAAAATTAAATAGTAATTCATTTAGATTTAAGATTTAATTCTAAATTTTGGGTTATTTTCAGTACAACAGTTTTCAAAACTATGGTATAAAGTCACTTTTACATTTTCAAACAAAATAATAAATAAATTTTTAGAAAAAAAAAAAAAGAAAAAAAAAAAAAATTAAGACTCGATTGAATTATTACTCTCTATGCAAATTAAAGTTGTTTTTTTAACTATTTTTGAATTTTCATTGTTTTATTTATTTCTTGTTGATCCTTGATGTTTAACGATTGACAATTGATTCTGCAATTATGACCACATTTCATTTTAAATCATTAATTTACAGCGAAAACTGCAGCTAATGTAGAAAAAATGGAAACATAACGCAAATTGTGTTCGGTGTTGGCACTCATAATGCACAATTATAAGAAATATAGAAATTGAAGTAATTAAATTGATTTCACTTTGGTACGTTTAGGCACATCTACAGTTTAAACCCTTTAAAAAGACACCTTGATCTTAAAACCGGTCTTAATTAGTTAACAGTGAAGTTGTAGTAATTTTGCTGGCCGAAATGTGACTAAATGTCGGAAATACATATATATTTTATTGGATTTGCACTATTTTGAATAATTATGAATTTTAAAGTATACGTAAACATGCTTAACATTTCAATTCAATTTTATTTTTCAACTGTGCAGTTGAGAGTACTTTATTCAGAAACTTTTATATTTGTTGAAAAAAAATCTTTGAGATTTTAATTAAAGAATTAATTTTTTTTAAAGATGTTTTAAAGATTGATTTTATAAGAAATTAATATAAAAGAGAATAAAAAATTAATAAAAGCTTTTACTTAGAAGTTGGGTTTGAATAAACGAATTCGACGAATGGATAGGTTTCTGATTTATCAAATTGAGAATAATTTTCAAAGGAAAATAAAATTAATAAAACTACAAAAAAAAAAAAAAAAAAAAAAAAAAATCATATTTAAACAGTTACACTTAAACGAACTTTAGATTCATGGAAGTATAACTATTTAAATATGATTTTTTTTTTTTTTATTAAAGATTTTTTATTTCTTATAAGGTAACAAACATATTTATAATTAAAATAATTAAATAAGTATAAAACTAAAAATGATTCTGAATGAATTCTAACTTCGTTTTGGTTACTGTCTCGAAAGAAATATTGCGACTAAGATTCATGCAAGAAAACCAAATTATGTATTAATAATGCATTCAAAATACTCAGTTCCAGTTTTAAATTGAAACGTTTTTCGAAAATTACTTTTTCTTTACATTACTTTCGGTATGTTGGCATTTGTTTTTTAAAACTTCCATTCGAAAAGGAAATCAAAGTATTAAAGAAACTTTGGGTAATTGAGTGACAATTTCCTTTTTTTTTCACTCATTTCAGTAGCAAAACTTTTAAATAATTAAAAAAAAAAATCAAAACTAGCTATTAAATCTGCTCTAGACTATAAATTAAAATGTATCCTCTTTTGATTTTTTAATACATTAGCCAAATTAAAATAAGGAACCAATAAACTCTACAGAGTTAAATTTTTATCTAATTTTGAAATCTTAATGGACCATTTACACTATACTTGAAAGCAATTTAAGAAATGCATATTCGGAAATGCATTAATAAAACTCTTGCACATTCTCTGTCTGTAAGGAGAATCGTCCTCGCCAGATAATCACTATAGAAACAAGACTGGTTGATTGAGAATAAGGGAGATGCATTCTGGATATTGGCATCCAAAAAGGCTACAATACGGCAAATGTAGGTTTATTTCACGTGGATCCCATGTGAGAAATAGGGTTAGTATAGTTTTTATGGCAACAGGCAACACTAGATAAAATGGGGGAGCTATTCACGTGACAGACCAACTGTAATTAAATTAAACCTAACTCAATCTCCTAGAATTATGAATTTAATTGAATTTATTATGAATTTAAGTCAAATTAAGTTTTTTCGAAAAATAGAAGCATTACTCCTCCTTATAATTGCTTCTTCGATTTTACAATAAGTCAAAATACAAAACAAGAATGAGAGATGATCACTTTTGAGGGGGGATCGACATTTATATCATCAATATCGAATATGTTTGGAGAAACTATGAACACTTATAAAACTTCGTCAAGGACAAATATGTTTCAAATAAATAGCAATATTATGTTATTTTTTATTTTTGTTTGTTTTGTTAGTTTTAGAATTTGCTCAATCATTCTTTGAGGGGGTATAGAACACATAACTATACAATATTCAATTTAACAGGGATTATTATGAAGTTTTTTGAGTGAATGTATTTTGAATATTGAATTAGATAAATTATTTTATATTAAAACAACTCTTTATTATTTTTTTTCTTTCAAAATTTTGATGCTAATTATTTAATATTAAAAGTTGTTTTTAAGATAGAGTTCAAAATGTGATGTCTTTCAATTCCCAGATTTATCAATATTATCTTTTCAGTATAAAGATCTAAAGAATAGCCGTTAACTTAATTTTAAATGTATTTTATAAAATATTAAATGTAAATAAAAAATTCTTCATGTTTTCTGATTATTCAAAACTACTTTTATTCATCTGGTTTTAAAGAACAATGTTTTACAATAACAATTTACTATATCCTGATAAGTTCTCTAATGTGCTTATATGATTTTCAGTAGCCTTTAAGAACACGACAGAAAGTTTTTTCACTTAAAAAAATTATCCACTTTACAAGATTTGTCACAAACGTTTTTAGAACAATATCTTAGCATAATGTGTGTAACAAGGTTTGTGTGTAAATATTTAGGTAATTTAGTAATAAAAGTACTTTTTTTTTGTCATAATAACAAAGTATTCCTCGAATCAAAGCAAGCTAATTACTTGATTTACTAATTAGCTTTCAAAGATTAAGCAAGCTATTTACTAATAGTTAAGTAAGCTAATTATCTACTTAACTAACTAGCTTGTTTAGATTCCAAATTTTGTTAGATAGAAATTAAAAATACTTTTTAAATTCAATATTTTTTTTATCGTATCTTCTTAAAATTAGAATTTTTTTATGATATAGTATTTTTACTCTGTTGTAAATGGAAGTATTTAATACATCGTATGCATCATTTTTTATGCGAATCGTAACTCATACAAATAAAATTTAGATTTATAAAATAATACTTACAAATCTTCTAGAGAAGATGTGAAATTCCTTAAGGAATCATTCTTTAGTACTTCAAGTCCTATCGATATCAGAGTTCTGAAAAGTTGAAAGAAACGCAGTTACAATAAGTAATAACACTATTTCGTAACATACAGTTAACTAAAAAGTCGTTCTCGGAGGAAAATAATTATGATGCATTCAAGTTAAATTACCTTTTATTTGTTTTGATTAAAACAATTTTTTCAACAGGAAAGATATCCAACAAATGATCGGTTAAATGGAGATTCGGAAGCGATTACGGAAGAGTAAGTAAAAGCGAGCTTTTAATGATATTTGCAGCACCAAAAATTTGATAGAATGCATCATCACCGACATTAAATCTATCTGCCAAGTTTCAGGCCGATTGGATGACGGCAAGGGGGTTAATTGCACGCGTCTGCAGATTTCCTCCCTTTGACAAACATACCCCCAAACAAAATCGAATTTAATATAACGGATTTAAATAACCCATAAAAACAGAGTTTTTAAAAAATTCCTCATATACATTGTCAATGTTCACATTCCTTAACACAGCGCCGATATCAAAAACATTGCTATTACCAAAATGTGCTGAAAACTGCGTCTCAAAATTTATTTACTAAAAGTGAACGTGAATTTATGCTCTCATATCCAAATATCATTTATTTATTCTGATTAAAATAATTTTATTATTTATTTCTACAATGATCGGTTCAATGCTTTTTTAATGCGCTTGAATGACCGTTAGTTGCTTTATTAGTATTCCGTAAAAGGGACCTTTTAGTGAGAGTTACATCCCCAAAATTTTATAGAATGCATTGTCATCGACATCAAACATATATGCCTGTCGTGTAAAAATTCCCTTTTAAAAATTATCTGATAAAACTTGTATTGAACAATTTAATATCATATTAATAACAATAAATTATATACTTGCAAAAGATAGTAAAAGCATGAATATGATAGACGTAAATAAAAACGAAATAATTTGAACTAATACGCTTAATTTAAAAGTTCTATGCCTTAAGTTACCGGACTATTTAAGCAATAATTGTGTTTTCAATGCTTTTTTTTTATTGAAAGAGAAAATTTCCAATTTATTTGAGCTAAATTCCTCTGCTGATTGTTGTCACATTGAGTAGATCTTTTATTTTTATTACTCACGCATCCTGCAGCTGTCACTTTTCCAACAACATTATACGAGATGTAGAAAATTATCTGTCACTAGATGAGCTTATTCTTTTTCTGCATTGCAGACGATCCTCATTCAAGGGATTAGGGGTAATTTCCTTGACACTTTTCTTTTCTTGGTGGGGCACAGTGATGGTACACTGAAACTAAATCTGAAGTAAAACCCGTTCAAGGCTAATGATTTAGATCGGTTCCAATTTTCTGGTCAAAAAACATAATTTATACAATCTAGATTTAAGTTTATATGATATAGTTTAATTTTTATTCTTAGCATGAGGTTAGAACACTGTTCTAAAATACCACTGATTCATTGAAAACTCCTCAGAATTACCTATAAAACCATGTCAATAAATCATTCGGGGAGTATGTAAACGATTTACAATAAGGAAGATATCTATCTCTATTACAGATCTATATCAAAAGGGTGTCTAAAGTAAAATTGATTTGGAAAACACAGGGGAAGGAATAAGCCTGTGATGTGCGACGGTAAATATATTAATATAATTGAAACATTTTCGAGACCCTTATTTTGAAAATCCTGTATATTGCAGATCTTTATCGATATTTCAGATCAATCACAGATCCACATATTTAACTATATTTCCTATCTATATTGTAGAAAACATTGCAGAAATTCTTAGGTGTATGGCATTTTATCCCGAAGTAGGGTGTTTACGACACACACACACACACACACACACACACACACACACACACACACACACACACACACACACACACACACACACACACACACACACACACACACACACACACATGAAATACGAATTTCCAAGATTTTCCTTTCGTGCTTGAAAAATCTTGGTAGTGTGAAGAGTTTCTTGAAGGTATTTATTAAAGCATTTTTTCTATATCTATTGCCAAGTCATAATGATTTTTTTTTCTTAAATCCAATCCTTTAAATAGCGTTATAAGCTCTGCGGTTTTATTAATAAACAAATGTTACTTCAGTCATAAACGATTTTTAAAATAAGCAAAATTCCTATTTTGTCCTGATAGATACCTACGACCTTGTGATATGGGTCCCAATTCTTTAAGACAATCCATATTCTTCAAGACTATATCTTGTTTCATTCTCTTTTATAAATAGTGTAAAACATTACCGAAAATTTAGATGTCTGGCATTATTTCGCAAGTAAATAATTACTGTATGTAAAATATCACTAGGCAGTGAACATCCAAATTTCTCCTTTAGTGTTTTAGAAAATACTAAAGAATGTTTTCTAGAAAGTTTTATGACACACATTTTTTTTATTTTTTCTCTCTATTGTTAAAAAAGTAAATGAGCGAGTGTTAACTTTGGAAAAACATTAGCTTAAAAAACCATTTCGTAAGTGAGCCCAATTATCATATTTACGAGACAGTTCTTAAGATAACACTTTTTCCGCATTTTTCTAAGTTCTTTCAGCTAAATATTGTAGTAGGACTACAGATACAACATATGATTTATGAAAAAACTAAATCTTAACGTGTACATATGTTATTGTATTTAAAATCAATTTGTCTCTAAAGTGTAACTCTGTCTCTAGTAAATCTGGGGAAAGTTGTATTTATGATTTTCAGGCGTCAGTGCTACCCGAGTATTATTCTGCAGAAGAACATCGTTAGACCAAGATCTGAGTGAAAAAGGATATCCGCGGGAGGTCTTTTAAGGAGAATTGTGTCTCAAATGGGCTACACTCCGACCAGGAAGTTAGACAAAGAACGTGAGACAGTCACGACATCCACTCTCACTGTTTCATCTCATTAAAAAAAAAGATACCGAGCAGAGCATCCTCCCGTGTAGGCTTGATCGCAAAACTTCTTGCATGTTAGAGGCTCATTTTGCCTCCTGTCGTGAGTGGAGCTTTACATTTTAGTGTTTATTAAAAGGGAGGGGGGGGGGGAGAGAAGAGAGGGGGGAAAAAAAAACATCAAGAAATTATAAGACCGTTTCTTCATTATTGGGTACACGGGCAACTAAGGGCCACATATTTTTATAATGTGTTTTTAGGTTTACATTATTCTGTTTTTTACTTAGAAAAGGATTTCAGAAAGCCATTTTTCTAATATTTAGAATAAAGCACATTATATGATTAGTTACTATATTTTTAAGTGGCGATTGGCAGTAACTTGACTTCTGACTTGACACACATGAGCAATTTTTTAAGTGTTTTATTGTTTAGTAAATATATTCATTGGAAGGAAATTTGCTTCTCCATTTTTGTAAACAGTGTTGGCATTGCTTCTTAAACATTATTAAAAAAAAAAAAAAAAAAAAGCGTATACTTTTAAAAATATTTACCAACTCCAAATCTTGGGTAATTGGGTTAAATGTACTAAAAAAACTTTTGACAAATTGCATTTTAGCCTTATAAAATATTTTTCCGAAACTGCAATTTTTCGGCTTAATTTTCTTATATATTATATAGCTTTGGAAACAATAGATTCAGTACTTGATTTTTTATGAGCAACAATTGCTTTTGACGATTTCATCGTGATCCTTTTCACTCCTTTATTACTTGGAGTATACAAAGTCAGTAACACAAATCCTATCATGTGTTCTTAAACATTTGCTCTGAAATACCAGACATGGAATCTGTTATCCTGACCTTCAAAGTTTCAAAACTCTAATAACGAAAGAACAGAGTATTTTCTTTACCAAAAGATCTGTCGATCTATTGCTTTGCATCTTGCAAAATGAACTTATGCAACTTTATTATACGACTGTTCGGATGATGCGTTATTTACGCATAAATGAATTTTGCATCATACGCTTGTATAAATACGAGTCCACTGAACAGTTGAACCAGATCAACCTTGAATATGTATATATGTGTATAAGAAAATCACAATGACCTTGAAGCTGATAAATTTCAAATTAGAAAATCCATAAAGGATATTCATATACTGTTAATGCTGACTTTATATCTCGATTTCAGAGTGTTAACTACTTACTCATGAAACTTACTAAAATATATTTTTTTATTTAATGCTATATTTTCTTCCTTGGAAAATTATAGATAAAAATCCAGTCTTAAGAAGTCTAAAAAATTAAGCAGACATTTAGAATCAATATGTTTTTATAATTGTTAAGCTTGTGAATTAAAAAGTTATTCAATTAACAATTCGAATTTAAAAAGGTTCAAAAGTTATAATTCAATCAATTTCCAAAAAATAACGCATTAATTATGATAAAAGATATAGTTTTAATTCGGAAATAATTAATTTTTAGTAAAGATGTAAAAAATATGAAAATTTTTGATTGGCAGGCAGTAATTGATTTGTTATTTTGTAAATGGGCTATTATTAATTTAATTAAAAGGCTATTAAACTAATTAATTTATCACTAAATTGATTAATTCATTAAAGTAATACAATTTATACTCAATTGAATAGTTCTTTTTAAATACTTTGGCTTAAGTTATTTAATTAAGTAGTTTGACAAAAATTTTGCTTTAGCTCTAACAATTCAAATAATAAGAAAATATTATATTGATTAAGTACTAACGTTTGAACTTCGCTACTTTTCTTATACATGCGTTAGAAAAATTCATCGGACTAGCTTATAGGGAATTATATGAAAAAATGTACAATGATTAAATTACAGATAATTATAAAATACAATGACACGTCAAGCTATAATATTTACCAGATACATAAAGCAACATTGTGTTTCAAACGAATTGGGACACAATGTAATGTTACGCCATCAATTAGTCTCGTTAACAGCCGAATAATCCCTAACTCAATTTTTATAAATTACGTAAAGCATGCTAATTATTCATTTAGTAAAAGGTGTTTAAGGTTTACTTTCACAAAAGACTTATTTACGTAATAGAATGGGCTTCGTTTCAAAGTTCTCGAT
Source organism: Linyphia triangularis (assembly GCA_963978545.1). Lineage (NCBI taxonomy): Eukaryota > Metazoa > Arthropoda > Arachnida > Araneae > Linyphiidae > Linyphia > Linyphia triangularis. The sequence goes on along the minus strand of OZ021725.1, from coordinate 75,292,289 downwards.
TATTCTATTAACCAAATAATAATTTAGTTCAAAGTGATCTGAAAGTGCTTTCAAAGTGTATTTTGGGAAAATTACTGATGAATATTCCAGACTTTCTAATTAGTGATTAAAATGGTGGCATTGTTGCTATCAGAGAGAAAAGGTGAAACTCCTTCACATCATATTTAAAGGCGTTGATTGTGAAAAGTGGTGATTGCATTAGTTTAATTTTAAATCTACGAGTATCTTCCTATACTGTTACATATAATTAATTGTATGTATGTATTTCAGTTTTTTTAAGGTGGTAAATTTTTATTGAAAGTTTTTTATTATAATTTGCAGTTAATTTTCTTAAGGTGTACGTATACCCTGCAATTCACGAAAATCGATAAGAATATTAATTTTTTTGTTATTATATCATAATATTTTCTGATACTTTAGATTTCAAACAATACTAAACTTTTGAAAATATCCTTAATAGTTTTTAAGTTACAATCAATTATAGGTAGGTATTTCCTCTGTTAGATACCACGTTTTTAAAACTTTAAACTTGTTTTCTGACGCACTGTATTTTGATTATATCATGCTATTTTCAAACAATGATAATTCGACAACAAAATGCTCAATTATAATTTTTTTTTATATCAGAGTAATCTACATAATATTCTAGATGTTTTGAAACTCAATTATATAAAATTGGTTGAGAAAGACTTTTTAGGGATTTTTAAATCTTAGGATTCATTGAAAATATTGATTTTTTTTTCATGTTTTCACTCAAAATAAAGTGTAAAAAAAAAAAAAAAAAAAAAAAAAAAAACCTATTCTATATAAGAGACTTAATTGAGATTCAAAACATTTAGAATAATATTTCGAATGGTTTCCAAGTAGAATTGCGTTTCTAAGTAAATTAAATTAAAATTTGATTTATCATTGTTTGAAAAAGGTACTAATTATCTAATTAAAGGATAATTAACAAATTAACAATTACCGAAATTTGAATCTTTTTTTATGAAATGATTTTAATCATATACTTTCTAACTAATGTAAAAAAGAATTGGATTTTAAACACAGAATTAAAAAAAAAAATGTTCTAGGGTATACATACACCTTAAGTAATACACGTCTCTTTCGAGTGAACTCCTAAAGCTCTTCTGACATAAATTATACTTAATACAATTAAAATAGATCTTTAGACTAAGAAATGAACTTAAGAAACTAGTATACCGGTATTAAGTTTTTTTTTAAAGAAATACAAACATTTGTTTAATTGATTTGTTCAACCAATTCCGAAATTGTTTCAATATTCGTTTGGCATGAGTTATTATCAGGAATCAATTCCAAACCCTTACATTTTCGTTGCATTAACCTCTTGTAGGCTTGCATTCAGAAGCTTAATAAAGGGTTTTTAAAAGTTGACTATATATTTATTTACTTTCTGGGTTTGCCACAATGAATAAAAAAAAAAAAAAAATAAAAAAAAAAAAAAAAAAACGTTTGGAGAGGTTCGTAGCAGCTACGAACATTAACCAAATGAGCCATTACTTAAGTTGGACCTGGTAGCTTTGACGGTAACATCGGCAACGTTAAGGAAGAAGAATTCTAAACAACTGAAAAGGAAACAGCTGTTTTCAATTGCATTTGTTTTCTCCTAAATTCCACATATTTTTTGAAGAATTTCCCTCAGCTTTGTCCAATTGTACTACTATCACGAAATTTATCATCTAGTGTATTTAAGGATAGAGTTCTGATCCTATGAAAACTCATGCAAGCAGGGCGAGAATATATATGCAGTGAAAATCGGAAATCAGCCAAAACCTGGATTAACTAGTGAAAAAGCGTTTCAACTAGAGAGCTTCGTTAGAACGGGCTTTAACTGAAATAAATCAGTTAAAATGCGATTTTACGACAGCGATTAGTTAGAAAGCGTTTTTCTATTTAATTCGGGTTTTTATTGTAACATATAACCTTCAGCAATCATTTTTTTTTATTCAAGTATTATTATTCTTTTATATAATCGAAACACTTGTAGTCATTTATTATTAGATATTAAAATATGTGGAGTTTTCATCCAAAATTGACGAGATCCATTTTAAAAAAACTACTGAAATATATCGACATTTAATTACACACTTTAACAAATGTAGAAATGTATCTTAAAATGTTATTGGATGTTGCCACATGTCGATCATATGATATTTACAGATAAATAGTACCCATTAGAGAGTGAGTTGGAAGATACTAGTAATTTTGAACAGTTCCTTCTAGAATGGATACAGACCATTTCAAAAGTAAGCTTCTCATATATTTGTTTTCGGCAATATATGAACGCCTTCCTTCTATAAAATACCTAGGAATTTTACAGAATATCAATGTTTTTAGGCAAAGTGTGGAATATGAGAATAATTATATACTTTTCGAAGGCATTGCTTATAATACCTAGGCAATCTATAAAATGACAAATAGCTATTGAAGGCAAAATATGAAAATATGTCATGATAAGGCTATTATTTAAAAGAAGTGCATTTCTAATACACGTCTTTAAAAACACAAGTGTTACTTTAAAAAAAATAATAAAAGATTAAAACTAAGATTTTTATTTAATTTTTATTTTTTGCAGCATTAACTCGAACTTTGAAAAGTTTATCTTCGAATCGCCATTGCATATCTATTAACAATGACTCCTTCTGTAACACTACATTTTGCTGTTAAATTTTCATGCAGCATAATATAAAGCTAATTTTTTTAAAAAAGAAATAAATTAAAATGGCGTATTTTGACAGTCTTGAACAAAGCGCAAATTGAAAATGGCAAATTCTGAGCCTGAGGCGAGCTTTAAAAGTTGCATGTCTTGACGCGTGATATTCGAAACAAATTGAAAATTGCACTTTGTTTTTCATTTTGCATTCTCATATGCCTAAGTATTAATGTAATGTAATTTATACTAAACCCCTAATTACGGTTGGTAACAAAATTTGCCAATCAACATTATAGTTTTTTGCTTTGCTAACAAATTTAAATTTTACACTTAGTGTTTTTTAAAAATCATACAAATAATTTTCCAAAAAATCAGAAAAATTCCAAATATACTTTAAATGATCTGAGTGAACGAGGTATAGGATAAAAAGTCATTGTTTTAAACTATATCATGTTCGTCTTTAATGTGTTAAATATTTAGGTATTTCATAAAATTACGGATTTTGCTCATTGCTGGTAATATATAACAAATTAAATACATTTTTTTCTATTCCATGAATAACAACACTTCATCCTTTTTTTGGACTGAAATCCCAATAAATATTTCAGCCTATTCATGAAACCCAACCAAAACCCCCTCTTGTGTTTTTAACATACGATAAAAATACATACCAAGTTTATACTGATGGTAAGTTTCTGTCACAATGAAAAGTTCCATCACAACTGTTCACCGAGCAAGAATAGAAAGTTCTAGATTTAAAAGATTCCCCCGAGATTTGTGCCCTTCAGGTGACACGAAGAAACTTCTTAAGTTCACAGCCGCGGGACATATCTGATGAGTAATAAACTACACATCCTTATATTGAGATGATAAAGAGAGGGTCTACCATCGACGTCTCTTTATTTAAATAGAGAGAGAGCGATATATTTTTAAATGTTTAGAAAGAGAACTCCATCGAAATTGTTTTACTTTCCCCGGGGAAAGGCGGAGATTGGGATTGGATTTTAATGTTTTGTGGGATTGATTAGTCAGCGACAACCTTGATGCATAGGGGATCTGATAGGAAGTTCATTACACGGTCCTTTTATAAGCGAGTCACAAAGTTAAGTGATGACAAGACACTTAGTAAAAATTTTTAGAAATTGTGAGTTATAAACAGTGTGACTATATTAAATAAAACTTACTATGTTTAGACTAGACCGAGGTTGTAAGAAATCAACAGATTTTCATAAAAATGTGTATGTATACTACTGATTCCATAAGAAAATGTTTTCTAAAAACCTGTTTATATATATATAAAAAAATATTTAAATATATAGTCAAAATATTTAAAAATATTGCTTCAAGAAAAACAATTATATAATCGATAATATAAGCTTCATTGAATTGTTTCTTTTTGTCTCTAAACCTTCTTTCTCAAAACTTTCCCACCAATGTTTCTCCTAATAAGTTAACTTCCATTTAAGTCCTAAAAGTGCCTCATTATCGTCTGATAGCGAAAGATTTTAACTGCTTTTAGTTACCATTTTTTTTTATTAGATTAAATAGCATTTATACGGAATTTTATAAAGATGTATTAATCAGAAAAGGCTCTAGACAGCTTTAATCATGTATAGTTTAATTATGGCTAACCTGTAAATGTTCGAAGATTCAGCCTTATAAATTGGCCAGATATTTAGATTTGACTATATCCTGAAACATGTAATAATTTACCTGAACAAATGCTTAATATTGGCAGATTAACTGTAGAAATTCATAGTCTGACTTTTGTTAACATAAGACAACGTCTTATACAGTTGAAGCATATGCGCAAAATATTGTTCATTTATAAAATAACTCATCACTTTGGAGTAACTAAGTTTTCTAGTTTTGACGTAAAAAAATATTTTAGATTGCTAAAATGTTGTTTCTGATCTCAATTGGAAGTTCAATATAGTTAAATATTGGTATTGGTAAAAAATTGGCCATGGATAGATGTATTGTCTTATTATTAAAGGCAATTGTATTTCTCTATGATGGGAATGTTAATTAGACGAGTTTCATCTATATTTTTCTTGGAAATTATACTGACTATATACAAAGTTTTTGTTATGTATTACTTAACTGTATTTTTAAAACAGAAGTGAGATTTTGTTAATTTTTCAAAATTGTTAGTGTTGGAGTTTTTTACTATCAAACTAAACAAAGGTAATTGAAAATCAACTAACATCTCAATTCAAAAGAATAAACAATGATTGTCAAATACACTGAAAACGGTTTTCTATTTCAATTATTTTCAGAGAAAATGTTTCTTGAAGTACGTAGAATTTACATTACGAGTATCAAAGGCTCCCCCTAGTGCAGCTTGGTCTGGTAAACTCAAATATACATATTTTATTTGAATGATCTTTGGTAGAAACATTTTGGGAAATGGACTTTTTGCCTTAGAAAAGTGGATAGTTTCATAACACCTAACAATCAACATTCCAGATGACACAAAACCATTATTGTGTCTACTCCTATTGTAAAATCACAGTCTGTAAAACGCAAGGACGGAACCCTAAGACATTTAAAAAAAAACCTGCTTTTATATACCTCATATCCACAGGTTAATTACCAGTAAGTGAGTTTAGTATCATACCACGTATTTAAAAATTAAAATTTGGTTATACCGTTTGTTTTATAAGACACAAAACTGACGACATAGAAATAGTTGTTTCCAAAACTTATTTCATATTTGCCTTTTCAAACATTGTTCTTCATCCACCAACTTATACAATTATTTAGTATTAGGTAATAAAGAATTAGAAATAATTTAAAATTTAAAAATATATAAATAAAAAACCAATTTTATGCCATAAGATGCAAGAGTAGCATTGTAAGATTTTAAGTATTTAGAACTTAATTTTAAGTGGTAAGAAACTCATGTGACCAAGATTAAATTTGTAAACATTTAATTTATTTTTGCTATTCGTTGAAACATAAAATTTTTGGTAGTTTTTATAGAACATTATTTTGAAATACTTATGAATCTAGTTTAATAGGACAATGTTATAATTCCATTATTATTTCACTTCTTTATATGCAATGAAATAAAAGAAATCATGAGAAAATTTCATTTTCTATTAAGTAAAATATAAAATAAGAAAAAGCAAAAGTTAATTATCTATGAAAGTCAACAAATTGGGACTTAATGGAAAATTATGCATCCAGCAAATAACTAGTGTTGTTTTCGAAAAGTAATGTTATCTTTTCTCATACTCTCTTTATTATCCAACTTTTTCATCTTTTAAATATTATCTAAGAACTCATTATTTTATGTAGAAAAAACAATCCATTGTTTCTGTTTTTACAGCCTTATTTTATTGAAAAAGGACTTTTCTTAACTCAATGGTGTTGATCAATCATCAGATATAGTAAAAAAAAATCTATGGAACCTGAACACTTAATTTATTTCACAATAAAAAGTTATGTAATAATTTTTTACGCGATTTGAACTATGCGATACATCTGATTTGAAATATTATTTTTCCGACATTTTATGGGTTCTTTGTCGCAACCATTATACTTCAGTAAAACTTGTAGTGTCATAGAACGGAGGGATAAATCCTTAATATTAACTTCGATTTTCTCTGTGTGTTTATGGTCGGCAAATCTTTGGAGGCCAAATTAACCCACTTACCCTCATCCAATCTATTTAAAACTTCTTGATAGGTAGACTGATTGTCAATGAAATGCATTCTATAAAGTTTTGAGGGATGCCACTAAAATGCTGCTTCTACACATATTTCTATTATCCCACCAGAGGACTATTTAATCCACTTTCCATCATCCAATTGAGACGAAATTTTGCTAATAGGCTCATTGTCGATGACAAGAGTCTATCTGCCAAACGAGTTTATCTATCCGTGTCAATGACTAACTTCTTTTCTTGTTTTAGCGTCAAGAAAGAAAGTTAGTTAATATCAAGGAATCCATGGTTTTCTTCATAGTGATAAAACACTTTAAAACTTGGTCTGAGCTCAAAATCATTTGAATAAATTTCATTTGCACATAATAGTAATGTCCATAAAGGATTTATCATGAAAAGTTTTATTTTATTTTTAATTTTTGTAACATGATAAAAGGAAAATTATCTCTAGCCTTGTAATAACTCTCTTCTTAAATAGTCGACAACTAACTAAACATAATTAAACAAATATTCAAATTTATTAGTGAACTAAGCTCATGTATAAAACACAGAGAACTTTCATTCATATATAAAACAAATGCAACTTGGAAAGTTATTTTTTCTAGATAGCTATAACAACATCACAGACAGAATAAAAATGCCCTTTTAAACAGGTTGGATTTTTCCTTCTCTTTTTGCCGTTTGGGTTGCAGGGGGTTAGCACCAGAAAAATCGTCATCTTTTCGATTAAAGGGAAGGCACTTAAAGTAAATTAAAGCTGCTTAGGCAATTAAGGAAAGTTTTTTCTTGGGTCGATATGAGATATTTTCTTCAGTAAGAGACTTCTGCAGTTGTTTAACAGGTTTTCATCTGACGGAGTCTACGAAAATGAAATTACACCACAGAATTTAGAGTTCCTTTCTTCTGAATTTCTATGTGGGTTGTTTATTTTGCCGCAAACGTTGTTGACTAGATTCCAGTGGAATTATAAAAAGTTTATGTGATGGTAGATAGGAATTTTCGTGCGATTTTCCAGCATTTCACTCCGAAATTTAAAAACAACTGTGTTTAGGAAAGTTTTAGGTTCTTTTAATTAAGTTAGTTAGCAAACTATTTAAGATGTTTTGAAAAAAGTAAGCACATGAATAATAATAATAATAAAATAATGCATCTTGTGCAAAATCTATGGCGTTAACATAGGTACATATATTTTTATCTATTGGATTAATGATACAAAAATTAAAAAAATTAGTTTTTAATGTTAATAACACATTTATGGTTAATATGTATTTTTATATCATGTCCTGTGTGCATTGTTTCCCCCTAAGGATTAGGATTAAGATTTCAATTGAGAAACCAATCTACACCAACGTATATTATTACATTAGATGTCCGAAAAAAAAAACAATTAAAAGCTTCGGAATTTCCAAGATAAGATAAATTTATTTACTTTTTAATGAATATGTAGAAAATAAACTGTCCATATAAAATAAATTTTATCTTAATAAATGCTTTAACCAACAAAAAGTTATATTTTGTTTTTATTTCTTTTAAAATAAAAATCAACTTTCGAAAGATGTGCTAGTATACGTAACTATATAGTCAATTGAATCAGGTTACAGAGCTTGTTTCTTACAAGGTTTTAAATTCGAAATACAATCACAGCAAATGGTTTGCTGTGTGTAATGGTCCATTTTTTTCTTCATATTTTTCGAAGGTGTGTAAAAATCTCAGCTTTGATTTTTGTAAATTTACTGGTTAAATACACACAGTAATTTTGTTCAAAAGTATAAGCAGAGAAAAAGTTAAGGAAAGCTTTTGATACTAAGAATGTACATCGGTAACCAGGAATTTATAAAGAGAAATTTTAAGTCCGCTAAATTTTTTTTAGACTTGGTTACAAAGTTTTGGTATTGCTAAATTAAATGCATGACTATGCAAATCATTTATACACCATTCTGTGTTTTATCATTTGATGTTATATTTCACAAAACAAATAATTGAATTTCTTAATTTAAATATCAAAATAGCAGAGGAAATTTTGGTAGTTTGAATTCACGATGAATAGGAGAAATTTGATCTTCGTTAACTACTAATATACTCTATTTCTCTTAAATTGGAAGATAAATGATTTTTTTAAACTAGTAATTGAAAGTGTTTCCAATTTGGTTTTGGATTAAGCCTTTTCTTCTGAATAGCTTTTATTAATATTTACAATTTCTTTTCAGATTTACTTGAAATTATCTGATTACATTTTTAAAATATCCATTAAATTATTCTAAAAGTACTTTGAATATCAAATTCAATAACATTGAGTGTCAAATGTCTGAGAAAAAACGTATTGTAGACAGTATAAAACAAATTCCAATAAAATATAAATTCCTTTTGGGCAGTGATATTTTGTACAGCATTTCCTAAATATGTTTTAAGAAAAACTTTTTATAGGTTGTTATGAATTGATTAATCGCAGGAGTTTTTTTGGGAATTTCATCTCAATTCTCATTAGACGAAAAGTTAAATGTAAATGACTATCTGATTAAATTTCGATTTAATTCAATTGAAACTAATGAGAGGTTTCACCTGACATATGCAGTTATTATGCAGTCCGTTAAATTTTTTAAATTCTATATATTTTTTCCAAGAATTTTAAACTAAATTTCTTAAAGCCTTGTATGTATTCTTCCAACTTTCGGAAATTAAAACCAATAAAAACATAATTTTTTTTAATATATTAATTAAATATTTAATTTTAAATTTATAATAAATATTTAAATATTTAATATTAAATGTAATATTTAATGTTAAATTTAATATTTAATATTAAATTTAATATTTAAAAATATTTATGATTTGAATTCATTGTGGTATTCAGAATTGATGAATTTATTTTATTAATTTATGTTTCATTCTCCATCTATGTTAAAATTTAATGCATGAAAAAGTTTTACCTAAACAAACTTGGTGCAGCCTAAAATCTTTACCTGAATTTTCAAGCGGAATTTCTCTAGGGAAACTTTATATTTTGGAAATATCTGCATAAAATCAAGAGTAGCTCAAACACTAACATAGTAAGAAATGCAACCAAAAGTCAAATGCATCTTCTCCGAAGCATTTCCATAAGAAATTGAAAAAAAAAAAAAAAAAAAAAAAGCAAGAGGAATAAGAGATGGAGCCCTTACAAACTTTACCCTTCAATTTAGAAATACCCACAGGATGTGGATTAGATTCTTTTCGATAGATTGCAGACTCCAGACAAATTTTTTGATGGCATGTGGTGGAATTATTAGAAACCTTATTAATATTATTTTTAAAGCACCTTTTGTTTTAATAGAGATGCTTTTATATATTTATTTGAATGAAAATTATAAGAATTTAAAGATTTGCAATGATATTTTAAAAACAATGTTAGTGCTGTCGGAGTGAAGTTTAAGTCGAAGTCTGGGCTTTGATGGAAAAAAAAAAGTGTAAACCTCTTATCTCATCAGATGCTTTTTTTTAAATTAAAAGAAAAGGGAATAGTTTTTCTACTCTCTTATTTTGTTTTTATGAAAGAATAAAAAAAAAATGGTACTCTAGGATAAATTGGAAGCATTTTTGCCCAAAAAGTTTAGAAAAAAGTTCATTGTAGTTCTTATTTAACTATTGTTTCTACTTTACATTTAAATCTATCACCTATAGACTAATTATTTTCTTGCAAAACAAAGGTACTTAATTTAAAACCTAAACCAATACAGCTTAGTATAAGATAAGGAATTTTATATAATTGAAAAAAAATTTCTTTAGAATAAAAATTCTTCATTGTTCGATCTGAATTCATTTTATTGTTGGTAGGAAATGAATGATCAATATAGTCAAATGCGCCTCTAAATTTTTAACCAGGTCCAATGAGAAGTTTGACACCTGAAGAAGCACATCACTCTGCATCTACACCATACAAAATCACATTTATTCTTAATATAAAAAGTTAAAATCAAATTAAAGATGTTTTAATTTAATAATTCTATTTCGAAGAAAGATTTACTTTTTCATAAGTTTTCTGAGAATAAAAAAAGGGCCCAGTTATTAAGTGAAATATTTCGAACAAGCAAAATATTTAATTTTTTTTTTTTTTTTTTTTTTTTTTTTTATGCATCAATAAAATTAACTCAAATTCTGTTAAAATTTGTGTGCATGAGTTTTTAACTAAAATCCCAGAAGAATGAATACCATTACAAATGTTTTTGGTTAAGTATCATTGATACTGCCACGTGAAGGAGTAAACGCTCTGGAGTACTTTATAAGAGGAAATATACTTTTTTTAAACATTTAACTATAGGTCGTAGATAAGCCAGTTCTTAATACTCAGGAAGCGCTATTTCAAGTTTGTTGTTAGGAAATACTCAATGTGATAACCGATTAGAACGTTCTAGAAAGTCCCGCATAGGACTGTAGTAATACTGAAAAAAAATTAACAACACAGTCCATTTTGGAATGCGATGTCGTTACCTCTAGTATAGGAGCCCTGTGCCTTATCCATTAGAACAACTCATTGCAGCAATATGTTTACTTCTTGTAATCCTTCCTCCCAATACCCATTCAAGAACTGTTCAGTTAATTATTAAGTTACTCAAAATAATTGTGTAATAAAGAATTTCTTAGTACAAATATGCCAAGAATAATACGAATCAAACTTTTCCTGAAGGGTAATCCTATTGTATAATCAACTTGCATCTTTATTATAAGCTGCACGGAAGCAGATTCTTATTAAACTTCTAAAACTGATTTGATCGGATTAAGGGACAGCATTTTAAAAGTTTGGTAATAAATACTAATTATTGAATGGATAATTGCTGTGGCAGGAAGAATTTAAATAAACCACATAATTAGTTATTCTCTACGTAGTTTAATTTTTATTCCACACATACAGATGGCTTGATTTTATTTTTGTGCTCTTTTATTTCTATCTCTTCTCATTTAATTCCGAGTTTAAATGTCACAAGATTCATGGGGATAAATTTATATTTATATAGGAATATTAATATCTGTCATTTACTTATATTAAAAATTAAAAAAAAATTAAATTGATAAAAACATTGTTTGGTTTACAGTTATCTTTCACTCTTGTCTGTATTTAGTTAAGAAATCAAGATTATAGAATATTGCATCTATGTAGTTTGAAGTATATTTTTAATTAGTATATTCCTTATGCTTGATCGGAAATAGATAATGTATTACGAGGGTTTAAAATTGATTGTATTTTTTTCCTAAAATGACCACTTTTCAGAGAAAATCATTACATACAGATTCATATTGAGTTATGTGTAGACAAGTATACGATCCATAGATCAAAAGCCTTCATTCTAATAATCTTCCAATAGGAAGGGGACTTCCCATTGGATTTCCCCTTATATGTTTAATATTGAATTAAACATGACAGCCTTATATGTTTAATATTGAATTAAACAATTTTAAGCAGTCTGATAAATGTGTATTCAGCAGATTTTAGCGTATTTCATCAATTCCTATTATACCATCAGTAACTTATTGCGCATCTTTTTTTTTTTTAAATTGAATAATATGATTAAATGCATTGCTAATATGTCTAAAGATATGCACGAAGTTTTTGTTTTAGTAAATAAAGGAACACTTAAAATTTCCTTTAAATACCCATAAGAGTTTTACAATAAGCCACTAATTAATCATTTAGTTATAAATAATTTATCAGGAATCTAGAATATAATGCAAAGCGCAATAAATTCTTTATTTTTTATTGTGAATGTATGAGATAGAGAGATATAATATTTCCAATAGAAGAGGAAATTGCAATTTTTAGCGTCGTTTCATTCCCTAAAACTCGAATATGAGTATTTTAATATATACAATTTTATCGGTCTCCTGAAAAATATTTCATACTTGCAAGTTCCATGCTAGTAATAACATTTCTACTATTCAAAAGAAACCTTGCTGCATGGAATTCATTTGTTTTGTACTTGACATTGCATATAGACCTTTCTAAGTATGAATATATTAATCAATGAATTAATATAGGAACATATTAGTTCTCTTCGTGATATAGTTAGATACTTAAGGATTGGCCGCTGGTAATTTCTTATATTAATAATTCAGATACAATCATAATAATATTTGCTAACATTTCCATAATAAATTGCGTATTTTATATTTGGTCAGTTAAATAGGATATCTAAATTGGAAAGACGTTCCTTAATGTGGTAAACATATCACGTTTATTAAAATGTAACTTTACTTTTAGAGATAAACAATACATTATTTTAAGGCACTTTGATTATAATACTGAGGAAATATTCAGGCATACCATAAAAAACATTAAATTAATTTTTTTAAATACTTACATTCAATATTTAAAATAATTAAAAGCTTAATTAGATGGTATTCTCTCTAATTTATTAATAACACTGTATTAAATGATAAGTCAGTTTCATTGATTTTAAACATTCTGATGATTTATACAATATTTAAATATATTTCTTTCATTGCCTTATGAATTGAAGAGATTGAAAACTGCTAAAATAACATTTAGATAACATTATTCTGTTGAAATGAATTTCCTAACAAAAACTAGACGTCTCACCTTAGGGGAAAAAATGCCTAGTAAATGGTCAGACAGAAAAAGTAAAATCTAACGTTTGCCGCAAAATTGTTACCTTTCATTTCTAAGGTTTACTTTGCACACGATAAATTTAAAAAGGATAATTGGGAAAAACCACTGTAGGCCAATCATTACTTAGTATTTTATTTCTAAATAGAATCATTTCATATGTTTGGGATACTTTTCACCTAAATAACTGAACTGAAACTCTACCGATAAAATTCTGAGCTGCCTAGTATTGAAAGCATTGATTGAAAGTAGGGATTTGCCCAAATAATCTCAAATTAATAAATTTCTAAGTACCCTAAAAAATGAAATATGGTTGCTTGATGGCAATCATTTAAATTTTATAATTCTTCTCGATAATCATATGAATAGAAATATGTTTCTTAAACTGATTTCAAGTTAAATACGAAAAACAAAATGTGTTATAATTTTTAAGAAACAACGAATTATAGTATATTCATTATGACTAGCTAATTATCTGTAGGTAAATACTATTAACCCAATTAGGTGCATCAATACATTTAAAATTTGCAGAAGTGAACTAAACCTTAAATATACTGTTTCTAGTTGAAACAGTTTCAAATCAGAATTTAACATTATTTTAAACAGAGAAATAATAGCTCAAGAGAAGAATATCTGAAATCCGTCGATAATTTTTGCCATCACCCTATCAAAAATTCCTAATTTCGAAATCATTTTCTAAAGATCGGCGTACTCGCTAACAATAAAAATAGCAAAGGCACTTCGTTCAATCGAGAACAGAAGAAAATGAAAAATATTTAACCTAATTAAGCAAGTCGATTTGTCTCTTGGCTGGCTTTGATAAAGTTTTGGTTCCAACCAGAAGAAGAAACAAAAGGAAAAAAAAAAAAAAAAAAAAGAAAGAAGAAAAAAAAAAAAAAAAAACTCCGGAGACAAAAAACAGTTACTTAACTTTATGTGTTTTTCAAGACCAGTTTCTCGATTTCAATTTTGAAACATTGTGTTGTTATTTTTTTAAAAAAATCATTTATGTTATTTCGATGTTATGTGTGTAGGAGGGAAGGGGGGGGGGGGCGTGCAATTTCGCTGAAGGCTAATTAACTCACTTGCCGTCATCCAATCGAGCTGAAAAAATTGGCAAATAGATTTGTTTTCGATGAGAATGCTTTCTATCAAGTTTTTGTGGGCCACTAAGAGGCCGCTTTTACACAAGCTACCATATTATCACTTCGAAGGACTACCTATTTGTCGCCATCATGGTATTGAAATAAAAATTGGCAGATAGACTATTAGTAGAAGACAATGCATGCAATTAAGTTTAAATGGGGAAGGGGGGGGGGGGAGTCAGTCAATGTTTTGCAATGGATGTTTTCTTCGTAATGGTCAAACACTGTAAAAAATATTTGAGCTCAATAAGTTGTAATTACAAATTAAAGTTAGTAATGCATATTGTTGCGTGGGTGGGTTCGAAAGATTTGAAGCCAAAGCAGATTATCACTTGCAGAAATTTATTCCGATATATTCTTCACAGATTTTTTTACAAAACCTGAACTTCTCGTTCTAGAAGACTCAATACAGCTCTTTACACAACAATAGAGCTCAAACAGCAGTTAAAAAAAACTTCACAACTGCTACAAATCGCCGCAAAAGACAATGCAATACAGTTCACTTTCGGAACTCTCTGAATGCTCGCTGAGAGACAGCTAACTCAGTAACTCCACTCAGTCAGTCGCTCAACTGACTAACGGACACAACTAACTCAGTAATTTCAGTCAACTAACTCATGGCCGGGCTCATATAGCAAAGTCAATCCTTCGTGAATCTTCTAGAGATAGAAATTTGGAGGACTTTCCAGATCGTAGTTGAAAAGCCTTATACAAGTACATGGGGACCGAAAATGTCACCAAATGGTCGCCAAGTTTGGCGACATTTGGAAATTTCTCGTCAAATTTGGCGACAAAAACTAATCGCTAAAATCGTCGCCAACTTGGCTCTATCTCGCCAATTTGGTGAGATTACCATTACCATAAAGTTAAATGACATTCTTTTTGTAAAACTCGCTTCCCAGCATGATCTCTGTAAAACTCGTTTTCAAGCATTAAGACACATATTGCAGGGAAGCCAAGTATAAAGAACTCTTGCACTGCCTTATGCGAAGTGTACATAAATTTATCTTTTTATATAATTAATGCTACGAAATATTTACAAATATACAGAAATTCGTAACAATATAAAGAATTTATACTAAAAGCTTTATTTCATGGATTATATTAATATTATCTACATGATTTAAGTAATACAATGATAAAAAATAAAAAATTAACAAATCAGGATCCATGCCGTTAGTAGGTGGTGAGCTGTGAAGGGTCTAATATCCACATGAACTTGGTCAAAATAGTATACATTTACTGGTTTTGACCCTTTTTATAAGGGGACTTTGTGGTGGAACATTACCACATTAGAAGATAAAATAACCTTGCATTTCTTTAAATTACTGTACAATCGCTTTGCTCAATTTCTGTATAATCAACAATATTTGATAACAAATATGTGAAAAAATTGGATAGTTAAAATTTATATGATTCTGTTGTTGGATTCCTCCACTTTGCATTTTGTTGTTTTAATTATGACTCGTATACTTTTAGGTTACATTTGGTTATTAAATTATTCATTTACTGATTTAATTACTAAATTCTTAATTATATTTACTTAAAAAATAATTTTACAATAATGTATCATTATCTTGAACAGAGACTACATTTTACGGCATATAAACCCCTTAGGTAATTGAAAAATTGTTTTTTATTAAACATAAATGGTTGATGGTATTCTATAAAATGTTTTTTTTTTTTTTTTTTTTTTTTTTTTTTTTTAATTTAGAATATAAACTATCTAATATAATAAAAACTCTATTTTAAAAACTTTTTATTTATTTTTTATTCAGTGGCACGTTTACAGTTAAAATCAGGTATACTTTCAATGAACTAAGCTTATAATAATATTTGACAAACTTAATAAAGCTTAGTCTGCAGGAAAAACGCTTGTAAAAGAAAAACAACTTTTTTTTTAATCAATGCATTAAATAATTTAAAATCTAAACATGTTAGACGCTTTCAGAACATAACTATTGAAAATTACATTTAAATCTAAAAGAGGGATTTCTATTATACTTAAAAATTAGAATATTCAGAAAATAAAATAAAAGGTGTAATTTATCTATATATTTAATAGGCAATACGTT
Organism: Linyphia triangularis; assembly: GCA_963978545.1. Taxonomy (NCBI): domain Eukaryota; kingdom Metazoa; phylum Arthropoda; class Arachnida; order Araneae; family Linyphiidae; genus Linyphia; species Linyphia triangularis. Next base: position 75,276,130 of record OZ021725.1, on the reverse strand, counting down.
TTTTGGGGTTATTCCGTCCGCCTAAACTGCTCAACCAATTTCAATGATCAAGGTGTCATTTTAAAGGAAATTAGCTGTAGATTTGCCAAAACGTGCCAAAATAATTTATTAACACTTTATTAATTAGTTAAATTTCAATATTTTTCATCATTAAGCTACTACAAAGCCTCAATGATTTTGAATATATGATTGGCAACATCCTTACGTATGTAAACAACAAACCGGCTGCTCAGGGGTTCAACCAACCAACCAACCAACCGTTGCTAATTTTAAAGCTATCCTTACTTATGTAAACAACAAACCCGTTGCTAATTTTAAAGCTTTTTTTAAACTCTTCGTTTCAAAGTTGATTTTTTCTGTTTTACTGAAGCATTTTTGTTTTAGAGTAATTATTATTTTGAAGTATTTCTATCCAGAAAATGCCTCGCGTTGGACGACGTTCTCCCTTACGTATGTAAACAACAAACCCGTTGCTAATTTTAAAGCTCTTTTTTTAAACTCTTCGTTTCAAAGTTGATTTTTTCTGTTTTTCTGAAGCATTTTTGTATTAGAGTAATTATTATTTTGAAGTATTTCTATCCAGAAAATGCTTCGCGTTGGACGTCGTTCTCTAATGGGGCGACTTATCAGAATAAATAAAAGATATTGGGACTTCAATGTAAGGGTATAGCTAATGAAGTTTTAAGTCAGAATGTTGACGGATAGTATATTTAACTTTCTATTATGAAACTTGCAATTTGGGTGTTTTCTCTATTAGGCCTTACATTAAATTTTTAAAAATTTGGTTACATTTTTTATGGCTGGCAAACCTATTCGAGCGCAGCAAGATGTTTTAACCACAAATTCGAGCTGCAAGGTGGCTCAATCCGAGCGCAGCGAGGCGTTTGGGGGTTGGCGAGCGTTAGAGAGCAGGGGGCGAAGCCCCCTAGTAATGTTTTAATACTTAATTTGCAACCTAATAAATATTTTGATTATTTAACATTTTAATAGATACATTTAATCTAATACATTTAATTAAATATTGGAAGTTAATTTTAATGCGAAATTAAAGTGTAATTAAATATTTATTTACTGTGGATATATCTCTTTCTTGATTCAAAGAGTAAGAAAGATGAAAACAGTATTACTGCTGTGACTTTTAGAAATAAGCCATAGAAAAGCCTGACTATCGAGTTATATCAATTCCAAATAATTTATAATCCTGAATAATTTAATAAACAATGCAATAATTAAGTATTAATTTTGATAACAACTTTGGTTCTCCTAACACTTAAAATATTCTAGGTGTCCAATAGAAATTATTATTAATGAATTTTACAGCATTGAGTAAAGGTATATCCCCAGAGTAATCTTAAACTTAATTTTATTCTTTTCTGTCAGAATATTTCTGTAGTAAACATCAGCATTAAAAAAATATAATGTTTTTAAAAAATGTCCCGAATCATCTATGAACAGGAGATGGTGAAATCATCTATCATTTGAGAAATGATCTGTACATTAAAATGTGATTAGTTTGATGAATTATTTTTAATATTTTGATTCTATAATAAAGTTAAGAAAAATCATGAATCGGTTGAAAATCTAGTTCCGGTCATCAGAGTAAACAGACATTGTATTACTAAACAAACGACAGTACGTAGAGGGAAAAGTAATAGATATTGAAAGTGCTAATTAGTTTCAAATATTTCTATTTATTTATAACGAGTTGTTATAGTTAAAAATTATTTTAAATAAAGATTTGTTTAAGTATCCCATAGTTTAATATCAATAAAAAATTGGAAACTAGTTTAAAATGTAGTTACTGGACTTGGCAGTAGAACAAAAAATGTTTAATAAAAAGCATGTCGTAAATGATGTGCCTTCACTAAGTAATATATAATTACACTTGTATTAAGAAATGGGGAAAGATGGAACCATATTTAAGGTGAAATTATAATCAGTAGTTTTTAAATGAATATATTGAATAATGATTTTGTACCTCTGCTATCTTTTCTATATTATAAAGCTAAACGGAATTATTAATAGTGTTGTTTTAAGTGTCCAACTTCTGAAATTACTATGAATTTATATTTTATAAATTTTAAATGACATATATTATATGTAATTTGAATTTACATCATTTAAATGATGTAAAAATAATATTTCAGAATTACTTATCACACTTGGTAATTAATAAAAAGTATTTTATGTAACAAAAATGTGCTGTGTAACGTTTTTTCAAGTGAACCTCAATCTATCCAACGAAAAGTGTTTTATTTGAAATTTTGTAATGGACATCAGAATTCTTACTTATGTAATGATTAAGAAAAATTTTGTGTCTGAAAACTCCAGCTAAATGAAATTTCGAACCTGAAATTCAATACTTTTCATCGTGATTTGTTGGAATGAAGTTAAAAATCTTATTACTGATTCATCACGTCGGGATCTTCCTCTTCATTTCCATTTATAACTCTGAAGAGTTGATGCAACATATTCAGCATTACAATTTTTCATAAAAGATTAACATATTCAGCATCACAATTTTTCATAAAAGATTAAAAGCCTTTTAGTTTATTTTCGGTATAGGAATATTACAATATACTTTTAAAAGTATCTTTATTTCGGATCAAATAGTATCTTTATTCCGGAGCAAAATAATTATATAACCAATCGAAAATATAAATTTACTGAAATTTATATGTTTTAGAGAAGTAAGTTGAGCTTATAGGAAACTTATATTAGTAACACTTTATTAATTTTACAAATGTAAAACAACACGAATGCGTTTATATATCTGGCCACCTAGTTTGCGGCTCAGTTTTAAAGCATTAAAAAAAGGTAGGTTCGTAGTTTAAAATGTTTACTTTTATTAGAAACGATTATTTACAGCCATATTTTCAAAGTCATGGAAAAAGTATTTTTGGAAACAGCAAATCGAGAGTCCTCTCCTCGTGATTCTCCAATCCGTCTTCTTCAGTAGTCTGGCATGATGTTACTTGACTGGAAACTTGAACATATATCCGCTGACATGCGCCTTGCACGCAGTGAACCACATCAACCTGTGTCATGCTGTGGTTTAACTAGTGAGCATTTGGCGACACAAACTTAAACAGTTCGTTATTATGAAACGTGTCGTTTAAAAATGCAGGAGAGATGAACTCGACGAAGCTGTTAGCTAGGTAGTGATTTGAGATGTTTTTTGGTGGTGTTTTAGCTTCTGCCAAACTTCTTCTAATTGCTACCTTAGTAGCGTTTAGACAGGAAATGACTTTTGTAAAGGTAAGTGATGTGGCCTCTACTTATATATAGAAATATATTATATATACGAAATATTAATTATACCAAAATATAATTTTCATAATTTAAACGAAATTGTAGGAGTACGTTGTTTGTTGTACTATTGTTTTTTACACAAATAACGCATGAATACTTATTTAAACATTTTGTAGAAGCGTTATAAAAATTAATCATTTTGTAACAGAATATGTAAATATGCAAATGATGATAAGAATCTATTCAATATTTATCACCAACAGGCATATCTAATTTATTTCAAAATTGTCTCAAAACTGGAACCTGGAGAATCGGGATAAGAAAGTTTTTTTATATGACACACACTTTTATCTTGTGAATATTACTTTGTTTATAAAGAGTGACGTGTATGTTATAAATGACAAATCGCTCGCTTTGCCATTCGCAAACAGAGTCAGTCCTCTGGCGTTCAGTAAATAACACTTCTTGAGTCGAAGAGTGCTTACAATCGATATCTTGTGTTGAAATCTACATTGAAATAGAATATTTTTCAGAGAAAGGTTTTCAAATACATTGTTGAAATATATTTGCATATACATGGTAGAACTTTGTAATATTACTTAGAATATCAAAAATTGTTATTTGACACATTTTTTTTTATTATTATTTAGTTCAAATCATTGTTTGTAAATATTTTCCATCCGCTTTTAAAGTTTAGTATGAATTTTTATTTTAAAGAAGACTTTCTTTTGTTATGTATGATATGTAAGCATGATAAGTATATATTTCTACTATTGCTATATTTAATATTATAATTAGAAATTTAAATTTATAATTATAAAAGTAGAAATTGACTGTCTTAAATTTAAATGGTTCTGGTAAATTTACTATACAAAGTAAATAAGAAATAAACAAGGTTCCTTAAAAAGGTTTTTATGAGGCTTACTTTTTCTAAGTATTTGAAATAATGCACGGGTATCAATTGCACAAAAACTCAAAATAAGGTATGAAATGATAATGATTGTTTTAATCTTATGGGCTGTCAATTTTAGAAATTCAATTAAATTTGTATACTACTTCTGTAGAAATGAAATAAATTCATTAACAGACATTTCACTCAAACCAAATCTTATATATAATAATATTCTAAGCTTAAAATTGACTGAAATTTTTTTTAAACTTGCTACTTACACTACTGTTCAAAAGCGATGCAAAGACACAAGTCAGAAAGTATAAAGAAATTGATTATTTTGATTTTCTAATTTAAAGCATTCTAAAATTTAAGAATTTTTTGTAGCTTATAAAGTATGTATAGAATTAAACTCATATTATTTAAAAGAAATTTGTGATTAAACTTTTAAATTTTATTGCATTAGAATGGATTGATCAACATTTATGTAACAAAGTAAATTTCTTGTCGAAATATATATACGCCCAACTTAGTTTTAAATTTGTTATAATTCAAACACATTTTAAGATAGGATGTTCCTTTATTAACATTAATGTGATTTTATCTCATGAATAGTTTTTTAAATACGTTTTTCCCATGGCATGGGTTCCTATAAAATTAAAATTTAATAACTATTAAAAACTGTTTTATGATTATTTATCTTATATTGAACGCTTTTGAAATTTTTACTTATGCTAATTACTTATACTTTAATATTTAAATGAATAAAAACCGTAGTAACTGGTTTGTCTTACCCTATATATCTATAATAATCATAAAACAAAGAGTCTATGGGTACGTCTATCTGAAACTCTATAGAAAGAGACTTGCAATATTTGTATAAATTTCAAATTTTAAACTTAAGTTGTTCTTATCTTTTAATTATACACTTAATATACAGAATGTTAAACTTTTAAATACTTTTTTATTTAATTGCTTTAACATTTTGAAGTTTATGAAAAGACTTTCAATTGGCGTAGAGCTCTGAATTTTTTAAATTTTAATTAGTTGTCCAAATTTATTTTTTAAACACATTCTAAAGTTGTTTTACAAAGCGATTTCTAACAGACATATATTTCTGAAATTTTCAACATAAATAGTTTTGTCCTTTAAATTGTACTTTAATCTTAAATGAAGTTTATAATGTTTAAACCTTGGAAAAATTATATTTCATAAAATCTAGCAATAAGCTCATCAATGCAAAATTTTCAAAGAAAACAATTGGAAAATTCTTTCTTAAAAATATTATATTTAAAATAGAAAGTTATTGCAGTGATATTTTATTACAAAAATCATTTGATTTCGAAATAAATCAAACATTTTATCTCTTTTAAGCATTCGTTTGGAATGTTATTTGTAAGTTTAAATAATTCCCTGAACTTTTAATCTCTTGATAATAAAACAATTTCACAACTTTATATATGCTCATAGTTTTGTTAATACTCATAGTTTTATTGGAAGATTAGTCGACTATCAAAGCAAATTCTTATGTTAATGAAAAGTAAACTTCTCTTACTCCTACTTTTATCAGTAGCATTCCCATTATCATGATTGATTTCAAATAGTCAATAATACTTCTAATTTTTGAAGCAATCTATCACGTGGCAAACCGAAACTTTGTTAGTTTTGATTATGTTCAACACCTTTATGAAGAGACTATTTTCTCTTCTCAGAAAGTAAAAATTGTATTGAGAAAATTCTAATTGTCATTATTTTTTAATGGAAGAAAAGTTTCGAAAATTGATTTTAAAAAACTAATCTCAAGTTTTAAATAGAATTCTTTTTGTTTACCATAATTTTAGTTTTTTACCACACAATAGTTATTTATCGGGAATAAGTGACTTTCATTCTTTTAAGGCAATCATCCATAGTTATACTAGTAAGCAATAATGTAATCTTTTCTTACGTGACAAAATGAAAATAAAAATTGTGTTCATAATTAACTTGTAAATGTGTAATTAGATGTAAGCTATAAATAAAGCACATTTTGCGATCATAAAAACAGTTTCAAACTGTAACTGTTATGTTACAAGGTATTTTTTACTATAAGGTGTATGGAATTATTAATTTGACATGAATACAAAACAGACGTAAGTGGTCGTAAGCCATTAAGTACAATTTGTATGAGTCATTAGGTTTAAATACGAAGTAGTACATACGTTTACTTTACTTATGATTTTATGTTCATTTTTGTTCTGCAGCATTTTTGCACTGAACACTTTAGTGAAAGGGTGAATTAAATATCAATGGACATCCGCAAAAATGTTGTAAATTAAAGTTTTAGGAAAATTTGTATAAGTATGATGACTGTTTTAGTTGCAATATGTCCAAAAATGGACTGATGGTTTTTTAAAATGAATAATAATAATAATAATAATAATAATAATAATAATAATAATAATAATAATAATAATAATAATAATAATAATAATAATAATAATAATAATAATAATAATAATAATAATAATAATAATAATAATAATAATAATAATAATAATAATAATAATAATAATAATAATAATAATAATGATAATAATAATAATAATAATAATAATAATAATAATAATAATAATAATAATAATAATAATAATAATAATAATAATGATGATGATGATGATGATGATGATGATAATAATAATAATAATAATAATAATAATAATAATAATAATAATAATAATAATAATAATAATAATAATAATAATAATAATAATAATAATGATAATGATAATAATAATAATAATAATGATAATGATAATAATAATGATAATAATAATAATAATAATAATAATAATAATAATAATAATAATAATAATAATAATAATAATAATAATAATAATAATAATAATAATAATAATAATAATAATAATAATAATAATAATAATAAAATGATATAAATGTTCCATTTGCTGCATTTTACTTGGGCAACTCTGAATTTTATCCATTAATTTTCAAAAATAGTTACAAGTTCCACCGAAAGATGGCACCACTGAATAATAATAATTTAAAACCAACAGACAAACTAACAGTCTGGACATGTGACAAAAAGTACAAAACAATGGTTTCCATTCCGCCATGTTGTTGCTGGAAATGGTGGTTATTATGAAAACATCGTTTTACAGTTTATGCAACAGGAGCAAGCCATTTTTTTTTTTTTAAATCAGCAGCGCCGTTTGATGGTGAATATTGTAATTTAAAAAAAATTAAAAAAAAAAAAAATCAATAGAATAAATTTCTTTAGTTTTCTAAATAGAATGCAGCAAACGGTAAATTTTTTAAATCGTTTTCTTTTTTTTTTAACTAATTTTTAAAAACCGTCAGACCATTGTGAGATACTCTGTAATACATTCATTTCCAAATTTGTCTTTACATACCTAAAAATAATGATACTCAATGAAATTCTCAATCATTGGGATCCATATTTACAAGGAATGTGCGAAAAATAAGCCTAATTAGCATTATCCAATCAAAAGTAATCAAACGACAATTTTACGGCATTTTTATATGCAAATCTAGGCCTACTTCATCAGACGTTGAACCAAGCGCTTTGCGAAAAGTGAATAGCTGTGTGAATTTCTTCAACGCATAGTTTGATTTCAGTGTGTATGAACTTAAATCGTTTTGTTAAGACTTCGAAGCATCGTTTGAAATAATCTATGAAGTAGCGATTTATCGACCGTTTAGAAACAGGGAAGTCAATTACTGAAGCAGCCAGATGTCTGAATATTTCAAGACAGACGGTCTCTATGTTATAGAAACAATTTCAAAACGATAGAACTGTCGTAAGAAGGCCTGAACAAGGTTGCAAAGGAATTACAACTGCTTCTGGAGATCTATATTTAGCTATGACTGCCCGCCGTAACGGGAAGTCTACTTTTCGCCAGTAAAGTTCAGAGCTTGCATCCGTCACTGAGTTTGCATACATCGTTCAGTCATATTATTTAAAAAGCATCAGTAATTCAGTTATTATTTGAAAATATATATATAAAAAAAAAAAATTCTTACGAAAACAATACATTCAAATACGCTTACCATTTTAATATGTTTTCATGATATCAACAGAATACATTATATAGAGCATTTTCATTTGAAAATTTCGTACTATTCAAAAATAAGAAATTATTTATTTTAAACTTCAAAGAAAATAATTTTCCTAAAGAAAAGCATGTATTAAAGAAAATGAAAGAGAGAAATTGAAATAAAAAAGACATTTCGAATTTCCTATTAGAATCTCCAAGTGAAGTAAACTACATTTGTAACTTTTGGTAAAAATCTTTTCCTTGTATTTAGAATCAATTTTAGGAATTGGAAATTGCTTTTGTAATATTTTAGTGCATTGCTTTAAATGGTTTTTTTTCTTTCTTTTTTTTTAAATTGCTGTATGTAAAATATTTATAACATGAAAAATTTGTAGCGCGTAAATTTACTAATAATACTATTCACTATTTCTTATACTTGAATATTTCAATATAACAAAATTAAAGAAGGTAACATTCTTTCTGAGTTTCATGATTTTCTAATAACGGATAAATAAGTTTAAAAAAAAAAAAAAAAAAAAAAAAACACTCTCTCTTACGCATATCATTGTAACTTACGAAAATATTTTTAAATATTTATAAAGTTTGTCGGTGATTTGCACTGCTCGTGTATAATATGAAACGTGATAGGGTTATTAAAAAGTCACACTATCTAGATGATTAATCAACATTACAAAACATCTATTCTAATTTAAATTCAATCAATCGAAACAAATAGCTAATAATTCATATATACAAACATTTACTAATCTTTGTTAATTGTTAGAACTTTGTTGTAATTATTTTTTTAAGTATTTTTTTTTCCATAAACTTATATATTATAAAGTCAGAGAGAAGACGACAAATACACTGTCAGAAATATTGTATTTTGTTACCATTTAAGTTATTATAAGTACTCAATATTTGAAATATAATTATTTTACGCACTTCAAACTGTACTATAGAAGGCAAAGTTGATAATTAATATGATTAATATAAATATTTAATCGTTAGATTAAAGTATATAAAATATTGATAATATCAGTCACAATGCTTAGTGATAACAGAAAGGTTTACGAATTTTTTTTTTTAACTATCTTTTAAGTTGAAAGGAAACATATTCAATTTTAAATAAATTGTTGTTAGTTTTAGAAGTATTTCAGCTATAAAACACGTTTATTAAAATCAGTTTATATTTTAAAAGACTATAGGCTGTAGATAAATTTATAGGAATTTTTTTTTAATGATCTATGATTTTTTATAATAAGAACATAGTTCCTTTATACACTTTTCACTTAAAAATAATTCAATTTCTTCTGTTTGACTATATTTTTATATTGAAATGGAATTAAATGAAATTTTTTAGGTTGCTCTGTTGTACTTTAAAATAATTATAGCATTATTATTCATTTTCTTGCATTAGGTGTTTCCTTCAATATAGTATAATACTTTTACCTCATTATTACGAATCATTGAATTGGCAATAAATGTTAGGTGATCATTTTATTGTACTGAATCTTCGTAACAATCAATTTGCAGATATTTTTTTTAGTTGAATTTGAACCATTTTTACATAGAGATCTTGATAATAGTTTTGAACATACATTAAAAACATTTATATATTTTTTATCCGTCAGTTTTTCTTACATCAAAAGCAACTTAAAAAAAAAAAAAAACGGGTAATAAAATGTTATGCTATGATGTAGTTTCCTTAAAAATTCAAATTAAACTTGGATAATTTTAGCGTTAAAAAGGTTTTATTCAATTTGTATATCATTCAATATGCCAATAATTATTATCTATTAGCAGCTCTTTGATTGGATTAAAAAATAGTATTAGTTTTAACAAAAAATCATGACAAAATTCGATTTTCTAATTTTGGTACTTTTAAAAATTTCGAAAACTTTTTTTTTCTTCCTTTTTTTTCCCTGCTAATTTTTTAACTGATTTGAGAATTATAATTGCATAAAAATTATGTTTTTTATGGATAAATCATTATATCTGCCCTACCTCTTTAAATGTTTACATTACTTTGGCTGCAATTCAAAACCACCATATTTTACATTTTTTCCCCCACTGAAATGAGTGTTTGACTGTGATTGTAACTGATAGATACTCATTGTTTACACGGGCTACGCTATTTTTAAAAGCAAGCCCTAACATGTTGAAGGTCTGTAAACAGAAAGTTGCATCATGTTGATAATCTAAATAACTTAAAACTAATTTTATTAAAAACGTATACATTATGTATTAAAAGTTTTTTATTTTTAAACTTTGTTATTTTTAAATGTTTTTAATATGAAAAACAAACATAATCTCAGAGTTTCAAAGACATTCGTTAAACAATTTATTATTATTATTATTATTTTTTGTATATGAAAGCAGTTTCGTCGACGTCCAACAAAGAGTCTATTAATATATAATTATATTTAACTGAAGTAGCTCTTCTTACTAGAAAATTTAAGATATGAATATGATGAATAAATCTAAAAAAAACTCAATTTCGAAAATTGAAAGATATTTTGCAGTATTTTTTTGGAGAATGGAAACTTTAAATTCATTTTTCTCCGTTCGTGTATTTTGGAATTATCATCTTACTCAAATTGTTAAAAATACAAAAAATAGAAATTAAATGACGTAAAAAAAATTGTACAACTTTAAAGACCTTTCGACAAAATTGGGTATGTATTTTTGAATTAAATATAAAGTGTAAAAAAAATCAAAATGCCGAAAGACCTCAACTTTTCCAATATTTGAGATCTATAGGTATAATTCCTATTTTTTTTCTTCATAATTATTTTATATATTCAAATTTCTATGCCTAAAAATTTCAAATATATAGTTAAGAACATTTAAAAAAAAGCAGGTATAAATATGGAAAAAATAAAAAACGTTTTCTGAATTATTTAAAAATTTTAAACACTATGTGAATTTTTTTTTTTTTTTTTAATTTAGTTATTACCCAGTAATACTTTATAATATGTAAATTTATAATTTTAAAGGATTAAATTAAAAAAAAAAAGTTTTAAATGTCTCTAAATTTAAAATAAAAAATTAAAAAATTAAAAAAAAAAAAAAGTGTTTTTCGAATACATGTTTTTTTTTTTTTTTTCCCTTCTCCAACTTTTTAATTTAAAACTTTCTACCTCTGTTTACATTCAAAGCATCAAATAAGATTTTTAAAATTTTGCTTTTGGAATAGGCTTTAAACTCTCTAAGATGTTCCGAGTGTAAAAGCGTTACTCCCTCATAGTTATGAGGTCTTTTTTTAAAAATTGCTCATGTAATAAATATAAATAAGTTAGAAATCTGTAAATGTATTGGTGGCCTTTGCATTAAATATTTTTTTTTACGTATGCCACCACCAGACCCAACCCGCGTTGAACTTTACTTAGGTACCTGATGAAAGAAGAAAAAAAAAGACGCCCAAAATACACCTGGAGTCAAATGATAATAAAAGAACGGAATAATCTTGGGTGGCCGAGCTAGGAAACAGCCAGGACAGCAACATCACACCAGAAGGAATGAAAGGCCATGCTTGGGGCCTCATGCTTCATTTAAGCGTAAATACATTTAATTCAAGTAAGTCATATAATAAATATAAATTAGTTAGAAATCTGTAAATATATTACAATAGCATTAAATATTATTTTTCTCCGTTAGAATCTCCGAAATTTTTGTTTGCAAACGAATAAAAATTATCCATACTTATATAATAATAACTTTATAGGAAAAATTCTTAATATTTACATTTATATTACAATGCTATATATATAATTGGTTATTATACATAATAACTTGTTACTATAAATATTAATATTATTCATAATAACCATTTATTATGTACAAATCCAAATTAATATTATTATCTATAACATATGCATTTAAATTTTCTTTCGCTGGCTACAAGACCATAACAGCCCCTACAGTATTCAGATATCAACCCATTCATTTTGCTAAAACGATTTCATATGTTTATGAATGAGGTAATTATCAATATAATACAAACTTTTAACTCGGCAAACTAAAGCAGACTTTTTACTTATAAATATGTATTTGTTCATGTTTTAGATATCGAAGCACGTTACCGAAACTTGAGCGCTCTAATATTAAAAAAAAAGCGAGGTTCCTTTCAAAAAAAAAAATAATAATAAAAAAAAATAATAATAATAATAATAATAATAATAATAATAATAAATAAACACCGGCTTTCGCGGGATCATGGACAATTCTTTGGAATCTGTTACATTATGCTCAAGAAATTCATTCTTGAAAGAAATGAAATATTTTCCCCGGAAAAATGAATTTCAGAATTCTGAATTAAAAATACATAATTCTTTGTGTAATATTCAATGATTTTTGTACTTTTTATTAAAAAAACATTGTAGCAAAATGTATAAGTTAATACCTCAGAGAATTTGTAGGATTTTCAATGAAGTTAGACATCATTTCTTATTTATTACTATACTATAGCAATAAAAACTGAATAGATCTTTACAAAGTACATAGTCAGTAGAAAAAGTTGCTTTGAAAAAAAAAATTGCACAACGTGATACCTTTAGATTTAACTTTCGTATTCGAAAGAATTTGGTTTTGAAAGCAAAATGTTGCTTTGCTTGAAGAATGGAATCGATTTGGCCGTTTAGTTAATATTCGAAAGGGAATTGCGTTCTACAAATCATCGCGACATTTTGTATATATATAAAAAGATTTTGTATAAAAAAACGGGCTGACTTTGGAATTCCAGGAAATAGAAAGTACTTTCTTTTTCAGTTTTTATGAAGTTTATTCGTAATGTTATTTTAGAGGGATTTTGTATGAATCATTTCTAGAAAAGAGAGAAATATATATATTTCTTTTAATAAAAACAAGTGCTTTTAAGTCAAATTATTAACTCATTCTGATTCTTATTTCTAGTGAAGATTTGACTGTCATTTCATAATTTAAAAATTCAACAACATTAAAAGATTTGCTACAATCGGTAAATAATTTGTCCGCATAATTTATGACCTACAGAGCACTTAGAGATTGTAATTTCCTATGGGTATAGGATTACTGAAAAGACAGAAACTATTCATTAGACTTGAAATCACTTGAATTGTGAACTTAAAATATAGGTTTGAAGAGGAATTTTTCATAACTTGGTTATTTATAGTTTGTTATTGTTCTGGGAAATTTCAATCGAGCAAACTTGTATTTAAAAAATATGAATATATTATAATTCATTATAGTTTGTGCATGGTAACAGGAATATGTTCTTTAACATTTTCACAGCTTTGTTCTGTGTGCTGCATTATATTGGACCTATTTTGAGAATTCAAGGTGCACACTAACTCTTAATTTTCAGAATTATTATCTTAAAAAGATTCTTTTAAAAAATTCGACTCATACAATTAAATCTTAATAAGATACGATATTAATGTTGAAAATTAGCTGAATGTGTCTATTTTTGGGAAATAGCGTCATTTACTAACATTACTTGTTTGTTCGAAGAAAATTTAAGTCAGATTCATCCCTGTATTTTAAATGAATCCCAAGTGGTATTCCAAACATTGCAAAAGAGTAACCTAACGACTCACAGGCCCCTAAATGATTAATTAGTTAGTTTTTTGGCAATTTACTTCTTTTATTAATACCTTTAATCTCATTTCCGTATTATATGGTTTCACCAAACATGAAACATTTTCATGCAACGTAAATTTAGAGGTTTTTAGAAGCTAAAGGGATAAAATAAGCAATGCAGTATAATTTCTTTTATAAATAAGCACAAAACCATTTTGTTTGTACTCTTGGAAGAATTGCAAAGTAAATAGCTTTTGAATTGTTGATTTCTTGTCCTTACTTTTACTTCTTTCGTCTTCCAATGTAATAGAATAATTGTTACCAAATCACAGAAAGCTCAGGTATGTTCTATGCATTGACCCAAAGATGAAAGGAATTTCATATATGTCAACATACTCACGATAATGGTTTCCGGATATTGTATTTCCAAAAACTACTGGAACAATCCTTTTTTAACTATCATGGGTAGACTTATTTTATTTGTTAAGAATCTGAAAGTTATAGTCTCAAGAGCGTAATCTAGTTATCGAAAATGAGAAAAAAATATTTGATACCAGTTAGATATTGTTAAAACTAGGAAGTACTACGCAGTAAATGGGCATTATAATAAAAAAATAGATTTACAATTTATCTGATATTTTTTATGTTCGCCTATTTTTACGGAACTGAAGATGAAAGCTTTTGTATTTCAGTGACGTGCGTTAAGAATTATTAGATTTCTACATTTATCACAATTCATTTTAAGCAATTAAAGAATTTAAAAAAATAGTTTTTTTTTCTGTTTTTCAGAATTTTTATATAATTTAGGGCCTTTGTAGGGCTACTAAATGTCAATTCATGATATTAACATTTTTCTCAGGTATTATTCATGTGGTAATGATATTTTTCAAAACGTGGTCAAGTTCTTTCAATTGTCTTTTTTTAATCGATGCACTTAAAATAATTTCCAATAAAATCAAGTAATTCCACAGAAATGTATATAATATTTAACTTATATCTTAAAATTTTTTATGAATATTAATCTATAAACAAGTCATTTAAAGAAAGTATCCCCCCGATAATACTTTTAAATGCAACTTGCGTAAACCCCAAACTACATTAAGCAATGTGAAGTATACAGTAAACTACATTTTGGAAGCTTATTAGAGACAGCTTCACACTTATGTTATGTGTGTTAGACAAAATACTTTAATCCGAGCTTCAATTTATCAAATATTTGTTCGATAATATTGCACTCCCACTTCGTATCATTACTAGTCAACTTAAAAAAAAATTCAAACTAACATCTTGAGCGTATTATTAATTACAACTACTATCTTAAGTTAAACAAACAAATGAGTTTATTAAATTGAAAATGATAATTAATTTTTTATTTCGATGTTTGGCCCAACTAGTTAATATACACAGGTGGTCATAAAGTTACATAGCTTTTATACGACCCACTAGCGATCACTCCGATCAACGATTGTGAATATAATTCGAAATATAATAATTTAATAGTTAGCGCTCGAGAGCAAGAAGTAGTTACAAATCGAGTTCATGCGATTTCGATTATAGCAAAAAAAATTAAAACATTCAAACGGCAACACATGTTTTTAATCATTGCAAAATGATCGGACTAGTAAAGTGATAGCTACACACATGCGTCAACGTCAATGCAACCCATTCATGTGAATTAACGATGCTGGAAATGGGTTTTGTTAATAATTTGCTCACACTTTGACTTATACCAATGCTGGTTATAGTGAAACTAAGTGGTGAAAATTGTTAAGCATTGTTACCGGAATGCGCAACTCAAATCCAGTTCCATAATGTTGTAAATATGTAATGTCTACGAAGCTTCTCGCTTTTGGCTGCTCAGTATGAAAAATTTATATCTCTAATGGCATTCCCTTTTGTTGATCGGGGTGGCCGCTAGGGAGTCGTATATTGGAACTTTATGACCACCTAGTAAGTCTGTAACCTATAAGGGAGATTTACACCTGGATAATAGAACGCGCATTTCTATCCGCCAGGAGAATTCGCTTGTTTAGTGTCCTGGCAATGGCACCTGGAATGGATAATACAACCAGTTTCAGTCGATGGAAAGTATTAGTTAGGTAAAGGTGTTTAATTGCGATTTAATATAGTAGTCGTAATCAAACGTATTCACTTAGCAAGTCAGAAGTTGTTTGTGAATAAGTTATGTACTTGAAGTACGAATGTATGAATATGCCATAATTCTGATTAAGAATTAAAATAAACGAGATTACGACACTGATGAAGTAATATTTATTGTCAATTTGTTTAACTTTTAAAATATGCAAATATTTAACGCGTTTGTAAATGAAATAAATAGTTGCCTTCCTCGTTTAAATTTAAAGATAATTTTGTTCAACTCGTTCAAAGTTCATATTTGAACAGTTTTGTGCATTTTTTAGATCAGTATATTCATAATCTAAGAAGAATTCTTCACATTCTTAAAAAGATCAGAATGATGTTCAAAGAGTTGATGACGAACCAAAACTTTCTATTTCTTCTCAGTTTGTTATGAAAAGATCAACTATAAAATGGTCATTAGGGCTAAATAATGTGTGATATTTTTATCAAACAATGCATACATAATTTTTAATGTAAAAATATTGTTTGAATTGTGAATAGTATTTGATTAGGTTCTTGAATATAATATTTGATTCTTCATGTTCATTGGTGCGAACCATAATCTATTAACAATTCTTGACATTCTAAAAAAAATTCAATTACGGTAGTGATCTGTTATGGAATTTCCGTTAGATTTAAGATTGGAATGGAGTAGTGTCATTATGAAGGTAAGAAAATGAGGAACAGAACGATTGAATCTTTTAATTGAAGTCCGAAACGGAAATGAAAATAAAAGCTTGATAGATTTGTTGATAGCAATACCGAAAATTAATAAAAGAATCGAAATAAATAAAAGAAACGAATGTATCTAAAATGCTGTACAAAATGATTTTTTCTGCGAGTCAAATTTGGACAATGTATTTGCAAACACAAATATTCAGTTGGTTGGTTGTATTCAGATTACCTGACGCCGTCAGCAACACGAGGGCTATAATGCGCCGAAACATTCGTCATTAGACAAGCCAACATACATTTACAAACATCCATGCCAACACGGGACTCGAACCCGCAACCTCGTGGTCTAGAAGCTAGCACGCTAACCACTATACCGTTTGGTCGGCACAAATATTCAGTTTCCAGTTTAAACTGTATTTCCAACTTTTAATATACTATTAGCCACAAAAGTTTGAGTATTTTTTACATGCTTCTAACTTGCATCGTCTTGGTAAAAAAAATTAAAAGGCAGTAAAATAGAATAATAAAACATTCAGTGTAAATAAATAAATATATGAATGAATGAATGAATTAATTAATTAATAAATGAATTTATAAATGAATAAATAAATGAATGAATAAATGAATAAATAAATAAAAAATAAATAAATAAATAAATAAATAAATAAATAAATAAATAAATAAATAAATAAATAAATAAATAAATAAATAAATAAATAAATAAATAAATAAATAAATAAATAAATAAATAAATAAATAAATAAATAAATAAATAAATAAATAAATAAATAAATAAAAACCTAATGTTGTCATTCTGAGGTCCTTTCTGAGGCTTTCGTTCTGGATAAGAGTCATTCAAATAGTAGTGTTACTTAAAATATATGCTGGAATAGCAAAAAGTGGCATTATAAACATCTACAATGGGCAAAATGCAATGCAAAATTCAAATGCTATGTAACACATTTGAATGATTTAATGCTGACAAAGCAATGAATTGGAAGGATTTATTTTGTGAAGTATGAAAAATTTATCAATAAAAATCTTATTTATTCGCCTCTTACAAACACCCGGGTACACATTTTTGTGTGGTGTATTAAAATGAATTCTTTTCACAAAAATATGAGTTTTCAATTACTCGTTTGATTTTCATTACAATTGCTTAAAAAGAAAAAAAAGAAGAAAAAAAAAACCAGAAACAAGTTATTTTTTAGAGGATTAATACTTTTCATCCCTACTTTGTAGTGTAGTAGCTAATATAAGCTGCATAAAAAATAACATATTTAGAGTTTTATATATAATGGAATAAAATAAAAGAATAAATTTTCGTATTTAATATACTGTGTCCAAATGTTTTCGAGAGCGTTGTTTCTAATTTATTTCACACAGATTCATCAATGCAATGTGATCCATTCTTTTTTATTTGAAAATTAGTTCTGCAAAGATTTTGAGATAAACACTATCACTTTTATTCACAATTATAGGTAAGGTGTGATATTTTCGTGAATATATTCAGATTTTTTTTATCCTGGATTTTTTTTTTTATAAAATAATTAAGCAAGTATTCAGTGACTTTCAAAATGGAAGTGACTTTATTACTTAATACGAGATAGGCTTAGATTATTATTTTTGTCCAAGTAATTCAATCACACCGCATATTGTATAGGCAAAAATAATGCTATATTATGTATTTTCATATGACATTGTACAGTTTCTATGAGAAGCTATCATCTAACTAATTAATGTGTGTCCATTCTGTATACAATGGTATTGCCCTTCAAAATCAATCCGTTATGTACTTGAATTCATGCCTATTTTATATTGGTAATGTATCTCCATATTATTATTTTTCTTTATATTCTTATAGCTGGATCTTAGGAATCATCCAAAACATTTCATCCAAACAAATTTTATTAGATCCACCTTCTATTTTAAAGTGTACACGTAAAAAAAAAAAAAAAAAAAAAAAAAAAAAAAAAAAAAAAAAAAAAAAAAAAAAAAAAAAAAAAAAAACAGGGCAAATAAATTAAATCCTCTGTTTTCAAATTCTTTTATTGAAAATAACTCTTAGGAAAATACCATTTGAAAAGTAGCTTTTGACATGTATAAAAAATATTCTCATTTACCTTGTTGAGAAATCGTCTTCTATGAATTTTCTCTTTTCGTCGTAGTTTCTGTTAATACATAAACACCTTCTTGTATCTTATTCCTTGTCTATTGAATAACTCCGCACAAGAAGACATACTTTCTAATTGATTTCAAATTGCAATTCACGTACGGAAAGTTATAGCTGTTTACTTTTACAATGCGATTAAATTGAAAAACGGAATTGACCGTTCTGTTTTTAATAAGTATTATTGATTCTTTCCTTAGATGAGAATTTTATCAGAGTTACCTATCGTAATTTGGTATAAAATCTTTAGAAGGATGAGTATAAATTAAAGCGAATTTTTCTTGATTTTATATACTATGCATAAAATAAACTTGGAACTATTAGCAAAAAGTAAATAAGTTGTATCGCGACATATACTACTATTAAATCGCTGCATTTACACAAGATCCACTTGAACTTGCAGATAAACATCGTTTAATTAAGTAGGAATACGACAAAATCCGATTTCAGCTGTCCATATTATTTATATACAAAAAATTGTGCTTACTAGATTTAAATAAAAAGTGTAGTTGGAAAAAAAAAAAAAAAAAAAAAAAAAAAACACTCACACACACTTCACCTCAAGATCTCAATTCGAATTACATTTCCAAAGCAAAAGTGTCAAGTGACTTTAAAACATTTGCTTTCTTATATTAATAACTGAATGTGAATCTTATTAGTAAAATAAGGATCATTAAGAATAGACAACTAAACTTCATAATAATTTGAAATGTATCAAGTTTTTTCGAGGAAAATTAGGCTAATCCCCCAACTAAGTAGAAAGTCGTAAGCTCACTCATTTAACACCGCTATTCTATTTCTATTAATAAAATTATATAACTCTACAGTTCTGTATAAATTGCGTTACTTTAAACTAATGATTAATGAAAATATTTCCTTTTTTATTTTGGATTGTAGAGTTGTGGAAATACTTACACTATAAAATATTTTGCTCAGGTAATGTGACCAATAGCACAAATACACTGGTCAATGTCGCTAAACACTGGCCAATCTAGAGGAATTGGCCAGTGTTGACCATCGATATAGATAAACAAATGGATAGACTGCTTGACGCTGGGAAAATGAAGCCGTTGCCAAATGCAATTGGTGGGATAAAAATACGGATTGCCGATGATCGAAAATAAAATTTTGGGTTGTACACAGCAGAAATGTCAATAGTAGACCTTAATTAGAAATAATGTGCAAAAATTATATACTCTAACACTTTACAAGGTTTTTCGCATTCCCATCCAACTATAAAAGTGAACTGTGATTGGTAATCATCCCACCAGCTTCGCAATCCCTGGCGCGATTTTCTCTTTGCATTGACAATGGAGCAGTCTATCCAGTTGTTTATCTATATCAATGGTGTTGACTGGAAGTTGTTACGAATGGTTTCTACGAATCTCGGCCAATTTCACCCGGTGCTGGGTAAAATATACTGGAAGTTTTGAAATGTTGATGCAGAGTTTTAAAATTGAAATATATTTTTATAAGAAAGAACGGAAGGGTAAAAAATATGTTTTGAGATGGTTTTGACCTGTTTATTTAAAAAAAAATATTAAAAAAAATCGTATATTTCGAAACGATTCTCTAGTTTCTGTGTGGATTGAACAAACTTTCTAGAACCCATGTTTCCGAAATTGGCAAACACCGCTGCTACCTGGGGTTTTATAGTATGGAAAGAGAAACCCCCGCTACACTTTTAAAGCATTTTAATATCAATTTGCTCTTCCTGGAATTTCCAATTCTTAGCTCTCAATCGTCACTCTGAAAAGAGATTAATTACAAAATATGAATCGTTAAAAAGGTCTTTAGCTAAAAAGAGGTCATGTCTGATTTGAACCCTATGTACTAAGATTCCTTTTTTATATTTATCGATTTGATTAACAAAGATAAAGATATATTATTTTTCTTCTTCTTCTATAAGAAGGGTGTAATATATTTTTTAATTAAGTACATATTCATCTAAATATGTTCTTAATGTTCATAGAATGAATATTTTTTGGCTGTGGTATATTTTTATTCAACACAAATTTCTTAAAAATAGTATTTAAAATTAAAAACATTTTACTAGTTAGAGAAAAGCAATGACTTACAACCAAAGAGGTAACCAAACAACGCTGGCTGAACGCCTAGTTCCAATATTCAGTTCTACTATTATTGGCTGCTATATTCACTAGCATGTTAATTCCAAAAATATCAGAAACAAGGTTAAAGTATTCTTTTTGTGATTTTAATGTATCCGACTACGTTGAAAACATTTCCCTCAAAATGCGTGTTTAATTTTTTGATATTATAATTATGCTCCAAATGTTAGCTTCGCAAATTGGTAATTGCTTGGAATCTAAGTTTTACTTTTTTTAATCTTGTCTAATAGAAATGTGTTTAAAACGACAAACCTAATATCTCAAAACGTTATTTAAGTATTTCTATGAAATTTTTAATACAGGTAATGAAAATTATGGCATTTAAATTAATTTTACTTAGATTACAAGCATTTATATCTTTAAGTGGCTGATTGAAAATGCCTTAAAAACCTGCAAACACTATTATTTGGTCATAACTCTTCATGGCTATTCCTTATGACTTAGATCCTGGCCTATTGTTCAGATAATAAATCAAGAAACATATCACAAGAAGAAATTAAAATAAAATAATTTTGTTTTCAGTTTTGAATTTACAGTTTTATTTTAAAATCATTAATTTAAGTGAAGTTAAAATTTTACACAACTTCTCAAAATATCAAAATTTAAAAAAAAATACTGATATTCAGAGTCTAATCCTTTGTAATAGTAAATAATATAAGTGAATATAAAATGCAAATTATTATGGAATTTTAATTTTTAACAAAAGTATTAGGAATATGTCGTATACCTTTAATGGTTTTCATAGAAACAAGTTATAACGTTGAGAGAAATCTTGAAAAATAAGAAAGAAAAAATAAAGAAAAAAAAAATAGAGAATTTTCAGATTCAATTAAAGTTGAAGTAAAGATACAGCAAAGTTGAAGTAAATCTCTTTTATTTTCATAGAGTAATTAAAATGACTAAATTCTAAAGAAAAGCGATTGTTTTTCAAAACTTATTACTCCTATGAAGCAAACATAAATTTATTCCATCACCATCAAAATTCAAATAATTCCTGACTCATTTTCGATTGATTTTTAAGGTATCCAACATGTGGATGCTATTATAAGGAATTAATTTTAAGATATAAATATATTCATTATTTGATAAATTATTAATTATTTGGTAAATTTTTAATAGCATTCAGATTTTGGTTCACTTTTATTAATTCCTAGATCGAAAAGCTGTCATCAAATGAATAATTTTTCGTCTTTAAAGTTAACAGGGGAGGAAGTCAATATCAAGGTATGCTTCTCTGTAATATTACACGTAATTTCATAAAAATATAAATAATTTGCAGAATTAAATTATGTACCAAACATTTGGAAATAAATGTTAATATTTAGCATCATACTTTGATAGCGTGTCAAATAACTATATTTTTATAACAAAGTGCAAACAAATTTTCTTTATCAGATATCGTGGCAAAAATAACACTTTATCGAGAGCAGTGGTTAAAGTAAGTTTCTCGCACTGGTGTGAAAAAATACTTTCTCGCACACCTCGTGCTTGAATATTATATAGTCTTGGTATTGAAATTGACATGTTTTTAGCATCGATATAGATAAACAACTGGATAGACTGCTTAACGCTGGGGAAATGAAGCCGATGCTTGATCGTTAGGTGGACGAAATGTACGGAATGCCATGAATTGAAAAATCAAGCTTGGATTGCACATAGCAGAACTGTCAATAATATACCTTAATTAGTAAAATTGTGTAAAATAATCTACTCTAGTACTTTTCAAGGTTTCCCAAATTCCCTCCCAACTATGAAGAGTGAACTTTTATTGAATAATCTATCATTATCAACTGCTCGTTTTTTTCCTTGCATTCCCATCGAAGCAGTCTATCCAGTTGTTCATCTATATTGATGATTTTTAAAAGAGATTCATTGACTGAAGTTGCTAACAATGAGAAGAAATTCATTGACTGGAGTTGCCAACAATAAAAAATATATGTATTAGAAAATTTTTGTGCACGTGATTATAAAAAAAATATTGCATTTAACACTTGGGAAAAACTTTTTCAAACTGGGTAAATTATTTGACTCGTGCTAACACACTCGTCAAATAAGTATTTTACTTCGTTTGAAAAAGTATTACTTTCCTAACTAGTTGCATAAATAACTACTTTTTTTAAAAAATGTGTCCTCTAAAGACCTATTTGTTTGGTTTGAAACAATGGATTGCATTTAAGTGGAGGCTTTTTATGAGAGAGGCTGGTATGGGAATTTGCTCCCGCCCCGAAAGAAATTTTGCAATTTGTCACCTACCACTGCTAGTACTTTTCTGACAACCAGTTACCACTGTTTTCATTCTTGTTTTTGTTTTAGATAATTTCAAAATTGTAGAAAAAATAATAATTTCCTTCGAAAATAAGAAAAATTGTGAAGAACCTTGTCATCCTGTAACCCTTCAAGATTTCTTTGACTCCCTTCAAGGATTTCCAATGCGCGAATTTCATGTATCAGGAATTATTATTGAACATATTTGTTATATACATTAACAATCAAAAGGCGATTAAACTAAAAAAGAAAAAGATACCGAGAAATTAGCTTTTCTATTTTTTTATGCATATGAAAAGGTAAGTTTCAGTATTGTATACAAAAAAAACATTTACATGAATTTAGTGCTTAAATCTATAAATTTAGAAAAATAAAGAACTATACGTAAAAGTTTGTCTTGTAATTTGTAATATTTCTTACACTTTTCTAAACACAAAGTAGTGTCTAAAAAAAGTAAAAGCAAATTTTATGAAGTTTTACTACCAAAGAAAAAGTAAAGCACACAAGCTAGAGTCAAAAGATAGCCTTAATTCATGACTAAAAAAATAGTACTTTTTAATTAGTAATACTTTACCCTTTTGAATATTTTAAATTTGTTGAATAGAATAATTTAATTGCAAAATATATTTTCAAGCGCCTAAAAACTGTGAAACGTTACAAAAACTTGTCCTTCTTTCGGTGAATTTCTATCTTAATTTTTTTATTGTGTTACGCTTCCCGTACAAAATATATAGAACACATGCTAGCAAAACATGTTTTTCAACCACTACTTCTTTAGAAAAAATTAAGCAGATTCTTAACCATCTATATTGCAAAGAATATTTTTAAATTTTTTTTTAGATTTTTGCCTTCAATTACTGATGAATTAGGATAAAAATCAATTAAATGTGTCAATAAAAATATTTTTGTTTTTGTTCTAGACTATATTTTTTTGTTTTTCTATCAAAATGTGGATGCACCAAATACCTCTTATAGGAAAATGTTTTCAGGGATTTTATCTAATATTATCAGGCAAATAATTAGTGTATTCTTGATTTGATATATCTTTCCCCAATTGAAAATGAAAGGTGTATTTGAATTTCATCTTCCTTGCTCCCTTTAAACTCCCCTACACAGGGAAATATCCAAGACAACTTTTAACATGTTTAACTTTTAATCATTGAAGCATAAATCCTTATTTTTTATACGGAGTTTTACATTGTATGGAGAAATTGATATTTGCTACTTTACTTTCATAAGTTTTAAAATGTACGTACAACTTTATTGTAATCTGATGTCAAGAAATTTACACTGTACACTATAAATAAATTTTAATGGACTTAACTTCGCTTGCACAAGTGTATTTTTGAATTACGATTGAAGAATTAAGTTTTGTAAACATCATTACACGAACTAAAAGGATACTTTTTTTCTTACATATTTCGACGAATTGTGGTAGCACACGCAAACTGAATAACTGCATGAATAAGTAAAAAATTAACTCAATAGCAGATTGGAATTTAATTTATGTTAACGACTATTTTACCTCAGAACTATTTGAGTTGCAATTTTAGTATTTAACTGGAAGCTGAAGAACACAATCTTTTTAAAGTGAACTCTGGAAAACTATATGACTTAGAGAAAGACTACTTTATATAATATCTTTCGGCAGATCTTATATATCACAATGCAATGCATTTCTATGTAATAGAAACCATTCAATTCAATACGTCATTCCACTGAATTGAGTTTTGCATAATCTTCCAAATATATGTGTACGTTTTTCTGTGTCAAAATATTGCATAAAAAGCTTTTCAATTTCTTATGTAAGACTTCAACATATTTTTCTGTACTAATATAAATAAATACATGAATAAAGATGTTTAATAAAGATATGAATTATTTTCATTTAAAGAATAATAGTTCGTTTAATATCGAAATTTTATATCCGACTATGGAACTCTTATTTATTTCATATTTAAAGTTGAATTAGAGTAATAATATTTTTCTCTTAGCTGTTAGTTTTGTTTTCATTTTATCTAATGCACTTCATATGAATAAGGCTAGCTTCAATTAAACCAGTTCTGGCTCGTTATTAGCAAGCCAACTTTTTAGGCAAACCGGTTCTGGGACACTGTTTAAACGATGCTGGCAACAGCTGTTAAATTACTGATGGCCATACTGTAGGCCAGACGTTCACTGCTATGCACTGAAAAGCAAAGGCCATCCGCCGACGGCCCAGCAGTGCAGGTGATGGCTACAGTCACCCCAACTGATTTGTTTTTACTGGGCTATTATTCACTACCTTTTACATCGAATTTCTGAAGCACTTAACTAATTGATTATCATGAAAATGTGAAAAGGGTTTTAAATTAAAAGAGCCCTAAAATTGTGCGTGGAAAGCTCTATTATAAAAATAAATATTATATTCAATAAGTTTATTCTTTATTATTTTTATGTTAAATCCAAAGTGATCTCAACTGTATAAGACCAACGAGATTTTGCTTAAATCTAACCAACACACTCTAGGTTTAAAATAAGCGTAAGCACTGGGTTTATCATGCATAAAACCTTTAAAATGAATTTAAAATATTTACGCACTCCACAAAGGATGTTTTGAATTGTAGCTGTGTACATAAAAATTTAATAAAGCTTGTAAATATATTTTGCATTATTCACTTATAAGTTATTGTGTCGATTGATAAGTGTGAACCAATAAGGAATGGCTCCGAAGCCTTCTCAGTTACTTCTGCTCTCAACATTTTTAAGTGTGGAGTGCACGAAAAGTATTCTCTTGCGTTTTCTGGTAGCTTTCCTTCATATAGTATGATCATTTTTAATTTTTTTCGCATTTTTTTAATGTTTCTAACTTATCCTTAATGGGAACAAATAGACTGTGGTGTCCAAATAATCTGTGCAATGCTACATTAACTGCGTACAATGTACATTATTTCCCTAGATTCCTTCAGCTGTTACTTTAATTTAAAATTCTTTTGCAAAATCAGAGAAGAAATCTGCTAAGGCCAATTTTAGGTTTTATAACTATTAAGCTGACTTGCAATCGAATTAAAGATATAAATTAGTGTTTACGTAGTACAAATGTTCTAACAAATAAAAGATATTTCCAATCACCCTAGAATTAAGTTAAGTATCTAATAATTATTTTTTTCAAATAGTCTCAAGTAGCCACTTAATTCGATCATATCTGGAAATGTGGCTGCTAAGGTTCAAAATCGAAATGGGTGTTTAAAAATAGTTTAAATCGAAATAATAATTGTTTTATTTATGGGGTATTTATAGTTTTACAAAAAAAATAAAAAAATAAAAAATTTGAAGGATCAAAAAGGATAAATAATTTGCTGTTTTTGTATAAGAAACTCGGTCTGTTTTCTTTAACCTGAGCACAAATTGTGTAGGTCCAAAAGTAACACATTTGGCCATGGATCCATTGTTTTACTGATATTGAAGTTAAATATTATTAATAGCACTCGATAATTTTAAATCATCATCAAGTAACAGTCTTTTTAAGTAAGTTTTTCTGCACTTGGTTTCTTTCGATCATAGATCTCTTTTTACTTCTGATATATATTTTTTTCTCTTTTGATTCTTTTTCACCTTCAAGTTCTTGTTCATATGGACTTTTTATTAGCAACTTCAGAGAGGAAATGTCAGTATCAGCTGAATCTTTCCCATTTTCCAGTTGATGTTGACAGCGGAAACAATGTCCTTTTTCACTTATTCATAAATTGAAAACCATGCTTTATAATAAAAAGATTTGGTGCTCGGTAGACAAAGTAGCCAGTCATCGCCTCTATTTTAAACACTCCCTGAATTAATGTCATTAAACAAAAAGTTCTCCACTTTAAAAACCCAATGGAACTGTGCGACTCCAAAGTGATGTTTTGCAACCAAGTTATCAGTATTGCAAAACCATTTAATTCACAAAGAAAAGCATCTTGGTTTTAAAGCAATAAATACAAAAACTCAGTATTTTTCTTACATCACGAATTAAAAACATATAAGAATACTATTATAACTTCTACAGACTTAACATTAAGAGGATCGGACCAAATAATTGAGTGAAACACGTTAAATTGTTCCTTCATAGTGTTACTCACACGTAATGTTACTCTGGTACTGATATGTAGAACGTAGGGAAAACATTAGAGTGTCTAAAAAAAATCAAATTTTAAAAATGTGAACTCTCAACCTCCAAAAATTATCTTTCTGTGAATATAAAACACTTTGAATTTATTTTTTTCTGATTAAAAATAATAATAATTTGAGGTCCCTCAAGGTCACTAAATTTACATAAAAATGGCCAAAATGCGAAAGGATTTTTTCATTAGCCATATCAAGTACTAATAATGTTAAAATAAACTTTTTTTCAATTATTAAAGTTTCCTTTGTATAGTTTCAGACACATTGTGTATCATTTATGTGTTTGCTCTGGGTAGATAAAGATATAAAATATTTCTAAAATCAAGAAAAATTCGATTTAGAGTACATTTCTATATTTTGCATAATTATGCACACAAAGTAACTATTACACTTAAGATACAGTAATTATTAATTAAGACTATATTAAATACTTGTCAATTAACTAAATAATTATTTATTTTACAATTGATAAATAAAACCAAAGAGGAAGAATTCTTTCAAATAATCCTATATTTACACATTTTTTAACCATTCACTTGAAAGTACGACTTGTAACAAAAAAAAATATTTTTGTTCTTCATTTTTTGTTGCACAATTAAAGTCCTGGATCAAGACAACAGCTTATTCATCAACATCCTTTATGCAAGCAAAGTTTGTAGCAAAAATTGCAGATTTTTTTTAAAGGAAAGCGTTTTGGGCCAATCTCTAATTGGTATACTGAAGAAACTCTCTTCAATTTTAGCTGCTTCAAAAAAAGTATGAGAAATACACAAATTATCCAATTTCGGAGGACGTATTTCCAATATATGTGAAATCAAAATCCTTTTCTCTTTCCTGTTCAAGACTCAATTTGATTTTTGCTCATCAGAAACAAGATTTGAAAACAAGCTAAGTATTTCAAGTTTTCCACTTAACTACTAAGAATGATGTAAAATCATTTCTAATCCTTTATTGCTTTATTATTTATCATCATTTTCTTTTAACCTTTAAATAAGTAAAACATCAGTAGAAGGGGCATCAACAGCAGATCGGCAAGTAAATCAAAACTCTAAGTATACACTCACAGCAAAACGATTAAATCACTTCATACTTCATACAAAAGTTTTTTCGGCCTCTCCTGGGACACCCTAGCTTACATTCTACATATTAGTACTAGTTCATACAAAAAAAAATGCAAACTATCTAACAGTTAATGATATTATCGCTACATTGCCATTAAATAATAACTCCATTTTCATGAAGTAAATGGCTTTTGATCTCCAACGAGCTCGGCGAAGAGTACCTGGTTTCCAAATGTTAAATTGAATGTCTAATATAATCATAAAAGATACAAAATTTTAAAACTATCTGCAATCATCTCTAGGTAGTTTTTCAGTATTCTTTAACTGATCAGAAATGAAATATTTTAAACTGTCTGATATTGTAATTAGGGGTATTGATTGCTTGTTTGGGTCATGGTGGTTGGTGGTTAAGCTTAGACCATTTTTCTTGGAATCTCTGAAATACTTTCAGACTCAGTAGATTGTCCAAAGCACACAATGAATGCATTGGAAAGTATAATCTGAAACATATGATGCCTACTGCTATACACAAAAGATTTCTGCCTATATTTTTTCTCAAGAAGAGTGAATGCTCCAATGAATCTTCCACTATTTGTTGCAGTTGTGTAGAAACACGTACCTATTACTTCAGATTCCCCCTTCCACGTTTGTAAGAACTTGAATACCGCATCAATTGCTGCTTTGCAAGTTCCAGACAACAATTTAGAAATGCGAAGAAGCTTTGTATATCCATCTTGCAAAGAAGTAACTAGTACCGCTAAACAATCAATTCTTCTTGTGCTTTTTGATGAAAAATTGAGTAACAACTCACCAACCCAATGAACTACTGACTTTGATGCCTCAAACTGTGCTTTTTAAATGTTCAGCGGTTTCACGGCAAAGACGTTGGCGTTCCCGAACACTTTGAAAGAACTACAGACGGGTCAGATGTAGCTTTGTATGATTATAACTATCAATTAAAAATTAAAAATTAAAATATATATATATATATATATATATATATATATATATATATATATATATATATATATATATATATTATACGAGTTCATGATAAAGTGCTTTTAAACCAAGTTTAAGATAAAAAAAAATTGGTAAAAGAAGTCTGATACAGTTCGGTTGTCTCCATATTAATTAGAAATCCAAATTTTGCAAGAATTTCCTACTTTCTGTTAGCTTGAGGGATCTCTAAAACCTTTTTAAATGACTTGACTTTTTTTGTAATATCATATTACAACAGAAAGAACATTTTTAGAGGGTGAGACTAGACATAAAAAAAAAAAAAAAAGATTTTTTCGGCCTCTCCTGGGACACCCTAGCTTACATTCTACATATTAGTACTAGTTCATACAAAAAAAAATGCAATTAATTTTTCTGTTAATTCTATTTTCTTTTAATAAATTAAATTCTTATTTTACAGGAAAAGGAGAGAATATTTTTTTCATTTTATCAATTAAAAAAATTATGGAAGAAAATTGAAAAAATAAATTACCATTTTTATGTAAGTAAATATATATTAAAAAAGAAGGAATATTAAACGTATTTTTATTAAATAAATAATCTCTTCAAATCGAAACATATATAAAAATTCGAAAAGACATTTTTGAAAAAAAAAAAAAAAAATGAAAAAAAAATGGATTACTGAAATGGGAAGGGCTAATAATTAATAGTTTTCTTATTATTTAAACCAGCAAGACCAGAAACTTATAATTTAATTACAAATATAACCTAAGCGTCATTAGTATTAAAATAACTTTACATTGTTAGAAACCAAAAAATAAACGCAATTTTGATATTCTTCTTAAACTATTAATTACAAAGATGACTGAGACATTTTAAAAATACGCCATTTAGATAAATAAAGTTTACTAAGGAAATGAAATGTAAAACGCCATTAATACAGTTTACAAAAGTATTTAAGAGAATTGAGGGAATTTCAAATGCATAAACTAATTATCTGTATGGACCAAAAATATTAAAATATTGCTTCTGTAATAATTTGTAAAGTTTTTTAAGAAACTATTTATATTCTCTAACAAATTATTACTACTTAAAATTTATTAAGTCCATTACATAACCTTTACTTCTTATGCTACTTTTTTTTTATCTTTATTTAATATTACTGAAAATCCGAAAACTGACTCTTGATTAGTGATCTAATAGAGGGAACAATTTCTGAAACGTCCGTTGTAATGCAATTAAGGAACCCTTAATTTGTTTCAAACGTCGCCGATGACGTCATGAAAAATTCCTCAAATACTGTTGATCTATATTCCAATTGAATAGAACTATTAGAAATTAGAAATGTAATCCGCAATATGAAGAGTTTTAAGATATTTTATTTATTATTTAGATAAGAGTTAGCATGCCGATAACTTTAAATTAGCTCGAGAAAATGTGATTAAAAATGCTTTTAAAAAAAAAAAAAAAAAACGACCGACTCGATTAGTAACAATTTTTCGCATAACCGTTAAACTAGAAAGGGAAAATGTTTCAGATAGGCCTTGTGTTCCATAAAGAAAAAAAAATACAAAAGTTCTAGAATTGAAAC
This sequence comes from Linyphia triangularis, assembly GCA_963978545.1. Taxonomy (NCBI): domain Eukaryota; kingdom Metazoa; phylum Arthropoda; class Arachnida; order Araneae; family Linyphiidae; genus Linyphia; species Linyphia triangularis. The sequence continues at coordinate 75,245,245 of OZ021725.1, read as the reverse complement.
AAAAAAGGAAAAGGTTTTATTAAATATTTATTTGTAATGGATCCTTACTTAAGAATTATATTTTTAAAACACTAGAAACGTTCGTTTGAGATTTGGTATTAAGTTTGGCAAAATGTTTCAAATAATAAAAGTATCATTATTCCAACTTATATGAAGAACGACTGAGTTATGTTTGTAAAAAATCAATCTTACAAAAAGTTTATAGAAAAACTTGTAAAAAATATTTTAATGCATTCAATTTAAACTTTAATTGGTAAGAATAAAACTTACTTTACTGGAAAAAAATTTCTGAAAGTATTATAAAAATTGCTAATGTTCGTACTAAAATAATTCTTAATAGGTGTGGAGTATTTTTTCTATCTCTTAGGCTGTACGAAATATTTCCAATTGATATAAAAGATGCTCTTCATGGGAAATGTAGGTGCATCTTTTAGTGACTTTTTTTTTTAAATAATAAATGATGTTTAGTTGAAGGAATTGCAACCTGCGAAAGAAGTCTTTCTATGCGCTTTTCAATCTTCCCACGTGCGAATACTGTACTGCCTCTATGGAAGTAATATACAAAAACATCAATTCTCACTTGTGTTTTAGATCTCCGATTCCAAGACAACAGCAGAAGTTTTCATTCTAGTTTTTACTTAGGTGCACCACAATGCAATTTTTTCACACACAAAGCTTTGCTTATTTTTCAAAGAAACATCCATATATTTATGATTAGAGTGTTTATAGACCAAGAACAACCGTTTTATTAATAAGCTGCAATAAAAGTTGGATGACGTCTTACGAAAATGGCATGGATCCCTTTTTACTTTTACACTACACCAATTTAAAGAGAAGCTTACACAAATGTTCTGACCGTCTGTCGGTCCGAGGCCAACATTCTCAGAAATAACTATAAATGTTTATAACGTGTGATGTATTATAAAAGAACGAGTTCCAATATCAAAATTCACAAGAGTTTTAGTAGTAGAAGCATCAGAAAAAGCAAGCAGAAGTTAATATGTAATTTATTAAACCTAACGATATAAGAGCTACAGATATGTGCCATAATATATAAGTCTGAAGGTTAGCATAACAAGTCTGGATAAGATTCGCAGGATATTTTAAATGCAACCGAAATTTTAAACCAGTCAGGATTTAAAGTGTGACTGGACGACAGCATTTTATATTAACCCTTTGAAAAGTTCATATTTTTGGTCCAATTGAATATAGCTGATTAGAAATTTAACATTCGGTGAACAAAATTTTACAACTCTCTAAATAACAAAAGTTGGTGACATTTTTGTTTATAAGTGCATGGTGTTTGCTATCATGTACAGTGTATCTGTAAAGTCCGGGTTTTTTTTTTATTGGTCACAGGAAATCAACGAAACAAAATAAAATGAAATCTTCACCAAATGAAAGGAAAACTATCTAAGTTTCGTGCTTATTCAGTGCATTTCGATGTGGCTTCATTTGCTGCCCTACACGCATCTAAACGATATTCAAGAGGTTGATTTTCTGTGACCGGTCAAAAGTGCGACATGACTTTGCGGACACACTGTATATAGTCAACTTTAAAATGGTAAACCCTCGGCCAATAAACATCACGAAGAAGCACATTCTTTTATGGAGAATGAATATATTAATAGATTTTGATTTTAACAAAATTTGCATAAAAAAACTCTTACATGACAACCGTCCTGCGGCAGAAGAATTGTATATATAGCCTTAGTATTTAAGGTAATGAAATCAAAGTTTTATTGCCGATTCCTTTTCGAGAAAGTCACCTCCCCCCCCCCTTTCCCCTCGCCACCACACACAAAAATAAGCTTAAAAGTTCTACTTTAACTGCCGGATATGTAAGATTAAGATTGTAATTAACACTAAACAATTAGAAGATTTTTGTTTTAATTATTTTCTTATTTATTAGAAGAATTTTTCATCAATTTTCTATAGAAATATCAAGTAACGCATAGTATACAGTTTGAGAAAAGACGAACGCTGGCTATGTCTTTTATTCTAATTGATAAAAAAAAAACATTACATACTATTGTAATTCATGGCTAGCTATTTAAATAAGTAAATAGGTTTTTATTAAAACAAAATAGAAACCTTAATTAGTGAGAAATCAAATACCCTCGTTCCTATTTTGAACAAACTCTTTTCGATATATTCTGCTGTTTTTTTTTTTTTTTTTTTTTTTTTTTTTTTTTTAAACATTTATTTGATGAAGAAAATTTTACACTTCACGAACTTAAATAAAATCTTATATTTTAAATTTAAAACAATCAGTTCTCGGAGCTTAATTTTGGAACATTATTTATTCATCGCTATGGCTAGACCACCACCATGAAAAGGATATAGGAAAAGAAACAAGGTAAATCATGAATGTTTTATATATAAACCCATTTTCATTGCTTATAAATAGGAAATGGTTTTATATGCATCATATTGAGATGAAACTGACTTAGAAATTAAATTAGCTTTAGGTATAAAATAAATATTTAAAAATTGAGAGTTACAGATAGCATGAAATTCGAAATAACGATGCTCGCTTATGTCAGTTGAATTCTGATTCAAAGATCAGGAATATCAAAGGAGAAAAAAATCCTCCATGTGTCTATAAAATAAACCTCTCATGGGCTTTGTGTTTTTAAATGTGCTGACAGTTAAAAATGAAGCTAAGGTATTCAATTAAATCCATGCCATTAAAAAATCTACCTATGTAGCCTCGAGAAACACGTCGCCAAGTAGTAATTATGAAGATTCTAGGAAATAAAAAAATTCTGTGGTGAATAAACGTTGATGCTTTGATTAATGAAACGGTGGTGATAGGGTTTTGGAAATTCATTTAAAACAAATTTACGATATTAAATTAAAATATGTTTTTGAATATATCATGTAAGTTGTAATATCCATATAACACCAAAACAGTTTTCATTTGACCAAAATATCTCACAAACCCTTGAATGAAACAATATGAAAATGAAACAACTGAAGGTACTTTATAGGCACCAGATGCTTATTAAGATCGAATTTTAAATTGAAAGTGCATAAATTGGTTTTAGGAAATAGGGTTTTATTTTTCAGAACCACTCAATTTAAGATACTCAAGAATAAGTTTACAAAATCTGCGTTAAAGTAGTAAATATTCTTATTTGATGAATTGGTAGTCACCTATTTGGATGGTGAAACGGGAGGTTAAAGCTCCCTTCTAAAACACTTCAAACCATATATCTTTTTAACTGCGGTTAGAAACATAAAACATATCATGCATGACATTTTTAAATATATGTATAGCATATATGGCATTAACTAAATGGATACGTACATTACATTTTTTGAGAAAAAAACAACTTAAGTCTTCTAAGTAATACTTTTTTAAAAATATAAACTTTTCTTTGATCTTTGTTGAAAACATTCATTTTTCGAAATTTTACTTTTCCATTGCCATATATTGCTTTACTTCTGAATACATTTTAATTAATCAGTGTATCCTTTTTTTTTTAATGATAACATAAAATTTAAAACAAAATACCTTTGTTCAATGTCTATGGCATTTTTCATTATAGATATATACTTAGTTTTCTTAAAGTGTATTAAAAAGTTGTAGATGCTGAATGTAAATAAAAAAAAAAAAAAAAAAAAAAAATATATATATATATATATATATATATATATATATATATATATATATATATATATATATATATATATATATATATATATATATATATATATATATATATATATATATATATATATATATATATATATATATATATATATATATATCGTTTATGGTATCACAGTTCCTGCTATCCTGTTTAGAAAATTACAAAAGTTGACTTCTGGTTATTTTTTCGCTTCCCCATTATTGTAATCGGATTTTTTTTTTTTTTTTTCTTTTTTTTTTTTTTCGTAAGGAACAGATGTAACGAGACGTGTGAAGCGAGCTTATATGAATCTATTTTAAAAGAGTAATTCTCTACTTTCTCAGAAATTCTTTTTTTTTCCTTTTTGTATAAATACTGAGGATGCAAAAGGATTTTGCATAAATACTAAATGCATCGATAAAATTGAAAACAGAATATCTGTGTACTGCTTTAAAAGTGTGGAAGCTTTGTAAAGTTTCGATTTGATAATGATTTCTATTAAAAGCTGAAAAATATTTTACTTCTCTTGTAAAATCTTGAACCTGTGAGACGTCTCCTTTAAACACGAAGCAATTCATACATTGCATGAGTTGGAAAGCAACTGAAACAGGTCCAGAATGACTTCACACAAACCATGGAAAAATGTATACTACCTGGGTTGGTTGCTTTCAGATTATCTGGCGCCGTCAGCAACACGAGAGTTATAATGCGCCGAAACATTCGTCATTAGACAAGCCAACATACATTTACAAACACCCATGCCTAACACGGGACTCGAACCCGCAAGAAGTTAGCACGCTAACTACTATACCGTTTGATCGGCTTATACTACCTGGGAATAGTATATCATTAATTTGTCACAAACTGAGATGTTTTAACTACAAGGGATTTGGAGAGAGCCGAAACTATTTTCCGTTATCACTTTTTGATCTACAAGGACGTATACTTTACAGTTTGAAGAGTCTCTAGAAGGTATCCCTAGAGTTAAGTTTTACAGAACCTCTTCGAAACACATTTTGATACTTTAGTATAAGTCAAGGATGATATATATCTAGAACAAGATAATTAAAATTTCATGTTCACTTTTCCTTTGACAGAATTTGAAAGATTAGAAATTTACTCTTTGAGTTCTTTCTTGAGGGTTATGCAGAGTTTAGGGTTTGTACTATTTTACATACTGAGTATTTTATGTTCAAATATTACTAATAAAGTTGGAAACTTAATGTTAAAGAAGGTGATGACTTTCCACCATGAAGATATAAAAAGAGTTCAAATATATTACTTAAACAAAATTTCGAATGGATATTTCAAAGTAATTAAAAATATTTCAAATACATTATTTAGTGAAAATGTAAAAGAACATTTAATTAACATTGTGCGTTTCGTTTGAAAATGAATAGTTACTTTCACAGTTCAATAAAGTCCGCTTTTTGTCACTGCTATATAGATATAGTTTGAAACGGAAAAAAAATATGCATTAAAAGTTAGTGAATGGTGATATATTGAGACTATGGGATAAGTTTATATTTTAAGATAAGATCTCGTTAAATTCGGTTTAGTGGCATTCCCTAAAAACTGAAACTTCTGTCTAACTTGTAGCAGTTTATAATTCTTTATTATAACTGTTAATCCAAAGCTATTAAAATAATACAATTTATGTCTTAAAATATCCAGAATTATGTTTTACACCAAGAGATTTGTAATTTTATATCAAGAAGTTATTAGTTTGACCGTGATATTTATCAAAAAATATTGATATGTTTTGTATATTAAGTAACACATGTCTTTTGAAGTTTATAAAATTTAATATATTACTAAAAATTGCATAGTGAAAAAAATAATATGTTGCATATAAAAAGTTGATATGTTGATATTTCAAGTTGAAAGGCACTTCATATCATTGTGTTTTGTTAATCACCGAAAATTATCTCAAATTGGGTAGTCAGTAAATCTTTTCTTTCAGCACTCCCCCAGATGTGGCACTTACATACATCCCTAAACTATGAAGAATAACTTATATTTTAATAATAATGATAACTATATATTTTGTCTTTTAGCATAGTAATTATAATCTAAGGATGTATTACTTTAATATGTACAATATAACAACAACAAAAAAGTTGAATTTTCGATCCCACACATGACTGGGAATGGTATGGGAGCTCCATACCTACCCTTGGTATTATCCCCCAGACAAATGCTATAAGTGTGATTTTAGTAAATGTTTATGTAAGATTTTATGGTTGCCTAGGAACTCATTGTGCATTCCTTGATAAGACTGCTCTAGGAATTACGCGTCAATACGTCCCTCACATTCTATGACTTTCACACACATTTCAGCACAACATTTTACAAGAATAGATACATTAATGGATTAGGAATTGGATAGCTGACATTAATCAAAATGCAATGACTATCACTTTTACTTAGTGTTATTTAGCAAAGGATGAAGCAGTCATAGTAATTATATTTTAAATCACATAAAAACAAATATCATAACATGATAACTGTCTTAATATTAATCCTGTTAATGTTGAAATTATCCTATAAATATATCTTCAATGTCGTTTTCATTAAATTAAAAAGAATGGTGTTAATTATTACCTTAAGTAGTAAAACATATAGTGTTTAAATTTTACCTTTAGTTAAAACTTGTTTTGAAATAAGTAGTGTGACACTATTTATGAATGTATGTTACTTGTTGTTTATAAGTAAAATCATGACCTGACATAGATCTACAACGATTCAATGAATGATGATTCTCCATTAATTAAAATCTTCGGTGCCAGGAGTAAAGCAGAAAATATAATTGCATCATGTATGTCTTTTAATTAGGTGGTATGAATAATACACAAACATTTTCTTATCAAACTGCTCCCAGTTCTTCCATTTATTACATTACACTAATTTCTGCTTTTTGGATCCACATTTTGACCGAAGTCTAGATTCTAAAATTGTTTGAATGAAAAAATTTGGATTGTAAATAAAATAAGGTAACTTAGTCTCTTCACGCCGTTTGGCGCATCCTACCTCTCCATACCTTCCGATTTTTGCCAGGCATCTTGCTTCCCTTAGACCATTTAAGCGAGCCTTTTTTAGGTCTAATTGCATTTGTCTTTGCCAAGTTGTCCTACTTCTTCCTCTTTTCCTCTTGTCATCAGGAGCCCAGGAGAGAGAAATGTGTGTTAGATTTTCTTTTCGCATTCTTAACACATGACCTGTCCATCGCCACCATCTTTTACTGATTTCTTCCTCTAGTGAAGTAATGTCTGCCCTTTCTAAAATTGCTGCGTAACTAATTTTAACAGGCCAAAAGATGTTGAGAATTTTTTTAATACAATTATTTTGGAAAACTGCAAGTTTTTGAATGTTTGATTTTCTGAGGCACCATGTTTCAGCTCAATACTATAAAATTGCTCTAACTATTGTTTTATAATTTTTTATTTTTTTATTTTGGTGCTTGAGGACCTCCAAAATTTATCAAGACTTCTAAAAGTTGTTTTTGCTCGAATGATTTTGCCCTTAGTATCCGCTTCTACTCCTCCACTGCTATCAAGAACAGAACTGAGATAAGTCATCAACATTATCAATTTCAACTTCGTTAATTTTTAGCTTTTTTTTTGGGGGGGGGGGGATATTTGGCAACGCTTATTCATTACGCTTATTAAATTAAATAACAGAAAATTTACTAAAACGTGTCATTTGAACCTTTCTCAAAGGACTTTTATGTCTGATAACCCAAAATTTTTACTGGGCAAATTTGATCAAAATAGTGTGGGAGCGAGTGAGAGTGATTGTGGAAGCGATATCAGACAGTTTGCGGATCAGACAGTTGTCGGAACAATAACTTTTTTGAATTTGACTTTTGATCGAAAAACAACTCGCCGGTATGATCTAGTTGTGACCGAATAAATACTGTGGTACTTGGAATTAAAGAGTGGAATGTGTTGATGTCAGAGGACTGTTGCTTAATGTGTTAAACTGACTATGGATTCGTATGGATCTCACAATACCCTGATAACGCCGTGTGTAATCTGTTTGTATAAAAAATTATTCTTTCGTTTCACAATCAGGACCTGAAGACTGACCATAATTCTCGAGAAATCACTAAGCATATAAAAAATTATAGACTAATGTATAAATCTCCCATCATAGAAAATTTCCGAATTTTGAAATCAGTATTTTAATAAATAAGGTACTAATACAACTTAGTTTTAATGAATAGCATTTATGTTTTAGAGGTAAAACTTTGAGATCCATCCTGAATTAAATTGCCAGAATCATGAATAGGCCAATAGGCATGACATGAAATGCTGGAATTCACAGTCCACTTTACAAATTATACAGAAAAAATATATATTTTTTATAGATAAATACAAAGATAATTTTAGAGAAATTTTTTATTCGTTTGAAGAAAAATATTGCGATTCAATATCCAATTTGGTTTTTCCCACTCTGGAATTTAGATATGAAGCATTGTTAGATATTTAACGGTTATCTGATCTTTATAATATATTTTTTTTGTATGTAATAAGTTATTTTTATCATATTGTTTACACATTTTAACTGGATCGTAAAATCACTCATTGTTGTCACAATTATTTTGTCTAAAACTATCTTTCCACTGTTGGAATCAAGCCAAAGTCATAATCAATAAAAAATATACATATATTCCAATGAGCTTGCCTACATGTTTCTAAAACAAAGTTTACAAAGTTGAAATAAAGTTCACAAAATCAATTATTAAAAAAGAAATATTCTACTTGAGATTGATCTAAAAACAATACAAGATGCTTTCGGTAAATTGGAGCATCAGCTGCAAGATGGTTTTCGAAACAACAACATTTGGCAAGCATGAATTTTTAAAATGATCTGATCTACTGAAGGGAACTGTAGAGTCCAAAAGAAAGTAGCCTCATTTTATCTGACGCGCAATTCATGGCAGACATTTCAGTTCATTTGAAATTTAAATTGTGGTGTTCCGCGTGAGTTTCTCGAATTCAAATGCCTGATATTCCGCTTCTACATTCCCGTCGCAGATAAAGATTTAACCACAAAATCAATAAAATCCTTGAGATCATCTCTTAAAAGATTCCACGGAACATATAAAATGGAAGATAGCTTATAGATTACAAAAAAATAGATAGTTTGCTAATCTTTATATTTTTCATTTTTGCCTTAATTGTTTAATCAGTTTGTGAGTTTTTTTTTTTTTTTTTTTTTTTATCCAAAATTTGAAAGTGGGCATTTAAAAAAAAAAAAAAAATGAAATCTAGAACTTTCTACACTTCTTTGACTCTTAAAATTCGTATGATAGTTTAGTAACCTTCTACAATTTTGTAATATACACGTTTGGTATTTTGTTTTCTAAATCTTCAATTGAAAGAAACTTATGACTTTTTCAATTACAAAATAATGCCACTTTTTTTAATATTATTTACAATTATTTAGTAATATATTGTCCATTGTCAAATAGCCTAATATCATATCGATTGTTTCAGCGCGATTTTATGATGGCAAGTTGATTAGCATACAGAAGCGATAATAGAAGCGTGAGTAAAAGCGACCTTTTAGTGTCAGATATAGCCCCGAAAACTTGATATAATGCAACCTTATCGACAATGAATCTATTGTCAAATTCACGCATGATGAAGTCAAGTTGGTTTATTCGCATTCCGAAGCGATAATATAAGCGTGTGTAAAAGCAGACTTTTAGTGATAGTGACAACTCCAAAAATTTGATAGAATACACTGTCCTCAACATCGAAACTATCTGCCAAGTTTCAGCCCGATTGGATGACGTTGCTGAGGTATCCTCAAGGAAATAGTACTCTGTGTTAAAGGAGCTCGTTTTTCAACTTTTTAAGCCTTTATCCCATCTTTCAGAGAATTTCGGAGGTAGGCTTGTTTAGAACACCTTTAGAGGCATTACCACAGTGTTTTTTAATAAAATTGGTGAAGCCGTTATTTAACAACTATTAAAAAACATGATTTTTTCAATTGCAGGTATCTTATGCGCATACGCACGAAATCCTTTGACGAAATCCTTAATGATAGGTCCCTGTGCCACAACTTATATAACTTATTACTTAACAAGAAACAAAACTCTTGATACCCCATTATTTATGAGTCTTAAACAGAGTTTTTTTTTTTTTTTTTTTTTTTTTTTTTTTTTAATGTATAAGTCTGTAAAATTATTAAAAAGAAAAACTCTTCTAAGAGAAATATATTTGAGTTTAAAACATTGATGCTAATTATTTTATTTGAAATAACGGTTATTCAACATGCAAGCATTTGGGAAATATTTCCAATATTTTTCTCGGTGAATTGATCAAAGGAGATTTTAATGTCCCACGTGACTACGGGTACTTTTTTTGTAAATAATGAAGATTTTAACCCTAATTGTTAGAAATATAGCAAATTAGAAAAATGCCCTTTTTTACCCTTTTCAGTCCATGCCAATTTAAGTGATTAAGTATTTCAACATTTTGGTGATGAATAAATTTTTCAATTAGAGCATCATGTAGATTTGATAGTTCACTTTTATTGAAGACCGAAGAAGAAAAAATTCCTATGAAAGAATTATTGATCGGACCAAAACTAATTATTTCCCACTTTAAAAAATATTTTAAACTCTTCTACAAAGAAAGTCGCAGGCTTTCAATGAAAACATTTTTAATATGATAGTATCTCATCTCTAAACCTAGTGATTTCAAATTATAATTGTAACTTTAATAACATTAACCCGTAAAAAAAAGTTTTTTTTATTTAAATCTTTTTTATGCATTAGCAATTTTTATGTGCACTTCTTGAGCTCAGATTGTGTTTGATCACTAAGAACAAAAGAACCATCCAAACTATTTACTAACTTCGTTTTTGCCCGCAAAACTTGATTGATTACATGGTCATTCCCAACACGTCTATTTGCCAAGATGCAGCTCGATTAGATGACGGAAGTTGGGTTAATTAGTCCTACAAAGATTTTCCTCGTCAACCTTAACAGAAGATTTTATTCATTAAATGTCACCAAATTGAACATGTTTGAATTAAGTGTGAATGTGTGTAAAAACAGCTTTTGTATGAAAGTCCCAAAACTTGGTAGAAAATATTGTCATCATCAACGGGTGCACCAGCCACGTTAATTTCAGTTCGATTGCATGATGGGAATTAGGTTTATTAGTAATAACAAGTGCCAATTGAAGTGTGTGTAAAAGCGGCCTTTTAATGATAGTGACATTCTTCAAAACTTGATAAAAATGTAATCTCATCGACAACGAATCTATCTGTAAAATTTCAGCTCAATTGAAGGAAGGCAAGTGGGTTTATTCTTATTCCGTAGCGATAATAGAAGCGTGTGTAAAAGCGACCTTTTAGTGCCAGATGCAGCCCCGAAAACTTAATATAATGCATCCTTATTGACAATGAATCTATTTGTCAAATTTCACTCGATTGCGTGAAGTCGAGTTGGTTTATTCGCATTTCGAAGCGATAATATAAGCGTGTATAAAAACAGCCTTTCAGTGACAGTGACAACTCCAAAAACTTTATATAATGTAACCTTATCGACAACGAATGTATCTGTCAAATTTCAGCCCCGATTGGATGACGTCAAGTTGGTTTATGTGTATTCCGAAAATAGAAACTTGTAGAAATGCGACTTTTTAGTGACAGTGAAAGCCCCTAAAAATTTGATAGAATGTATTGTCATCACCATGGAATCTATCTGCCAAGTTTCAGTCCGATTAGATGATGGCAAGTGAGTTAATTTGGACTTCGCAGATTTGCCCGGCCGGTACACACACATACACAAAATCGAAGTTAATATAATGGATTTTAAAATATATCCATAAGACACTGTTACAAGAAACTGAAAACAAGTTTTGAAGAAATGACATTTGTTTTATGTATGCAAAAAGTGTTAAAAATACATTGATATTATGAACTAAACCAACAAATTAGGCTTTATTCGATAAAACTTCTTTGTTTAAAAGTGATCTCAAATATTTTTTCTGTTCCATAGACCGGATGAAATATTTTCCTAATCACAATGGCAGCTAAAATATTGCTCGAAGACTTATGAAAGTTTGTTCCACATTTAACTACAATAATAGCAGTGAATTTTGGCAATTTGAAGGTATAAATAAAGCTTATACTGTTACTATAGCAAAATTAATTTTGGGATTTTTTGCTCTCCATTTCAGGAGTGCTACATGTTGAATGAAATGCAAAAAAAAATAGGAAAATATTTTTATTTTATTTTAAACTCAAAACTTAAAGTGCCATTTAATTAGTATTGAAATTCAATACACTTATGTTCTATGTCGAAATGTGTTTTTTTAATAATTTGGTGAAATATTTCAGATGCTTTTTTTTGTGTGTGTGTGTTAACATATTTCATCAAGTCTATACGTAGTGGGTAAATATGATATGATCAATCTTAAGTAAATGGAAGAACTTTAATTTCTAGTGAAATGATTACATCCTGTTTAGTTAAAAAATTGAATAAAAGTGGTTTTGTAAAGAAATATCAAACAAAATGTCTTAATTTGTTGCAATATAATATTTTCCAATGATTGAGTAATGCCCTCTCTTGATAAAAAAAAAATCTCTTTTTTATATGCTCTTATGAAATTTAATCTTATATACATTTTCATTTCGTAAATCTCATAATCTGTTTTGCATTTTGATTTCTTGATTCCAACTAATCCAGACTTAATCCAGATTTATTCAATTGAAATTTATTATAATTATCTACTTGCAATGATTATTTTGTAAATTCTGTTCATATAACAAAAAAAATGAAAACATTTTGTAAATAATTTCGGATTTTAAGTACCTGACCAAAAAACAATTCCTCACCTTTTATAATTGGGTTCCGTTTTTAATTTGAAGAACATAAAAGAGAAAATCAGAATCGAACACATTCAGAAATCGATAGATGTAATGGCTAATGAAGACATGCTTTCATTTCTCATTTTTCCTTCTGTATGAATGAAGTTTACGGGTTTAGGTTTCAACTCATTAATGCATTGCAAAAGTTTGTCTAAAGGTCAGTCCTTGAGAATGATAATTGAAATGAATATTTAAGACACATTTTCTTCCTCCATCGTCGGACTGTCTCGTGAGAGTTTCACTGTGTTAGTTTCTATATTACAGTACAGCGAGAAGCTCATACAAAAGATCTTTTCCTTCTTCTAACATCAACATTTCTAACAATGCAACTAATTTATTTGGGTCGATATTTTAACACATCGTTATATCTATTTTTAAATATTATGATGATAATATGATGTTTTCTTAAAAAAAAAAAAATTTAAAAATTGAATAATAAAGCAAACAAAAATTAATGTCCAGTATTGAAAAATAAAACATTAAAAGGATAAAACAATATTGTAATGTATCTTTATCAAAGGAGGTGCTTAAAAATCCCAATAATAAAAATGGCTTATATCACTTTTAAATATTTTCAATAAAATATCACAATCGTTACTTCGTAATCCATAATTTAAGGGAAGGTATCGTGGCAAATGGTGATGAATGCTGTATCTTGACGTTAGAAGTGGATGGTGGTCTTCGGTTTCTTTTTCCATAATGTCCTCTATCAGTTTACTGTCCTAATGAATAGTGATAGCGTCTGACAACAACATATGTTCGTGATAAATTATTTATCACGAAAGAATACTCTTGCGAGCGCAGTAGATTTTTATCACTTTTGAGAAGATCCAAAAATAAAAGACATTTCTTCTACTATTCATGGTTTTATTGACTTCTTTTAAGAAACTTCTGTTTCAGAAATTATTTTTGTGATATTTATAACGTTCATATTAGCAAATATGATTGGATTAATTTTATGAGATGAAAAAAAAATCCCCTCAAGATCCCTAATTCAGATGTAACTTATTTAGGAAATTTTGAGACAATTTTTAAGCTCGTGAACTTTTTAGAATTTAAAACAAAATATAAATCTGATTTTGTTGGAAGTATCTTAGGAGTTGAAGTAATGGTTTGGAAATGTGAAAAGTTTTTATTTGGATATATTGTAGTAAAACTGGTTTAAGAAAAGTTTCTTTTCAGTAAGAAACAATTGCCATACATACAATCTGTAAGGATCTATGATGATTTTTTTATACAGTCTAATAATTTTGGTAAAATTTTTATCAATTTACTCGATTGTATATTGTAGTACTTAAACTTTTTTTTCTCCAATTCTCACCTCATATTAAATTACATATTAATTAATTATTATAAAAACTCCATCAGCAATTACTTTAAAAATCTAATATTTTTTAAATATTCAAAATTGGATGTTGTAACTATATTTGAATTTGTGCAAAACTTCATACAAATTCTTTAGGTAAAAACATAACATACCGATTGGTCTCATTGAATGAAAATAGAGATTTATAGTAAAAATATAACACTATCTGGAAAAAAAGTCAATAATTATAATCCCATATTACAGTAATAACGTAGCAGAACCTAGAAGTTTTAAGTGAACATCACAGCATTTTAAACTAATTAGTTGAAATTACTCGCAATTAAGAAATTGAGAAATCTTACAGCAATTAAAACTGATTCGCATTAAAATTCCTAAATGGCACTTGAGGCAAAGTTTCTCTAAATATGACAGAAGCAGAAATAAAAACGTTAATTATTTGTTCACTCTTCCAAGGATTTATTTAATGACTTCTAGAGCTTAGGCAGGATTTTTAATACGCTCATGTTTTTGGCACAAATCAAGCTGTTTCATTGCTGCAGGATAAATGCTTGGAAATATTTCTCTTGGAGATATTTTTAGAGTGTTTTTATTTGAATTAGTTATGGAATAAAGTAATTGACACTCTAAGCTCTGTTTAATTGCGTTCAAACTTAAATTTTTTTATATGCATTTCACTATTAAGTGAGTTCACGGAATATTTAGCTCTGAATAGAAAAAAAAAGTTAGAATATTAAAATAATATAAGTAGGATGTACAAATATATCACTTATCTATAGTATTTTTATACCCAAGAACCATTTAATTTTATACTTCATTGTGATGTGTCAATTATCATCTTTCTATCGCAATATGGGTAAATGCATAGAGATATTTTCTTGGAAACATTTCTAAAGTGATTTTATTTGAATTAGTTATGGGATAAAGTAATTGATACTCTAAGCTCTGTTTAATTGCATTCAAACTTCAATTTTTTATATACATTTCACTATTAAGTTAGTATACAGAATATTTAGCACTCTGAATAGGGAAAAAGTAGTTGGAATATTGAAGTAAAGTAAGTAGAATGTTCAGATAAATCACTAATCTATAATATTCTTATATCTACTAACCATTTAATTTTATAGTTCATTGTGATGTGTGAATTATCTTTTAATCTCAATATGTACCCAAACAGATTCGATTAGCTTTGAGGGCATTTATAATATAATGTTGTTTGTACTTACTATTGATTTTATTGTCATAAACAGTCAATACGTTATTTTCGCATACTGCTAAAAAAAATATTTTAAAGATTTTCCTTAGGTTTTCTTTATATTTGTCGACGGATTTATTGACTCACCTCAATTCAGAACCACACACCACAAGGAATGTTTTGTAAATATTTACTTTGGTATTTTTTTAGAAATCGGCTTTTTAGTTAAGTTTTTTAAACCATATTAGCTTTTGCTGGTCTGCCTGGTTTTTAATTCCCTAACTGGTGTTATTTTTATCAATAACAATTGCTCCAAAATATTTTATTCAGTTGATTATTTCAACTGAGCAGTCATTCGCCTGCAGTGAAGATGCATTTAAGTTCATTTTTATTGTCTCCATAAATTTTGTCTTGTTTGTATTTATACATAATTAAATATCTTTGGCTGCTTCTTCAAGAACAATAAATCCCTCAATGACAGAATGTCTGAATATTCCTATGATATCCATGTTATTCGCATACGCCAAGACTTGCACAGACATTTGAAAAATAGTTCCTTTTACAGTGATTACAGCATCCCTGAAAATCTTTTCAAGTTTAATGTTGTTTTAGCAAAGTAGCCATCTTAGTCCAATTTCGCATATTCGTATGAGGGTTTCAGTTATACTGTCACATGTCGTATACCCAGAGTTCGCCAAAATGCGTGAAATCTGCTTGAACACTCATTGAAATTAATTTCACCCCATAAATTTAACATCATGCGTGAATTCCCGCATCTACACATCATAGTTAAATTTTTAAAAATAATCTTTCATTTTATCAAATCAGAGTACATCCTAGCCGTTTTTCGAAGGAAGGCGCTACCTCCCTGCCCATTATCTTTGAAAATATTTCAGAATCCTACTCCAATTAAAATATGGCGCTCAATGAACAGTAAAATTTCGCCTTTTGTGTGTTTTTGGGTTTTTGCAGTGGTTTTGTTAATAAACATAATTGAAAGCAATTTTCTTAAAGTTTTTATTTATACCATAATTAAAAAATGTTAAATTAGTTAGTAAAAGTTTATGAAATAATTAAACACTAGAGGGCTCCACCCCTTCTTCGTTAATTCCCCCGTGCTACTCCATTAAACTTTTGAAATTCTGATAAAATTGCCCCTATAAATTAGACGGTATAAAATCCTGAAAAGCATTCAAAATAAGCTATTAGTACACCTAAATACGAAATTACTCACTAGTGTGGCGTTATGTAGATCAGTAGTATTTTTTATTTCATCATTTAACCAAGCATTACAATACCACTTGGCTACATTCTTTGTAAGCCGAAAATGGTCGATCGGAAATTATGTAAATACCATAATATAATTTCAAATTATAAAATTATCACTCAATAAAGAGTGGACTAGCAAGTATAAATAGTGTCTAAGTTTCAGCTCTATTCAAAGTTTCTAAATGTGCAGCTGTATTTAATCAACATTTTCAAACGACACTCAATCACCTACCAAGAACAACATTTAATGGAAATCAATCGAATGAACAGTTAATAATATGTAAAAATATGGGTTATGTATGGAAATTGCAAACAACATAAATCCTGTAGATGTTGCCATTCAGATTATCGAAACCCACTGTCATAGAAGAGACATGTTCAATAACGTAATATTGAAAAATTACCAATCAAGAGTTCTTTTTTGTAAGTAAGAAGTAAATATCAACAGTTCTTTTCGTCGAAAATTCTCCAAGACTGGCATTATCTTTCAGCATTTTTAATAGCTCGCACTCCTTTATATTTCTGGAATCTTTTGAGTTATTCGTATCTGCAATACTTTTCAATTGCTGTAATTCCGTGTGAAAATATGGCATAACCAACCAATTCATTTGAAAGTTACCATAAAAGCTTTTTCAAAACTTTTCCTGTTGTAATTCTAATTTTAGATTCAATTATCTTATACTTTTTAACGTTTTTAAACAAGTTCAGGTAACCACCGGAAGCTTCAGAAGCAAGTATGACTTCTATCCGTGTCTTTACTGTACAAAAAAGCATTAAACTGTACAAATCTCTGGAGGTGCATTTCTTCTCTCAAATAGTTATTAGGAAAACCTCTTACTGATTTCTGAATAAAAGGATTTAAAATGTGTAGGAGTTTAGCCATACGGTGGGTGATGAATAGCACCTGCTGCTCTCCAAAGGATTTTTCTTTGGATTGCCCAAAACAATTAATGTCAGATAGATTACTTTTTTATAATCATATCTAATCCTCATAGATTTATCCAAAGTTGAAAGGAAGGCTATATTCTCTAGCGTCTTCTTTCAGTTCTAAATTCCGTATATTTTTTTCCTCGATTCGTTTTCAAACGGTTTTAACTCTGTTGAAGAGGGAAAGTTCTGGGGAACCCGATGTCTTATAGTACAAATTAAATAACTTTGCCAATAGTAGTTCTTTGACATGGTGCAGGCAGGATAGCCACAATAGTTCACGTCCGATTTTTTTCTCCAAATTAATGCATGACTCTTATACACAGCCAATAGTTATGCTCGTAGTAATAAAACTCTTAATTGTAACTAACTTAAATTGTACTCTTAATTCATATATATATATATATATATATATATATATATATATATATATATATATATATATATATATATATATATATATATATATATATATATATATATATATTATTTTTTTATTTATTTTGTTTTAGATAGATTATGAACTATCATCCTAATAAAAATAGTTAAAAAATATTTTATTATAAATTTTATTTATAAATTTAAAAATACTGTGTATTGCTGGAAAAACTGGGGATCAAATGACGTGTATATACGTGCATGACCGTCAATGGGTTGATAAAAAAAAACTAAAACTAAATTTGAATTCAATTTATTTAATAAGAAAAGAGTCACTATTCAATGTACGACAAAACATCTTCCCTTATTATCTAAAATTAAAATAATTACCAAACTCCAGCTAAGTTATATTGAACAGTTAAATTCACTTCATTAGAGTATATCCGTAATAGAATGGTGTAACCTTATAAGTTGCATCAAATAATTTAACTCATTTGAAATGCTAAAACTAACGAGATTCTCAGACGCGATGCATCATTTGGTTACTTAACCAACTTTTGTCATGGCTTCTATCTAAAAGCTCCGGAGATCTACAATAGTGTCTTATTAAAACACGAGAGAATTTCCGAAATGAATGGTTCAACTTTCTCCTTATCCTGGAAATAGGAAATTAGTTCGACTTCACAAAATGAGTCTCCCTACACAATGCACTTTCCCTTTTATACAGTTTATTGGTCATCGTTATAGCTTAATTGCAGAAGACTATTAAGTGTCCCATCTTGCTCTATGATTGATTGATTGTACCATTTCGGTCAGAAATATAATAAGGGATAATGATGAAATAATTTAGCGTCATCCATAAAACATGCTTTTCATTGTTGAATTGTCGTGATTTTTATTTTCATGTAGTACTACTTGTTATGTATTTGTTAGTAGATGTTGAGATGAAAAATTCAGCAGAATTGTGGGACTTATCCCTCAAGAAAGAAAGTTTTTCCTTTTCCTTGCACATAAGAATACTTCTCCTTGCATATAAAATAATATATAATTCCTTGCATATAAAAGAATACTTCTCTGAGATAACTTTTTATGTGGCATTGTTTAAATCTATTATTGAATAAAGATGCTTATTGGAAACCTTTCCAAAAAATTATTTCTATATATTACTTAATTATCACTGTATCGTATTCATTAATGTGTAGTGTGTTCGTAATTATAGTTCACCAATTTAACTAAATATTTAATATTATTAATATTTAATCATATAATATTTGCTTAAAATTGAGTAAATGTATTACTGAGATCCTGGGAATAAGATATTTCAAGAAAAAAAATTAACACCACAGTTCAAATTTTTAATCCCAAGTGGATATTTGGCACTTCAAAGATTTCATGAAAGTAAACTTTACAAATTGAACTTTATTGTGATCTTGAGAAAGTTGTAAGGAAACTTAAGGCCAAGAAAGAAAACTATATAGTAAAATTTGAATATCTTTTCAATAATAGCTTATATATTTGAAACTACATTGGCACAAATTTGAGCTGAACTAAAAAAAAAATATTATTATTATTAATATTTCCCCCATTTTGAAAGATAATGTTCCCATTGTATCAGTAGTGCGCAAAATAAATTTTATGAAATGTTCAAAATAGAAGGCTCCAAATGACTCAAAATGGGTACACTCTAACTACGAACTCTATGATTTCACACAACATAACATCAATTATATCATTCTTGGAGGGAGAGGTGGGGTGAGAGAGAGGGATTCTTGACAAAAATGAAATGAATAAATAATTAGGCATACTCTACAACTAAAAAATAAAGTAAAATAATGCAGGTTTTTACTTGTTTCTACTAAGACCTATTCCTAACATAAGTTGTACCATATTAAGTGCCCAAATCTGATAATCAAAACAAAAATACTAAACACATCCAATTTAAATAAAAAAAAAAAAATTCATGAAGTCAATTTGCTACCAATCCTAAAATAAATGCTAAAGAAAAGAGAAACATACTTTTTTTTGAGAAATAATAACTTCTTTTTAACAGATTGGTTGGTTGGTTGGTTGGTTGGTTGGTTGGTTGGTTGGTTGGTTGGTTGGTTGGTTGGTTGGTTGGTTGGTTGGTTGGTTGGTTGGATGGTTGGTTGGTTGGTTGGGGATTCCAAACCACAACGATCATCCATGCTTAATCCGGGATTCGGAACCAGCACCTTTGACATGCGTGGCCAGCCACACAGCCATCATATGTGCCTTTGCAACTGATGATACTACAAACGTCAAATAACTTTCACACACACACACACACAAAAATGATTAGATAACCACTAAATCTAAATGAATAAAATTGACCTAATTCTATTTGTAAATTTTTAAAAATCGACCCGAAAAATCGGATTTTGATAACCCTTGTCTACTTGTCTAGAAAACAGAACTAAAGAATTAATTAATGAGATATTACTGTGTTTTATATTAGACATCTGATCCATACAAGATGTAGTATCAATAATCAATGGTATTTTTTAAGTAATTTTTTTTTTTTTTTAATTTAATTTAAGAAGTATTTAAATTTGAATCTTACGTATTCAAATGCAAACGCATTTTCAATACATTTTAAACATTTACAATACATAAAACATTTCAAGTTAAAAAGAGTTTGGGAAATATAACCTTTTCTATCTCATTTTCATTGGCCTTATGTGTATTTAAACTTTTTTACTTCTCTTTAAGGAAAGGCGTATATATATTTGGAAATATATATTTAAAACTTGTTAATAAAAATATAAATAAAAGTTTCATATTTACTAACAGAAATTTTAATTATGTATACCTTAACTCATTTGCTGCAAATTCACAGAGAAAGGTACTAAGCAACACTTTCATTTCCATCACAAAATGCACTTAATTATTGCAAAATAATTATTTTTTAAAAATGACTTCAAATCGATAAAATATCTGTCTTAATGTACTAGTATTAATATATTTCTGCACAACTGTATCAGGCTATATTTCAAAAAAATCTGCTCTAATCTATTTTCAAATATCTTAGTCTTTCATAGAAACTTTTATTCAACTACTTTGGAATAAATGGACGTTCTAAGACACATTCACCCACAGTAATTAATTCTTCCCAGTACATACTCTTGTCCTATGCATGCTTAATTAGTATTGATATTAAACAAATATCTTATTTGGCACACCTTCATCAAGTTTTATATTTGGTTTACATAGGCTCTCTCTGTATCACCGGGTATTAAGATTGCAATTAAATGTTCCTACTGCAGTGAGAAGATTAATATTATGTTTTTCATTCAATGTATTTTTTAAATATACCTTAGATGGTAATTATGCTTTGAAAGTTAATAATTACAGTGTTAATAAAATATAACTATTATGAAAATTTAACTGTAAATTGTAATTACAGTAATATATTATTACAATCACATTTAATTTATAATTTTGTGAATTAATGACACGTTTGTCAGATACAAATTGATGAAGATGTAACTTTTTGATATACATCAAGTTTTTAAAAACTCGTGTGTTTTTAGTGTGATTCATTAAGAACTCGATCACCATAATGAATAAATGATTTCGAAATTCCAAAAATCATCTCATGATCATGACCAGATAGTTAAAAAGATGTCATAATAATAATAATATAATAATAATACAAAAAAAAAATGAAAAGAAAAGAAACATTTGTGTGTGTGTGTGTGTGTGTGTGTGTGTGTGTGTGTGTGTGTGTGTGTGTGTGTGTGTGTGTGTGTGTGTGTGTGACATTATTTTATATTTATACTTATTTATGAAGAGACGCTACAATGGTGAATGAAACAAATTTCTGCGAAAAATATTATTCCAATAACTCATGACAATATCCTGCTTACCTAATCTGAACTGAAAAAATTAGTGGTTCCAAAACAAAATCCTCTTGAAATATTTTCAAAAGTGAAAACAAATCTCTTAGTGCAAGTTCCCTGAGGTTAAAAAAAGATAGTTTTTGATCGATTCTGTAAGATCATTCATGACATGGGAGGAACGTTAGAAGAAGTAATATTTTAATAAAAAATTGTATTTTATGAAAGAAACCTAGAGGGTAATTTTGCATAATGATAGAAAATGCTATTTTTGTCATTTTATGATTGGCTTTTATTTGAAATTCCAAACATTTTCAAAGTAAGAATTTAAAATGCACTTTTTTTTTCAAATTTCCACCTTATTAAAAAGGCTTACATTTAATAAAAAAAAAAATATATTTTATTAATATTATTTATAAGAAAATTCTATAGGTTTATATGCCAAACAAAAGAAATGGCAAAATAGCACAGGAATTTCCGACCATATTTGAAACGTCAACCAGAAATCTGCTGTTGTACAATTTTCAGAACTTACACTCCTAGGCAATTATTGTTTGTTAAATAACTTGCTTCATTATTCCTACAATGGTCGAAAGACCTCATTAATAAATTAAGATAGTTTGGAAAGTAAAGGACGTGGTCACTAATAATCTGCTTCTGCACGCGCTTTCAATAAAGTGAAATATAGTTAGAACTTCTGATTAAACTTGAAAATTGGAATTAAGAATACTGCAATATTTTGAATTTTACAAATTCTGCATTTGAAATTACTGAGTGTGTACTCATTTTGTGCTATGTCGTCTGTACAATCTTAGTATAATGCACTCCGTGTCAAATTCATTTTCTCCGAGGCTACATCTCGTTATTAGCACTGGCTCTCTCAACAATTCTTCTCCAACGTCATTTCAGCTACTCACCAATATTTAAATTTGTGTCCCTTGAAGTCATTTTTAATCATGTAATCACCCATTCAAACCTCTTGTTCTCGTTTCATAATTATGTATGCAGAAAGTTCCATGGTATTTCCATAAGGTAGGTTTCTTGGCTGAGTTAGCTGTCCTGGTATACTATTGACAAATTGTACTAAATTATCTATTAGCCATTTATACGTAATAATTGAATTTGAATGAATTTATTAATCATATCAGATACTTAATGACTAGACTAAAGACCCTTAAAACTATTTTTTATTTTTATTTTAAGCCTTTAGAATTATAATCTTTTTATATTTGGATGTATTATTGGCAAAAACTAGATTTTATTTAAAAGAAGTTCATAAATTGCTTTAAATTTTCAAAATTTAAAAAAAAAAAAATCAGAAATTGTCAAATTTTATCTCCTTTTTCATTTTTCAATACTTTTTCATGATTTTTTTTTTATATATATATAAAAATATTCCTAGTAATATACTCTATAATTTTAGGCATCATATTTTGAATAAGAGAACAATTCTGAAGAAACACAATAAAAACTATACCTATACCTTAAAAAATCGAAAAAAAGGATATTATCAGCATTTAAATTTTTTTTTAAAGTTATATTTTATTAAAAAATTCATACCTATTTTTGTGAAATATATCTTTAGAATGATACAAAAAAAAAAAAAATTCAAGTCGTCTTATTTGTATTTGCTGGATTTTTCTGAGGATTATTTCATTCTGAGTAAGATGGGAATATCAAAAAAACACGAACTGAGAAAAATGCACTCAAGCATCAAAAGGGCTATTGCAGCTATGATGAATTCTCCATAAAAAACATAATTTTTATGAAATTTAAAATATCCGATCAGCTTATAAAAACTTGCCAGAATAAGGAAAAGGTTTCAATATTTATAAAAACTCAAACAATATAAAATCGATATTTTTATAATTTTTTTGTCAGAACAAGGGGTACGAAGTCCTTTAAATTTGATGAATAAGAGAATCAGTTATTTTGAAAGAAGTTTCTAATTAAAATCTATCTTTATTTACTAAATTCACACATCTCTTAAATATAATACCTAAGTTTGTTCTGTATGATTTTTTAATGTGACTGTGAAGGCTAATTGGACCGGAATTGGTATCCGACGAGTTCTCCTTAAGTTAATTAAAAAGGCATTTTCTATAACTGCAAATAATTAAACTGTCTAACCGAAAAAATTTTAGTCATAAACAAACAAACAAAATAGGTTAATTTATGTAAGACGGTCGAACGTTGGTACTTCAAGCTGTAGTCTGCTTGTGAATATATGTGTCTAATAAAGCTTTGAATTATATTCTACCTTATCAAGAGATAAAATGAAAATAAAATCTTATTGATCTCTCTATGCACTTGGATTAAATTAAGGGTATCCCACAAATGTGGTATAAAGGAATTGAGGTATTAGAAATCCCCAATATTCTCACTAATTGAACTGTTAAGTTCATAAAATGTCATCGTTGGTTTTAGGTGATTAAAGGAAATTTTTAATGGGGAATGTTCCAAATTTCGGTAACATAAAGTAAAAAAATCCTTGAAAATTCCCTCTTAGACACCTTTAGATTGAATGGAAGCAATGTGTCGTCATAGCCACTGTTCTTTTACCTTTTTTTTTATTTAAGTAGTAGATAAGTATACTTTCGTGAAGAATTGTATCCGATACAATTACGCACCTCATATCCGTTTCATAAAATACGAATCCTTATTCATCTCTTTTAATAAAATATTTATCCTTAACTATCTATTTTAGTTAAATAAATTGAATGAAAATATTTTTTCTGAAACGTAATTGATCTAACAATAGAACCTTTTTTTTTCCCCGTTCTTAGAGAAATGTTATTGTTAAGAGAATTCCATTAGTCAAAGGAAGGAACTAATAACTATATTTTATTTTGCACTTTTCAATGGTGATAAGTATCAGGTGAGTAAAATTAGTAGAATATGTGCTATTTAAAAAATTATATTAGTTAATAAATTATATTAATTTTCCATTGTTTTCTCTTTTTCTTTTTTGCTTTGAAAATGGATTTTTCTCTTTAAAAGTGTTAACGATAAAAGATTATACTATAATAATTATACCTTTCGTGGAATTTGTAAACCCATATTACACCAGAATGGATTTAAGTGAATACTAACACAAAATACATGAAATCCTATGCACAAATTTACTTCCAGGCTAAAGTTTTATTATTTACAAAATCACACTTCAAATTATTCATCAAAATAAAAACTACAACCACTAATTAGTCCTTTGAAAACTTTACTAAACGATTTTCTAACAATGTCTGTACAATATTTTTAAAGAATATAGAATAATACCCCATTACGCGTTTTGTTAAAAGTTTAGTTCATTCAACGATCTTAAAATTTTCCATCAGTGCAATAAATTTAGTTAATATTTCATTCTTTACATTTAAGCTACTAAAAAATGTTTGTACAAAAGCAAAAAATATATCAAACGAATTTGCAGTTTTCAATTCCTTATTGGAATTCTGTATCTTTTATGTCTTATAATTTTTCATTTTTTTTTTTTTTTTTTTTTTTTTTTTTTTTTTTAATTGTTGGTACTTTTTATATAAACACTAAGTAACCCGTTTTTACTCCAATGGTATCCGTTTTAACTCTAAAAGCGTTTGAACATTTGATTTAGATTATTTGAAATCCTAATTTTCAAGTTCTTCCTAAATTTAATAGCCAGTTTTAGTCATCCATTTTTCAAATATTCACGCATTTCAATAATTTCACTTTATATCTCTTTTTACATACACATTTTGCTTTTCTTAAACTGGTATGTGTTGAAAATGTATTTATCTACTTACTTTATATGTGAAATAAATAGTTTAAACTTAAAATGAAGAATCCTTACAAAATTGCTCAATATGCAATAACAAAATATGTTACTTACCATGTTTCAGTAAAATGTAGATGGCAATAAGATTTAAAGTTACATTCCGATTCTTTCTCAAATATCCGTATGAAATAAAGGAAGCATCAAATTTATCAAGAGACAATGGAACCATACGTTTGTGACGTGTGGAAATATAAGACCTATAAGATAACATTTTTTGACTAAAGATATTAGATTAAATGTCGGATCCTTGTAATCCTTGTAAATAGATCTGCTTGTAGTTGATATTTCAATGAAATTGAATTTTTGCTTGGATTGCATTACTATAAAAGATAAAAAACAAATTTAAGGAAATTTCAATTGAAAAGGATTTACATAATTAAAAAGTAGTTGCTCGATTACAAAAAGGTTGTTTGTTTATTTTACAAACTTCGCTGGTGATAACGGTTATTATAAATTTGCTAATACATGGTAATGTACAAGGTAATAAAAAGTGTCTAAATTACTGCTTAATTTTACATCATTTCTATTATAATAATTTTTAAAAACAATGTTTTAAGCATCTTGATTTAAAAAATGACGCAAAAGTGTAGACAAATTTTCTATTAAAATATATGTTTTATCAACTTATCATCACATGGTAAGAATTTTTTTTTTTTTTTTAAAGTTCAAACGTATCTGATTGATTTAAACATCTTATTATTAAACTATCTTTTGAAAAGGACAAAGTGTTTAAAAAACATCTAATATTTTCCAAAAACAAATGTGCAATTTTTTTAAAGGTTTACTGTTTTGAAAGTACTTTATTAGCTACTCTTATTTCTTCAAATTATTTCAGATTAAACTCATGTAACCCCATCATTTGAGAAATTTGTTTTAGTGTGCGAAGGACTTTACGATGTCAACCTTTTTCTTCTAAATATATAATATTATAAGGCCTTGATAATTGGGTAATTGCAAATTTTTTTTCTTGAGGTAACAAGTACCATCTACAATACAAGTCCATTAAAAGATTTTATCTTGAATGGTGTTGTCTGAGCAATTTCTCTTTGAATACTTAAATATAAACATTCGGAAAGCAGAATTTAAAAGTTCATCATCATTAAGTTCATCTTGAGTGTTCCTTGTATCATAGTACGAACACAGAACTTTAGGTCAAATTTAAAAAACTGGATGTTTATAGAATCATTTCTATGTCCAACAGCCTGATTTTTATGTAAAATATGAAACATAATTTTTCTTAATTGCATTTCTTTGGTAGGAGAGTTTCTGAAATTGCAGGCACACGTGTAGTTACAATAAGTTTTATTACCAAAACAACTAGCTGTTGTAAATTACTGAACTCCTACCTTCGATTCCGATTTTTTTTTTTTTTTAACAGCAGATAATTAGTATACTAAGACGTTTTACAATAAAAAAAAATTAATACGTCAATAAGCAACTGAATTTCTGAGCTAAAATTTAAAAAAAGAAAAAGAAAAAAAAATACACTAAAATATTTCTCGGAATATCTGATTTAAAAAATATATTACATAAGATGCGAAAAAGTATTCTTACTTCCAAATACCGAAACCACTTATTTGATTTGAGTGATATTTGATAGACAGATGTCGCCAAAACTAGATTTTCAAACTATATATGGAAATTCTGCAGGCGTGATTTGAAAAATAACGAAATTCAATTTATATAGCTTTAGTTTCAATACATTTTCCATTCTAAAGCTGCGTAGGCACATTTTATGTCTTTTTTTCTTGAATTTGATTTTACAATATATATATTTTGAGTATATTAACTTAATATTTCTTTAAATTATTTTACTAAATTAGTGTTTTTAAAAATCAAATTAGAAAGCATCTTTTCTAATTTCATTAATTGAATAATTTATTTTAGAAATCCCATAAAGGCAAAATATCTTTTTGAAATAATTACAGAAAAATTAACCCCCATAACTTAAATTAAAAGATGAATTTCCCTCCGTTCTCAAGTTCAAATTTTTTTCAGAAAATAAGTTTTAAAGATGAGAAACGTTTATTGTAGAAACTGCTTAGCTGCAATATGCCTAATTTTGAGATACATAAAAAAACTATCCTTCACATTTAAAGACTATTTTCTAAGATGATAAAAAACAACGTGTGAACTTAGTAGATGGTGTTATGGAGTTTATGCTATAAACTTTTCATTTGATTATGTCTTAGTTAGGAACTATGTAAGAGTATAAATTAAGTTTTGTGGTAAAAAATGTGTATTTCTTTTCTGTACTTGTTAGTTTTTTATTTCGTTAGTCTACTTAGTGCTGTAAGTTAGTGTTTTTAATGGCAGACGGACTAAAGTTGAATGAATCAATGAATGAATAAGTAGTCAAACATGGAAATAAACATTTAATTAAACATTTAAAAGAAAAATCTGTATAACTTTATCTCATCAGTTGTTAATGAGGCCATTTTTATTTCAGATTCTAATTTGAGTTCCTTAGTAATAATTACTACATCGTAAACCCAAGCTTTTTGAAATGTGAGACGTCAACACAAAAATGGATCATGCAGTAAAAAATATTTAATTAGAAAAAATCTTAATTCGTTTTAAGCATACAGAATTAGGATTGTGTGACATGATAACTCAATATTTAACTTTTAGAAAATCTGGGGACACATAGCATGTTG
This sequence comes from Linyphia triangularis, assembly GCA_963978545.1. Lineage (NCBI taxonomy): Eukaryota > Metazoa > Arthropoda > Arachnida > Araneae > Linyphiidae > Linyphia > Linyphia triangularis. The sequence goes on along the minus strand of OZ021725.1, from coordinate 75,217,300 downwards.
GCTAAATTATTCTGAATCAATATGTTCTTTGAAACTATTACATTTTGTAATGGGGATATATTTTGATAGTTTTAATTTTGTATTATATGTTTATTTTTAAACCTCAGTAACAACTGGATGTGTATTCTTCAGAAATCTCAAAACAAATTTGAATATTCAATAAATGAATACATTAAATCTATCTCTTTTGATATCAGGACTTAATTTTATATAAGAAAACGTTAATTTAAATTTCGAACTTTTTTTACGCTGTAAGTTCATCTTTGCTGTACTTCTCTGTGATTATAAATTTAGTACAATTTGACTAATACTTTAAATTACTCTTCACACAGTAACGTTTTTTTTCGTTTGAGTATACTTTTAAACTATATTTGTATACAAAATCAAGAATATTTCCTCAGATGTTTTTTTTTCGCGTTGAAAGAAGAACAAATACTTTATTATAAAATCTACTTAAAAACATTTATGAATATAATTGAATTGATAAAGTATCAATGATATTCATGACATAAATGGTGTCGTTTAGCATTGTCTATGAATTTAATATAAAATCAAAAGTCTAAGTTAGGACCTAACTAAATAATAATTGAGTACGTAATTGCTTGTAGCTCCAGATTAAATACAATGGTGTTAGGTTTCTTTAAAACAACTGAAACTTGTTCGGAAAGTGATTAATTCCGTAATAACACTTAAATTACCTAACAACGTCACAGTTATGTAACGAAATATCCCTAGTATAATAATGTTTAAAAAATATTATTGATGTTTTTACTTCTTTGAAATATATAGCGTTTTTCTTAAAAGGCATTGAGGTTTGTTGATAAAATAAGATATTATAACTCATTTTTAAAAAAATTCTAAATAACATTATTATTATAAGAGAAACTAATATAAACTAGATAACACACAAGAGAGTTCTTTCAATATCTCTTTTAACAAAAGAATTTTATTTGGTACTTGTTTGTAGAACGGCCAATATACAAACAATTGATACACGTATATCACCTTTACTCAAATATTTTTATTATTTTACTGTGTTTCTAAGCATTGTAAAGGCGAGTCTGTTTATTAAATTTCTAGTTATTGGAAATTCTGAAAAAGCAAACAAATAATTTGAAATACAATACAAACACTGTAGCAAAATGTTTTTAAATTTTTTACGTGGATATTTTACAAAATGAAACTAGATTTTGAAATTTTTAAATTCCTTAAAAGAGTTTAAATCTGTCATAATTCTTAGAAATGGATTAAAGAGTTTATTTATTTTAAAAGCATTTTTGTGATTAAAGATTGTATTTAGAAACACTAAATAAATAGAATATTTTTTACATTTCTTCAATTGCAAATCTTTTCTTTATATTTACTCCCCCCCTCCCCCCTATATGAACATATAATCCTACTTAAAAATTATTCTTGAACTAAAGCAATTTTCCAAGAAAATGCTGTTACATCTTGAAGATTACACTTCAATCTCTGATAACATCTTATAAAAGCTATTCACTGAAAATTAATCCCTTAAAAATATATTTTTGATGGATCCCAAAGTTCAAAAACAACAGGAATAAGCTTTCAAATTACAAGTGACATTTGTTGTTTATGCTTAAATTAAGAGGATTATTATTGAATCCAATAAACTTCTCTGCCCCTGAGCTTTAAAAATTTTCACTTTAATGTTGTGTTGACGATAACAGTTTCGGTGGATTGCGTGTTATAAGATATTCTAAACAGAAAATAGAAACGTATTCACAAATGAGCTATGGTATTTATCATAAAATATCAGAATACCCTTTATTTATATTGGTAAATTTGTTAATATAAATGATTATTTTAACATAATCCAACATCCACAATTCAAAACCTTAATTTCTTTTTTCCTCAAATATTTATTTTAACTTCATAGACCAAGGTATATTAAGATGATAAGAAGAATGAAATGAAACTTACAAACATATCAGTAATTGTCTGGTACACTATCTAGTGAAATCACGTGTTGCTCGATCCCAATCTTTTAGAAAATATCATCCTTTTTGTATTTATTAAACTTAAAAAGTAATTTTTCGTTAGTCAGCGCATAATTCATCCTCTTTTCTAAACCTCACTTCAGTAAATCGTAAACAACTTAATAAACAATATTTCCTCTCCAAAGCTGACTGCTTCTCCACATACTTTGAGAAAAGTTTCAAAATTGAACCTCGTCTGGCGCTAAGTAGATTCTGTTTTCAAAGTAAGTAGTGATTGTTACAGATAGTCGCATTTAGGTTGTTAGGATGTTTTCTCATTGGAAGGGGAAGTATTGAATAGTTTCTGATCAAAAAACTATCCCGAAGACGCTCCCCTTCTTAATCGCACAAGTGGGATAATGACGATACGACGCATAAAACCTCTCGTGTCTCCTTTCTTCAACTACCAGTTACTTCTACTTCCCCTTTCAGTCTCAATCTAGTATACGGCAATTTGCAAGAAACAGAAAAGCAAAAATTTATTTCTTTTTATCTCGGAAATTAATTGCTGGTTTCTTTCAAAAGAAGAGCCAACATATAGCGATTTATTTTTACACAGAATTTAAATGCTTGGATATTTTTGTAGCAAGAGTATAAACTATTTGAACTGCTTATTTAAAACTCAACTCTCTAGATATCATGAAGCCAGTGCAGTCAAAGAAACTATTTCTACAGCAACTAGACGTATCTTCAGAGAATAGTCTTTTAAGCGAAAAAACAGAACGGGCAAATGCATCAGATCGGATACAATATTTCTGAATTGGATTGTCCTTATATATGATCCTTTAGATCGATCCATATCCATATGATACTAGAATAAGGAGCAGCTATCTATTACATTACGACAAAAAGTCATCCAGTTCTTGGTACCAACAAATCGTTCATCATTAGGCATGTGACAGAAACTTTCTCCACAAATGGGATAAGATCATTTTGAGAGTGCATGAGAGCACTTTCAATATCTCAGAGGCATGGTATTTGTATGTTGGTGCAATGAACGCTGCTTATATTTTGTATTTATTTATAAACTAGTCTCCTATCTTTGTGACTGGATGTACTCAGCTTTAAGTGCATGGCTGTTATGCCTTCATTTCTTTGGGAATAACTGTTAAGTCTAGACAAATGGCTATTGAGGCTATAGTAATGGCTTTCATTTAACTTTTCAAGCTTAAGATTTCCCATTGACAAATAATAAGTGCAGAAATCAAACTACATGTTTATAAGCCAAGGCCTATTCTAAGGAAAATTTACGATTGCCCAAAAGTCCAATCTCTCTCCCTCTTTCTTTCTCTCTCTTTCTCCCCCCCCCCCCCCCATTTTAACCCCTACAGCAAACTAATTTGAAACAATAAAATTCGATAATTTATCTTTAAGTATTACAGCAACACTGAGATTTTAAAACCAGATTTCTGTTACCCTACTTCAGAGTTCGCCAAAATGCGTGAAATCTGCGTGGACACGCATTGATAATCAATTTCACAACATAGAATTAACCTCATGCGTGAATTCACGCATCAGCACATCATGGTAAAATTTTTAAAAATAATCCTCTATTTTATAAAATCAGAGATCATCCTAGCCGTTTTTTGAAGGGCGGCGCTACCTCCCTGCCCTTTTTCTTTGAAAATAGCGTCCTTTTCTAAAAAAATGCAAAATTTTCCTTTATTTTCCAACGGAATGCGATATAACGGATCACCTCTGAAATCGCATTCATGTTCAAACGTGCCTCGCACAGACCAGTGACTGAATGAAGTCATTGAATGGCTGATGATACCACGTGCCACACTATAGGTGGATTGTTGGGGGCCTTCCCACAATTTCAAAATGTAATTTCGTACGATCCTCTATTAAGTGTATAGAGAAAAAAGGTAACCACATGCGTGAATTCATGGAAAACGTAGATAAACACTACATGGTCCGCACGTGTGATCAGGATTTTTTCCTTCTCTTTTCTTTCCCCCCGCCCCTCTCTTTTTTGTCTTCGGTAGGACTGGTTCAGAAGTTCAGATAATTTCTCCTATGTCTATCGCCGGCGTTTGTTCGAGATTTTCGGGATATCGTAAATCGTCAAGTTTTACTTCTCAGTCATTTGCGCGACACTTTTCGTAGTGTTGCCGGCATTTTCCCCATCGTTTTCGTGGTGTCGCCGGCATTTTCCCGATAACTTCGCAGGACACCAACGCAGTGTCATCTAACGGCATAGCGTTAATAGTTAGTTTAAGGCTTATAACCATCAATGTTTTTAGTGAGCATTTAAATAGCATATTTCCGCCGCTTTGATGACAGGAATTGCGATCGTGTATCACTGTTATTGTTGTAGTTATTAATTTTGTAAAAAAAAAAAAAAAAAAAAAACTTGTTTTGCTTAATTTAAAAAAAAAAAAAAATAGTTTTAAAAAATACCCTTTGGATTTTAAAAATACCCCTTAAAATTTAGAGAGGGGGTGAAAATACCCTTTGGAAATATTTAACTGGCGAACACTGCCCTACTTCATGAGATTAATTAGTTAAAATTCATACATCTATACAATTCTACAATATTTTTCTTATAAGAGAATTTGAAATACCTTTCATTGCGAAGTCGCAAAAGATAAATATACAATCGTAAATACAAATTCAATGTTTTTGATACTAAACATTAAAAGATTATTTACACTTACAAGGCAAACATTCAATAGCTGACATCCACCTTCTTCGTAAAGAAAAGATATTGTGTCTAAATTCTGCTTCCCTCTTGTCAACTGTTCATTGCTGTTTATATTTTATAACTGTTGCCACCCAACCTCTAAAAATACAATGGTCATCTCACAAGAAAATCCCAGAGGTGGACAGGACACACAGTCGGAGTGTTGACCGAAAACAGCCGAATTGAAGATTAATTGACAAAAGAGGAAAAAGGGAGTTTTCTCGCTCGACTGTTGAAGTGGATGAAACAATGCTAATATAATATAAAGTGCAAGTAGCCATTAATTTAAATGGTAAGATTGAAGAAAACATATTTATGTTCATTATGTAGAATTCAAATCACAATTCTTCTCATTAGGCTTGATCTTCTCTCTGATCAATCAGTTTCGTACAGCGACGAATAAACTCAACAGCAAAAGTTATTGGTAGTGTTAAACAGTCACCTTACAGATATCATGAAGAAGTACAGTAAAAATGGAATTTGAAATTTATTCTTTAAAAAGAGTAACTGTCTTGAAATTCACTCTGGTATTTAAAAGTTAAAGTATAAAAATATATATTGAAAACAAGACGTTAAGTAAATAGTATAAAAAAGAAAAACTTTCTAATCTAATTTATAATTATAAAAGCCTGTTGTACTTTCACATTTACACATTTACAATTTTACCTGTTCACATTTACAATTCAATTTTTTAATTAACCGTCACTTCAAAGTACTTCATCGTAAGTTTTCGATTACTTTAGATCTATAACTCGTATGCTCTATGGAATATTTGAGAAATTAAACTTTTTAGGACAGTTAAAAAAAATTTACAACTTTCAAATTGTTAACATGTGATCCATGATAAGAGAACCTCACGTACCTTGGATTATTTTATAAAATAAATAGAAAATACAATTATGAAAAAAAAATGTCGCATTTATTTACACCTTTAATTTTACAAAATGTGATAAGATTTACAAGTCTTTTCTTTGTTTTTATTAAATACGTAAGTGCGTTAAAGATTCTCCCCATAATATATCTGAAAATCAGTTTTAATCTTTTGTAAAGTAAAGCCTTTTTTTTTTTTTCTTTTTTCTTTTTTTTATGTATCACATGCGCTACAAATCAAGAAAAAAGCTTCATAATGTTAATTCATTAACGTACCTAAGCATTACATGAATCACACTGATGTATAGCTTCCTTACAAAGTATTTCATTTAAACGAATTACAATTGTTGATAAATGCTAAATATTATTCTTATTCCACATTAAATAATTTTTAAATTTGAATTCATTCCAATATTTAAACTTAATTTTTGAAATATTTTTTTAATTAAAAATATATTTAAATAAGCAAGTCACATTTAATCCGATAAACAATTTTCTGTGTATACACAACACGTATATTTAGATGAAAATGGAATTTACTAGAATCCTAGATTTTAAAAAAACTATTATCATTATTCTTTTGTAAGATATTTAAAACATATTTACTACCTTTATAATTTAATTCCGCTTCCTGTATCTTTAAAAATCTTTAGTGAAAATTTATGTATGGATAAATGAAAACACTTTTTTATACATTTCAGAGAAAATCAAGCAATCAAACTGCACATTTATTGATATAGACACAAAGTGCCTCGCCTCATCTGAATTAGAATTTAAAATTCATATCTAGAGAGAAACAGATAGTATTCCATACATTTTCACTCTCATGGTACAGTTAAATTTTTATTTTTTTAAACGAATTAAGAAATAATAATGTATTGAATGTGCGAATATTTGAAATAAAAATAACTTGTTGAAGCTTATACTTTAAATTTAGGGAAATATGACTTAAACCGTTTTAAATAACTCATCTTTTTTACTCTTGAACTGAGAAAGAATTTTTTTTTTTTTTAATCCCTTCGTTACTTTTCTGTATAAAAACACTGTTGTTAAGCTCAACAAAAACTTAATCAAGCCTCATTACTTTCAAAAACAAATAAAGCAGCCTCAATTATAGAAGCATTTGTCTGTACTAGTAAAATATAATGTAAAGAAGTAGTCTAACTAACACCTAAGTTTTCCAAACAAAAAATATTATTACGCCAGCAGCTGCATTTTCAGGTGTATTTTCTTTCAAGTCTTCTTTATTTTTTTATTTTTTTTTTAGAGAAATGTCACTCTCTAATCTATAATAATTAAGCAAAAGGCCTGTCTGTCTGCGGGTCAATCCTTCTATAGAAAGCTACTTAAAATAGGCTTAGCGATCTGAAATTTTCAAAGTAAGTAGTTTTGACTTTCTAATTGGACTTCTAAAAAATAGAATGTTAAAATTCTAATTAATTTTTTTATTTAATGAAAAAGAAATTTACAAAGCAACTTTTGATAGGAGTACAGCTCTGAAATTTTCAACATAAGTAGTTTAGGCCTCCTAATTTGACTTTGGGAAAACAGAAAGTTAAAATTTTTTAGTTTTTTTTAATTAATTAAATTTTTTTCAAAGCGACTTCTAATAGGGATACAGCTCTGAAATTTTTAGCAAAAGTAGTTTTGGCCTTCTAATTGGATTTTGGAAGAAAAAAAACAGAATTTTAAAATTTTAGTTGTTTTTTTTAATTAATTTCTTAATTAATTAGTAATGACCTTTCAGCGAAGCACTAAAAGTTGGGACCTATACACCAATAACGGATCTCCTCATAGTGGGGCCACTCGGTTAGTTCAGTATAAAAAATTTAATTTAATCAGTCTCTTTACTTCTTCTTAATTATGAGTTCATAAGACTTTATTCACATCGTAAAGAATAAGAGTTACTAAGCAAATCCGAAAGTTTTAAAATGCACTGATATAAGCCCATCACACTATTATCTGTCCAGTACCGTAAAATACCACTATATGTTCCAAAGTGGTAAGTGGAGGAAGATACGAATTTAGACTCTAGATGCTTTTTAGTGGTTCCAATATCAAACTTAAGAATTTAACAACATTTTTAAGTGGCGGATTATCAAAAAGGAAAAAAATGAGCTCCTAGTAAATATTATTCCTGCCACTAATGTCGAAAAAAGTGGTCCCGTGTGCTCCTTCATGATTCAAACATGTGAGTAGCGTCTATCACTTCATTTGAATGTGTAGAAAATGATATTCGATGATAGGTAGCTCGCTTCCTCGTGCGAACAACACTACAGTCTAAAATATAAAAATGGCAGACTCCTTTCAATTTAATGCAACGAACTAAAATGAAAGACATTGGGGTGATAAGATGGTGGCTCTTCACTAAGAATCAAAAGGCTGGAGAACATCTCGCATCAACAAAGGCGTCTCTCTATCTAGCTCTTTTGCGTGCACAATACCAAGTAATGATTTGGGCACAAGATACTAGACACCTGACTTACCTCCACCTATTGATTTTGGCTGGTCTCTTGTGGATGGTAATTTGAGACCATTAGATATACTAACGCGATGCTGTAGAAGGGACCAAAATCCTTTTTCCAGCACTCAAGTTCTTCAAGTTAATGTAAGGCTAGAGAAGAGACAACAACATGGAAAAGAAAAAAAGTAATTCATCATGGTTCAATATTCTGGAAAATTTCCTCCTGGACAAATATTAGCTTCATTAGATCCGAATAAAAAAAGTTAAAATTACTACAAGGGCAAGGGAGGGAAAATTTTTGACTTGGCTAAACCCATTGGTTACTGTTTGGTATCGTAAAGGCTAAATTAAATGACATTTAAACCCACTAAGAAAAATTGTCCAAAACTTTTCTCAGGTCATTATCAAACACTCTGAGAGCTTTAAACTACTTTTTGTGCTACATATCCTATTTTGTTCGAACTATCCAGTTTTCGTTTCTTTATGTCCACTTCATTTGCTCTTGGTTACCATGGAAACTATGTACCACTGATAACCAAGAAAAACAAAAGGAATGTCAGTGTATCAAATACTACTTCCTTTACCACATATAAAATTTTTGACGTATGCTCTAATAACTGGGATAAAAAGTCATGTTGCAAAAACTCACAAACTTTCATTTCAACTATTGCTAAAAAAACCTCAAAATGTGACACATAACTGCATCATTTTACGATATTTTTAGACCACTTGTATTTCTCTTTAATAAGATTTCATGGTCTGATTAAATGTTTCCAAAATAAAGATTTTTAAAGGCAAATTTACAAATGTTTTACGTAATTCATCAAATTCACAAAAGATGATTTTGATTGTAATTTTATGATGATTTAATGAATTTCTTGAAATGGGAGTATACTTAATAATAATAGAAGATACTTTATTAACTTTAGCTTGAACAAAGTGCTCAATCTAAGGTTGAAAGAATTTTAAGCTTACTTACAATCTAATCAAAGGCACCAAACTTAAAGAATGTATATTTTAACTCGTCTAGTATATTATAAAAACATTTCAATCATGTTAGTATTAAGTTACCTAAATTAAAAATAATAACTTTGATAAATAATGTTTAATAAAATTACCACTAAATTTCAAAATCAGAAATAAATGATTAAAAATCCTTTGAACTTACAAACTAGTTGTCTTATTTATTGCAAATTTATAGAACCAAAAACAGAAAAAAGTCTGGTAAAATGTATTTTCCTGGGAAAATGTAATTTTATAAACTCTTATGTTTTTGTTTATGTTGGCTAAATTCTAGTACCAGGATCTCTATATTAAAATTACGTTTTTATAACTCATAATTCTGCAAGTTCAAATGCTACTGCATGTCTTGTCAGCATAATTCAATAAATGTGTAACAACATATGTGGTTTAATTAGTTCTTAACACATTATGTTGTAGTAGATTATTTATAAAATGTTTTCTTTTATATTGATGCAATCAGGAATTTTATTTAGGAAGATATCATTGGTTTCAATAGAAAAAATCATTGTAATTCCTGATAAGTCGTGGGAGGACCATCTGTACCTTGAAAAATATACTGTATCCTTGCCCTATAGCATTTACATCAATGTTTTAAGTTTTAACCGTGATTGTGCCACTAGAGGCTGTTACCACCATTCTCCTTTAACATTTAAATAAATTTGCAGCTAATTCTGAAAATGATATAATATCAAGTTACATTTGTTCAAATGTGTAAGAGATTCCATACTTTACACTTAATAACATCACTAGATTAAACATTGAATCCTAATTTTTCTCTAAGTCAAATGAAACTGGAAAAGTATTATAAAAAACATAATATGGTGCGAAAAAGGTAATGTGATTTAAAGAATTTTCGAAATACTTCAAACTTAGAGAAAAAAAAAGTTGAAGCTCTTCAGGTACATTAGAAATGCATTAAAGAATACAACTTTTATAAAACAAAGTTGGAATTTCAGAATCGATCTAGGATATTTTTTTTTCTATTTTTAGTCGAAAATAGTTCTCTTGTTTTCTTTCATTCATAGTTTTATTCTATAAATCAATCCTCGTTTTTGTGGATCGGTACAAGGAAATATGGAAATCAATTTTCATCGAAAAACACATTTTAAGAGGCTTTATTTCAAAAGCATTTACTTTTATTTAACAATTTGTAAAAATAATTTTTTAGTAGTGCAATGCTTCCTTACCATATTAAGTTCTTCTAATATTCTTGTAAGACATCAAAACAAAACAGCATGCAGCCAATTTAAATAAGTTAATTGTAAAAATACTCATTACTAACCAATTTCTTAAAATTAATCACTGAAACGACACATCAAATTATTTGATTTTTAAGTGTGAAGCAGCCTAATTGTAGGTTTCTAAATTTAAATGCTTTCATGTACGCTTTCCTGTATAACCTTATTATTAACTCGAACTCAGTGGTTTTAAAATAGATTGATAAGTTTTTCATAACATTCAAGTATAATAAAGAAATTTATTCATTGTTATGATATTCTAAATGAATGGGAACTCGCAAAACTATGTGAATGTATTGTTGTGTATTTACATATTATCAAGGAAAAAAAGTGGAATGGATCTTTCAGGTACGAGAAAGTATTCAAATTTGTATGAACTTATTTAGACACGCATTTACCGGGTTAAAATGTTTTACTAGAGTTATTCCACTATAGTAAATCGTTGTAATATAAAGTGATACCTATCGGACTTTTGAATCTTTTGAATTATGAACTCTAACATTTTAGTATGATCATAAAGGATGTCCCAAAAAAGGCTGACACATTTGAAAATTAATTAAGAAACGGTTTTAAAATGTTACCCAACCAACAAAACGATGTTTTCCAAACAACTATAATTTCCAATAACAACATGACGCAATGAAACATCGTTTTGCAGTTTTTCAAAGCATTTTTTTTTTCTTCTCTTCAAATCATCAGAGCCATTTGCTGTCAGTTCCTTATGTGTCATCCTGTATATATCACGCTTTAAAACATCCGTTAGTAACTACAAGCTGACTTGTAATATTTGAAGAACTGTTCGTTGAATAGGGATTTGATTACTTTTTTTTTAAAGTAATTTATAGGTAATTCTTATCAATTCGAAACACAAAAATCTCGCTAATAAGTGTATACGAAAGGTATATTTATGACTCAACAGGAAAGTATTACTTTTACATGTTAGGTTCTTAATATAAGAAATATGTTCCACTACTTTTTCTCAAATATATGTCGTCTTTCAAATCAAAGAGATGTTAAATATTTATTCTCTAAAATGTTTTTGAAAAATCAAAGTATTAAAAATATTTCAAAAAGGAAAGATCGACATATATTTATATTTTGCACTGTATAACAAATAGTGTAGTTTAATTAAAATATGATTATTATAAATGTAAGTGATAGAGATAGAAAAATATAAAGCACATCGTATGTAACTTACTGATTAAGGCTTTATAAAGAAAAACTCTCGCTGTGTGAATCGAATCAATTACTCTGTTTTGTGTTGTTAAATCAGATTATTCATGTCTATCAAAACAACTGTTTTATATTATAATGAGATTTTGAAGCTACCAAAGAAAAATATTGATATTTGACTTAAAGTTTGAAGACTTTTTTTTTAAAAAAAAAACCACCATATTCAAGATAAAGATATAAATTAGTGAACAAAAATATAATAATATCCCAACTATATAAAAAAAATTGCAAGTTTCCATTAAAGGTCCAATCTTAAAATAAAGGGCATTCTAGACACAATTTTAAGAGGCAATTGAAAAATCTATCCAATTCCTAATTTCTCCAAGGTCTAGCAAAATCAAGTAACTTTTTTTCCAACATCCTAACAAGACTCGACTTCAAAATTTTTTATATCCACTGGTTCAATCATTAAAACTAATGGAAATTAAATTATCAATAGATGTATTTTATATTTATTTGTTTTTGTTTTTAACTTAGATCAATAAATTAGTTATTTTATTGTCTAAATTGACAATTTATTAGGACAATATTAATTCAAATTATTTTTGATTCTGTTTACCTACTTAAAATCTTTTAAAATTTATATTGTCTTGAAAATAAGTTTCAAAGAAAAAATTTTGTGCTTTAAGATGTAGATAAATATAAACACTTATAAAATCTAATTTTCATAAAATTTATTTGTTGATACAATCTTACTTCTATATTTAAAAAATTAATTCTTACTTTTATTAATTTTATATCCTCATATTTATGTAACACAAAATATACATTAAAATTCACAAATAACTGAAAATATATATTCTTAGCCTTATTCAACGACTATCAACAATAAATTCTCGGTACTACATTTAAATCATAAGTTAGAATATATAATTTTATTAAATTTTCCTGGCTAAATAAGAATTATCCTTTATTTGTTATATGGAATGCAATGATTTGTTCAGATGAATTCAATCAAATTATTCAAAAACGAATTTTCTTTCAGATTTATTCGGGAAAAGAATAAAGTTTTTTTTAAAACTATATAACTCAAAATAAGATAACGTCATTAAAAATAAGATGATTTCATTAAATATTGCAACGCTCTAAGAAGCTTTGCTTAGCAACTCTTTTTGCAATAGCTTTAAATGCGTTACTTTGAATTAAAAAATACTCTTAAAAATAATACTTATTTAGATTTTTTTTTCTTTCTTTTTTTTTTCAATATAACTATGTTTATCTGATAGACGTGCCTTTCTCTCTAATTTGTTTCGAAAGTATTGAGTGAAGACATCGTTTGAAAATATAAAAATGTTTTTTTAATGCAAACTGTTTCTTAAGCTCATGTCCTTAAGCTAATATTTGTCACCAGGCATTATTTTCTTTATAACTGCCATTTTTCATTACATCAAATGTGGATAGTTGACCTTATATATTTTTGGCACTGTTTACAAACTCTCATTGTCACACATTTAGGAATTCATTAAAACTTCGGAAATGCTAAAAAATTATATATAGCAGGTTAACTTTGACTAAATAATCCATTTCTTCACATAACTAGAAATGCAAGTGTAGAATTAAAAGCTTAATTACGTCACATTCAGTATCGGAATTTATATAGTGCAGCATAGGGCAGGATTCGCAGACCGTGGCGTCGCCATAGCCGTATGCGCTTCTTTTCATTGATATGTTCGGGTCTTAAAGTTCTAAGCAACTCAACCCAAGAACAAACTGATAAAGTAAAAAATTATACAAGATTTGTTAGGTAAACCCTTTATAAACGCTACGAAATTCGGAGAGATGAGTGAGGTGGATTGACAACACTGTTCATAAATATCAACTTAAAATCAGCTTCCACAGCACCCTTGGCAACCTCACAGTCTTTAATCCGGAATAATCAAAATGCGCAATAGGAGTGTGCCCACCATCCGACATAGTCTCAGTTGCATCGAGCTTTTGTTGAAGTTAGTTGTTCTGCTATCTCCGACTGAAGTAGATAAAACCATTTGTTGAAAACTTTTCGCGGTTGCTTGCACTGTTAAAATTACCTTTGACTAGACTTTTGATATACTATATTAGGAAAACATGCCTCGACTTCGTCAAACAAGAAGAAGAAAATTAATGAGAAAAATTGAAAATTTAAGAAAGAATGGACCGAATTGTATGCGATTATTTAAAAAATATACAACTGACTTTTCTAATCTGCCCAACTATAAAATCTCATCTGCCCACAAAAGTAGTATAAAAATGTTTGTAATTAAAAGCTCATATTGCTTTTATTTATTTTGCGACTCTTTAAAAATGTTACTATTCTGAATATGGAATGTTAGGCTTTTTGCGCAGAAGTCTGCCGACTCTTAGCCAAGGGCTACGGGAAACTTGTCAGCCCTTTAGACTGAAATTCACTTTACATCCTCTCTTTCTTTTCTCTTATCTTGGAAATGATGCCTCCTCCCTTAAGAATGAGTTTTTTCCCTCATATCCCTGCTTTTTTTTTCGGGTGGGGGGGGGGGATTGTCATCACAGGAATAGCTTTCCGACTAAACATTTTTTATTGCCTGTGTTCCACTTTCTATAACACTCGGAAACATATTTTTATGACATATAATTTTATAATTTTAAGAGAGTTAACTTCGTTCTTCGAAATGCACGTGCAAAATATTTCGTTTTAAAAATCCAAAATATTACAAACTTTTTACCGGTATCTACGAAGAGATAAATGTTCTCTTGTTTTGCAAAAAATACACTTTTAAAAAAAATTACTTGGGACCTTTTTTAAAAGCTTGTTGTTGTATGCCAGATACTATAAGTTATCAAATTTATCTCTTTTTATCTGTTTATTAAATATAGAAATTCAGAAGACCTGCTTAGTAAGGGTATTTAGTGAGTTGAAAACGTACTAATTCTATAGTTTTTTAAATCAAAAGGTATTAAAGGATACAAAAAACAAAAAAAAAATACTAACTGTAACATTCAAAAGTTCAGTCTTTCTTCCTTATCAATTTTAATTAGTTGTAACAATAAATCGATTTTCATAGATTGAATCAATCGCCTGCTCACAATTATGTTTATTTAAAAGAAATACGCTTGAAGGCAAAAAAAAAATTCGTGACTTGGCAGAAATGTTTTTTTCGAGCGAAAAAATACATCTTTTTACTTCAGGCCCAATTCTTAGTCTCTCACAACATATATATATAAAAACGAAATTGTATTTTTTGCCTTAATCACCTTTTGTGTTTTTCCAAACATTTGCCACCCTTCATAACACACATAACCTCTCTCCCATCAAAAAAATTCTCCACTGTACAGCTCATATAATTTCCATAATTTCTCATTTTCTTATTAAAGGTTTAATGAAATATGAAAAATTACTCTTCACAAAATCAATACTAACTTGATTCTTTAATGTTATTAAATCCGACATTTCAAGTAATAGAATCATGTATAATATACTAAAATATATTTAAAAAAAAAACTTTAAATCAGAGCCTTCTCTTAAACCAGTATTATAGTATCAAAGTGACATTTAATAAAACATAATTGTGTTCTTTCAGTGTTACTCTATAAATTAATATATTATTTTATTTATTTGTAAATATGATTGAAAATGTATTTAAGGAAAGGCAGAACTATTAGATGAAATACATGAAGTTTTTGGAAACAACTTATGTACTAGATGAATACCCTGCTTCGCTACGAAATTGTATCATGTGCAATTTTTTAGCTAGTTGCGTGGCCCTGCGTTGTGGTAATCCGTCATTGGTGTATAGGTCCCAGCTTTTGGCGCTTCGCTCGCAGGAAGGTTCATTGCCACTCAAAACCAATCTCGCTTCGCTCACTAAAAATTTCATTGACACATAAGCACAGGCTCACTTCACTTGTTGAAAGGTTCATTGCTATGCAAAAATAGGCTTGCTGCGCTCCCTGATAGGTTCATTGCTGCGTACGCATAAACTCACTTCACTCACTAAAAACTAATTACTAACTAAACACTTAAGAAGATCCTCCACTGTCTGGAAGCAAAAGCATTTTCCCCGTTAATACAATAATATACCACCCCTTTGAGAGTTTTTTAACACGTGTTTGTAAAAATCAAAATTAGAAGACCAAAACTATTTATGTTGAAACTTTCAGAGCTTAGGCCTATTAGAAGTCGCTTTTTGTGAAAATATTAATTAAAAAAAATTAATTGAAAAACAAATTAAAATTTTAACATTATTTTTATCAAACGTCCGATTAGAAGGTCCAAACTACTAATATTGAAAATTTCAGATAGGTAATCCTATTAGAGATCGTTTTGTGAAATATTTGTTAATTAATTAAAAAAAAGTAATAAAAAAAAATTAATGAAAATTTTAAAATTCTGTTTTTCAAAAAACTAATAAGAAGGCTAAAACTACTTATGTTGAAAATTTCAGAACTGTTGTCCTATTAGAAATCGTTTTGTAAAATATTTATTAATTAATTAAAAAAAATTAATAAAAAAAAATCACAATTTTAAAATTCTTTTTTTTAAGACCAATTAGAAGGCTAAAGCTACTTATGTTGAAAATTTCAGAACTGTAGCCCTATTAGAAATCGTTAGTAAAATATTTATTAATTATTACCAATCTCGATTGTAAAATATTTGTTAATTAATTTAAAAAAAATAATTAAAAAAACATTATGAAAGAAAGCTTCACGTGAGTGTTCTCAACACCTTCATTAAGTTTCAAGACGATCAAAGGAAAGGTGTAGTAATGCATAAAGAACAAACAGACAAACAGACATTCTTTTTTATATACATAGATATTAGGCTGGGTCGAAAAAGTCGAAGTATCTTGGATCTTTTAGCAATAGTGCAGAAAAGTTATGGACTTTCATTATAAAAAAGTGTGTAAAATCTTAAAACTCTGAATTGATATCTTCTGTTACCTAAATGGATCAAATATTGTGATAATTGCACTAGAAATGCTTAAAATTAAAAAATTAATAAGTAATCACAGATTTTGTTGATCATTTTGAGGTAATACTTAAAATTTACAGTTTTTTATCAACAACACATGTAAATTTTTTTAGAATTTTACCTTAATATCTTCTGCCACCTCAAAGGCACCCAATTTTGAAAATTGAAGGCAATTTTTTACATAAAAACACGTTACACTTTCCTCATTGTAATATTAAAATAAACTTTATTCCAACTTTCAGACTTATAAATTATTAAAGCATTATTAAATGCAACCTTTTTTAGACTGTCTTTTTTTTTTTTTTTTTTTTTTTTTTTTACTAAAAATTCTAGCATATGGTTTCTGGATTCTAGGATTGCTCCACCTCTATTCTGCTGTCTAACTGCTTTTCCGGTGGCTTCAGTGTTTAGTTTTACAATTTATTCGATTTCTTGCGTGCGTGAAGGATATTTAATAAAATCCTAGCCTTCCTAATGTATTGCTTATGTTCATTTTAACTGATGAGAGGAGCCATATTAGGACTCTTACAGCTATACCGACTAAAAGCAAGGGAAAATGGCCCAGATGAAAATTGTGTTCGCAGATTCGCTATTCCTGCTGTGAACCTTGGAGCTACAAACTACACAGATCTCATGAACTTGCAAACTTGTTATGTAACATTACCTCTATTTCTCAGAGAGATCAATTTTATGAACTTTTGAAGATGATACAGGGCTGAGTGCCAATGAACGGCTAGGATTTCATTAAATATCCTTCAGACACACACACAAGCTGTCGAGCAAATTGTAAACCTAAACACTGAAGCCTCTGCAAAAGCAGTTAGACCGCAGAATAGGGATGGAGCAACCCTAGAATCCAAAAACCACATGCTAGAATTTTTAGTAAAAATAAAAATTCCAGAAAAACAATCCGAAAGAGAATACAATCAATAATGCTTTTGTAATTTGTATGTCTGAAAGATGGAATAAAGTTTATTTTCTCAGGAAGATCTAATGTGTTTTTATTAAAAAAAACATGCCTTTAATTTTCGAAATTTGGTGCGCTCGAGGCGGCAGAAGATATTAACGTATAATTCTAAAAACATTTACAGGTGTTGTTGTTGTAAAACAATAAATGATCAACAAAACATGTGATTATTAATAAGTTTTGAATTTTAAACATTTATAATCCAATTTTCACAACTTTCGACCCATTGAGGCGACAGAAAATATCAATTCGGAGTTTTAAGATTTTACACATTTTTTAATAATAAGAATCCACCACTTTTCCGCACTACCACTAAAAGATCCAAGATGCTTCGACTTTTTCGTCCCGGCCTAATAGATAATTGGCCTTTATCTGTATATTCGTTTCCTCTTAATCGAAGTGAAAAAAAATTATCGTATTGATTATTATTTTTTTTTTATTTTTTTTTAATGTTTTAATATAAATTGCCTTACAAAAAGATATTTGATAAAGACCACACCTTAACGTTTGAAATAAATATTTTAAAATCTATTTAATTTAACTTTTAAAGTTTAACTTATTATATTCTCTGGTGCATTGTATATTCTAAATGTGATGCAATTCGCCTAGTGGAAATGCCTTCCTTCCATAAAACTTTTCGAAAAAGTGTTATGGTGTCTAGACATTGCCATTATTGTTCTCAGTACTTGGTTTACGATTTGGGTTTTTGGATTAAACGAAGTGCCACTTGAGAATTGGTGGTCATAAAACCAAAACAAATTTAGATTAATTCTTTACACCTATTTATAGAGTTTGTGAAAAAAATTGGGTAAAATCAAAGAAAAAAACTGCTATGGGAACAAAACTCAAGCGTGAAAATGTGGTTTTGTCATTGGCAGCTATAAGTTATTTTTAACTTATGAAATCACGTAGTTTTCACATAAATGAACATAATGTGTCTAAAACCAATAACTATAATAAACTTCTAATTAAATGCATGTAATTTTTATAAAAACTTTAAGTCTAATGAATATTTAACGTATTGTTCATCAACAAAAGATAAAATGTAATATGATTTAGTATGGTAATAAAAAAAAAATGCCTTATTGCATTCCTTAATGCTTTTTAGAAGACATTAAAAATATAAAAAAGTACGTGTTTGTTATAAAATTCATAGATCATTTAGCAAGCATTTTAACTTATATCTAGTGAGCCCAATATATTTTAATGGAATTAACTTATTTCTATTGAAATAGTGAGTGTTTGCACATCTATCCCGTATCATTCTCTGAAATGACATTTCTGATTCAACGCGCAAAAATAATTGGTTCTGTATTTCTTTTAGTGTGAATAGATTATAGGGGTGTATTTGCTAAACACACGCAAAGACAATTACTATGGGGAAGAAATATGTCTCTTGCATTTTTTCCAAATCATTTTGTTTTTTCAGTAGAGCTCGTTAAAATTTATAAAATAGTGTAGGTGATGATTTTTTTAATAAAGTATTCCTTTCAGTTTGTTTTGTAATAACAGTGTCTAGTTTGAAATTTTCAAATTTAAAGAGTACTATTCAAAATACAAAGAATATTACACAAATTTAAAAAAAATTAATATATAATTTTATCATATAAAAAGTAGTAAATTCTATTTAAAAATAAAAAAATAAAAAATAGTTCTAGTACTATAATATTTTTAAAAAATTAATATGTAAATTGTAATGAATATGCACTAAAATAAAAAATATTTTTTAATCGATGATGATTTTTTATGCTCTGAAAGCTACGTATTGTAACGCCGACCAAACGGTATAGTGGTTAGCGTGCTAGCTTCTAGACCGCGAGTTTGCGGGTTCGAGTCCCGTGTTGGGCATGGGTGTTTGTAAATATATGTTGGCTTGTCTAATGAAGAATGTTTCGGAGCATTATAACCCTCATGTTGCTAACTGCGCCATATAAACTGAAAACAACCAACCAACTAAGTATTGCAACGAATTTTATCAGAGGAAATGATGACACAGCTTTTACAAAATAAAAACTATAATTTATTCTTCGTTTCAAAGGTTAACAAAAACTCTCCAAACAACAATAAACTCGCTATCAAGCTTCAACAAAAGTTTCAGCCAACTTCGTCTATAGTGATAATTCAAACACCACAGCAAGCGCTGAGCTCCATTCAGAACATCGCTCAAAATGCTATTAACCCCTAATCCATTACTTGGCGCTTTCACGTTGCGAACTTTCCCAAACAATCCAGAGCAAATGATTTTGACGATCGCGCTGGAAAACATCTCTCGAAATTTCCCGACAAGCTTGCTTGTTGCCAACTTTTTTAAGACAGTATTATCATTGTTAATAAATAAATTTAATAAAATAGAGCTTTAAAAGAAAATACATACACTATTTACAATTAAATACAGGAAAATCGCTTATCAGTATTATGTTTAATTTTTGATAATAGACCTATCATAATGAAATATTCCAATTAAAGGTAAATTGTGCTTGAAATATTTAAGCAAAATTGTTAAATTAGAACAAAAACACATATTATGTTAGATTAATAAGTTAAAAAATTACTTACTTACAGAAACTTAACAATTTTAGTTATTTAGGTAAAAGGAGAATGCAAAAAAATACCTTGAAGAGTTTGTCAGATAAAAAATCTCATTTTAAAAATAGAAAATATTGTTTTTTAATTGCCAAAATACTTATTTATCGAAATATTTTTCTGAATTTATTTACTTAATTTTTGAAAACTTATGTATAAAACACAAATCCTAGAAAAAAGTAAATTGGTAATTAAATTACATTTACTCAACAGGAATTTAAGTGTACTATAAATTTTGAACACACAAACCATCTCCCATTTCTTTTAAACTTGTGTATCCTACATGCCCTTCACCTTCTCCTCTTTCTCATGTAAAGTAAACAATTTTATGGAAAATATTATTGAATGAATTGATTACTAAACCTTTTCTGTTCTTAGATCACATTAACTTACTTTTGGAATGCAACAAAGGTTTCAAGATACATACAATTATGAGTTATAAAGTTCAAAGCAACTTGTGTCTATATTATAATTAATTTTGAAGTTATTTAGTTCACAAAGTTACAATTTAATTTGTAACTTCACATATTGCTACTTCAGATATTTGGTACTAAGTTAAGGCTTAATCTAGCTTGCTTTACCCCGAAATCACAATCTTCAAAGTAAGTCGTTGTTAACAATAAGGAACCTAATGAGTACCAAGGGCTGAGAAGAGTATTTAAGATTCAACAATATGATGGTAGGTTTAACCGCTAATTTTACTAGCAAGTAAATTACCGCGACTTTTACTTCTAAATTACGATATTGAGTACTCTCTTTTATGATACAACATCAAACATAAGAAAACAATAAGGATTTTTCTTAATCCCTTGTATTCACTTCAATTTTCGGTCATTCTACGTCAAATCGACTGGGAAAATAGGAATTCGAAACCCACCTTCTCCAACATGTATGAAATTTGTTGTGACCCCTTTTCTTATGGTTATTAAGAAAAATCTCGAATATTTTTTCATTATTATTATTAGTTGAAAATTTTTAGCACTTTAAAATTTAAGAATTTTTTCAAATTTGGGGTTAATGAAATTGTCAAAAAAAAAAAAAGAGGCACGTGTGTCAGAGAATTTTTTTTTTCAAGAACTACTAATTACATATTATTTATGCAATTTTTTTCAGTTCAATAAAACTATACAAAATTCAGAAAAAATGTAGTATTGTTCCTAGTAAATGTAAAATTTCACAAATAATTATCAAATTGTTCTTACTCGATTTGTTTTCTTTAAAAAAAAAAAAAAAAAAAAAAAAACCACATTTTTTAAATAAAAAAAAAAATTAAAAAAAAAAAAAATTAAAAAAAAAAAAAAAAAGTAGAATGTGGGTCTTTCAGGAATTATCTTTTTTATATATGAAAATTATTGCAAGAACATAAATGATCTTTTTGAAAAATAAAATTATTGTGTTTTGGCCTTGTTGTAGTAAACTTTTTCAAATTTGTAAATTTTTCTGGAAAAAAATTGTTTTCTAAAATTTAAATTTGGAGTTCGCGAATATTAGTAAATCTAAAGATGTTGAACATGATATAACTGTGGATATATCTTCTATCTTCGTGAAGAAAAAAATTAATCAAATTTCACGTCCTTATATTTAAAATTTTCGAATTTGTCTTAGTAAATTTCGATTTTATGAATCTAAATTTTCATCATTAGGATCTATACGAAACTAAATCTGACCTGTACAAAATTAATAAAACATTAAATTTATTGTGAGAAATTTTACTTTTTGAAAAGTTATATGTAATGGTATTTTTCACTTCTGATTTAAATTTTTTTATTCTTGTCAATATTATTTGAAAAATTTCTTTTCCGGAAATCTAAAATTTCCGCAAGCTGTTGTGAATGCAAATGAGATTTCGTAATTTATTATTGTGCATCATGAATTAATAGTTCTCACAAGAATTTTGTCAAGCCTAATAATTAAATTTAAAATATGTAAGTTTTGTGTTTATTTTTTTTATAAACGAGTGATGATTTTGTGTATATTTTTTGTGTCTTTTTCAGTAAACGAGCCATAAAGTGTCGGAAGAGACGTTTGAGTTGGTTAATAAGTTGGAGTTGGTTTAAGTTGGAGTAATAATTATTGCTTTCAAGAGGGGTTAAAATGAGATTTTTTACACCAAACTAAGAACCCATTGTGTTTATTAAGTTTCATGGATTGAATATAAAAAAAAAAAAAAAAAAAAAAAAAAAAAAAAAAACGAAGCGAAACTTAAAGTACCCACCGAGGTCATTTATGAGCGCCAAATGGAACTGCAAAGAAACTGAAAGAGTTTCAGAGATTCCTGAAGTCGATTCGCTATTACACTGGCTAAATATAGCTTTTATCGCCGAAATGCCTTGCAGTGTACTGCAAGGTGTGTGTAAATTGTATGCATTGTGTGTACTGGTACGTAGTGTAGGAGAGTGAAAATTAGCTATTACTTCACCTTGCAGTAAAATAATAGCTATCTCTCTCGCTTTCTCTCTCTCTTTCTCTCTCTCTTTCTCTCTCTCTTTCTCTCTCTCTTTCTCTCTCTCTTTCTCTCTCTCTTTCCCTCTCTCTCTCTTTCTCTCTCTCTCTCTCTTTCTCTCTCGCTCTCTATCTCTCTCTCTCTCTCTTTCATTCATTCTCTTTTAATTGTGTTATATGTCTCTTCGAATGATAACGGTCGGCTTTCTGGAAAAAAATTCAAACTTCTTAAAAAAAATAAACTTTTGTGGAGGAAGCAGCTTCAACATTGGTTCTTAAGTTTAGCAATCTTTCTCCTATCCCTTAAGTTTTCGATTGTCCTAATCCCTTTTTACAATTGAAAGTTAGTTTATGGAATTCATTTGCCAACTCTCCTTCACTACATTTGGAATATTCCATTTTGAGGATGAATCCTATGTGTGGTCAATGCAATAGCAAATTTGGCTTTAATATACGATCAATCATGAGAGATGATCACGGCTTCAGTTCCACTTGGCCTTCCTCAACTAATTCGATGTGTGGTTTCTCTTTGTATTTTTCATATTCAACCAACTCAATGAAGCTCAAGTAAACGCAATGGGTTCTTAGTTTTTCAATAAATATCCTCCTTACTCAAACGTTACCTGATCAAAGATACTCGATCCTCTGACAGATTTTAACAAGTAAAAAAATTAAAACCTAGGGTATCATTTAAAAGGGAAATTTCAAGCAATCAATCGTTAATCAACATTAGTTTAATGAAATTAAATTCATTATACATAAAAATGCACACATTATGCATTTGAGTATACTTTAGATAACACAATTTTGTTTCTTTGAACTGTTAGCAAAGTTTATAGCATACACAATATACTTCATTTATAAAAAAAATATACACGAAACTTACATATTTTAAATCTAAACACCAGGTTTAAAAATTCTTGAAAGAACTATTAATTCATAATAAACAATAATGAATTGCGAAATATCATTTGGATTTCAAGGATCACAGGTTCATGCAGATATTTTAGATTTCATGAAACATAATTTTTCAAATAATGTTGACAAAAACACAAAATTTCAACCAGAAGTGGAAAATACTAATACATTTAAATCTTCAAAAGATAAAATGTCTTCCAAATAATCTTTATATTTTGTTACATTTGAATAGGTCAAGCTTACTTTTGTATAGATTCTCATGATGAACATTTAGATTCGTGAAAACGAAATTTACTAAGACAAATTTGCAAACTTTAAATATAAGGATGTGAAATTAGATTAGTTTTATTCTCCACGAAGATAGAACATATTTTCACAGTCATTCTCATGTCTAACATCGTTAAATTTAGTGATATTTACATGCTTCAAATTTAAATTTTAGAAAACTTTTTTTTCCAGAAAAATTTGCAAAAGTTAAAATGTTTACTACAACGAGGCCAAAACACATTTATTTTATTTTTTAAAAAGATAATATATATTCTTTCATTAATTTTCACGTATAAAAAAAATAATTCCTGAATTCCTGATTGACCCACAATCGCTTTTTTTTTTATTACAAACGACATGTTTCTTTAGAAAAAAAAATTTAGTATGAATAATTTTTAAAATTGCTTTAATTTGTAAAACTTTGTATTAACTTGAAGCAATAAAAAAAAATTCTGAGTTTGACATTGTTTTATTAAATTGCAAAAAAAAAAAAAAAAAAATCACTATGATGAAATCAGTGGTTTTGGCGAAAAAAATTATATCTCTAACACGTGCCTCTTTTTCCGAAAATTTCAGGTATTCTAAATTTGATAAATTTAATAAATTTTAAAATGTTGAAAAATTTCAACCAGGAAGAATATCTAAAAAATATTCGGGATTTTTCTTTATAACCATAAAAAAGGACTCACAAAAGAAATTTCATAAAAAATCGGTGGGGGTGGGTGTCATGACCTGGTCGAACTGAAGTGGAATGACCTTTTTGTATGCTTGTTTGTGACAAGGCAAATCTTCGGATGGCTAATTAACTCACTTACAGTCATCCAATCAAGCTTAAATTTGCAGATAGACTAATTGTCGATGACAGTGAGTCTTATTAAATTTTGGGAAGTGTTATTATTAGGTCGCTTTGAATCACATATTTGAAATCTCTTAAAATTTTCATTACACTCCAATTCTAATTTAATCTGAATTGGCTTCTCTAAAGATAGAACGGTTTTATAGAAAGATTGTCTTACATTTTATTCAGACACTAAGCCATTTTCAAGCACATACAATTTGGCTATATTTAATGTCAGATACCTTCTTCTGAAAATAATGACGCTATCTAATGCATTCTATCAAGTTTTGATGACCAAAAAAAAGTTCGTCAGTGACACGTAATGCATATTTTCTTTGTAATGATCAAACATGAAACTCGATCTGAGCACAAAATCGCTTAAATAAATTGCAATTTTACATAAGATTTGATAATGTATAAGAAAGGATTTATAGTAAAAACTTCTTTTCCTGCCTAATTCTTCAACTACAATGTAGTTCAATCTAGTCAGTAGTATACATCATAGTCTAAAGGTATCCCTGACACACATATTTTATTTTTCAATAAAAAAAATTCCAAACACATAATTCAAATTATATCAGAAAAAAATAGAAATTGTTTACTGGTTTTTTCACTCTAACAGCTTTAAATAATTGAAGCATTTCGGCATGTGAACCCTTAAGCTTAATACGTCTATAATTCCGAGAAAAGATGTAGTATAACATTAATAACGTGGAAAGATTGACCACTATCCAGTTGTAGAAATGTGGATAGACTAGGGGTGACGCGTCCCCCCACTTTTCAAGAAACTACCCATGCGTCTCCCCACTTCTAAAACCTCGGGAATCCATCCCCCTACTTTCAAAACATTCGATCTGTCTGAAAACTACAAAAGGAAAATAACATTAATCTTTAAATGTAGTGGCACTGAGAAAAAAGGGATTTAAAATTTTCAAATGTAAAAAAAAACTATTTATAGTATACATATATGTATCAACGTATCACACTATTATAAAAATCTATTATACCACTTTGTATAAAGATATAAGTATATTTATTAACAAATACACTTGGTCAACTTTTAACATTTGGAGAGTTTTCTTTTAAGTTAAATTTATATTCTTGTATCATATAAAGACAAGCTGTTTAAAAAAAAAAATAACTTTTAGAGTTCTCTATTAATTTAATATCATGCAAATATGCACATTTAGAAGCATTACTTAAATCTAAATATCGAATTATGTTAATAATGTTGAATTATTACTTCACTTTATCTCTTAATTCCAAGTAAAAAAAAACTAAGTCGCAGAATATTCATTAAAATAACAATAATTTTTGGACCCTTGTTCAACGTATGTGTCAGTAAGTATAAATATTTTCTTACTAGTTAATATTTTTATTATAAGATACGGAACTATAAAATTTATCTTGGGGTGGGGGGGGGGGGGCACTTGTCCCCAGTATTTGAACATCGTCCCCACTTTTGTTTCTCATTTCTACCGTTGCCACAATCATTGTTTGTTTATTTTAAACCTTTAAAAAAACATTCCTGTAATTTCCTATGAATAATAATAATGCATTGAATGGAACTGAGATTTAAATACATATTTTATATTATTCGAATCAAAACGAGAGTGAGTCTTGTAATGAAATAATAAGTTATGAAGCATGAGAAATTATAGGAATAACAATAATCCATGTGAATATAATAATAAATGTGAGTAGCAATCCAGCTACTATACTGTTCAATATTTATACTGATCAAGTTTTATTTTATATGAAAATTGTGAGTTACAAAATATCAATATGCGCACCAAATCCATGATTGGATCCATCCAGCTTTCGAACATATTTTTATATTCTCCTTTGTATAACTCTGTCGATTCTACTGAAAATAGAGTTTGCATTATGTTTCAAAAACTTCCGACACCACATAAGAAAAATAGTACAAGCAATCACTTTAAAAAACATTGATTTATTAAGGTGTGTTATATTTTGACGTTGGACAGTGCCTAACAAATAGGCAGCGAGATAGTTGAATTTTTTTTTTTTTCTCTTTTAAATATTTTTCATGGAAAATATGAGTTTAAAAATAATATCTATATATTATAAAAGTGTGAAGTTTTGGATAAGCATCACACGAGAAGAACTGAATATCATTTTGTCCCGTTTTCGGCACATTCTATTGAAATATTTTGACATGATTTGTTTGACACGTCTGTATTTGGAATCATTGTAAAACTTTTCATGCGATCAATATAATATAGTAATTACGAATCAATACCGTGTGTGTCATAACTAAATATATTTAAATTGTTTATTTTTGACAGCGTAGTAGTTTCATCCAAAATATAGGGTAAACACAAACGACCTAATCGTTACAAAAATATTGTCGAAACATTTACAAAGATAGCTCTCATTGTGTTATTATCAGTCGGAGGAAGCGGTCCTTTGCTTTAAAGTGAAACTAACATAAGGAAACGCGCAACTTTTGTTCTAATATTATCAAACCTTGCATGTCAACTTTGAATAAGTTTCAATACTATTGATCATTCTATGACTAAATTCGATTCATTGCAGTTTCTAAAACTACTTTTTGTTATTCAAGTCGATTTTCTGCTTCATGCAAAAAGCTAGTTTTTAAAATAAACTATCATATATATCCACAGTTAACTTTTTACTTATTTTTATAACATTTAAAATACCCCCACTAAATTAAAACAAATAAATAGCCGACTAAAAGTTATCTCCATTTTATAATAATAATAAAGATTTACGTAACTTAAAGGGGTAAGTTACATTAACAAAGCTATTACTAACCAAAAATTAAAACGCATTTGTTGTGGTCATATTCGAAACTCTCTCCATTCCCACCTAGGTTTATTGGTCAGCTTCATTGCAAAGAAATAATAGATTACCATAATGTTTATGTACGTCGAATATGCTATATTAGGTAATATTACGTGGTGCGTGTAACGTTATCATATTTGCTCTATTCAAATAGATAATCTGATAGGGTACACAATTGTCCCTTTGCATATGATTGCAATCGCAGTTATGATGAATAGACGTTCGTTACTTCAAATTGAAAGCAGCTTTGTATCCACTGGAACACAAATATGCCAATCAAATGAATACCTTCAATAACTAAATGATGTATCGGGTGCATTTGCGTTTATCTGTTTCACAATACTTTAATACAACATTTCATCAAAACAGATGTTGGATTTTATCTATGTATCAAACCAAAGAAATTTAGTTCCAATGAGGAACTTTCACATTTTTTGGTTTTATTTTTAAGCAAAAGTAGAGAAAAAAATCATAAAAAACAATACCATTCTTTCAAAAATTTGAGCTCGGATAGATAGTTAAAAAAAAATATTTAGTTTTTCACTTTGCGATTTGACGAGAAAAAGCTACTTTTGCGTGTGACGTCAATGCGCAGATGATGAACCCGTCTAAAACCTGTTTTAGACAAGGAGGTAGGGAGATTCCTCCTTAGATTTTCAACGGAATCTATGCGTAACTACGTCATGGTTTTTTATGCGGTTTTGGTCACGTGACTTTTGCTTTGATTTCAAACTCGATTTTTGATTAATTGAAAGCATAAAGATAAAAAAAAAATTACACTGCTCAAATATATCCGTTGGATAACACTAGAAAATACAAAAAATATTCATTTTCCTCACTTGTGCAAGTTCCTCATTGGATACATTTACAAGAGAAGGAAAAAAATTAATCCTGTTATAATTGGACTCTCAGTGCTCTGTTATAACCCCAGTGCTGACTTTACGAGTGATTTTGTTTATAAGAAATGAAAGAGGGTAAAAAAATTATTTTTTATGTTTTGTTTTAAGAAAATCGTGTATTTTGGAACGACGCTCGAGTTCAGGCCAGAATTAGCCAATCTTCCAGAATCCCTGTTTCCGAAATTGGTAAATACTGCTGTACTCCCTGTGAACTTAAGGTAAATAAATTAGAGAATAATTCATATATTTTTACGAAGATATGGCTCGATACAAAACAAACTTTAATACAGAATATGCAATAAAAAAAAATTGACCAAAGCTAATTTGGCTCTAAGGTGCAGAAATATCTCTACCTATAAAACGAAACCTCTGGCTGACTGACTCATAACTAATTCTCACACTACACGCAAAACTATAGATCTGAAATTTAACACTGAATCTCCTAAAGAAAAAAGAAAAGATTGTAAAAAATACTTGATTGTAAATAATTTCCTTATCTATTTAGAAACCAATAACCGATAAAAATTTCGTACAGATTAAATTTTTTCTCTCGGATTTCTACTCTTAAGTATTTTGGAATTTTCTTCTCCTGCTTCTTTCCCTATTTTACACATAAGTGACTATTTTTTTAATGTAAAGTAGTGATATTTTAAAGATTGGTAGATGAGGTAGGTAAATCGAATAGAAGAATTTTAAAGTAGGGGCATATTTACATTTTATCACTTTATACAAAACTTTGCTTGAAGATTGCCCAAGAATTTTGTTTTATAAACAAAATTATAGATGGTTGTATTGGAGATGGTTTGGTGCAAGAACAACTCGTCGGTTCAAGCTTACTGGAACATTGTTCAATATCTGTGAAAAAGAAGGAATTTTTCAAAGGTGAGCTGTCCCACATTTACGTCTCGAATAGAAAAGTTTAAAAAAAAAAAACTTTTATATCATGAATTTGTGCTGCACAAATTGTTTTTAAATAAAACAATAACTCTAAGGTAACTAGCGTGTATGAATATGCAAGTAGAATACAAGCATCTACCTTTCTAAATTGGTGTCATAATTCAAGTAATACAACTATTTTTTACCTGATTCACTTTGCTGCAGTGAGAAGGTTACACAAAGGCATCGTCCACCTATATGAGATCCACTTTTTTTATACAAGATTATAAATGCTATAAACACTTACTCTCCATAAAATTTTTATTTGAAGAAAACTCTTATAGTAATTATTATATACTAGCTGAAAATAAGTTTAAATTAAAAGTATTTGTAAGTAGCTGTATTACTAAATATTTACATTTTACCTAAAGTTTCGTAACTGCTTTTAAAAAACATATAGGAAAATCAGCTTTCATAGGCAAAATAACAATTCCAAAGTTTAGCAAGATCCACATAGAAAAACATATCTCATGAAGGAAAAACATTTTGCATTTCATTGGTGAAATATAAATCTTCTAGTTTAGCATTCCTGTATAAATAATTAAGAACAGTAAAAAAATTTGACAAGATGTGTAATAGTTTAGGGTAAGTATAAACGGCTTTTTAGTGACGGTGCGAGTCATAATACAACTTATTTCTAACATCAACCACGTGCTTTCAAGCAAGTTATGTAAGTCAAACATTTTGTGTGAAACTAATATTACGTAATCGTACTTAATTATTCTTTTAAAATCTGAGCAAAACTAGCGTTTTATAAAAACTCAACGATGCCATTTATTTTATAAATGTGTTGTCATTAATTATTTACAAATTAAAGGGCAAACATAAAACAAATCATATATTTTTGAACATATTTTGTTGAAGTAAAGTATTGATAAAGCATTTAATTGAATTTCTTTAACTTTTATGTCATTTCCCACGTCTAAATAGTAAATAAATATTACAGGAATAGTTTCAGAAAATGTATCTTTTTAATCTAATGTTTCAAATGCTAATTCAAATAAAATCTTAAATTCTAATCTTGTAAAATCACTTCAGTGTTTTATTGTCAAAATAATATTTCTGTATTACTGCATTATATAATTACCTGCCAAAATCTGATAAAACGAGTAAAAATACAAATTTATAATTTATTTATTTTTTTCACCACTATAAATAAGCTATACAAACACATTTTCCGAATTTCCTTTTGTATGGTGTCTTTTTCTCCAATGTATACAATTCCCTGTCACTTAGATACAACATTTGTAAAAAAAAAAGAGAAAGTGTATCATAACCGTCTAAGATGAAAGACTTGAATCATGAAGATATATTTTCTATTTTCCGGATATTGCACCTAATAATAACATTTCCTTCAGAATAATATGTCATTACTCTTTACTTAATACCATGGCTTACTTTTGTTGACTTCCAAGAAGAAAAATTTTTCCTAATCATCACCACCTTTTTGTTTGCGTACTCTTACCCTTACTATATATTTAACATTTTGTTCTACATTTTCAGTAAATTTAGATTTCATCTTCCGTCGCTTCACAACGCTCAATAATTTACTTTACTTTTGCCTGACGTAGAAAATTAGTTTATAAGACGGTTTTATGTACTTTTTTAATTAATATCTACAAGATCCTTGTATTATATTTATTAACATTCTTTTAAAATATTAATGTATTCTATGAATAAATATGATGATATTTCGTAAACTACTTGGAATTGTCGACTCTCAAATCAAATTATGCATTTTTCCGTGCACTTATTAAATTAGGTAATCGTTGAAGAAGGATTTTCTGTTAACAGAACATTTCTTATATAAATAAATATATTCTTATATAAATTGAAAGTATGATTAATTAGAAAATATTTTATTTGCTATTTTGAAATAGCTCTGTCAAAAACCATAGCTTTCTTATTTTTGACTTGTGTTTATTATACAGATTGTTTTCTCTTTTTTGTTACGACAAATAAACATTTAGAGTACAATAAAATTGTATTCAAATGAAAACACAATTTTATTGTACTCTAAATGTATATTTGTCGTAACAAAAAAGAGAAAACAATCTGTATAATAAACACAAGTCAAAAATAAGAAAGCTATGGTTTTTGACAGAGCTATTTCAAAATAGCAAATAAAATATTTTCTAATTAATCATACTTTCAAGTGAAACATCAAAGAAAATTTTTAATCAAGCTTTCACTTCTTTCATGTATGTATGCATCAAATTAATTATCAACATAACAATATCCTTTTGACAGGTATAGTGTTTAATGTGAAAGTTATTTTATTAATCCTTTGTTTCATTTTTGATGAATTCAAATTAATTTATTATTGATATACATGCAAGTGTGAAGATTTGTGTTTTTTTAGTTATATTGAATTAATTTAGTGCTTATATTCAGATATCTCTTTTGGTACTTTATTTTCCTTCAAGCATAATTAAGAAAAATAGTTTTCTTATTAAATTAATTAAAGTCTATCATTAAAATCCTGTTAAAAAATCTATAGAAAGAATCGCTCCATTTTCCCCTGATAGCTCAATATTATAAAGTATTTGGTTTTGCAATGATTCAAGTGCCAAAAGTACAATTTTCGATAGAATAAATGGTTTTTTAAATGCAAGATAAGTAGTAATTTAATGGTGATACTTATAAATCAAATTATCTGTAGTGTGGTGTTTTTTTTTTTTTGTTTTTTTTTCGTATAAACTGTTACACCGCCAACTTTTTAGACTAATTTAAAACTCTCTTGACTTTAAGCAAAGCATGCCTTCTCGGGGAGAAAGTAAAAATTCGGAAAACTCTGAGTATTTTTTTATTGGTCCTATATCAAAAATTTTAGAGAAAGTTCAATTATACAAGTAAATACACTTCTCGTTAATAAGAAATTATTTGAGAAAAAGATTTATGAGTATTTTTATACTGGGTCATGAATTTAAAATTTAAAAAAAAGTTAAAATACAAAATAATCTTTTGTGAATGTCAATAGAATAAATAATTTTCAAAATGCAAGATATTCTACAAATGAATGGTAATATTTATAGAACAACTTATCAATAATGATTTGTTCATCAGAGGTGGAGGTTTCTTTTTTCGGAGAGAGGGGTAAATTGCATAATTTCTTAAATAAAAAAAATTAAATTCCTAGTTTGAGTAAAAAAGCGTATTTTTCTGACAGCTTAATTTTCAGGTTTCCTATCTACAAGTATAAATAATAATAATAAAAAAAAAGTACGGTGATTCTATAATATTTTAATATATACTAATAAATCAATTCTGTACCATACAAAAATCTTTTACCCAATCAATTTGAAAATTGACGATAATCAACTTCGTAAATTTAGACATTAATATTTTATTAACCAATTCATATTAAGGTAATAAGGAATTCCTTATCAATCAGCTAGAAAAAAATCAATATCAAATAAGGGCACCACACTTATATAATTATTAATCGTTATGAGCACTACGTCCCTTTTCTTTCATATTCTTCTCAGAGACGTATTATTGCAATTTTTAAACTACGTGTACACTGAAATCGTATTATTGATACATTATTATAAGAATTTTTTGGCTGTGGGGTGTGGGGAGGGGGGCTAGAAAGAAGAGTTTTATCTCGTAGCTTAAAATATAAAAACTACAAACCAGAATATGTTCAAATGTCTAAAAATGTTCATAATGTCTAAAAAAAGAAAATTAAGAAGGAAAGGGTAGCGTAGAAATATAATGTCGAATATGAGTTGATTAATGATGTAATTCACCACCTCTCATTTCTGACTTCACTATTTTTTGACACCAAAACTTAGAGGGAACTTTTTTACAACCTAAGCGACAAGTTGTCTAATTCTTTCAAAATTCCGAAATAATTTTTATTTGAAATTTTAGTAAATTTATTAATGAGAAAAGAATTAAAGTAATATGTTAGAGTTATAAAGATTTTAGAACTAATTATAAACATTTTTTGAATTAAGATACATATTTTAGTATCCCTTTATACACTTTTCATATTACGGTTTGATTTTTTTTTTTTTTTTTTTTTTTTTTTTTTTTTTTGCAGTTGGTCCAGAAACCTTACAAGAACTTACATTACGATAGCTGTAGTGCAATTGTTGTCACAAATTATCATCTATGGATATGAAGATGTTTAAATTTACATACTTGTCAATAATTTTCATTTAATATCGCCAGTTATTAAAATTTAGCAAGTATTGAAATAAATTAAATCTTTAAACAAATGGATAAGTTAAATTTCCAAAACAAATATAAATGTACGATAATTTTTTTTTTCAAAAATAACAGTTTCTGGAAAATCTACCAAAAATTTAAATATTTAAACTTACATTTTATAAAGTTTAAAAAAAAATATTAAAGTAATTTATTTAAATAATTCAAAATAAATTTATCAATTTGGGTATTATTTAATTGTTTCTTAAGTACTTATAGCACTAAAAATTTAAAATATCACAAATCGTAAAAATAAACACATGCCTTCATCAATTAAAAACAGCAAAAATTTCATTTATTTGTAATTCAGTAAAATTTCATCAAAAGTTGGAAAAAGTAATTATATGAAATTTATAAAAATTAAAGAGTATGCATACTTTTTATTACAATCACTAAAAGTTTTACTGACCGCAAATCCCTATTTCTAATTAATTTTGTACGTGACTTAAAATAGTATACACTTCATAATAAGCTGATTAAAATAAAATTCATTTGTTAACATTGGCTCCTTAAAACATAAAATTCAATTACTTTTTAACACAAAATGAGTCATAAAAAATTGCTTTTAAGTAACTTAAAAGAATCTATATAGAAGTTTTTTCCATAATGAGAGTAAGTAAAGATTACACATTCTGCTGTCCTTTACTTATACACTTTCGTCTAATCTTAAGAGAGCAACGTATAAAATAAATCAACCGTCTATTCCAGATACGAACACTAATTAGACTTATTTTGTTTCTTTGGCCTGCAATCATCTTAGATAGTAAATTCTTGGTTCGAGCCGTTCTATTGTTCTTGTTTTGACACGAATTTGTGTGCCAAAAGTCAGTCGTATGAACGTCAGTTTTTAATTTATTAACCCTAAACTATAATTGCTTCAACATATGGCATATATGTCCATTGGAGGATCTCGGTAAGGTTGCTGGACTACTTTGAATTCAACCGGAAGCTAAAAATTAAAATGGTTTAAGTTATGTACTATGTACATTTAAGTATTAAATGGCTAGATATAGTTAGGTATGTAGTCTAATGGTAGGTTATAACCTAATGGTATGTTATGTTTTGGAAGAGTGTATGCATAGTAACTATTTATATATTCTCGTATTGGCTCGCCATATAAATATCGTATTAGAACTCATATATTCAGAGACATGTTTTTTCATTAACATTTTTGCCAAACTCACCAACTTAGTAAAAAAATGTTATTAAAAAATATAAATTTCCATGGTTTGGTTTAGTTATCACATGCCGTTAACATTAACAGGAGGAGAGTTATGTCATTAAATATTGTCAAACTGTGTATGCTTTGTATCTGGACATGATGTGCTGTAATAGAAAAACGGGAAGAACCGACCTTTTAGTCACAATCAGTGTCATGATCTAACTGGTTTCAATCTGATTGATTATGCAATATTCACACCTTCCAATAATAATCTTCAAATGTTCATTTAAATATTTACATTATTTAAATAGTGTATTATTCAAATGGCAATTAATATGGCATCATTACTTAATACTATTATAATAATAATTTAATAAAAAATAATTCATTAATACTATTTAAACAGTGTACTATTAATGTAATATTTAAGTAGTGTATTATAAAACAAGGTATGTGAACTTGAACATTAGTATTATTTTATCTATGTGCATTTTTTCAAAACTAGTGTTTGAAACTGTGC
This sequence comes from Linyphia triangularis, assembly GCA_963978545.1. NCBI lineage: Eukaryota > Metazoa > Arthropoda > Arachnida > Araneae > Linyphiidae > Linyphia > Linyphia triangularis. Next base: position 75,182,286 of record OZ021725.1, on the reverse strand, counting down.
GTGAGGCAAGCTTATTTCAAAGATTAGGAATTTTCTTTCGAAAGATATTCCATAAAATTGCATAATTTAAAAAATAGCCTTAAAATATGTTAACGAAAATTTCAAAAGAAAAAGTTATATTTATTGCTTTAAAAATGCTTTATACATCTAATGTTAAAAAGACTTTAAGAACTTGATCATTGTTTTAACAAACAAAACACTAACAGCGAAATAAATTAAGAAACAGCTGGTAATTTTATTATTTATTATTTTGATGATATTGAGAAATATTTACTAGACAAAAAAATATTTTGTGGAAAAACATAGCTGTGTTGCAGCTTTATCATACCAACGCCGTAGTTCCCAACAATGCATTTTGATCGCCTTTTAATATATTTTCTTTTCTCCTAAGCTCCTTAGTTAGTCAGGAATTTCTTTTCCTTGGGATCATAAATCCATTTCATCATGATTAGGCAGAAAGATTTATTTTATTATGACAAGGGTTATCGATCCCATGTAGAAATAAAATATACGAGATTAGAGACTATTTGATTTAGGTTATTAAAAACTATGAAATCAGTATATTGATTCACTCTTAGTACAAAGCAATGTTGTGTTTTATAAGCTCAAAATAACTATTTGAATAAAACGGTTTTATTTTCATTTAACATTGTTTTTCGAAGTTCGTTAATGGGATTTCAATTGCTTCATTTCCAGTTCGCTCGAGCTAATTCATGCTCGTTAATTCAACCGTCTTAAAACGTACTTACATGCTAATTTTCAAATTTTATATTAGATTATGTATATTATACATCTATACAGTGTAGCTATAATTTGTTCTTTGACACAAAAGAAAGATTTCTAGCTGCTTGAAACTTTGAAAAACCCTCTCCCTCCTCCTTTTTCTGTCCCTTAAGAGGTACGATAATAATTTGAGATATACTGAACCAATATGGGCCGTGGTTTTTTCTATGGATATCTTGATAATCCAAATTATAGTGAACACAATTTCATTCCGAGTCTTTGTTGCTGAAGTGGAGAAATTGAGGATAGGAGGTTAAGGGGGGGGGGGGGGGGGTACTCCTAACTTGCAATCGGCTCAACTAGCTTGAAATGTATTGTTCAATGCTGTACCACACCGTAATGCTGTTTGAGACCGGACAACGTCAGGAATTTGCCCTGGTACATCTTATAATTAAAATAAACTTCTAGACATTAATGTATTTAAATTTGTATTTTCAATCTTTATAGATCATGTACGTATTCTCAAACGTACGTATATAGAAACGCAAAATATTTTAAACCTATCCACTCTATATGTTAGTACTAAGTTTTTTTTTTAGTTTTTTTTATCGCTTATCACTTGTTAAGTTCACGAGCAACTTCCTTCCAGCCCTAATAGGATGAGGCAGGATTCTACAAATGTTTCACTTTTGACCATTGGGGTATTGAACACTAAAAAATTATAAAAACTAGTATTCCCTTTTTATTATGAGACAGAATCAATTTTGTTTCTGACTTCTGAAAAAAAAAATTGTATCAACATGCTCCGTTTTTCGATATTACTACCGAACCTCTTTAGATGATATCACCCTCATAATCTGTCGTCCAGACAGCCCTTCTCAATGTTTCACAGTTTATCCAGAGAAAACAATCGTTCAGGATCATAAAACAGAATCGTTTCTCTGAAACGCAATTGTAACTAAACTTTATTTTTATTCCCTTGATAACGATCTAACAATGGGAATGTATCTTAAGAGTGATAACGATGGGACTTTGTTCTTTGAAATGAATTACTTTATATTTTAATCATACAAATGTTAAAAACTAGCCAATTTAATCCAAAATTCATTGATGAAATAAATATCTTTGTAAATTTAGAAGCTTTTCATTGAAGTAATCTAATAGTATAAAGGTTCAAAAGATTTCTAATTTAACATGGCGATACCGCATAGAACGTAAACATTAATTATGACATTAGGGTTTTATTATGTAGAGATATGGCAGGTTATAGATTCCATATTCCATCACAAATAATTATTTATGAAAAACAAATCAAAGCCTTCTGCGAATAGCCCTTCTTACTTGCAGAAATTTCCTTTAGAGAAACAATGACACAATTCTCTCACCAAACCAAATACATTTCATAAGTCGCTGTAGGAATTAGTTTACAAGGTGTATAGGCAATTCAATTCTACATAATAATACTTGAAATATATAATGTAATATTTTTAAATGCGTGAGAAAACAGTGTTCTTTGAAGTTTGGGACTTAGTTTATTTATTTTTATTTATTTATAAAACAAACACAAGTGATATAAAGTATTGAATCAAGTAGGCTTGGTTTAGAAACGTACCTATATTTGAGATCTTATTTCGCTTCCAATGACCGATAAATGACACCCAGAAGTACAGGAAAAATACGATATTTAGAAAACAAAATTCATTTATTCTTGAAACTTTGGTAATAATATCAATTTAACAGTATAATACAAGATCTGATGAGTCCCCAAAATTTAAAGGGGTGGAATATTGTTTTTGAGTGGAGGGGGTTAAATTTCCCCAAAAATTAAGCTTTTCGATATTGGTCGAGTGAGGTATCGTTTTTTATGCATTTTTTGTGCTGAATAGAATGAAATTACTTTCAAAGAGATCAAAACCCTCATTTTAAAGTATAATGGGTTTTATGGGTAAACTATTCGAAAATCCTCATGAAAAATCATAATAATTTGTATTGTGAAAAAAGGCTTTAATTTACAAATAATTATCAAATTTCCTCATTTTACTCGTATAAACTCTCAACATCAAAGTCAGTTTCTGAGTTCATTTCATCGTTGAATCAAAGCTATTCAAAATCATCATTGTCATGGTCATGCATCTGCACGTCCTTCCTAACAAAACTTCTGCTCAACATTTTTGCAAAACCGCACTATTTGGTTAAGCAATTTCCTTTGCGTATGCAAAAATCAGTTTGAGTATTGCATCAAGGGCATATTCTAAAGTTGTATTTACAGGCTGTAGTTCACCCTGTGGTGAATCCAACCCCAATCTTCTGGACGTAGGTGGTTGCTCAGCCATTGTAGAATTTGGTAGTACACTCTGTTTGAGTTCTAAGCTGCACTTTTTATAATGGGAGGTAAGGATTCCAATCTGGCTCTCTTCTTCTAAAGTGACTTCTGGAAAAAACTATAACAGAGTTGGTCATATCCTTTTCTCCATTCAAAAGAATAAAGAAACGCTCTCTAACATCTTTTACTTCTTCCAGTAGGCATTCAGTTTGGAGAATATTTTGATACAGTCCATTAATGTGCTATCAGTAAATAACAACCTAAAGAGCTGTTTTTCCCCTTTTTCAAGGATTAACGTTTGTAGTATTCCAACCAGGGAATGCATGGGCAAAAAGAACGTAGTTTTTCTCAATTGGATGTTGTTGCTGTACGTTTTTAAATGAAAAATTGTACTTGTTACGCGTCCTATTTTTAGCTTCATTAGCAATAAAGGTTTCTCTTCTGAGGCAAGTGCAATCATTATGATTAAAACATAAACGTCTTTGATAAAGATAGTAGGCAGAAATTCAGCATATTTCTCTACCGCTCTTTAAACAATAAAAATATCTGCATTGCTAACGGCCTGTTTCATTTCAATATTGTTACTTTGAAGAACAAGTGTGGGCATCTTGTTTAACTGTTTGTTATTATGTGAATTTGATAGAAATGGCTCTTACTTGTTATACATTGGAGTAGTTTCATCTATTAAAAACTATGGGGTGAAATGTATGTCTCTGCGTTGATGTTATCTGGTTTCGATATTGTTTGAATCATTGTATCAATAGAATGATTCAAACTCTTATTTTTTTGGTATTTATATTGATCAGTCAAATAACGTACATATAAATTGCACATATCAGCATAGGTACAATTTTTTTTTTTAAACTGAATGCAATAAATAACGACCATCGATGATAAAACAATCCGTTTAAATGCAGTTTCATAAACACAAGTGAAATCCTCACACAGATTCATTTTTTATACTTCCAAATTTTTTCCCAACGTATTGTGACATAATCTTCTCACACATTTCTTTAGGCATATGACAGTTAATAGAGTTTGTACCAGTGTTGTTGTCCCATAAAATGTAGCCAAAATAACTGTAGCTATTTTATAAAAAGAATTATTTAATTCCAATCGTTTCTATATTTTTGTTATATTACTGTTGTCTCTCCTTACACGAGTCTTCCGAACGTCTACATGTTGTTCAGATGTAAAAAATTTATTACCTAAAAAAAAACAACTTCTTCTTACCCTAGTGATGTGACATTACCGATATCTTTAAAACATATGAACTCGACAACCTCAGTGAACCCTCTTTGAACAATACCTCCCTTTATTTTGAACTGCAAAATTGCCAAATTTTTTGGTTCTCCTGATCGGGAAATATATTCCTTTGTAAACTTTTGATAGTTACACTGGAACATATGTATTTGCAACTGAGACATCTGCTGCAAATAAATAAACCGTGCTTTTGTATAGCGAATGTGTCATTTCGCAATTAAATATGGACCCATTGTTTGACAGTCAACAAATGCATCTCCCAATCACCAGTACTATCTGCTTCGATGAATTTTCTTACTAGTGTCACCATTTCAAGGTTCTGGATCCACAACTTAAATCTGCTTGATACGCTCCAAGACTGCCCACTTTTTTTTTTTTTTTTTTTGTTAGATTTATAATATAATGATTTTGTTGAAATTGTTTATTTTGTTATGATGGAGTTTTTGAAATCCTCCTTCAGTCTTTACACTGTCCGTTTCTCCTTTTCATCCATGTATATGTCCTTCACTAGTAAATTGTACAGAGTTGCAGCCAACAAAATATGTGCTCTGGCAGCACGAGAAAAAGCGCTCCCTGATTGGTTGTTTTCAGATTATCTGGCACCGTCAGCAACACAAGGGCTATAATGCGCCAAAACATTCGCCATTTGACAAGCCAGCATACATTTGCAAACATCGATGCCTTACATAGGACTTGAACTCGCAACCTCGTGATCTAGAAGCTAGTTTGCTAACCACTATACCGTTTGTTCGGCAAAGCACTCCCTGAAAGTATATGTTTTGTAGTATTTTCATTGTACACAAAAGACATCAACTTTTGCAGCCCAGAATCCACCATTATGTATCTGATTGAACTAGGGAAGGACATAAGTAAATGAAATCTTCATATTCTAGTGGTTATTACGGTGGGGCTGATAGGTTAATTTCCAATTCCTTCATATATAAAGACAAGTCAAAAGTTACAAAAATAGTTTTAAAACGAAGAAGTTGTCCAACATCAGTTGCCATAACTAAAGCTGTATATACAGCTTTTCCAAGAGATGAAGTAGATGCCGTAATGAAAGGCAGAGTGATAAAGCTAAGACTTATATCACTGCATTGATTGCCTGTAATTGTTTCCCAAAAATACTTGGCAACTACGACAATTTTCAATTTTCCACCATTTTGCGATTGTCAAAACTACATCATAAGGAGAAGGAGTGCCATCATTTACTTGGATTATGAAAAGCTTATTTAGGTCAATGAATGGGAACTCGTGGAGACCAGACAGCATTTTAAAGGTAATCCGCTTGACGTGAACACTACCCTTAATTTCAGACAGTGTTGATTTTGTTTGAAGCTGTTGTTCGCTAATTAAAGCATTAGATCCCAAAATTTAATCAGCAGGCATACCACCTTGTATGCCCAAACTGATCGGAAAAGCTTCCTTTCCAAAACTACCAATCGAAAAAACAACTTAAGTTTTTACTCAATAAAAATATAATATTTGTGGGTTTTTTTTGTTATGATTATCAAATATTTTACTCATAAAACCTATTATATCTTAAAAATGAGTGTTCTGATTTATCTGAAGGTTATTTCATTCGATTCATCACAAAAAATGCGTGAAAAACGACACTTCACTCCACAAATATCGAAAAGTTTAATTTTGGGGGGAATTTACCCCCCTTCCTTTAAAAACAGTTTTCCACCACTTTAAATTTTGGGGACTAATCGGATTTTGTATGCTACCACCAAAAGGATGTTATGACCAAAGTTTGAAGAATGAACGAATTTTGTTTGTCAACTGCCGATTTTTGGGCTATTTTTCCTGTTCTACTGTGGTAGTTGACTACAATGTCTGTTCTCTACTCTATATGGAACTCTAGGGTCAGAGTCATAGTGGAATAAATAATAGGCAACCCCAAAGAAAAAAGGAGGGTGAAAGACACAGTTTATACTCTGGTTTGAAGCTAAAATGAATGCGAAATTGTGAATAAAAAAATTGTTTCAGAAATATCACGACTAAAAAAATCTTGCTCTGAATTCCGTAGTTATAAATCTTTACGGCATTAATAACTTAATTGAATACAATAATACTTAAGATAGTATCCTAGATGTAATTGGTCCTCGTAATAAAAAGATTCAAAATTCAAAGTGAGTATACAAAGGTTGTATATATACTTTAACCTATATCTGGAAAAGATTTTGTGAAATCTCCTCTCCCTCGAAATGTACATGGTGTTCAAATAATTTAGTAACTTCCCTTTTTGATCGATTTTTTGAACTAGGTGAATAAAGTCAAAATTAAAACTAGAGTCAATCATTTTTTAATCATCTTCAAATTTTTGATATCCCTTTAAAACAAGATTCTAACTCATAAAATAGATTTCTTTAGTAACGAGAAATAAAAAAATAAAAAATTCATCAGTGACTTAAAATTGATAGAATCATTATAAATAAAGAAAATTAACTTTTTTTTTTCATTTTTTTTTACGAAGCATACATTTATTTAAGAAAAGTATAATCTTTTTCAAAATTTAACAAATTTATTAATGTATTCTCAGTTTTAAAATAATCTTAACTTTATTCATTATAGTTAATTCAAAAGAGGTGTGTTACTTATGTCATCGAAAAATTACAATAAGACAATGAGATAAAAGCTTTTCCAATTTAACTTACCATAATTTTTTTTTTATTCTTTTCGAAAATAAATCTCACTTGCAGTTTGTTAACAGATTTTGTTTTACAGATTTTGAAAAACTAATCTAATTTACTTTGAATACCAAAATTTAGCATAAAAATTTTTGAATTATTTTTTATATTATCTAGGAATAATTCTAAATTCACTTTAAATTTTAAGAACAATTTATTAAAACAAATAATGAAAACTATATTTAATCGGATTGCATTCAAGTACTTAAATAAATAATTATCTGAAACTGTATATTACAAAAAAAAAAATATCAATAAACTTTATTTTACATTTTATTCAAACAACAAAAATAAGATTTACAAATAAAAAATACATATAAATCGTCGCATGAAAATAATCACTCAAAAGAAATTGTATAATTCAACGAGGCAACTTCAACAAAAGCTGGCAAATATTCAACAAATATTTTTTTAAGTTTGTAACTATTTTTGGTATTTGTCTTGACATCGTCTATTTTGTCGAATAAAATGAAAAGTGAAAAATAAAATATAAAGTATTAAATTTCTCCTTTAGCTAGCTATATATTTTGAGAATAGTTATAAAACCAGCTATTGTGACTCAAATTATATAACAACAACAACAAATGCAATACTTAAAAATATAACATAGAATTAGAACTAGGTAAGTATTCTGTTACATATTTGCGTTTTCAGTTGAAGTTTATTTATAAAAATTGTACAAAAGTAAGAATATCTTCTAGTAATATAAGAATTTTTCCTTGAACGTTAAATGGGCAATTCTCTGGCTGATGCACGGGACATTTTGCGTTCTTTTTTGTACTCTTAAGCAAATTAGAATAACAAATTACTGATGAATTTAGTAGTTATGTTTTCGTTTTCTATAATTTTAGTTGTTCGCAAAGTTATATGGAAAAATAATTGTTTTAATTAGGTCAAATATGCATTTATAGGCAGCTGACACACGGGACACGGAGAAACAAAAGAAAATTATTTTCAAGACAAAATTTTAAATTTTCTCTGAATTTATGAGTACTAAAATTATGAAATTCATAGGGACATTTGGGTAAATGGTAATAATACTATATATATCAAAAGTTTTGCAAAAAGTTTTTTTTTTTTTTTTTTGTGGATTTAATAAACAAAAACGTGAACTGACACATGGGACATTTGGAAACTGATGCATGGGACATTCTTAAACCTACCCACGCAAACTATTATTTTGCAAGTGGGAAACAGTGATATTTTACAGTTAAAAAAATTTTATATTTTATTAGACAAATTATTCATACTTTATGATACTTGCTACTCAAAGTGGGCATAATTTTGGAACATTTTGTTGGATAGGTTTGTTATTGTTATTCACCTATTGTATACCCTTTGTGGTGCTTAGTTATTTATGTTTTTAAGAAAAAAATAAAAATAACTAATGATTTTTTTCGGTTATACAAATTTACCGAGGCACTTTAAAATTGCCTTATATTTTAATTTTTTATCTTTTTAGTGAAAGGAGTAGTACTTGGTATTTGTGCAAATAACCTCATTTCTCGACAACTTAAAAATGCTTTTAAAATTTAAGATATCTTTTTTAAAAGAGTTTATTAAGTTATGAAAAACAGTTTGAAATAAAATAATATTTTTATAAAATAATATTAAGTTAGAATGGGTTATGTCACAATGTTATGTGCTCAAATGCAAAAACAAAAGCCTAAGACAAAGGTGTTCTGCGTAAAGACGTTTCACGTGATAATACTATTTGTCAAAAGGCAGTTACAGGAAGCGGCAGTTTGGATTAACATATAATAAAAGCCAATGCATTGAAAAAAATACTCTTTCTGTAGAATACTCTAGAAACAACAGAAAAAAATACGAGATTATAAATTTGATGAATGGGTGCTTGTGCCATTTGAAAACAGAAAATATCCTGGCTTAATAGTTTTAAGTTTCAAGGAACACCTTGAAATTTCTTTATTGGTAAAAGCAGGAAGGAAGACTTGGAAATTGGCCAGTTAAAGAACATAAACTTACCTATTCCGCTAAGGAAATTATTAAAAAATTAAATTTCCCAGAAAAAAAAACCTCTTGTGGATATCTCGCATTTGAAAATTCGGAACACATGCATAAGAACTTAATCTATGTGTAAGACTTATTTACTTTCTCTTTTTTAAGAAGTAAGATATTAATTTAGAACTGTTTTAAAGTAAATAAGAATTTTACAAAAATTGTATTTAAAATAATTCGTAAACTTAAAAATATTGATTTGACACAAGTGTTAAATTACTGACGCACGGGATAGGTTGCAAAAATAAAATAAAAAAATAAAAAATAAAAAGTTGTTTCAAAAATAATATATATATATACATTTTTTTTTTTTTTTTTTTTTTTTTTTTTTAAGAAGTTGCACACCAGATTGTAATTAAATTTTAAAATAAAAAAAATGAAGTTTTGTAAAAATTGAAATTCAAAATATATTTTTATTTAAAAAAAATGCATGTTTTTCACTGACGCACGGGCCATGTGCAAGGACGTGAACTTTGAAATTAATTTCATTACTTTTTTTTTACCAAGAATGCAATATTATTGTACTTTTATATTTTTACTAATTATAATGATTACATTCAGTACAATTTTATTTGTTTTTCTTAAATTTGTTCCGTTAAAAAACGTCGATGTATTTATTATACTTTGTTTCACATAATTTGGAATCAATGTATGAGTGAACTTTCAATGTCAAAAAGTTAAATCAATTTGAACATTTGATTTTAGTAGCAATCCATTACTTTTATATTCCTTCGAGATCTTTTTCAGGTGTGGTGGCTTCAGTTTTCAGAGAATTAACCAGATAATTGTTGTCGAAATAATTGTGTACCTAGAAATCTTGCTTTGACGTAATTATTAAAAAACTTATGCATGGGACATATCTTTTTTCTAAAATAACAACTGAAATAATTTTTTTGTTGTTTTAAGAATTTGCACAGCACTTTGTGATTGAATTTAAAAGAAAAAATGAAGTTTTATAAAAATTGCAATTTAAAATATATTTTTATTAAAAAAAATGCATGTTTCAGCTGACCACGGGACATGAGTAAGGACTTAAACTTTGAGCATAATTTCATAACTTTTTCTACTTAGAATGTAATATTATTGGACTTTTGTATTTTTACTAACTATAATGACTACATTAGGGACATTCTTTATAGTTTTTCTTGAATTTTTTCTTTTAAAAAACACCTATTTGTTATACTCTGTTATAAATAATTTAGAGTCATTGAAATTATTGAACTTTCAATGTCAAAAAGTTAAATTAAATTGCGTCACTAATTTTTTTATTGTATTTTTATAATACTTTGGACATCTAACTTTAATAACAAATCATTACTTTTACATTCCTTTGAGATTATTTTTTAGGTGTAGTGGTTTCAGTTTTCAGAGAATTGTCCAAGTACAAATCAACTTCATAGTAGCACAAAAAAAGAGGAGCTAATTTCGATTTGATTATTTTACTTTGTGATTACTTTTCTTTAAGCTGTACAATTGAGAGTTGCATTGTAAATGCTAAAATTTAAAAATATTGTCAACTATAGATTTAAGAATGACAGTAAAAATATTTCTCTGAATTACATCGTTCACTACTACATTTCTATTCAAAACCATATATGTGGGAAATCAAACTTCTCAATTATTTACGCATTTCATAATTATAGAGCTATTTATAGCTATATAGAATATCGTAACTTAGCATATACTTAATGATGACTTAGAATATGACATTCTAAAATGGATTTTATAACAACATAACCATAAAATATGGTTAACTCTTATTATATCCGTTAATGTTCACAATGAAGGTTTAATGGTATCTGTGAGGAGCATATATCAGAAATATATAGTTTCACAGACAAATATGATGAATATATTTAATGTTACTGCTTAGAATGGTCAGCTTTATATATACACCGGATTTATTATGCTAACTTATTTTATGGGAAGTAATTTTTAACAATGAAAAAAGGGTTAAAAAATATTTTTAAAGACGACACGCAATTGTAATGTAAAATATGCCATTATTTTACTTAGCTATTAGCAATATATGAATGAACGTAATAAACATACTTCAATGAAAAAAAATTATAAATGCATGCAAATATTATATGATTCTCCATTTACAACTATATATAATATCTCTTTGATTTCTATGGCCATATTTAATTTAAATTTAATACAGTTTTGTTTCGCGCGAATATATCATATCTAAAAAACGAAGTACAAGTAAAACCTGTTGAGTCACATTTTTATGAACAGGTTGCACCAAAACCTATTAGTTTATGCATCTCAAATATATACATCAGATATTGATATGTGAGAAATCCATTTTTCAGGAAATTTAATTAAAATAATTATTAATATAAACTTATACTGAGGGCAATTGCAATTAAATACATTTTTTTTAAAAGATACTTGTAAAAGTACATTATTTACAAGTACTATTTAAATAGAAATTTACAACAATGGATTGACTTTTTAACCACAGAGACTCGCCAACTCTATTTGATATCGCCCTAGACACCGTTGTTAGGATACGACTGTAGACAATACAAATAAATAATGAAAAAAATTACATCAACTCACAACAAAAGGGTATTCAACAAAAGAAGTACAATCTCCGGTTTCCCGTTCCGTTACGAATCAGCTCTAGCTAAAAATCGCCAACCCAATGATGCATCCCGGAAAACAAAGAAAGCACACAATGTAACCGAAATCGCCACCGATGCCCTATAAAAATTTCCCTCTTCCTTAACACACTTTTGCAAATTCCCAATCCCGGCTCCCGGGAGTCCCCTTTCTCCGGTTTTGTTTATAAAAGAGATTCCGGAAAGGGAGAGTCCGTGACCCAATTCCACGTGGAATTTTTCCGGATTTCGAGTCACATCCGCAATTTCCACTTTCCTTGCCTCCTTATTTACGAGTCACTTTCCTTCCACGGACTCGACCATAGGCTCACCGTTTACTGATTCATTGCTTTTGGTAAACGGCCTTCTCAAACAACGGATATATTTTGGAGGTTTTTCGTGAGGGATCGAGAATATCGGGAGAGGGATCTTTTCCGCACATGCACCATCATTCTTTTCCGATTTTTCCGGATTTTCGTTTTCTCGATGTATGATTGTGCGTGCTGAAAAGTGGGTGTTAGAGATTATAGCTATCGGGGATCATATAAAAACATTTTAAATTGTGACGAATAAGGTAGGGTGGTCATTTTACCGGACTTACTGCAAATAACTGAATACCGAAGACTTCTTTAGTGCTGTAAATTTTCCGAAAACAAAATTAAATCACTTTGTCGTTTCTACTTTTATAGAGTCACCCGGAGCTAATTTAAACCTATATTGTTCGTGCAATGACAACACAATGGCGAAACCACAACATCAAAACCACAAAAGATACCAAGAAATTCAAGTAGGGAAAAACGTGAAAGATATTGAGGCACTTACCTTGAGCTTATATCCTTATATAAAAGAATCTAAACTCATCTCTCCCCATTCAGCACCTAGCATACAATTTTTCTTCAATAGCAGTAACATCAACCAATTTTTAACGTAGTTTATAAAACAGTACTAGGAAAATGAAGACTAGGTAACTGCAACTCAATCATACCCCATACCACTGTGCAATTGGTAGGGCTTCCAAAAGAAAAATTGAGTTTGTATTAATTTTTTCGAAATTGTATTAGTCTGTTGCGATTAATAAGGCAACGAAAATAGTTTTAAAATTAAATTTTCAGTTCATACATGCAATGTTAAAATTGTTTTATCATTTTTTTGCACATCAACAATTTTCAAAGAAATTGAAAGTGATATTCTACTATCCTTTTGGCATCAGAACCAAAATTCAGTCTTTTCTTACTGGGACTTCCACTTGTGTTGCGAAATTTATTGATAGCCTTCCAGTAATTTTCTAGTTTAAACTGCACCACCAAGGCCTACCAATAATTTTAAATGCTTAGCAATATTTCTTTCCATTAGTAACGATTTCCGTACAATGGAAATATAGCTTAATTTAAATTTGTTACTTAATGCACAGTTAAAAAAGATATCTTTAAGACTTGAGTTTAAAAAAAAATTATAAAACCAAAACATCTTTTGTATTCGTACAATTTCCTCAACTTACATACATATTTTCTTTAATAACTTGTACTGTTTATTTGGAATAATACTACCAGTTTTTGTTTTCTGAATTAGAAATGCTTAAAACTATAGAAATTTTTATGGAAAATTCAAAAATATTAATTGAACTCAAATAATGTAATGTTAATTAATGGTTAAAGAATAATTTTTTATTAAAATTAATAATTTAAAACCTACTGTTATAAATCTTTTTTCAAGTGCATTTTCCACTTTTATCAATTTATATTTAATTTTCTAAGCCAATGCTTTCAAGTGCACTCATATCTCAAAGCTAAATCACACATACAACACACACAAAAGAAACTCTCCACAATCTGAGAAAAAGACGAAAAAACTACGTAACATTGGCTTTATATGTCAATTTTTTTTATTGTTTACATCATACTCGCAAACGCACTAACTCATGAAAAAGTAGATTGCTATGCAAATTCTTCTATAATATTACAATCAAAACTAAAACATACACTTTTTACATAAAAAATTTAATTGGTAACCCAAACCCAAAATTTTACCATAAACATTAATTTACACAAACTCGAATTTTCAGGTTTAAGTTACAATCATACACAATGTTGAAATAAATCTACTACAACTAAGGTTCTTCTTACTCTATAGTAGTACTAAAACCAACAAATGGCGTATATGTCTTAAGAAAAGGCAAATGCACTAAGTCACCCCTCTTGACGGCACCATATCTTTACCATCTACCATCCATGCAACTACTAGTCCAAATGTTGAGAATTCTCCTCCTCTAAGGAATTCACTACAGTGGAATTTCATGTAGTTGGATATTCATAGAAAATCGAGTATTCCTTTGATAAGCATAAGGCGGATAAGCTCTTCCATGTATACATGATTTTATATACCAAACATCAAATTATTTATAGCGTATACAGTAGAGTGATTCTTTTTTCGAACTTTTGATTTTTTATCGGGGCACCCCACCAAAAGTTGCTAAGTGATAAAATATTATGCCATGCACAATTTTATTAAAATTTATTAACATTTAGAGGTGGCGCATTGCGATCAATATATAAAATTTTGCAAATATCTATACTAAAATGCTTATTACTTTATTAAACCATAAAAAATTAATGTAAAATACTTAATTTACAAGCTACAACGCCTTTTACATGTTACAGCATCAAAAACAAAAAATAAAATTGGTGTTTTGATGTCGTAAAACAACACAGCGACGCCAGAGAGACCATGCACTTTGCAATCGCTAGCGCACACGTATTGGAAGTGAATCTGCACTCGAATTGTTATACAGTAGTGGTCAGTTGATCTGTGTCATTTCAAAGAGTTTAGGTTTTTGATATTTGATGTAAATTTGATCGGATTGGGAGGACAAATGTTAATAAGATATGAAAATATACTGGTGTGGTTGATTGGATAATTAGCCGAGACAATTCCTTTATGTAAACTTTCCTCGTAACGCGAATTTGCTACAAATTTCTGCCATCATCTGATTCAAATTATAATTGTTCGTGAAGGGTTACTGAAATTGTTTTGTCAATCTGAGCCTACTAAATTTAACGTAAGTTTTAGCTATGAGTTAGAAGCAATTAACGTAAAAATTCAGCTTTAGGCACCACCCAACAATTTTCTTTAACAGTGCCATGGTGAAGGCAAGTCTTTGCAAGATATAACCAGATAATACATAGTTGATAAAATGATAGTTATGGTCATGGGAAAAGACCTAGAACAGTTGCTTCCGAAGTTTACTAGATCAGGTGCCAGAAATTTCAACTGGTCATTTAACAACTACATTTTATGAAACTCTGGAGCATTGGGAATTAGCCGAAAATATAAAAGCTATTTGTTTTAATACGAAGACATGCATTGTGATTGAGAAAAAACTTGGTCAAGAGCTTTCTGTATCAAACACGCAGGCTGCATGTCTGTGAAATTGTATTAGATGCAGTGTTATCAACATGACGTTTCTTCTGACCATAATACTTTTCTTTTCAAGCGCTTTAAATCGATTTGGAATCTAATGGCAAGAACAAATACAATGCATTAACCACCGATGCGTTCACTGTTCAATCTTTAGAAGACCGATAGGATGACATGACATCATTGCGTTTGCTAGAGAAATATTCCTCTCTCTCTCAACGATTACTTTGAGCTCTTAGAATTGGCATTAATATTTTTATGTAGTTCTTCTGACGTACCGGTACATTTTATGAATCCAGGTGAACTTCTGTGGGTAAGATGGATGGTAAAAGTTATACAAGCCATCAAGATATGGATATTCAGGGAGCAATTCAGACTTACTAAGAGAGAAGAAAAAGTACTTAGAGCCCTTGCTATATGTGTTTTCTGCATCTACTTGAAGTTGTATTTTCTTGCTACTCTTCCACTTGCTGCTCCAAATAACAACTTGGTTACCTTGAAGAAGCTTTTTAACTGCGAGGACATCATTGAAGGTATTTCTAGTGTTTCAATCAAAAAGGCTCTTTCTCAACTTTGGTTACTCGGAGATGAACTTATTTTTCTCACTTTTATGCCAGTAACAAAAACCAAATCCAAAATTATTACAGCACTTTGTAATAAAAGTCCGAATTAGATAACATTACAAAGAAAGTAACTCTCTCTGTAAATGCTATTCCTGAGAAAGCACAGAATAATTTTTCTCATCTTACATCAGAATAAAAATACTTTTTTATGAAAGTGATGTGAAAGGTTACTGATGAACTTCCAGTGTAAATAGGTATACCAACGATACCATCAATCTATACCATCAAAATATATACCATCAAATATTGTATTTTACAACATCAAATATTTTTTTCCATGCAAAATATAAAAACGTTTCTATTAAATATCTTGAGCGTCATACGGATAAAGCATGAAATTTTTAAAATTCAAGTTGGTTGCGCCACCTCTAAATGTAGTCCAATTATCATCAAATTTTGCATTACTTTTTTTTTTTTTTTTTTTTTGTAGGAGAATAAAATTAGCCTGTGCTCCAGTGAAATTTCAAAGTTTGAAATTTTGACCGAATTGTTGAATTACCCTAGTATACAGGGTGTCCCAAAACACACCCACTAGAAACAAAGATTTATTGTGTATGTACATATAAGAATAGGCAGGTTATAATAAGATGTTTACAATGTACATGACCTGCTATTTACACTCACTTCCAAAAGTTAAGCACGGAGCTTTAAAATGTGAAAAAGGGACAAGAATATGCTTTGATTGACACGAAATGCTGCAAGTAAGTAGCTCTGTGTTTATTCATGAAACAAAACAAAGAATTACAAACAGAGATAAAAAAAAAAATTGAATATTCATAACTTATTAGATGACGTCATATTTGCGTCATTAACAAAATGATGTTTAAATTCAAAACAAACAACAAAAAACCATCATTAATTGGATATATGAGCACCCCTCACTTTCATATAAAGTGTACAGCGTGGGATTATTTTTGTTATGAGTTGATCAACCACCGCAGAGTCCAGTAATCGCCATTCTTCCTGTAGGGCAGTTTCTAAATCTCTGAAAGTGGCTGGAAGTGGAAAACATCTACATACAGCACGGCCGAGGATATCCCAAAGATTTTTATTGGATTAAATTCCTGAGAGTATGTCGACCACTCCGTATGAGCAATCCCCTCAATCTTCAGAAAGTCGTCAACGATGGTAGCGACGAAGTAACAACGAACGCGCATTATCGTCAATTAAAACAAAAGAAGGACTGCTGCAGCTTACAGTTTCACAATGGGTCTAAGATTTCATCTCAATACCGTGAACATAACGTTGCCCCAGACACAGTCCAATTCACATGCTGGTGGCCCTATTTTAATCGTGCCCCTATGGATTGGACGGATAAAAGAACACAAACTCGTGGTATCCGGGCGTACAGACCATTCATGTGTAGTCTTCGACGAACAGTAATTGCATATAAGTGGCAGATATCGTCTTACAACCATATCGCTACAACCATAGATGACACACGTGTAGAGGGCGATCTTCGATACCGCTTGGTTACAACAGCAATTTATCGATCTTCAGCGTTAGTCGTAACCTATGGACGACCGTCCACAGGTCTTCGGACAATTGTTTGGCTGCTTTGAAATGATGAACGCCAAAGAAAAGAGCAACATCTGTGATAGATTGTCTTACTTCAATGCGTCCGACAACCCGCCAGCGCTAAGAATCTTCTATTCGTCTTCTGGAAGCCATAGAAACACGTTTAAATTGAAAACAAATTGTACGAATGTTCTAAACACCTTTAATCAGAACTTACATGCAACTCCTATAACCTTTCACAATGCCGGCTACTTATACGATGGCCTGTTTTGCATATTTCTCGAAGCGAAACCATGATTGGCTGTTACCTAACATATTTGCCTACTTCCTTTTACCTTTACTGCAAATTTCAGCTTCTTTAATTCAGATGGCTTAAGGAAATTAACATTTTCCTCTCCATGCTTAACTTTTGGAAGTGAGTGTACATAACCACATTTAAAATGTATTTGCCATCGACCGACAGCCAAATTGGTCAAATGGTCACGAGAACTTCAATTGGGTTGTCTACCATTTTACGCTCAAGGCTCATTTGCGGATCTAACAAAGTCGTAGGATTCTGCCTATAGACTATGCTCTTCAAGAGTCGGCATAAATACAAATCCAACGTTTGGGATATTAGGGAGTTTAGGGAATCCAGGTCTGGGGGATATTAACTAGTGTAAGCCACATCCATAGTGCTTTGGATAATCAAGTGCAATGATATCCTCCAAAAATATGCATACAAGGATAGAAACAATGTTCAAGAAAAACCGTAATGTCATGTTCATATCTCCAAAAAAATCACCCAATTACACTAAGTATTACCTGAAAAAACGACATTTGATCTTGGTAAGTATATTTTAGGATACCCTGTACTTGCCTCAAAAGTTGTTAAGCTGGGTTAACATTATGCAACAAAACCCCAAAATATTGAACAACAAAAAAGGCCATGAAACTAAATTTATTTAAATATCGACTGATTCCGGCCTCGTCATTTAAAGTTTTTTCATTTTTCTTTGAAATAGCATTTGGAAACAAAAAGGGGTTTATAAGTTTAAAGGTGGTATTCAGAGCTTTCCAAATTTGATCCGAATCCTTAATCTTATTTATGTGTGTTTCTGTCTTTATTGGTATGTAAATTAAATAAAGGCTAAGAACATTTTAAAAAACTCAGGAAAAGTTCTATCATTTTATTTTCTTCCATGCAGGAGCAGTTTTTCCTATAATTTAAAATTGAGATTTTTTTGATAAAACATGTTTGTTGCATCAAAAAAGGGAAACTATTTTCACGCACGTCCACGACACCTTAAGGGGAAAAAATTTAATTTACAACCTCTTTATGATTTTTTATTGTTATGTAATTCCACTTAAAGAAAATAAAAAAAGAACTTGAACATATGAATCGACGGTTATGTTGTTTTTGCTTTAATAAAACCTTACCAACAATTTCAAAGTAAAAAGGAGAAAAAAATTTTAATCTTCTGATCAAATGAAGTTTAGTCTGCCAATAGTAAACTGAGATATGTTAAATTTGTTTAAAAAAAAAACTCACTCAACTTTAAAAAAGTATTTCTTTCCTCGCACCTATTTAAAATATGTCACAATTTTATTTGATGAAATGAGATGGATTGAGGAGAGAGTTAAAGGCCAATTTTCGTCAAAGTATTTCCTATTCGACGCATTCTGCACAGTTTTCTGATATACAAGGGGCAGTTGTTAATTTCCACTGTTGATCTAAGAACTCCGAAAAATATTATGTGAATTACATACCGATTTACTATTTTTCGAAGTGATCTCCAACTGTACTAATGCATTTTTGTGCTCTGATGTTAAAGTTTTAGAAACAACTTTTGAATTCCTTTTTCGGAAAGCCTTTCAATACCAACGTCATGGTATTTTTGATGTCTTCGGCATCTTCAAACTTTGCTCATTCATCAGGAATTAATTCCACCTTCCAAGACTGTCACTATGCAGTTTTACACAGAAGTTCTTGCATGACTTCAATAAAGAATTCGCTGTGTAAGACCTCTTTTTCAAATTAAAGTGAGTTGATTTCTGTTACACGACAATACCCGATCCCACTTGACGTTGTTGATGCAGAGTAGGGTGATCCAAAAAGGTCGATTTTAATTTTTTAAAGATTTTTAATTGTGCTAACCTCTTAATTTGTTCCTTTCATGTAAGAAATAAATATTGTAAAGTTTGAGCACAAAATTTTAATATTTAGGGGTAGATCAACACTCCACAAGTTGTGTGTTTGGGTATTTTATACTGCAAAAAGTTTAAAAAAATTCAAGAAAATATTACATTTTAGTTTTGTGGAAATTCGTAGCATTTTGTGAGTAAAAAATAGTTATTAAAATATATAACAATAATACAATAGTAATATTTAAATAGCAAAGGATGTGCCTTCAAAAGTTAGCTTTTTGCAGTCAGGATAAGTTTGGCGATGTTCTTCCACCACATAAGTAGCAAAAATTGTAGTTGGTTCTCATTGTGTGTTATTTTCTCATTAAACTCTTTAATGAGAGCTACACCTCTTTCATCCTGATCATTGAATTCATTTGTACAATTTTTAATGCTTTTCTACAACCCTCCTGAGCCTCCCAGATTTCTGGATCTACTTCAAGAAATGAATTTAGTAGGCTCATTCTTACAAATGACTAGGCTGACTGTTTTATCACTTAGTCCTCAAATTTCGTGTCCATAAACGTTTTGATATTAATGTCAGGGCGCTATGAAGGATTGTTTCTTCTGTTAACTTCTTTCATAGCCTTTATCATTATTCTTATCTGGCAGTGAGGCACTTAATTGTAAACAAGGAGTTTGGATTGTGATGAGTGTGATGTTACTGTAAGTAGACGTTCCATTTGTCGAGAAAGAATGAAACACCTATATACTATGTTTGGGCAGCTCAAAACTGAATTTCAAGATCGGTAAACTGTTACAAGACTTAACTGGAAAAAAGTCCCTATTATCGTATCTGGAAAGAGTCCATCAATTACTTTGAGTGGCCAAATTGCCATTACTAAGCGAATAAAGTCAAGCTAACAGTAATTTATGCATCGTTACAGGATTGGGGCCTTCAATAACAAAATATATACTATGTGCTTTAACACAATAAGTATCAATACTGGCCAAAGGAAAGGTACCCGTGTCTTACTACTAATGAACATGAAGAGATTTACTTTGGATTATCGATAATAAGAAAATTTTGACTCAAGTGACTCATATAAAAGACAATATAGTTAGATTTCATGAAAATTTATTGAATGAATGCCGTAAGGCCCAAGGGCCTATTAGATCGTATAGTGAAGTACAATGGAAATGCATGCAAATAGCAAAGAACCACAGAGATGTGCTCGATAGATAACGCAACCATTTATTAATACAATGCAAAACATTAAGAAATAAGCAAGCAATTTAAGCATACAATTAAATAGTTATTTAACTTCCTCAAAACCTAGCACAAAGCCGGTTGAAATCCTAATAAAAGTAAATATCTGGCCGAGGGTAAGTAAGGAAAGTGTAAAAGACTCACAGTTTGCTGTCTGGGCTAGGGATACCTCTGTCAGGGGCGCACATCGTCAGGGGCGTATATCGGCTTGTCAGCGGACAGTATCAGAATTACCTCCGATCCTTTCTCCGGTCTCCTTCGTCTTTTTGGTTTGTCACCGTTAGTCCACCTTAACATCCAGCCACCATCCTGCTCACTTTCATCATCCCTTCTCCGTTCTCTCCTGACCCGTGCTTTTCATCCCCCCTAACAAGGGCAGCTCCCCCCTACCAAAAACCCTCTCATTTGCTGTGAGTCCAGCGACGTGTGAGTCCTACATTGGTGCATTTCCCCAACAAACAGATATTGGTTAACTTGAAGCGTGAGAAATATCCGCCTCCTTGATTTAGAAAAATGTGTAACATACACAAATAATTGAAGGGGATGTGTAGAGTTTGCCTAATGCAAAACCCCTTAGAGTTTATGAAATAAATGTCATATACATTATGACATCACTCCCCTCCTTTCAATTTTTAAAAATTACAAGAAAGAGCGGGTTGAACAAAATCAGAGATTTAAAAAAAATTTAAAACTTCACCAATAATACCCTCGGCCTGTAAATAAAAGATAGTTAAATAAAATAATGCAGTTCAAATCATATAAGAATTCAATAACATGTTATAATTCCTGAAAAAGAAAAAGTTTATATTGCAGTGGCAAATGAGTGAACTGTCCATGTTATAGTCTCCAATAATAAACACAATTATGTAGCTATCAAAGTAAAGCTTTTCAGTCTTTGAGAATGAAAGTTCTGTAACGTAAGCATAGTCTCTTGCGTTAACATTTAATTGACAGTTTTTGTTCTTAATTACTAAGTTCTTAGCTTGTAAAATGTTAATTAATACTCAAGAAGTTCAGTATGGATTTTCGATATGATAGATGGGATAATCCCTCTTTGAAAATCAGTGTTCCGGTTGAAACCACACCAGTTAACTTACGGCTGTGAATGTCACGTGTGTTTGTTGACAAACGCAGCATCACGTTCAATGTTTGGTCAGTGTGAAGCCAGGGTCCTCCCATCTGCTCAGCATATGAATGTCTCAGTGTTCCATTCCTGTTTGGCATTGGCACTGCATTCTACATGAAGAAGAACAACTTTCCTCGTCTTGCTTCCGAAAATAGGCTCCTCCTTTTCAATTCGGCGAAATGTAATAGTGGCTTGTTGTTTTGGCTCTACAAGAAAAGACTCCTCCCTTTGTCGACAGTGAAGTGTAGTGGTGACCTGTTGTACCGGAATTTGAGTAGGCTCCTCCTTTACATAAACTTTCCATACGGTTGAATCGGGTTACCATGGAAACTAAGTTGCGGCTTTCCTCCCTCTCAGCGGACACCAAGAAATCAGCGTGATGAAATATCGTTACGGGCGTGACTTCGTTTTGATATACCAGTCGGATTCATGTTGATGATAATCGTTGACAACTTGCTTCTTACAATCTTTAGAACCATCGTCTGCTGAAACATCTCTCCTAGAAATCTCCCTTCGTTGCTCTAAGGGCCCGTCCTGCAATTGTATTTTCTTTCTGGATTTCTGCCAAGACTCCCGCTCGTCCCACACTTGTAAAACTCCAAATTGCGGCTTGATTCCGTCCAGCAGACCTTAGTCGCCATCTGAAGCTTTGTTTTGGAATCCAAAAAATTGCGCACTTTTCTTTCATCCATTGGTGTTTTGGCGAACTGGAGACAGTCAGGTTTTTTGCCCCTGCAAGAAATTCACACAATCCCAAGCCAAACCCAAAATCGACCAGATACAAAAAAAATTAATAGAATTTAACTCAACCAATTTAACTCAACTTAAAATGTCAACTACCAAAGTGAAAAATTCAATTTTAATGCAAAAATTCACGTGTTTCAGTTTTCTCAAATCTCTTATACCATATAAAATGTGGGTATAAGCAAAACCGTCCCTGTCAAATAAGCTTCCAATCTGCAAGTCCCTTAACTTCCAAAAATAATTCAACTCCCATTAAATAAAATAAAACCTTTAAGCCATGTCAAACTTCCAATCTTAGAGCCCCTACTAACCCGAATGCAACAAATCACTGTGAAATTTCCTATCAACTTTTCCTTTATAAAACAAACCCATTACTTCGTTACAAAAGTCGAACATTGATTAAACCTCAAATGCCCCTTTAATTAAAATATCACCATCCCTAATTGTATTCTCAATAGATCTCAATACATGAATGTCAACATCATTCCACAGTCCCAAACAACACTCTGCTTTGCATCAACCGAAAAAAATAAACTCAAGTACACTCTTTCTGTACTGAAATATTTTCGTTTCCAGAACCAACCAACAGAATAAGAAAAAAAAACACCCGCGACCTTTCTCTTCAATTTAGCAAGCAACTGAGCCTGAAATCACGTGACACCACACAGCACATCGTTCCGGTTTTGTAAGGGGAGAAAAGAGTGGGGCTTGCTTTCATTGTGAAAGACCCCTTTCTTAAACTGGTTTGAACAAGCTTCCCTCCATGAGAATCCCCCATTTGCATCTCTAGTGCCACCAAAATTTATGACCGCCACCTGTAAACTTGGACGCCTGTGAGCTTATCTTGACCGTGTCATTGTCCAACAAAAGAGAAACTCTCAGTTTGACTTTAATGTTCTTTTCCCATCAGAGCCCCCTCTCGCTTCCATGGCCCTGCCCTATTCCTTCTATTGTATCGTGCATTTTTATTGCCTTTCTCGAAAGTCATATCGTGGCAAATTCACACGGTCCGTTTCCAAAAACTTTTCCAATCTGTCGTCAGCGAGTTTAAGTAAACTAATGTGCATTTTTTTGACAACAGTGGGATCTTCAATTAATTGAATAACCATTAGATTGTTAGATAGTTTGTCTTTTATTCGGTATGGTCCTTCAAAACCCTTAGAAAAAATACCCTGCTTCTTGGCATAAACAGTGTGTCCAATACTTAAATTTCTTTGGACGGATTTTTTTAAAGCCAAATCAGATTGTCTTATCTGTGCTTTCCTCATATTTTGAGTTGCCTGAGACTTAATTTCCCTCATTCTCTGCAAAGATTTATGAACAAAATTATCGTAACCCAATTTATATATGGGATCCGTATCATTTTCCGTTAGATTTTCACAAATCGGAGCTAATTTTCTACCAAAAAACAACAAACTTGGAGTATAAGAAGTGGAAGAATGAATACTATTGTTATAAAAACTCTTATGAATGTTGAGTGCAAATTGTAAATCCCTACTAACATCAGAAAGAGCATAAATAGAATTTTTTAATTCCAAATTAAAAGATTCAGATTTACCGTTGAGAAATGGATGGAAGGCAGGCACATGCAAGAGTTTAATCCCCAATTGCCGCACAATTTCGTGAAAAGCCTTAGAAACATACGATGAACCCTGATCAGAATAAATTATCTTTGGAACCCCAAAATTTGATATGTACTCAAAAAAACATTTGGACACCTCCTCTGCTGTGATTTTGTTTAATTTATACAACTCGATATGTCTAGAATAGTTGCATATAATAGTCAAAACATATAGACCACTCGGCAATGGGCCAATAATGTCCGTTGAAAGAGAAATGCCGACCCCTTCTGGTATTTTAGCCAAACCACTAGGAATGACCCTCTGAAAATTTCGTTTCAAACTACAACACTTGTGGCATGACTTAATAAAATTTTTTACGTCGTTATACAAGGCTTTCCATTGGAATTTATCCCTTAAAAACTCGAATGTTTTAGAAATGCCAAAATGAGAAAAGTGGTAATGCTTCAACGCCACGATATGTAATGAAGTTGGTAAGACTATGTTGATAATTTTATTCCCCTTTAAAATTCTGTTAAATTTTAACAAACCTGATTCACTATGTACAAAATAATTTTTGTATTTATTTTTAAGACGTACATCTTGACCATTCAAAATGTCTTTAATTCTTGTAATATCCTCATCAATCAACTGTTTATCCAATATATTTTGTTCACTTAATTCGTGTATGGATTGTGTATGGTTGATCGCACCTCCATTTTCCAACCACGAGTGTGCCCCGGCGGCCCGCTCTTGGCTTCCAGCCTGTAATTGGTTCAAGTAGGATTCTTTTTCCAACCGTTTTGGGGAGACCTCCTGACCTGAAACCACGCGATTCGGGTCAGCGGGAAAATTTTGTTGCTCTATGCCCAACTCAATCGTCGACTGCTCGGCCCTGTCTTCTTCCCCCTTACTGGTACCATTAGTATCGCTAAGAAATGCCTCTCCAGAGGCAAGAATTCTCTTAATGCTATCCGTATCGTCATCTAATGAAATCTTAATGTGTTTCTCTTCCACGGCTCTTGATAAGAAGTCCGGCAAAAAATTCTCATTTCCCGGAATATATTTAACTTCGAAATTGTACATAGAGAGCTCCCGTAAAATTTTGGAAATCGCGTGAGAGTTGTTTTTTAATTTGGAATAAAATTGCAGTGGTTTGTGATCGGTCAAAACAACAAATTCATTGCCAAATAAATAGCTATGGAAATATAGGATCGCTTTGTAGATCGCTAGTAGCTCCAAATGGATAGCCGGAAGATTCGATTCAACATTTGTGTTTTTCTTCGAGAAATACGCCACTGGACATAACTTGTCATTATGCAACTGGTTTAGTGTAGCTGCGACAGCCACTTTGCTTGCGTCGGTATTTAGAAAAAATTGCTTTTTTAAGTCAATTTGCCTTAGGAAAGGTTTACAAAAGAATTGCCTTTGTAATCCTTGAAACGCCTCTTCGTGTCTGTCAGTCCAAATGAATTTTACGTTTTTTTTTGTTAGTTCTTCAAGTATTGCAGTGTACTCTGCGTATTTTTGAATGTGTTCCCTATAAAAATTGGTTAGCCCATTAAATCTCCTGAGTTGCCTCAAATTAGTTGGAGACGGGAATTCGAGGATCTTTTCAGTATTTTGTACCGTAGGTGATATGCCTTGCTGAGAAATCTCGAATCCAAGATAAGTGATTTTCTCTTTGAAGAAATCACATTTCGTTGCCTTAAGAGTGAGATTGTGTTTTTTCAGCCTTTCAAATACCAGCGTGATTTTCTGCACCATTTCTTCAAACGTCATAGATGGTATTACTACATCATCAATATACCATCTCACTCCAATTTCATCTAAACCCTGTAGTACTTCATCCATTAAATTCTGGAAAATGGATGACGATGAAACAAGTCCGAACGGTAAACGCAAAAACTTGAATGTCCCTGCCTCACATGAAAATCCCACTTTATCACTATGTTCCGCGAAATCCGTTTGGGTAAACGCGAAACCTAGATCTAAAATTGTCAAGTATTTATATCCACTGAGTGAAACGACAAGATCTTTGATATGTGGCAAAATTTGTGTTGTTTTCTCAACTCCAGCGTTTAATAATCGCAGATCGAGGCACATGCGGAAATCGAAATTTTTGCTGTCCTTGCCCATGCTCTTTTTTTAACTAACAACAGCGGCGCTAAGAAATTGGTATTGGAGCGTGCAATAATTTCTGCATCCAAAAGCGCCTGAATGTGTTTTTTTGCCTCGTCTCTAAGGATATGGGGAATCGGGTAAGGCTTACAAGCAACGGCCGAGTCATGTTTCAATTTCAATTGTGGTTTGACAGCGTCACAATGCCCCAAGGATTTCATAGATTTAGAAAAAACCATATAATAGTTTTCCAGAATTTTGCTAACTTCCAAATATAGTGATTCACTTAAATGGGTCAATTTGAAGTCATTCAAAGAAAATTCTTGTTTTCTTAGTTCCTTAATTTCAGATGTAGCTTGTATTAAATTAATTTGATTCTCCCTATTCTCAAAATTTAAAACCTCTTTAGCCATTACAAAATCACTTTCCACTTTACCCAAAATCATGTGTTTGTTTAGGTGCAAAATTTGATCTGAATTGTTTTTAATGATAGTAGAAAAGGAGTTATTTTTAACAACATTAATTGAAGCCCCCATTTCCAAATCTTCTATAATGTCAATTGGAGTAAACACGACCTCCAAATTGTCTTCCAATATTTGTCTTTTGACCTTAAGTTGCACGATCGTAGTCTCTAATGGGTCGAGTACCACTTTTCGTGATAGTTGTACTACATTGCATTCCCTATCATAAAACTTGGGGTCATGGTTTGCTTTTAAGAACTCGACCGAAGAGCCATCAAGAAAGTCCAGTTTACCCTCACGTAGATTCAGATTAATTTTATTTTCCTTGAAAAAACTTATGCCCAAAATTGCATCAAAATCCTGAGAAATATTTTCTCGTGTAATGAAAAATGTGTCCCTTAACATTTTGTTTCCCAATTTAATTGAGATCTCAGCGCAATTGGTGTAAAAGAGAGTAGAACCCGTGATAGTCTTAATAACTACCCTAGAGGCCAAATGTTTAATCCTATCATAGCCCTTCAATTTTGCGTAAATATTTCCAGATAGCACATTCAGATTTGCCCCCGTGTCAGCCAAAGCCTTGACATTAATGTTTCCAATTTTCATATTAACAGTCGGTAATTTTAAGTTCTGTGCCCCCGAGGAATCCGAATCCAAAACATTAAAGACCACTTTCGTCTCTCTGGTAGTTGTGTTATCATCTAAATTTTGACCGTTTGTTAAGTTTGATAATCCTCCACTCCTTCCGTCCCTAAAAAATAAGCATTTCTTTGCTGTGGTGCTCTATACTGGTTTCCATCACGCATATATCTACCTCTTGCCACGTTACCCCTGGGGTTGTTTGGGAAATTTTGGCGTTGTGTGTTGTGGTATTGTCCTCTGTGTGATTGGAAATTGCCTCTCTGAGTGTGATAATTTCCCCTATGCGGTTGATAATTTCCCCTATGCGGTTGATAATTTCCCCTTCTTTGGTTGCCAAAATGACTTGCGCCCGTGTATGTTGTTTCCTGATTAGCACTGTGACTATTTTGAACGTTCGGGATTAAATTCCGAATATTCCCGCAATTTGCGCTAAAATGTGTTCGTTCGCCGCAAAATAAGCACTGGATCGACGGACCACTCGGATTGTTACTACCCAACTGCATTGCATTAACCCTTTGAGTTAACTCGTCCATTGAGTCCGCTTGATGTGTGTCTTGAAAACTGGATTGACTGCCCCTAATTGCATGTATTCTTAACCTCGCAACGGTGTCGATTGCAAGTTGTGCATTCTTCGCTATCTCCACTGCCTCTGAAAAACTTTTAGGGTTCGCCCTTACGACATCTTTTTGGATTTCTGGCAAAAGTGCACTTATGAACTTTGAAAGTCTTAATCTGTCAATAATCCGCCTAGTGTTTTCTGAGGTTTCACCTTGTGTTGTCCCCAAATAATTATTAGTGGTGACGATTAATCTATGCGCAAAAGTTTTAACGTCTTCGTGTTCCCTCATGACACAGTTAGAGAATTGCATTTGTCCTTCGCTAATTCCCTGTTCATTCTTAAAGAAATCGGCAATGCTGTTTCTAACTAACTCATAATCCTGTGAGTTTATCAACTCTCGATCTGACATTAAGAACTGAAGAGCATTCCCCTTTAATTTCGATTTTAAAATAGTGAGCTTTTCATGTGGAGTCCAGTTTGCAATATCAGCGATTTCCTCAAATTGTTTAAAAAAAAATTCCGTCTCCTGTCGGTCACCCTCAAAATTGGATGAAATCAAAGCCAAACCGTTTATTGGATTTGTCCTTTCCATGTTTATAACTTTATTTTTTGCCTCACTGTTTTTTTTTTCTCGGGTGGTGCTGCAGAGCCTTGCCTGCCTGCTTCGTGTATTGACACCGCTTGTATTGATCTTTTTCTTCCCTCTATACATTAGCAAAAAAAAAATTATTTCCCTTAGATATTCCTACTCGAAAAAAAAATAGATGGATCTGTCATCAATCAAACACATCCTGTTTTCAAAGATCGAAATCCTGGTCGCGTAACCAAATATGCCGTAAGGCCCAAGGGCCTATTAGATCGTATAGTGAAGTACAATGGAAATGCATGCAAATAGCAAAGAACCACAGAGATGTGCTCGATAGATAACGCAACCATTTATTAATACAATGCAAAACATTAAGAAATAAGCAAGCAATTTAAGCATACAATTAAATAGTTATTTAACTTCCTCAAAACCTAGCACAAAGCCGGTTGAAATCCTAATAAAAGTAAATATCTGGCCGAGGGTAAGTAAGGAAAGTGTAAAAGACTCACAGTTTGCTGTCTGGGCTAGGGATACCTCTGTCAGGGGCGCACATCGTCAGGGGCGTATATCGGCTTGTCAGCGGACAGTATCAGAATTACCTCCGATCCTTTCTCCGGTCTCCTTCGTCTTTTTGGTTTGTCACCGTTAGTCCACCTTAACATCCAGCCACCATCCTGCTCACTTTCATCATCCCTTCTCCGTTCTCTCCTGACCCGTGCTTTTCATCCCCCCTAACAAGGGCAGCTCCCCCCTACCAAAAACCCTCTCATTTGCTGTGAGTCCAGCGACGTGTGAGTCCTACATTGGTGCATTTCCCCAACAAACAGATATTAGTTAACTTGAAGCGTGAGAAATATCCGCCTCCTTGATTTAGAAAAATGTGTAACATACACAAATAATTGAAGGGGATGTGTAGAGTTTGCCTAATGCAAAACCCCTTAGAGTTTATGAAATAAATGTCATATACATTATGACAATGAAACCCAGTCAAGAGATGATTATCTGGAATTTCTCAAATTGATTTTAATATTTCAAGGTAATACCCCGTCTTGTATAATCAATTTTTTCGCCCATGTAGCAATGCACCATGTTTGATGGATGACAAAAATATTATGCTTTTAATATATAGATGATTAGTTATCAATTCACCATCAGTCCGAGAGATGAAAAGGGATGTCACAAGAAATTATATATTTGGTACAAGTATACCTAAAGGCTTAGATGACAGCTTCTTTATCTCAAAAATACCATAGATTGATTTTAATTTGATACTATATCTATTGCACTAAAAAAATATTGATGAAGTTTCCAAAGTAGCATCATAAAAGCTAACAAATCTTCTTTGGAATTTATCAAAGGATCTTGTGATCATAGCTCTTTTTGAAGCCTTGCAATCAGAAACTTCTATCTAAAGCTCTTTTTGCTGTATATTCCTCATGAGGTATTTACTGGACCAGTTGAAAAAGTTACTTACAAATATATTTCATAAATCATTTGCTTATACAAAAAGTGTGTTTCAATTTCCTGTTAATTGTAACTTCAACTACAATCTCATTTGTGTTTAGTTTGTACCTTTAAAAACAATTTTCCTATAGGACAATGGAGTAAACTTCCTTTGCATTGAGCTACCGCTTAATATCACTTAAATGTTTTCATATTTAGTCTGATTTATATTTTACAACATTAGAACAAAATAAGAGAGTAGGACTCAAACAATTTTGAACTTCTATATTTTGGACCATCCTAATGCAGAGGTTTACGGCTTATTATGATGTCGAGGAGATGAATAATCATCCATACTCTTAAGAATTAACAGTTCCGAATAGAAACTGCTAAGTCCTAAGGATAGAATATTTAGTTGACGAGAACGTGGTTGGAGGATTTCAAAAACATCAATAAAAAAAGTGACGTCAGAATTGAAGAGCATTTGGTAAAAAGGACTTTAAAAGTTATTCCGAAACTTTTTTAGCCGAAGTCAAGTTTTCAACAATTCTGATTCAAGTCCAGAAACTCAATCTAGAAGAGCTAACATGTTGAAACAAAAGTTGACTAATTTCAACAGTTTGCCACCAGTCTGCACCACAATAACAGACATGTAACTAAAATAAATAATTTGTTACGATTAAATCCTTTCATTTCTCAAAATAAAGATTAAGTAATTGATCGCAAGATGCCCCTTCCGTGAAGGCACATTACTGCTTCATTTCAAACTAGCAACACCTTGTGTACTTACTTGAACCAGATCTTCTGAATTTTTTTATTAAAAATGATCTGAAATTAAAATATAAATTGAACTTTTTAAGTAAAACCGGTTTAAGGTCCAGCATCAGTAGGTTCTTTAACAAACGAATTCTAATTTACATTCCGATCACGAGTGTAACTTGATCTAAAAGTACCCCACTCATTAATGCTTTTAAGAGAGCAGAGAGAAGACACAATATAACTAGAATCGCCACCGATACCCAAAAAGAAATTCCCTCTAAAAGTAACTCCATTCCAATCCCGACGATCGGGAGTCCCCTTTCCACTGCTTTGTTTTAAAACGGAATTCCGGAAAAGAGAGAATCCGTGACCCAATTTCGAGGAATTTTTCCGGGTTTCGAGTCACATCCGCAATTTCCACCGTCCTGCCTCCTTATTTAAGAGTTGCTCTTCTACCAAGAACCTCGACCGGAGCTCAAAGTTTACTGATTCATTGCTTTTGGTAAACGACCTTCTCAAACAGCGGCTATATTTGTTTATTTTTGGATTGTATAAAAGGGATCCTTAGCAGTAAATGTTTTATCCGCCTTTTCCTGTTTTCCAGGATTTTTGTCTTCTCGGTGTGTGTCTGCACATGCTGGAAAGTGAGAATCTGGGAATTAAGGGAGTGGGATGATAGAAACGAATTTTTAGTCCTGATAAATGGGCCATTTATACAGTGGATTGTGAGTGGGCTGTAAATAACTGAATAAGAAGCTTCTTTAACGGAATCGATTTCTGTAATTCTTTTACTATTTATATTCTGAGCAGTGACCATTTCCTTGAAATAACAACAGATATAAATAAATACATAAATTTATAAAAAGGTTTTACGTTTACTACTTTTCAGCTCATATATACCATTACTTTGTTTTTTCTAGTAAAATATGCAATCAAACTAACTGTAACCATTCCTTTTAAAGTTTTAACTTATCTGTTCTCTGTCATTCGAAATATTAATATTAAAATTTTCAAACTATTCAATTACTTTAGCTAGCTATAAAAACTTTTTTTTTTACACATATGGATATAATAATTTCTCTGGTTGCAAATAAAATTATCTCATATTAAAATACATTTTTTAGACAGCTACGTTAACAAAGATTCTTAAAATTTCATCATATTATACAATCAACTGTATTTACTTTATCCATTTATTTTATTTACTTTTGTAGTCGTATTTTTGTCTGTCTAGAGGAAAAATAGTTGACATTCTTTACATAAGAAAAATGTAAAACGAAAGGGAAAGATAACTCATTTAGATTTCATAGAAGCAAAAATAAAATTTAATCTGTCAATCAACATTGAAATGACGACAAGAACAAATTTTGGACCCTCGTTCATGCTCCGAAATCAAACAAACGTACATTTAAAAAAAGATTTTTAAAGCAATTATCTTAATACTGTGCTGAAATCATTTCTAATGTTCAGTTTCAAAATAGAAATCTCTTTGCGTCATTTATTTGAAATTTTTTCAATAAAACTTATCCTTTAAGCATTAAATTTAAAAGAAAATATCAAATGTGAATAAATACACTGCCAAGTGTTCGGTACTCAATCTCTACGTTCACTCACAAATTATTATTATCATGTAATCGTTACAGAAAACTCACAGGAAGTTCCTGATCAAGTTAATTTCAGCTTTCAGCATTTCATTATAAAGACTATTTGGATATCAGTTCGTTTATCAGGAATTATCAAACAAAGATTCTAGGGACAAAAACATGATTTTCATAATAGTTTCCATACCAAATTTGATGCTTTAAAATTTTTGGAGAGAAAATTAATAAAAAAAAAATTAGGATAACAACACTGACCCCGAAAGAGTTAACAGAATACAGTAGAATTCGAAACTGGGCCGTTTAAAAATAAATTAAATACGGGACCATATAAGCATTTGCCACGCGTTGAATTACAGTTTACTTTTTAGAGACCTATTGCACGCAATTACTGCAAATTTTAAACACTTTTTTAATTATTTCTTTATGTATAAGATATTTACAGAAGAAGCATTTAATTTATAAAGAAACATATTTAAATATAGAATCAAAATGATTTTCATTGAAGCTCTACATAATAATCTACTTTTTAATTTTTTTTCTTTTAATTTTTAAATTCTTTATATTAAATTAGATTGTGTGTATGTTTGTGGAGGGTAAAATCTTCGGAGGGCTAATTAACCTACTCGCCGTCATCCAATCTAGCTAGACTCGTTGATGACAATGAATTCTATCATGTTTTAAGGTATGTCATTAAAATGCCTCTTTTACACATGTTCCTTTTGCAACATCGGAGGGCTATTTAGCCCACTTCCCGTCATCCAATTGATTTCAAACTTAGCTATAATAGAAAAACTCGTTGTCAATGTATTCTATTAAGCTTTGGAGGCAAAACAAGTTAGTCAATCGCATGGAATTGATAGGAGGAGGTTTTCATAACGATCGCACTTCATGAAAACTTGATTTCAGCTCAAAATCGTTTAAACAAGTGGCAATTGTACATAAAAGTTGGCAAGGCATATTAAGGATTTAAAGTAAAAACTTTTTTATGGGTGATACAATCTTTTCTTCCTGTTAGTTTTGGAAAGAGAAAAATGAGTATAAAATTGTAGCAAGTCTCATGGTTATATATTTTACAGATCACTATATTCATACCCACAAAGTTATAAACAAAAAAAAATAAAAACAAAAAAAAGTTCTGAGAGAAAGAAGAAAAAAAAAAAGAAAAAAAAACTGCAACTTTAAAAAAAAAAAAATAGTCATATTTAACTTTTTATGAGCGCTTGTGGTATTCCCATGTACCAAATTTAAATTACATTATCCAACTAGTTCTCATGTTATTTTATTTTTATTTTATTGTTTCAGTTGGACTCAGACATTGAAATGTTCCGTTTTTGACCTTGGAGTAGAGATGTAGAGATTACTAAAATTTAATAAAGTGCAAACGTCATTGGTTAGTTCCGACTATTTAAACAATTAGAACTTTTATAAAATATAATAGTTAAATCACATTTTCTCTAAGTAGCAATATCTAATATACCATTATCTAAAAACCCAATTATCTACTATGCCATATTATACCATTTTTTATTTGCACTTTTTCTATATTAATGCTTTCTCTAAAAGAGAAGCATGAAGCAATGTTCTGAAACATAAAAATGTGTTAGTTATTTATTGAGATACTTAAAAAAATATTTGAAATGTTTTATTTGAGACATTGTTGAACATTTCCAATTCTATACTGTGTATGGGCATTACATTAGAAAAAATTTCAAACCAGCCTTCTATTAATATTCTAATTTGTTTTATGTTTCTTCTCTTTATTGCATTGTTATAAATAAAGTGCAGAGAATATTTGTTACCAAAGATACCGAATGTAGCTGATCTTACTGCGGAATTAGTCAACAGTCAATTTCGCAGAGACAATTTTAGAGACTTGACTATCTAAATGTTTACACTCGTAATTAATCAATACTAATGTAACTTGAACCTGTTTAAATTAAGAAATTTATTCTGGTTTGTTGGTTTATTAAGCTTTAATGGAACAAGACCAACTCGAGGCCGTACTGTGCTATAGTTTATTCAGGGTTACTTCTATAAAAAAACCACACTTTAGCTACTTCTAAACTACATTTTCCGGAGTATTTTTCTCTGCATTGATAATCCACTTCAACATTGTACTTCAATTATTTTCATTATTCAAATAACCCTAAATAGTTTAAATATTTTAAACATTATTCTGAGAAGTCATTTTTAAATAGTTAAATCACATTCTCCTAGATCCACATTAAGCATTTTACTTTAAATTTTTAATAATAATATAACATTATCCACTCTATATTTAGCCAATTATGATGATGTGCCATTTCATCCTCTCACTCTCATTGGCCCTGCCAACCGCCGGATAACAGAAAACTCAACTGTCTTTCGCATTAACTTGCTTGAGCCGAACTGAAACAGGATTTAAAGGCGAGTCAGTGCTATGAGCCCATTGAAGTCACGTTGCCCATCTGATCTTGTCACATCTCTCCGCGTCTATACTGCAATCCCCTTTCCCACGGCGAAGCTCCCTTGTCTCACCACGTATTTCATGGGACGTCCACATTTCGAGTTTGATTAGTATCGAACGAAGCTCTACGTTTCCCTTCGAGCGAGTGGGTTGGAAAAGAAAGTTTTTTTTCTGTGTGTGTGGGTTGGAGAGGTAACTGTGACGGGTGATAGGTTTCAATTTATAAATTGACTTTGATTTCAGCTGTTGGTTTTTCTATGAGTGTGGTTACGTCAAATGAATGAAAATCAGTGTCAGTTTAGATACTCTAAACGGAAAATAAATATATAGCGTTACATTGCGTTCCATGATTTTCTTGTGGAACTACTGGGTTTAACTAAGTCTACTAGGCATTTATTTATTTATTTATTTATTTATTTATTTATTTATTTATTTATTTATTTATTTATTTATTTATTTATTTATTTATTTATTTATATATTTATTTATTTATTTATTTATTTATTTATTTATTTATTTATTTATTTATTTATTTATTTATTTATTTATTTATTTATTTATTTATTTATTTATTTATTTATTTATTTATTTATTTATTTATTTATTTATTTATTTATTTATTTTGTTTGTAAATGTGATATATCAAAACGTTTCAGAAGCTATATATTCTGCAATACCTTTTGTGCTTCTATTCCGTTTGAAAAGACAAAGATTCCTACATTAAGTGAAACGAAAATCTAGTTGCACCATCAATAAATGTAACTTGATAATTATCGGAATAATGAGGGTTAAACTCATGTATTCCTGTTGTTTACATAAAATGTTTCATTGTGGATGAGTTAAGTGAATGTTATAATGCGTCGAATTCCATAGTAACAACCTCTGAACTACTGATAGTATTCCGCCGAACAAACGAACGGTATAGTGGTTAGCATACTAGCTCCTAGACCGCGAGGTTGCGCGTTCGAGTCCCGTGCAAGGCATGGGTGTATGTAAATGTATGTTGGCTTGTCAAATAACGAATATTTTGGTGCATTATAGCCCTCGTGTTGCTGACTGCGCCAGATAATCTGAAAACAACCAACCAACTGATAGTATTCCAAAATAATTATAAAAAAAATTCCATTAGCTCTTTCCAATAAAAACTGCTCCATATTTATAAAAACTGCTCTGTTTAGGAAACTCAAAACACTCTCACCAAATAGTCTGAATAGCAATGCGAAACTGTCTCGTTTTTTTGTATACTTTAAAAATAATAGAATCAGAAAGATAAAAATGTAAAAATTCCAAATCTGATGAAGCATTCGTGCTATATTAAAAAGATTCGATTGTTCTCATACTTATATGTTCTAGAAATTTCTAACGTTACATCGTGTACGTGTGCGCGCACGCATACTCATGCGCGAGATTCGGGGCTTAGTACTTAATATCAATTAATTTAATGCAAAAGTGAGATAGCACGTTATGCATAAAGTTAAAAAAAGCATGAAAATTGTTATGACCAAATTTTGAACAAATTCTAGATATTGTATAATCTCAATAGAATATCATAACTTTCAAATTACAGTTTTCTTTAATTTTGTAATTGTATCGAAGACTAAAAGCACAATCTTCGTACGTCCATTTTCTATTTTTTCCTCAAATAAAATATTAATATCAATGTAAAATTTGAGTCTAGCTCTCTCTCTCTCTTTAAAAAAACATCGAACGTTTCTTACAAATAATTATTTTTGTGATGAAAGTTTAAAAAAGGCATGTTCCCCAAAGTTAGAAAACTTTTTACGTTTCACGAAAGTTTACTAAAGGGGACTCATACTGATTTTTCTTCTATCTATAACTATGCAAGATGGGTTGTTCTTAGATATTTTCTTTGGAATATTAATAAAAATGTAATTGCTCTTTTATTAATTTTGTTCGCTTATTCTTTAACCATTTTATCATAACCATACACATAAGGCATGGATACGACAATTTAAACTTGCGTAACTACCCCTAAAAAGTTCTTTATTTAAAAACATAAAAAACAAAACAGCGGAATATTCTTTCGCCTCCAAGTAGCACCAAGCAACGAAATGAAATTTCTTCGAAAGTTCTAAACCAGAAGAATTCAGAAATTCAACAAACCTTGTTTGTAAAACTAGTGACTTGTCACAGTAAAACTAGTATAGAATATGTATTTTCTGAATTCACAACAACATAAAAAAAGCAAGAACGATGGATATATTTTTGAATAAAAAAAAGCTTGCGTCTAGTCTATTATGTAATCCTGAATTTTCTTACGATGGTGACATGTATTTAGCTCTTGATGAGATTCTATAGAGCGAATGCAAAATCTCGTAGTGCTGACGTTTCTTCTTGTATCTTAGGAATAATATTTCTGTGTTCTTTGCGTACATCGGTTCGCCCAATGAGATATCCAAATTTATTCAGAGTTTTCCATTCATAAAATTGCAATCGACCGATTGTGGAAAAAGTATATTTACTACACCTAAATCTTTGGTTGATTTGAAAAATATGGTAGAATAATTTAAAAAACTTTCTAAGTCCATGAACGTATTCAGACATTGCTTTATTTCTTAATCAAATTATGATTTCTTAAATAAACCAAAATATTTAAAATGTAGTGTATAGGTTTCGTTGCGATTGTAGAATAATTATAATAGTTTGTGGAGAAACAGTTTAGAGAAATTTATCATTAAAGTTCGTATTCTTTATATTTTGTTTAAATCTTATATCAAGTAAAATCAGAATAAATTCCAAAGATTATAATCCGATCTAGAAATATTCTATCATAGGTACCTCAACTGCTTCGTTTCTTAATCTTATATTATTATTTAAAATTATTATTATATTTTTATTTAAAATTATTTTCATATTTTTATATAATTTTTCCCATATTTTTATTTTTTTAGAAATGGTCGAGTGGGAATTCTCATACTCCTAGTGTTCCGATCACTGAGCGTATAAGTACTCACATACAATCCTTTTTTGAAACGTAACATAAAATTCACAGCTATTTTCAGGAATGAAACTTTCAGCCCCTAAGTTATTAAAATATAATTAATAATTTTTTTAAATAGTTTAATTAGCATTAGTTATCTTACTTAAAAATTATCGAATAAGGTCTATAATTATAATTAAAACCGACTATTGTTCGTTTCTCCATTTTGCTTTTAAAATTTATTTTTACTCAGCAGAATTCTAAATCAGTTATTTACTACTACTTCGAAGATTAAATGTTTAAATGTATTGTCTTTTTAATATCTTTTCTTGAAACTTTCAATAGTCTTTAATTTTCGGGATTTTGCTCAAAAATTATTCTACCTGAGTGTTTGAGAATCAAGGAAATCCGTCAGTTAACTTTGTGATTTTTTTTTAAAGTAATGATAATAATTTACATAACATTTATACATTTTTTAAATTCCCTCAATTGTAGCTTTCTTTGGTACCAAACACAACATTAATAAAGAAAACAATAACTGTCAAACATGACCAAAGAATGTTTTTCTATATTTGGGTATATGTAAATTGGCTGTGTAGCTAAATTCATTTTTAATTATCCAACTACTTCTCACGTTAAATATGTATTTGAGACAGACAAAGAGATTTTATGTGTTCTATGTTTGACCATGAGAAAATGAGTTTGATCTCAAATCAGAATCTATTATCAATAATCGAATTTAATGTGTCATTTTGTAACAAAATGTATCATTTCGTAGTTAACTGTGGAGACAAATAATGCCTTTCTTCACAATGTAATTTTAAAATAATTATTCTTGCTTTAATTATTACTAATATTTTATGAAAATTTTACTTTCTAATACCTGATATGTAATGGAGGTTTTCGAAAATATTGCACTTTTACCCAATCTTATACAGTGATATTAATAGATAAGCAAATTTATATTTATTTTTTATTATTATTATTTCATCACTAAGTTTTAGATAAGCTTAAAAATATCTACACTAGCAGAACCAAGTGACTCTAAAATGTATTACATAAATAACAAATTTTGAAAGGTAAAACTCTAAATTTAGTTTATATTTAATGCTATTGATTAAAGTATATTGAATTCTGATGTATGAAAAAGCAGAGTTAAGAAATTCCATTATTTGTGACAGGTTTTCCTTCTTACTGGTTGATTTAAAATTTTAGATAAATTTGTTCCTTAAATTCGATTTGGACATTTTTTCCAGTTTTAATCTTATTTTTCGTATAGAAAAGAAAGTAAAATTACTTGCTCTTATCTGAAAGAAGTATTTACACTTTTAAGCCTAAATGATTACTATAGTTTTCCTCTCACTAAAAAGAATATTGATTAGAGTAATTTCAATTAATTTTATTTTAAAACTTCTATTATGCTTTTTCTGCTTATGTGAACTTTTAAGCAAATGTATCGATTTCATCATTTAGTGATATTCGTTAGAAATGAGAATATTTCCCATCAAACTTTTTATTTCGTGTTATTAATTCTGGGGTTATGGAATTACCTAAATAAGTTTTTTTTTTTTTTTTTCTTTTTTTTTTTTTTTTTCAATATTATGAAATGTATATTGAATAATATTTATATTTCATTTGAAAGCTTTCATAACGTAACATATGACGAGATAACGTAAGAAACGTAACAGATGACTGATTTTCGGAATGTAAAGTGGTGAATAAATAAAATACGCATTTGGTGATTGAGTAATAAAATAGCACATTAAATAGGTATTGGCCTCAATGACCTCTTGTTGGTGTGGTGATGGTAGAAAGAGAGGTTTGCACAAGAAGATTACGACATCATAGTCTTCACGTTGTTCAAAATTAAGAGGCAAAATAGACTGTGTTGTACACTTGATAGTGGCAGAAATAGCCAGAGACATTCTAACAAATAAGTTTCTTCTATACTTTTCTTTGTTACTATATTTGCTTACCATCAAAATTCATTTTGTGTTAAGCAATTGTTTACCTTAGAAAACTCAACAGTCGTATTAAATTAAATATCATGATGTGGCAATTCAGAAAAAATACCATTCGATCAAAGCTAAATTTCCAATTAATAAATCTTGTCATGCCTCCAAAAATTGGTAAAATTCGTCCTCAGGATCGCGAGAGTGTT
Source organism: Linyphia triangularis (assembly GCA_963978545.1). Classification (NCBI taxonomy): domain Eukaryota; kingdom Metazoa; phylum Arthropoda; class Arachnida; order Araneae; family Linyphiidae; genus Linyphia; species Linyphia triangularis. Next base: position 75,142,576 of record OZ021725.1, on the reverse strand, counting down.
TTTTAAACAAGTAATTCAGGTAGAAATTTTAGAGAAACGGTAAAAGTATATTGTGATTCCAAAAAGTGTCCTCTTATAATGTTTGTTATTGAATAAATATCTTTAGAAAGCAATGAAGAAAAACAAATAGATATTCAGAAAATTGTTTATGCGTATATTTCGAATCCTTGTCCCTAAAGATTTAAAGAATCCATAACGAAAAAGAAATTCCTTTCAATGCCAAATAATAAAATGTATCTGTTATATAAAGTAACATGTTATAGTATTTAAAACCATTAAATATGTTTCTCAATAACACTTTCTATCTACTATTTTGCTTGATATATTTTAATTCAAATCGAGTTCTTTCATTGGATATCTTCCATAACCTTAGAAATTTATATAAAAAATTTTAAATATTGAAAACATAATATTTTAAATTGATTATAAAAGTATTGAATACAACTTGTGCAAAATTACTTTTTTAAGCTCTGCATATTATTTGAGATTAACATTTATTTGACACGATAAACATTGTGCTCCTTTGAAAAAGTATTACTTTCAACGAGTTGCATAAATATTTATTGCCTCAATTTTGAGAATTAGATATAAACTGGTGCAAGTTCAATAAAACAAATTTCATATCCAAATACAAGGAACTATATTTTTATAATCTAGGAAGACGGCAGTGTTCCGCTACAAGTCCGATAACAAAGCGGCAGACATGCAAGTGTTTATTATGTTGACCAAGGCCTATTCTAAGCAAAATTTACGACTGCCCATTACGAAATTCCATCCTCTTCCCCCCCCCCCCATCTCCCCTCTTCCTTAAAAATAAATAGTCTAATAAAGTCACCAGTGATATAAATAGGTTATGTTTTGAATTTAGTAATAGCTAACCATTGAAGTATTCACCAAGTGACTAAACCCCTGTCTTGTCAGAAAAAGTTTCTCTCGTGTTAAGAATATAATAATCGGTCGAAAGTGTAAAAGATTTTTTCTTATCCGGCAATTGACAAAACACTTGTTTAAAAAATATCATAAATGCATATTAAATGGTTTACAATTAACGAATAAGTACATTGAGTCATCCTCTCTAAAACATTTCATATTTAGAAAATAGAAGGGCTATTGGTTGAAGGAAAAAAGGCATTTACGTTTTTTTTTTCCTTCTTTTTTTTTTTCTTCTTCTTTCTAATTTTTAACATACCTCCTTAATCAGTCAAAATACCAGTCGGTAAGTATTTTATAGAGCCAGAGTAAGTGTCTGTGAAATTAACTAAATGCATACTACATTCAGGTATTGTGAATCAAATCACCTTCATTAATCTAGACTTTGATTTTTTGAAGTCCAATTGAATTGCTTAGGATTAGAGATCCCTATGTGTGATTTATTAAAAATTGACCAAAAAGTTTATTCTTTACGCATTTTCTTACTTATAAGCTTTTCCCAATACTTGATTCCCAAGTTTAAAGAGTTATATTCCACAATTAATTAATGTTAAAGATTTACTCATCAAGATGTCAAGTATATGCTTTATATTTCAAAAAAGCTATTACAAATTTAAAACTATTTTTTTAAGTATTTGTAAATGCAATTATTTTTCTTAAAAAGAACTCAAAATATCCATGTTGTGGACTTGTATCTCCACTAAAATGGATGTGTTAAAATGCTAAAAATTACGCTTCATTTCTATTAATAAATCTCTAGTGTCACAGTTGGTTAATTTGTACGCTCAATGAACTATTTTTTGCACAATAACGGCTAATCCTGATGTGACCTAGTTTCCGATCCACAACGTTCATCCATTCATAATCCAGGATTCGAACCCGGTACCTTTGGCATGCGATATCAGAGTACTAACCTCACAGCCATTAGGTGGCCCTCTAGTTCGTAGAATTAGATTTGTTAATTCAGCTGTGGCTTAAATAACAAACTTTCAGCTTATTAACTAAATACCATATCTACTGATAATTTATCTTTGAATATAACAATAAATTGATTTTTAATACGTTAATCTCGTATCCTGCTATATATTTCATATTTATTTTTAAATGTTACACACCTTTTCATTGTGACGTTTCAAGAGTCAATCGTACGCAGTAGTGTAATTAGATTATTTTATTATGAAAAAAAAAACATTATAAAAGATTACCAGTCGCCATTGCTGCTGAAAGCACACAATTAAACTGTTTCGTTCCTTAGAATAAACTGTTGTCAAGTCACTGGCCCTCTAAAAATATAGCGTAAAGATAAGAAAAAAAAAGTCCCCTTCAAACCACATTCCTGGGGGTGGAGTGTTGACCGGAAATATGGGGAGCAGGATCGAGGGACACTAGATTTATTGAGGAAGTTGGAAGATAATGTTCTGTAAAAGACCTCCACCTTGTCTTTGTCCTGTAGTAATGCAAACAATTTTGTCACACTCTTTTCTTGTCGCAAGATTTTCTTAAAATTAATTCTTTTTGTGTGGCAAAACTATCTTATCTTGAAGTTTGTGTGTTAAATTTGTCTGAACTATGTATCTTTGAACTCTTTACTATACACATATGCATGCTATGATGGCCTTACTAAGCTACAAGGCTCAAAAAGATCCCAATGAAATAAAACGTCGTTAAATGAACAAACAAAGGAAATATAAAATCGAATGAAAAAGTCCTCATGCATATTAGCAAGAGAAAAGAATATTATTTTAAAATAATAATAAAAAGCATTTGTCATCAAATTGGAAAAAGAATTACTTGCAGATTAATAATAATTTTCTGAATTAAAATAAAATGCGCACACGCAAAAGGAATTTTTCTTCACTTTTTAAGAAAAAGAACTTAAAGAAAACACATTCAAAGTAAAAGTTTGAAAAAAATATTTGAATGTTGGGCTTAATAATGTAATGTCACCAAATCTAAAGATTTATAAGTAAGAGTGTATTTGCCTAATTTAATGTATCCTTTGAGTTCGAAGAATAGGAATGAAAGTTGGTAGGACCATAATTTGAGATATTTTGAACCAATTTCAACTGTGTCATATTTTTAATGCGTTTCTTGAGTAACTCCAATTATTGGAAAAACAATTTCATCCCAATTTTTTTCTTCTGATAATAAGGAATTAAGGAGATAATGCTCATAGCTCGCAATCGGCTGTACATTTTGAACTGGCATCTCTGAAGCTTTAATAAGTTGATAAAAGAAAACAAAAAATACGGAAAATTTAGGGAGGGGAAGAAAGGAAAAAATTATTGGCTTGCAGTGTTTTTTCCTTTACTTTTTACTACTGCCCAATTTTAGATTTACGACTGCCCATTTTCAATTTATGACTGCCCAAATGAGCCACGACTGCCCGTTAGAATAGGCCCTGATGTTGACATTGCTTTGACCCGTTTTTGACCCCTGAACACTAGAACCCTGATTTTTTTTGCCATCTTGTTGCCCCGGGTGAGTAGGCCAAAAATAACTAAATAATTGTTAACATTGAAAAGGGGAACAAGGTACAAAAATCCTTTGAAAATCGACGAAGTCACCGGAATTCTATTCTTCTGGTTCTGACCAAAACTTTAGCCAGGGCTACAGCCAAAACTATTCGATCAATTTTGAGCATTTTTTTTTATTCTTCTCAGCTTGATTGGAGGAAGTGCTTTTTGTATGTTTTGATGGGTTGGAGGGTCTGTACCCCCCGGAAATGATCCAAATTCTTGGGAATTTTGCCTGGCCCACAGCTTAAACGCTTTAATATATTCAGAGCATTCTTTTTTTATTCCTCTTAGATTGATTGGTGAAAGGGCCTTTTGCATGAATTAATGTAATAGGGTCTGTACCCCCCCCCCAGAAATGATCCCGGAAGTTAGGAATTTTAGCCCGGATAATGATTGATTAAAACACGTCAATGGATTTCGGATATTCATCTTTTGCTCAATTTCAAGAAGTAACTTTGATACTATAAGTTGAGCTATTTAAACAGTGTAATTAGATAAAAGTAAAAATTACTTATTGCTTATTACCGAAAAACATATTGCAAACTTCGCAATTTTGATAGTGTTTTTTTTCCCCTCCCTATGTAATAATTATTACCAAAAATATCACCAAAATGGCAATTTTTGTTTTAGTATTGAAAATAAGAAAACAAAAATAGTAAATTACACTGATCCATGGCCATTTTAAATATATTGTGAATTAAATATGTTGTGCGGAGATTTCTCAAAGAGACATTCGTCATGTGATGGCAAAGTGGCAAGATTATATTGTCTTATTTAGAGATGGTTAAAACCGAATTTATGTGAATAAAATGCAATTAATAATTTTAAAAAAAAAAAAAGTATTTTGACTTAACACGTGAGTAACTGAAAACCTTGGCAAATTTTTAAGGGATGGTCATTTAATGAGAAAGATTAATCGAAAGCAGAGCTCGACTGTAGTTAAGTTAGAAAATTCTACAAAAATAATTTATAAATCTTCTAAAAAACAACAAGACGTTGTACAAAAGCCCGCCAAGTAAAATACCCAGTCAGAAAAGTTGTGAAATCTAATGTTTGCCACCAAGCGGCTGCGTTTAGTTTCTCTGGGGTACTTGTGCACAATAACTAAATTGGGATTATAAAGAGGAATCCCCATAAGCAATTAGTACTTGGCAAGCTAGAGTTTTATAAAATTAATCTCAATTCAGTACAATGGGTGTAAAGTACCTGAAGCAAATGAAATGAAATTAATTCGAAATAACTCTAGCCTGCCGAGTTCTGATTGAATATGGGGACTCCCCCTAATAATCCCAATTTAGTTCATTATGTACAAGTACCCCAAAGAAACTAAACGCGGCAGCTTGGCGGCAAACATTAGATTTCGTAACTTTTTCTGGCTGACTTGGCGGGGTTTTGTACAACGTCTAGTTGTTTTTTGGGAAAGATCATAGTATAATACACACGTTATTTAAAAAAAAAAATGATTATTTAAAATATAGATTTCTTTTTTATTACCGCAATCACACTCACTAACGTACAAGCTTTAAACAATGTGTTAAGACTTTTTAGACATATATGAAACAATAACTGACTTATTTGAAATTTAATTTGGAACACGTAAAATTTATGCTTTTACAATTATAACTTAGAAAATTGCAAGGCATGAAATCTAAGGAAAACTTACCATTACCAAGATCGAATTTTAACCTTTAACTGCTGTAAGCTGTCTGATAGACCAGGAGTCATTTTTTGTGGAATGGTTCCACCCCCTAAAATATCTCATCTTTGACTTTTATATTAATTTTTCTGATACTATGTTTCTTAAACTTTAAACTGATGTTCACTAATTTGTGTGGCGCAGTATGGACAATACTGAGCCAAAAACCTCAAACCACCCAACCACAGCAGTTAAAGGTTAAAAGAAAATCATTGCTGCAAAACACCTAAAAAGTGAAATGCGCCAACATTTGCTTTACTCTAAACAAAAGGATATATAATTAATCACTCTGTCGCTTCCCTTCCAACATTCAAACAAGATTGCACAAGTCACGGAATGCCGCTCTACAGAATCCCCCACCCACTTCCTTCCCCCTTTTCGAAGTTTAACAATGATAAAATTAGTTCCCAAGTCACATAAAAGGAGCCGAGACTAAATTGAAATTCCACTCCTTTCGAGCGAATAGGTGCTCATCCGGACGGATCTAATCCCTAATCAGAGAAACATTTCTAAGGTATAGCGAATATCAACTGACCGTCACGTCGCTTTCATAGGGAGTTAAATTTCTAAAATTTGTCGTAATAGGCGATGTAACATAATCAAGAGCATACCCGAAAGGAGTCCTCTGGAAATAAGTTAAATTTAAAACAACTAGAACAATTGCACCGAGGCAACAAGAAATTCGAGTTCTAAATCCACTGGGGTTTTAATGATATGTCTACACTTTCAAGTTTGATGTATGATGGCTAATTCAAAGCACAAGTTTTGGAAGCAAATGAAATCCTGTTTTAATTGTATTGTACGTGAATAATACCTCTCTTTGTGGCGTAACACAACGAAATTGGTTCTAAATTATTTAAAAAAATTATAATTATACTTTTAAAATCTGTACATACAAAAATAAATTGCATCTTTAACAATATTGTCAAACAGATGAATAATTAATGAAGATAATGAAATATTTGTGTCTTTTTATTTTGCGTATGCCAAATTTTAATTCAGACGTGTATGTGTGAAAGCATGATCAAGAAGCATGCATGGTAGTAGAACTGATAAGCTGCCCTTTTTAATGAATTAATTTTAAATACTAAGCTATGTATTTTATAAGTCATTTGTAAACTTAACTGATTTAACCTTTTTGGGGATTAATGATTAAATAAATACTTCGTAGATCATATTTTAAATATATAATATGTTGTTCTGCGTTTGTCCAGTTGTATCAAAACGTATTAAAAAGGACAATTTACATTTTAATATAAAACGTGTAATTTCTAAGAAAATATTGATATTAACAAATATCAAAATGATAAATTAACAAATAAAATTCGAAAGTATTTCATTAAATAAATTAAAAGTTTTCTTTTTAATTCCCAGACCTCGCTAATCATTCAAGTCAAAAAGTTTTACTTTGTGACGTTATGAATTTATCCGATATTCCTAACTCCAATAGGGATCTTCATTCCAACAAATCAAATTAAATAAAATGAAGTTTTCCTAAAGTGAAAACCATTTCAGATGAGGTTATTGATTACATAATTAAGCCAATCACAAGCTATTAATTACTTAATTTAGTTTAAGGGCTAGAATGGTCTTATTTTTTTCATTTTTTTTTTTTTTTTTTTTTTTTTTCATAGAATATTAAAAGCTAATAACTATATGAATGAATTATTACCGTAGAATGCCTTTTTCCAATTTCAAAGATCAACTGTCATTTAAATTTCTTCTTTTTCAATACTTAACATAAAAACTAAATCTCTATGTCTGTTCTCGATACAAATGGAATCCAAAAAAAATATATATAATTAAATGTAATTAGTGTATAATACGTTTAATTTTATCGAAACTATGGGGTGATGTCATCAATTATAAAATATTGCAAAATATTTTAGGTATATAAATGATATAGTTTGGTACAATACGCAAAAAAATCAGTTTATATTTTTATATTTATGGAATTAAGTAATAATAACTAATAAAACTGCTAAAAAGAAAGTAGAAACATGCATTTTCTTCTGTGTAATATATCAAAATTATGATGTCATAGTAATAGTAATGCTTTAGGATTCAAATTAAAAAATTATTTTCCCATCTAGGTGCACGGCAGTGCACTTGCCAAGTTCGCTGTCTGCCATCTTTTACCGGAAGCCACTCAGCAGTATTTTGGCCTCTCATATCTGCGTATTACAGTATGCCTGAGAACTGAAATAATTTTTTTTTACTGGTAGCTGTTAGCCACTTTAATAAAACCTTTAAGTTTCAAGTCTCCAATTATATTGCTTCTCGAGATAAGCAAATTCGAAAACGGCAGAAAACGACATATTTTGAAATCTACCCAAAACTCACTCTTCATAAAAAAAAAAAAAAGATCATCAAATTTCTAAGGGACTTCTAGCAGAGTTAGAACTATGAAATTTGGTATGATTGTAAGGTTTAACATGTATACAAAGGAAAAAATCTAAAAATCGAGATTTTTCTCTCCGAATCCCCTACTAGGGGCAATGTTCGAAAAATTTGAATCTCAATTCTAATTCATTTCTATTGGGACTAGAATTATAAAACTTGGAATACTAGTAGCTCTTAGCACTTATAAACAGAGGAGAAACTCACCCCACGTCGCAAAGCCTCTAAAATAAAGAAATAGTAAAAAAAAAGTGTACTTGGCATTATAAAATCGACCATTGGCGATATTTTATCGCCTACGAAATGATCGCCGATTCTAAATTTTTTTGTTAATTTGCCAACTTTTTTTGCACATCGAAATAAACTATTTATTTAAAATAATTTTATATTATCGTCATTCGTGTTGAATACATAAATACGTCATGGACTGTTGTCCGATAAATTTAACTTTCTTAAAAAAATCTCTCGTAATTTTCCGCGAGTTAGATATTGTTGAGAACGTTTTTTAAAGCTTCCTTAAAACCAAATGATAATTAAAAGAATATAGGAGTCGTTTATTTATATTGTTCTTGTAATTGGCTGCCAACAAAAAGTTTGTCAACTGTCGACTGTATAATAAGTAAGTACCAAAAAAATATATATGCTGAACCCTTTCAATCCCAGGAAGTTTTCTTGCAATTTTAAAAATTATGAACACAAAACCTTTTAAAACTAGATATTTTTGCGCAAATAAATAATAAATTTAAATTTATGGCCTTAAAAAAAGAAGTAAAATCCTAACAAAAATATTTCTGTAAAAAGGCGCCAATTTCTTTATGCAATGATTATGGCCGTGAAAAGTATTGAGATCTATAACAGAGCCAATCTCAAAGTAAAAATTCCTCTGCATAGGCCTAAATATTTAGCTACAAAAATACTTGTGTGACTTGGTCATTATGCTAAAGTGAACCAGAATACGTAATGGGCAAGTGTCACAAATATTTTTGCAGTTAGATATTTATGCCTATGCATCGGAATTTTGACTTTGAGAAAAAAAATTTACTAATTTTAATTGCCCGTAATTTACAACAACTTTAAACTTGACTCTACTTTAGATCTCAATACTTTTTACGACCATAATCATTGCATGAAGATCTCGGTGCCTTTTTCCAGAGATATTTTTGTTGGGTATTATAGACACTATTCAGTTAAAAAATAGTCACTATTCATCTAAAAGATAACATCATTGTAAATGTTCATGCCCCCCCCCCCCCCTGGAGGGTGCAAGGAGGTGCACTTGCACTCCCCTGGCTCTTGAAGAAAAAAAATAATTAAAAATGAGAGAAAAGATGTTAATTCCAAGATAAAAAAAAAAAGCACATATGCCGTTTATACTTTCCTGTTACAATGAGCATTTTTTTTTTTTTTTTTCTATTAATTTAGTCTTTTGTTTCTTTGCTATGTCGTTTTTTATAGCTACTTGCGTGACGATTTTCTGGCGCTTGTTGTCTATGATTATTAGAGGCTGATGAGTAGAAGTATTTATTCCTTTTATTGTAAAATCATTTCCTGTGGAATTCTCAAAATTCTAGGAAAATGTTTTGTTTTTAAGTCATCAGATATACTATCTTGAAATCTATTTTTAGAATTCAATTGAACATATTCCAATACTGAATTCGTGTTTCGTTTTGATTTTTTTTTTTTTCCATTATATCCAAAACTTGGAAGAAATAATAAAAAAAATATTACTCTTCTGTAATTTTGCATCTTCGAGTTCCTCTATTCTAAACACCGTCTCTCGAATGCCATGAGATCTAGTTAGATGATAAAAAAAAAAGCGTTAAAATATATATTTCAATACTTTTACTATTTTGTATTTTTTTCTCTCTTTGACAGGGTTCCGCTTTCAAAAATATATACCATGAATTTTTACTACTCTAAAGGGTATAATTTATAATGCATAATTATTAATTAACATTTCTAAAAAATTAATGATTTTGATAAAAATCTAGTTTTGCACCCCCTTGCAAGTTTTCTTGGGGGAGTCCATGTAAATGTTCTTACAAGAACACAGAGCTGTTTAAAATGCTTTTGATAATGAAAAACGATAAAAAAAAAAATCACTTGAAATCAATTACAATCTATCCCATAACATTTTGATTCTGTTTTACGAAATCTATTATTTTTTACTTTAAAATTATAAGTGTATAACTATGTTCAAACCTTTAAGACAAAATTTCATATTAAATTGTTTCCAAGCACTTAAAATGTCAATTAAGTTATAAATATAAATAATTGACACGCGCTGAATAGTGTCATTGTGTTTAATTTACTTTACACACTAAGCAATCTATCACTCAAGGGAGTCACTGGTCATTACAGTGTTGTCACTTATAATTAGTTGGCATGGCTTTCTCTAATAAAGAATATTTTCTGATCTTATGAGATATCAATTTTTAATACCATAATAATTATAAACTTTCTATTTTGGATAGCTGTGAGTTTTCTGAATTTAAAATGTTACTTTTGAAAAAAGATTATTTCTGAAGAATTTCTTTTTTATTGGAGACAAAATCACACAGTAATCAGGTATATTTTATTAAAAACCTACTGTTGTTGTCAAATTAAGAACTTGCAGTTTATTTAGCTCATTTTAGTGTCCTATAGAAGTAAATATAATGTAGAGATTCACATAAAAAGACAATCTAAAATCGATAAAATATGTAAATAATAAAATCACTATTAACATCGATTACTTTGAATTAAATTTACAAATAAAACAATTCATTCTCTGCAAAACTAAAAAAAATTAGTACATTGTACAATTTCAAACTTGCATTCCTCAGAAATTTCTAGAAATAAAAAATATTGTTTCTGAATTTTTTTTATGGAACTTCGAAAACATCCTCTTTTAAACAAAAACTTATACAAATCTGTAAAAAGAGATATCTATAGTAAATTGTAAGACTCATTTTCATTGTTTTTTTTTTTTTTTTTTTTTTTTTTTTTTTTTTTTTTATTCATTCTATAAAACTATATAATAAAAGAAAATTCCAATTAAAAAGCAACTGCTATAGTTAATTTGTATTTTAATTGCTATACTTTTTAAATTTTGAATTCATATTTATTATTATTTAAATATACTTATCATCCATATTATTGCCTAATCCTTCAAATGTTTTCATAAAGTTGATGACGTAGTCGTGTGCGCTAAATCAGCATATTTTTAGAACCTAAATTATATACTAAATATTTTTTATTTGCAAAGCGTAACTCTATTAGTTTTTAAACAAATTACTTGATATGATTGACAAATCCTTACAATTAAAAAAAAAAAAAAATCGCAACGTCTTTCAGTTTTCTCAAATGAAAATTTTCTATTACACTTGTGTTGCTAGTTTGACTTGATATTAGGAATAAAAAATAGTTTAATGCATCTTTCATTTAGTTTGACATTTCAGAAAAATAATAATACAGTTAAAAAAAAAAATTATACCTTAGTACAAAAACTTGTAAACGTTAAATATTTTAGTATTCTTTTATTTTTACTTCAAACTTTATTTTCTCTGTAATTTCAAAAGTTATACTGGTCAAGGCAAGTGCTTTAATTGGAACTTCAAGCTAACACCATATCATTAAATTATCGTAAACTTATTTTTCATCTGTAGGTTTACAAACTACAGTTAAGAACTTCGGTTTTAAAGATGAAGATTTTATGTAAGTTCAAAAGTTAATATTGTTAAACAACTTTCCCGTATATAATTGTAAATAGCGTATATATTTCTCCTTAAAGTTACACTTTATTAAATTTGTTTGTTGACAGCGATAATGTAGGTTGAAAAAGCAAACAACACTCGAGTTAATCAAGAAATTTCAGATTATACTGCACGTTCTAAATCTTCTACTCTGGATTTTTCGGTAAAGTTCGTACGCGAAGATATAAAAACCACCATGAAATGGAAATTTGAGTCAAATGGATTTGAGAACTGTTCTGAAAGGAGCTCAGTGCTGGTTTACTTTTGTGATGACTGAATAATCGCTGTGCCTGAAGTTGTGCGCATTGAAGCTTTTGTTAAAGTTTGATATCAAGTTGACTTTGGTTTAAAGGAGTTTTGTGAGCCTCTCTATACGGAGAACAAATGATAAGTTTTATTTTGTAAAATCATGTCATCATTTCCTGTGGGAAATTCATAACAATATTTGTGATAGAAATCATCAAACCATTACGATAATATATGAAATCTGTTCTATTAATTATGCTACCAGTGATGTAGTCGGCGATATAATTTTCTTTTATTATTGTCCAATGTTCGGTAAGATTTTCCGTGAAGTACATGAACTATTGGCCCCCATTCTCCAAGAACTGATTCGAGCAAATATTAGCAGAACATGATTGCGATGAATAGTAAATATGCTATCGATTCAAAGCGGATGTTGAGTTTCTGCGAATCTTTCGATAAGAATTCTTGTCACGTGGTTAATTTAGAGGATTCGTTTTCTCATGTGTATTGGAAAGTTGGTTTTTCATTCAGTCTTTGAAGAATTTGAAGAAAATCCATTCTTTGTAATATTTAGATATTCAAAATAAAAATAGAAAAACAACACATTTTAAAATTATATCACAGATTTCAAATAAATCTAGATGCTTTATGTTGACGAAAGGTACGTTCTAATATTTATAAAGTAAGAGAATGGCATCACGTTTAATACAATATGCTTTCTAGAATATGAAATATACTTTATTCATTTACAAATATGTGTGTGGGGGGATGGTTCATATTGGTGAAAATAAACAATGTAAATCACAAAAATTCTCAGTAGATGGTAAGAATTAGTTAAGATTAGTAAGTAATCTGATTAAAAAAAAGCAAATTGGAAAAAAATCTCATTTCTGTATAATAAAAAATGTCTTGTAGTTATGGCGTTTAAAAATTGAACTGATTCGCATATTAAAGTAAAAAATGTTGCGATTCATATACAAGGAGTACAAAGGTAATTTTTAAAATAATCCTTATATTCACATTTCGGTTTTTTATTCATAATAATTTTTGCCAGATTTAAATATAAGGATTTAGCTTTTTTTTATGAATTTAGAGAGTCCGTAAAAAAATTCAAAATTGCATTTTAAGAAAATTAAAAAAAAATTCTATCAGAATATTAGTAATTTCATTTTGATAAACATTTTAGCATTTTACTTTATTTCATTAATACTTTATACCTAAAAAGACCCATTGTAACCTTTTAAGACACATCCTATTGCTTATAATGAAAATAATAATTAATTTCACTTAGATATCTCATTACTATAAATATCTATATATATTAAAGTTACATTACTTAAATGTCTTTGTATTATTATCAAATTACTATAAATGTCACTATATAAAATAACACATACATGTAAATGCATAACTTAATTATAGAATGTACACAATTTCCATTTTCTTCTGCAAAAAAAAACTTAATTCAAAGCATTTTAAAAGTCACTATCTAAGGGTATAAAATTTATTAAGCCATATATTAATACAAGTTACTTCTAAAAAGCAATTAACAGTTTTAAAGTAAACTTTTCAGCTCTATCTCAAACATTTTTAAAATAGATTTTAATTTAAGAATTCCTTTTCTGAATTAGAAAAGATTACGTTTTTCTAATTTGCCAAGGGCTTATAACTTGATTAAGGTATTGATTATGACAAAGATTGCTCAATTTAAATAAGATTAGATTACTAAAGTAAAAAATTAATTTTTGTAAAAGACCAATTACTGAAGTTTCATATGAGTATTTATGGTCCTACTTTTTTCAGCCATTAAAAGTACTTCGACATACGCTAATTAGATTTTATACCAATTGTCGCTTTCAGACTATGGCACCTGGTTGAGTAGTATTGCCTTTTATATTTAAGTGCGTTTTTGCGTGTAATACAATTTGAACGCATTAAAACCATTTGTTAAGACCTTTTTTAACTTAAGGACACAAATTAAATATCTTAAATGTACCATTTTTTCTGCATTTGTTGAGTTTAGCTTAAATATATCTATGTTTTATGAATAAAATCGACAATACCTTTAGTTTAAATATTCAATTTTAATATTACAACATATATTAGTTGAAAGTGCAAAATGGCGTTTGATGATTCAAGTTCTGTGTTAATGAAAACAATGATGTGCTCAAATGAAAGTTCTTAAAAACAATGTGGTGTATCTAAATTATTAATGGTCAGAGTTTTTCAAAAAAAATCAACTTTGAACATTGAAATTATCTTTTAAAAGTAAAATAGCATATTGAGAAAAAATAATCATACCTTAGAATAACCAGCTTGACTATTATAATAGTCCCTGTACTTATAGATAGTAAAACAATATTATGATATAAAAGCACATATTATCTAAATTAAAAAAAAACAACTTAAATTTCTTTAACAAAATTTAATTAAAAGCAATTGAAAATTTAATGAAACTGTTAGAAAATTATAGCTTGAAGCAAGTTCTTGATAATTAGTGAAGAATTGAAAAACTCCGTATGCTTTTTAAAAGAAAAGATATGTTTCATGTATTGTCCCTAAATTTGATTCAAATACATTTTGCATAAAAAAAAGTATTGAAAGATTATATACTATAAGTTACTTTAAGAAATACAATATTATCAACATTAAACAAGAAATATTACTAATTTTAAGCAACAAATAGTACATGAATAATAATTTCAATGCTAATTAGAATTATTTCCAAGAGACTAATTAATTACAAAAATAAATGATTGAAATGAAATGATTTGATTGAATGAATGATTCTCTTACAAATACGGTTATAAAGAAAAATTTCGTTTATAATTAATTTTGCGATAAATTTAAAAAGCAGAAATTTGTCATGTTTAAAGAGATGAATATTTTTTACCTTTGAACCTATTTTGAAATCGATCATTGGTCATTTTTAGTATATAAAGAAAAAACTACACTAAAATCTTTTCTTGAGGTAATTTTTACTCTGGAATAAATTTCAAGAAAGATTTTTTTTTTTTTTTTCCCCAAAATCAAACATTTTTCAAGATAGTCAAATGTTTAATTTTTAACTAAATATTTGATACTCTGAGCATTCCTGAAGAAAATATTTAGCAATGTAATCTTCTAAAACAAACTATTATTTGTAAGAAACTTTTATTCAATTTTAGCAAGCGATTATCATCATGACTAAAATTTTAACCTTTTACCAGATCACCCGAAACCTTTTTAAAACATTTGTTTTATAATACGAAACTAAAACTAAGATGATTTCTAAAAATTTTCGATTGAAAATTTCCAAAAAATATATCTAAGTGGCATTATAAATATATCTAAGAGCAAAACTTTTTTCAAACAATATATCTAAGCGCAAAACTAAGTGGCATTTTCTTCAAAAATTCAAATGAAAAAATCTTCTTCTAAGGAAGCAAAAATGTCTACTACTTTGCCCTTTATTTCCGAATCTATTACAAATTACAAATTTATCAGATTTACCAGATGTTTTAAGAAAACAAATTCAGTTAAAAATGTTTTTGTTTTTTTACTAAGCAATTCTATATTCCAAACATGGAACGCGTCGTTTCACTTTTGGAAATAACTGCACAATTCACATTACATAGGATCTCGTAATTTTAGAAAATTTTAAAACAAATTTATCTACTTGGATAATTTAATATATATATATATATATATATATATATATATATATATATATATATATATATATATATATATATATATATATATATATATATATATATATATATATATATATATATATATATATATATATATATATATATATATATATATATATATATATATATATATATATATATATATATATATATATATATATATATATATATATATATATATATATATATATATATATATATATATATATATATATATATATATATATATATATATATATATATATTTATATATATATATATTGGATTTCCTTATAATTTATCTATTTTCTTGAAAGTTACTGGATATAAAATTTAGTAACAAGAACCACACTGATAAATTCTTAATATTAAACAAAAAGTTTCGAATCAGTAGCTTTCCAGAAACTTATTTACGTCTTTACATATATATATATATGCATATCTGCATACATAAAAGTTGAATTGATAATCTCCATTTCTTATAATCGAACAAAAAATGCATTATTAGCTCTAATCAAATCTTACGAAACTTGGGAGACTTTAAGACAATTTCTTTTAGAAAAGGAAGTTAATAAGAGAAAAGTAAATAAACACTGTATGTGCCTGAAATATTGTAATTAATGCTATTTCCTTGTTTTTCCGATTATGTATTTCATAAGTGCATTCCATTAATTCTAATATAGTTGTATTTTAATATATTTGAATGCCTACAATAATTTTCGATCGCATTAATAGGAATAAAAGACAAATATTTTCTGAATAGGAAAAGTTTATGTGTTCAGAAGCTTTTGCTTTATAAGGAATAATTTGTTTCATACAATTGAGGAAGTTCTTACACTTTATGCATCGGATCATTCCATAAAAGTAATGAATGACCATTTCATTTCATTCAATCGTGCATTGATAAATCCTAAGGATTTTCTTCAATACAGCTGGGTAGAATGAATGATAATCTGGATATAATTAATGCAAAATGGCTGGGTTGTATTTTTTTCCCAACAAATCTAATTCAAAGATATTGTGAATGCAAATGATCAGTAAACTTCATGAATATACGTACACTAAATTATAATTTATGCTTGATTTTTCTACTACTATCCCAAAGCAACGATTCTTAACTTTAAGCTCAAATTTTCCACACACAAAAAAACTATTGATAAAAATTCCTAAAAGTACCACGAAAGGCGAAGCTTACGTTCTGAATAGAAAGAAAAATATTTTAGTAATGAAATATTTTAAAAGTTAGTTACATTGAATCTTTAAAAAATTAACTCCCCAAAAATTAAGACATTTAAATAATTCTTTTCATGCATTGTTAAATCTTATGGGCAATTACAACTTCATTAAATGACTTTGAGCTCACATGTTTGACCCCCATTAAGAAAACATCCATTCCTTGCCATTAACTAACTTTTACTTTTTTTCACAAAACTTTATAGAATGCATTGTTACCAACAACGAGTCTATGTGCAAAGTTTCAGCTCGATTTGATGACGAAGAATGAGTTAATTTGCTTTTCAAAGATTTTTCCCTCCACAAGCAAACAAAATAGACGTTAATATAATAGATTTAAAACTGGATTGGAATATTCAAGCTTGGTGGAATGAATATTAAAAATGCTTTTTTTTTTTACGAATATTCATTATTTCTTCTAAGTTCCCCGTGACCTTTATGACTTTAATTACAGAATTACTGTTCCAGTTTACTTTATCAAAATTTTATTTAAAAATAAAAATTTTAAACAAGTAATATTGTTTTAAAATACGTAAAATTAATTTTTGGTTATGAAATGAGGTCTAATTTTTTAAAAAATGAAGTGGATATTGTCGAATTGGGAAGTGTATTAATCCTTAATTTGAAATAAATAAAAAACTGAAACAAGAAACTAATTTAAATATTTAGTTTCAATAATCCAGCCAAGAAAATTTTAAGGTCTATATAAGTGCCATAGCCAAAAAGATGTGAGATTGATCTAAATTACTTAAAGGGAAAAAAAATATCGATAACTTTAGTTGTATTGCCACGGCTATTTATTTTAATCTTTCTAACCTTATATATAACTCAGTTTTACAGGTGTTTTTTTTTTTTTTTTTTTTTTTTTTTTTATAGTTATTTCTAAATTTAAGGTGGAGATATATCAGAGCAATATATTATGAATACTGACAAAAGTTTATAATAAAAAATTTATTTTGTGAAATTTAATTTTCAAGCTCATTGAGCTATCCGTGAGTTATGGAAAATTATATTAAATTGTTGACAAAGAACGTGTTCAACAAGTCTTTCTCAAAGTTAAAGTGATTATTCTGAACAATCTTTCAAGCAGAAGAAACGTTCAGTATATAATAGCATTTCACACAATGGGATAAAAAAATTAATTAAATATTTAAATATAAATAATAATTTATATTCTTTTATAAATTAATTAACTGTATAAAAGAGTTAACAGGCAAAAAACTTAATTTTTTCTGAATGCACAGTTTTTTAAGCTAAATTTTATTTTTACTAAAGAAAATTTTATATTTTTTCTGATTTTTCATGTTGTATATGACACATGGGAATTAATTCGTTAATGAAGTAGGCGTTACGTAATATCAAGTTTTTAATTCGTTAATGAGGTAGGAGTTACATAATATTAAGTTTTTTAACATTGCTGTTTTCGAAAAATTAGCGAATAGTAAAATAGTAAATTTCCGAAATTTAAATTATTTTCACAATTTGAGAAAGTTTTTAAGGTAAAATGCGGTTTAAGTTTTATATAGAAACCTTCCTTCACGATAATTTTCATGTGATATACGGAAACGTGCCCTTAGCATTTGTAGACTTCACTGGAAATGATGACCTCAGACAGATGGGCAGAGCTTTCGTACAAGTTTCTCACTGCAGTGCAATACAGAACTTATACTAGGATTCTGGAACATCATGCAACTTTGAATTACACTACAATTCTGGTCACTAAATTTAAATTTGATTTTGGAATAGTGTTATTGCTATTTTCATTCATTTGAAAAAATTGTTAGTTTGGCGATACTTTTTGCGATAATTCTTGCATGGGCAAAGAAGAAAAAACACCAAAATGGCGAATTTGGTAATATACTTTTTGATAATTCTTACGTTATCCTTTCTAGTAAGTGAAACAGAGGAGATAATGAAAAACAGTCGTTGATGAGCGATGCTCAAGGAAAGCGAACTCTGTGTTAAAGACATTCGTTTTTCAACTTTTTACACCTTTCATTTTTACGGGAATTTCAGAAGTGTGGATGATTAGAACATCTTAAAGGGCATTATTTTTTTTGGCTTGATTTCTTCTATTTTCCCAGAGTTTACACAAATGTTAATAAGGTTTATTAACAGTTTCCTTGTTTAAATTTTTACTATACTGCAATTGATAGTTTTGAATTTCAGTTATTTGCTTGTGTTGAAAAGTATTTAGAAGCAACGGTGAAAAATACTTGTGTTCTAGTTTTTAAAATTTTATATCTTACAGTAAATTTTCTTGAAGATAACTAATACGTGGAGTGTTATACTGGTGTTTTATATGGGAATGTTTTCTGCTGATGAGATATAAAGCAGTATGCCGCATAGCACTTGTAATTGTAAAAAGCTTCACTCTCATAGTACATATATCGAGACACTTGTAGATAATTCTTGTCACTCCTGATAAAAGATGGTTCCAGGATTTGTGATAATGGAAAATGGACGCTCCAGTGCCCTTCACTAAAAGCTATTATGAGTCCAGAAAGGTTGAATCTATTTGTTATGAATACCCTGCTATCTCGACGACAAGTTGAACACGACGATCCTCGTGAGGAGAGAGGACATATTTTTAACTGAAAATGACGATTAATTCTAATTTTAATCTACTTTCTCTCCATCCACTTTTCAGAAAGTATTTTATAGTTACTAACTTCTGTAATTTCCTTCGAAATGTATTTGAATATTTTCATTATTTTGTTCGAAACCTTTTCATTATTATTATTATTATTATTATTATTAATAATAATAATAATAATAGTAGTAGTAGTAGTAGTAGTAGTAGTAGTAGTAGTAGTAGTAGTAGTAGTAGTAGTAGTAGTAGTAGTAGTAGTAGTAGTAGTAGTAGTAGTAGTAGTAGTAGTAGTAGTAGTAGTAGTAGTAGTAGTTGTTGTAGTAGTAGTAGTAGTAGTAGTAGTATAATTATTATTATAATTATTATTATTGTTGTTGTTAATATATTAAAGACAATTCAAACAGCTTAATCTTTCTATTTTTATTTCAAATATTTATATTAATCTAGTCCATAGATTAATTTAAAATATGACTACGAATTCTCTGTTAATCAGTTTCATTGATTACGACTAATATTATTGAAATGTATAATCAACCATTTTTTTCTAAAAGCAAAATACTTTAAAGAAAAACACTAAATTTTATTTTTAACAATTTTAGCAGATTTTAACAATTTATAGTTGCTTTGATTGAAATGATTTTCAATATTTTATTTTCTAATAAAGGATAAAAAAGAATAAATTTGCAGACACTGTAGATATTAAATACTTAACCTTTTATGCTAGAATTTTAAAGACAGAATAGCAATTTTGAAAAAGGTAAGAAACAAATTATTCTGTATAACAATGTAAAAGTATACCATCCTAATTTATGTATTTTCCGTTTTCCATTTTCAAAAAGCATTTAAACTAAACTTACAAACAAATTCGATGCAATCTTTCTATATAGCTTTTACTATTTATTCTAGCGCAATTGTCAAATAACACTGTTATTTAAATTTTTAATGTACATTTTAATTCCCATAATACACTTCCTAATTAGTTTGGCATGCATATAAAATTTGTATAGTGCCAAGAGCCAACCAAGAGCGTTTATCACAAATGGCATCCAGTACAACCACACTTTTGACTTTTGAAGCTTATAGACGGTAATCAAATTAGAAACTTAGAAAACCATTTTTTTTTTATAAGGTTCATATACAAATAAAGACTGAATTAAAAACTTTTTCTAGTTTAAGGACAACACAATAATATTATTCCATACCTGAGTTCAGAACTATAATATATGTAGTATCAAATATCCTAAAATTTTAATGAGTGGTTAATAATTTTAAAATTGTTGAAAATTATATATTTAATGTTAAAAACAATTTTCAGTTTTAATATTTACTATAATAATATAATACATATTTAAGGGTGTCTGGGACTCGAACTTTGTAAAATTCTCAAAAATTATTTTATTATTGTAAAAAATAATGCATATATTTTTAAACAAAATGGGATAAAAAAATTTGTTTCTATCTTTAGTAGAACTTGAAATATTTAAGTTTTTGTTACATGACAACGGCATCTCAGACATACTATCTTGAAACTTTGAAACTATTTTTCTCTGTGATGGACTTTTGTCTCTTTTTGAGTTTAAATTGATATAACTTAAAAATTACTTGATATAAATCTATGAAACTTTCCAAAATTATTTTTCATACGTATTTCTTTAATTTGTCTTCAGGAATTATGTTTTTTTATTTAACTTTTTTAAAAAATGATTTTGGAGCTTAGCATACTATGGATTTGATACAGTTTTTGCACAAAATATTTTATTTATTTTTTTTAATTTCTTCTAATGGCTTGATTGAAAAATCATGAAAATAATTTTTGAAATGAATTATAAGAAGTAATTTTATGCAAAAATGAAGGGATTTTAGAAAAAGTTTTTTAGATATATCAAATATAGGAAATATCAAAATTGTGAAGTATTTTAATTAAAATATATATATATATATATATATATATATATATATATATTTAAAAAATTTAAATTTAAAATAATTTTTAAAGTTTTAAAGCATCATACATTACTGCATAAAAAAGTTTAGAAAAATAATTCTAAAAATAAAGATTTTAGAATTTTGAGTCCCACCCCCTTAACTAATTTCATGCATAGTATATAAAATAAGATAATTAGTCATATCATAATATTGTTTAAGTATTTTCTTATGAATATTATCAATCAAGAAATCTTCAGATTGTGTGATCTTTGACCTATACTTTAAAACTTGACAAAACTTTCATCCCAATAATTACTAAGCCAATAAGAAAGTTTTCACAGTCCTGCAAACTAATTAAAATTCAACAAATATGCGCTGTTGGAAATTGCTCTCTTCCTCTTGATAAAATTAATTAAAACTTTTCCAATCGCTAGTGAAACCGCATTTATTAGATTTTGTTACTCGTGTTTAAGTTTCTTTTCCAAATTGCCCAGCCAAATCCAGACTAGTATATCTTTAGAATCTAATCAGTGTCTAACCTGTTCCTGTCATGTTTTTAAGCTTGGATGAGTTTCTTAACTATCTTATTCTGCTCTTGGAACAAAGCTGCCGTTGATAAGTATTACCGAAGCTGTTCACGCATGTACTTGTCTCAAGATGAAGTGATCGTTTAGCCGTAATAAATTAGATTGAGAGGGGAAAAAAGTACGATTATTCTTCCAGAGAAGATATTTTTAAAACTGTCTAACCATGAAAGTTCAACTGAGAAATTGATTATCTACTTTACATTTATCACTAATCTATAAATACTTCATATCAAAGGATTCTATCAAGTAGTCTTCGGGGATTGGGGAGTTATTATATGTCGTTATTATTATTACTGTTGTTGTTGTTGTTGTTATTATTATTATTATTATTATTATTATCATTATTATTATCATTATCATTATTATTATTATTATTATTATTATTATTATTATTATTATTATTATTATTATTATTATTATTATTATTATTATTATTATTATTATTATTATTATTATTATTATTATTATTATTATTATTATTATTATTATTATTATTATCATTATTATTATTATTTGTTATTTGTTTATTTTTTAAACGAATTGGGGGTTGACTTATTCAAGTTTTATTCTGCGTATTTGACAGGAAAAAAAATACAGTAAAATTTGTTTTTAATAATTTAACTGATAATTAATCGTATGTTTATCAACGAGTTCTTTAACATTTTCCTCCCTTTATATTTTTGAGTTATTTCGCTCAATCAAGTCATAAAAATGTATTAAATTAAATTTAACATGTAGATCTTCTTTTTCCTAATACTTAATCAATGTGTTAAATTGCAGGGAAGATTTTTCATGAAACTAATCTATTAATCTATAAAATTGTTATTTCTGTGAAATGTTTTGTCCTCAGACATAACAAAACGAACATTTTCTACATATCAGAAATTCTATTTACTTATTTGAGCATAT
The DNA here is from genome assembly GCA_963978545.1 of Linyphia triangularis. Lineage (NCBI taxonomy): Eukaryota > Metazoa > Arthropoda > Arachnida > Araneae > Linyphiidae > Linyphia > Linyphia triangularis. Next base: position 75,120,129 of record OZ021725.1, on the reverse strand, counting down.
ATTAAAAAACGAAAATTCTTCATCTTCTATTAAAAATTACATTGATAGTAATATAAATTTACTTGATAATTTAAAATCTGTAAATGACACGTTTTTTAGTATGTTGCATATTTATTATATATTTCTATATTGCTATATTGGATTGTATACATATATTAATTATTGTTATTGGACTATACCATTTCTTTCATATAGTACAAAAACAATAAATCAATGATTCTATAATCCCATACTAAGTTTTTATTTCTGAACGAAAAGGCTACCTGAAAGTGGATTCCTTGATTAATGCCTTTAATTTCTGGCGTCTGTGGGAGTTTTATTTGCGCATGAACAGGTATAAAACGCAACAAAACTTAGAGAAAACGTAAAATAAACTTTTAAGAGTTAGAAGTAGCTTTTCTTCGACTAAACATTTTCTTTGGCTGAAATTGTAATCTAAAGAAAATTAGTTGTTTCTTTTAATAAGTGAGCTCGGGGTTTGGCAAGCGTTATAGAGCAGGCAACTTGATTTCGAAGCAATGTCCCTGGTTTGCGAAATAATTCCTGGAAGTTGGTGAGTGTTAGATAGCAGGGGGTAGTACCCCCCTCTTTCCCCCCCCCCCCCACCTTGTCCTAAGAAAAAAATTATAGTTCACGGAAGTAACATTTGCCAATTTTGGGGTAAAATTAGAAAAGTTATCCAAATATCTTATGCCAATTTAAAAATGCAATAAATTATGTACGTTTTATTTTAATTAGTTTTTAATAAAAATATGTTTTACCACTATATTTTTTACAATACAGTTAAACAAAAGCTCCTGATTTTCAGAAGAACTACCATTTTACTTTTTCGGTGTGTGCAAATTTATTACACTACTGAAATATACGAAAGTAAGCTATTTTGAAATTGAGCACATCATATTGGTATATAATGAAACACTGCAGTCGAAACTTATTCCCTTAACACATCACAGTCTACAATATAATGAGAAACGTGCCTTTTATTTAATTTAAAGAGAACAATTATACATTGTTTCTCCCAAAGGTTGACACGCATGTTTAAAAGAAACACTACAATGTTTCTGTGAGGAGTATCAATTAAACCTTTTACTTCTTTTATGGTGTATTTTAATTGTATTTCTTGGAAATTAGTCTGTAAGTTACGACTAATTTTCTTCTTCGTTCTAACACAATGTGTTTTGTAGGGTTCACTTTTTAAATGTAACAACTCATAATTAAAATTTAATAAATAAATAATCATCAAAATAATGGGTATAGTTAGACGTTCCATTCGTTTACTTTGTCGAAAAGTGTTAAAATTAAGTTTCAATCGATAAAACTATGCTCAAATATAAAAACTGTATATAGTGTTTTGCTCCTTATAAAATTGACACTGAAACATAATATTCAAATAGCGGTCATGACCTGTCACTATTAATGTAAATTAATATCGGCTTCATAGGTATTCTTTCTACGGAACAACTTAAAGTAAATCCATTTAAAGTAAGTATTAAAATAAGTATTGCATCAGAGTACAACACAAGTTTAAGGTATTGTTATAATCGAAGGAATTAATGAAGAACTTTTTTTCAGCAAGTGTTCTTAGTCACTTAATAGTTTTTAAACGTCGAATCGTGACCTATAATTGTGCATACAATAAGTAAAAAATTTCAAAGAAACAATTGAAATATAAAAATGGATTCTAAACATGCGGTAATAGGATTTTTCGAATTCATTATGTTCATACCAAAAGAATTACATGGCAAATAATCAGATCATTAGAGTCTAGAGATATGCGCTATTTTAATATTTCTTCATTTCTAAAACTTTTAATTTAAGAATACAAATATTTTTAAATGTATTCTTTAGTTATATTCGTAAGGTTCACACTAAAATGTCTTCTAGGAGTCATGAGTAATAATGTATAAATTTGTATTAATACTTAATATGAATTTCAATGGTATTAAATTAAATAACTTTTTTTAGTAAACTTTTTTAAAAATTTTGGCTTTTTGAGTGGATGTTTTTTTAGTCCTTTTGTTATTTGAGTATTAAAATTGTAACTTATTACTTAAGCAATTCTACTCATAAGAAATCCCATCGCTTTCCATTCAGAAAATCTATAGTTTTATTTTTAGTTTAATTTTGAAAAACTAAGCAAACATTTCAAGCACTGAAACCCATCTGATAACAATGCATTTATTTGTATTCCTTCACCGAATTGTTCTAATGCAATACATACTTACAATATCGTCCACAAATCCATCGCAAATAATAGACAACGGCAAAATGTAATGAAATAAGTATTTGAATTATAATTTTTACGCTACACACAAACGCATTAAAAATATAGTAACACATTTCATACCATGGAACATAAGAGGTTAAAGTTGATGAGTTCTTATCATTTCAATGCAAACGTACTTTATCCAACTTGATTCATACAAAAAAATTATGCAAATTATTCATTGTTATTCGTGTCATCTGCATTCATAAATAAATCATGATAAAAAAAACTAATACAGAGAAAGAAAAAATTTATGCCTTTTAAATATAAATGCAAAGATTGATTTACAGCTTTCTTTAATTTTGTCCTAAGAAACTTTAACCACTTTTTCCATTTAGGGGGGAAAATTCTGATAACGAACAGGAAATTAGATTTTTTTTTTTTTTTTTTTTTTTTTTTTTTTGTAACCCTTATTATTTATTATTTAGCTTACAATATTTTTTCATTTGATTTTAAAATTATTAAGTTGTTACTGGCTATTTTGTAAATACTTATTATGCGTTCATAGAAATAATCTCTCTCTTATTCTAAACAGGATATAGCCTGATACAATAAATTATTTCTCTGTCGATTGTTATAACACATAACGTCTTCAGTTTCTTTTAATTCAATAAGAACATTTTATTATTAAACACGATCATTCATTGATAAGTTATTGTATTCAAATGAAAAACTTGGATAGGAATATCGTATAAAATACGTTAAAAAAGAAGCGATAATAATAAAGAAATCTATAGGGAATGCAACAGTCAGTTTAATATGGCATGAATACCAGAAAGTTAATCTCTTATGAGCTACGCATGTTCCATTCCCATCCAAAACAAACACAAAATGCAACATTTGTGCACAATGAGACAGTACAGTAATAAAAGTACAAAAATCAGAGACATTGTGTATTAGCATTACTTCTCTCCCATAATGCTAAACAATTCAACATCCTTTAGAATATTTGGCAAAGATATTTTATGTTAATTTGATTATGAACTTTTTATCACAAATTTAACAGAACTCAATTTTTTTTTAAAAATGCAAATATACCGTTTCATTTAACTTTTATACACCTTTTTTTTTTTTTTTTTTTTTTTTTTTTTTTTTTTTTTTTGCCTGCAAACATTTTTAAAAAGTTTTTTAAATGCATTATAACATTGAAGATTGTTATTCACTTCATGTGGACAATGTTCTGCGAAATTATCTTTTATTTTGTGCCAACTCTGTTGGCGAAATATATAACACAAAATTGTACAACATTAAATGTATTTAATGCTATAAATCTTTGCTAAAAAGACTAGACGACCTTTCAGTTAATTCTAGGACACAAGTTGAGATAGAAAGTTTTATAATAGGATCTTCTACAGCCTTAATGCAAATACAATGCAAAGTGTGATTGGTGATGGTTGGGTTCCACTATAATTCTTAAAAAAAATATATATATATATATATATATATATATATATATATATATATATATATATATATATATATATATATATATATATATATATATATATATATATATATATATATATATATATATATATATATATATATATATATATATATATATATATATATATATATATATATATATATATATCCCATGATACACAGTGTACAATTGTATAATTTGCATTTCACAAATTATCAGTTTGTGCATATTTTAAATAAAAACTTATAAATATGGTACTTACATTTTGGAGACATTGGGAACCAGATGTTCCTGGAATTCTCTCAATTTTCTGCCCCAACATTGACACAGTATTCCTTCCAGTTCGTCGTGGCAATCACACCCAGATTCATCTCGAAACTTCTGTATAAACTTTTCGAACATCTGAAGACTGACACAGTGTAGGATAGTCAACAGGATGAACGTGAAAAGTAAAAGTTTTCCCGGCGCCATTTAGAAGCATATATCACATCGGTAAATACCAAGCATTTTAAGAAATTAAATGTTTGACCCTTTTATTGATTTTAACACGTTGAATGTTTCAAAGTGGATATTTTTCTTGAAAAATAAAGTTGGTGCACCAGTTCAATAAAAAATCCCTTAAGTTTACTTATTTAGAAGTACTTTTCAATGGTGGTTGGAAAGATTATATTTTTCTTTTGATACAATTTCAATGTTTAAATCGATGGCATACAGAATAAGTATTCAGGAAGGAAGCCAGAAACAAGTACATATTCTTCGTTAAAAGTAATAACTTAAAATGAAATTTTTATCGATAAAGATTTTTTAGCAATATATATAAGTTTTATGATACAAAATATATCCACACTTTTAAAAAAGCCATTTGCATTTAATTATATTTTAATAAAAACTCTTTAAAAAAAAAGAAATATATAAATTATAGATATGTTGATTTATTTTCAAATAAGAAAATAATTGAAACTTATAAATACTTAATTTTTATTAAAAGTTTTAGATAAAGAGCATTAATGTTCTCAAAAATTTTAAAAATAAGAATAACAGCAAAAGTTCTTCAAAGAAAAGTAAAATTTTATAAATAAGTTTTAACTAAATAATAATACTACTAAATTTATGAAAACTGTGTCTACAGGCTGCAGATATTCCAACAACGTATCAAGTATAAAGTATTATTTAAAATTCTAATCAATAAACATTAAATTCTCACGAAATATTAAAGCCCAAACCAAATGTCAAAATCAAAAGTATTCCGAAACTTTATTCGAAAAAAATACTACAAACGTAAAAATTTCATGCACATTTTTTTTTAATTTATAACTAAAACTATAAAAACTTCTAAAGAAAAAAACTTTAAAAAAAAGTATAAATACTCAAATACTCCCACATCTCAAACTCAGAATCACCAAAAGTTATTTAGAGTATTTCAATAAGCAGACGATAAATTTTCACTAAATCCTAAATACAGAGACCAAATGTCAAAAGTGAAAAGTATTCCAAAAGAATCCTTCCAAGAGAGCAGCGTATGAGTGTCCAAACGGGAGAACACCACCACAAAGTTTATGGTGTCCGGGGCGGGAAGCAACACGTGAAATGGGAAAATTCCGGCACATGCTCCCTATCTCCCAGCCTGACGTAGGTGTCTGGAAAGCTGGCTTTCGCGCAGCCGGACTTTTGGTTTGATTCGTTGATCTCTTACACCGACTCTTAAGCTCCGGAAAGACTCTAAATGCCCAATAATAGATGTAGGGTTTGCAAGGAAAGGAGATGTGGGGGGATGTAATTGACTAGACGGTATCGATACGTAATTGGGAAATAATTGCAAATGGTTACTATATATCTGCAATTTCGGATGTTGTAATATCTTAGGGTATTCAGAATAGTTTACTAAGTCCATGAAAGAGATTTCAGATATGTTCTTAGACGTTTACTGCTCTGTATTTAAATACATGTAACTACGTTTCCCTACCGATAAATAATGAGTAATTGAATATCTTCAACAAATCCATGAAAAAATAAAGTTTCCACTCAACCAACCCAACTCTAATAGAAAATTTAATTGATATGAGTAGAAATTTCACTATTTTTTTTTTTTTTTTTATTTTTTTTTTTTTTTTTAATTCTAATTCTAAAACATTCAACCATTCTTCAATTGCAACTAATATTGTATTCATAGTTCTAAAATTTTTACTCATTAAATCTGCAATTTCAGTACTTTTCTAATTCCGTTAACAAAATATGTATACGTTTTTTTGACGTTTGCAATCATAAAAGGTGCTTAAAGTCATGCTTATCAATGTACTATTACTAGTGATTACTTTAAAATAGTTTGTCCAATTGACAAGTTGGATCATTCCGGTTAAATATCTAGGTATTAAAAATAAATGACGTAGGCTTAACTCCTATTTCTCATTATACTTGAGACACCAGTTCGTTGGTAATTCAAATGATTTCTTTATGATGTCAGATATTAATATCAAGTTTTAAAATAAGTAATGTAAAATTGCAATTTTCTAAAAATATATTCTGTTAGTTAAATTTTAATCGTCAAGCATAAATGCTGACTGGCAGGTCAAAATAATTAACCGATTTGAGGTGTTACATGAAACACAATAAAACGGCCAAATAGGAATGCTTTTCACCTAGTGTTCCATGCCCATCCCGAAAGTTGTGCAAAAAAACATTTTATTCTTATTATTATCACTATTAATAATAATATAATTTATTATTATTATTATTATTATTATTATTATTATTATTATTATTATTATTATTATTATTATTATTATTATTATTATTATTATTATTATTATTATTATTATTATTGTTGTTATTATTGTTGTTGTTGTTGTTATTATTATTATTATCATTATTATTATTATTGTTGTTGTTGTTATAATAATTCATTATTATAATTATTGTTGTAATAATTGTTATAATAATTGTCATTATTCTTGTTATTTGTGTTGCTATTATCGTCATTATTATATTATTATTATTATTATTTTCTATTTTTTTTCAAATTCAATTAATTGGTGAAAAGTTCATGAAACATATAGTTAAAGTGCTAAGCCAACTTATTAGGTACAAACCATTTGGATTTCGACGCCGCTCATACCGGAAGGCGAGGTACTCCACATCGGAATTCAGTTTCTTCACATTCAAATTAAGCGAATAACGCCACCCACATCTTTGCATCATGAAGGTACCCATGGGATAACATTTGATCCCATACTGTATGTAGAAAATGTCGAAATATTATTTATCTTACAAAATATTACAGATAGCATATACCTGTACTTGATTTGTAAATAAATTACGAATCCTAATAATTTTAAATTTCGTTTGTAATTATGGTACTACAAAATTTAAAAATTAAAATACAAAATGCCCCATTCAGTATTCCACTTTTCTAACTTTATAATAAAGATTATAATTTAAATAAAGTACAACTTCTTTTGTTGAATTAACTTATCACTTACTATTTCAATAAACACTATAGAAAAAAAATTATATAGGTAGAAACATTTATGTCTATGTAATGATTTATAAGCCCCTTCTTTCTTTTTACTTTTAATTTCATAACATGTGCGTTAGGTTGGATCGAAAAAAAATCTTTTTTTTTTCCGAAATTCGTTTTAGAACTACATTTTTAGTGGCCATTTGGGGTCTAAAACAAGACCCTAAAATATGAAGTTCATGAAAAAATAAAAATATCTTAGGGTTCCTCAAAGCCCCCCAAAATTGGAATCTTTCATAAAAAAAATACCTTTAATCGAAAATTTTAGAAAAAATATTTAAAATTCAAAAACATAAATGTCACCCAGCGTAATAATTTCTATCAGGTACTCTAAACAAGGATGAAAAATATGAATTAAGTGAAGCAATTATTTAAAAATCTAAAATTCCTTAGAAAATTTTTATTTTTCATGAAAAATTCATAAAATATGTAATTTATAAAAATAAAAAATTTTAAAAAATAATTAAAAAAATCTCCATGCTTATTTATTACTTTAGAGTTCCAAAAATAATGCATTAAACTTTTAATTATTTGAGCTGATATTTGAGGGTGCCTTAAACTAGTGGCGGGCGGCCTGTGGTCGAAAATGTTAGTGCAGCTGGAAACATGCTACTTCCCATGAATCCCCAACTCCCAACCATACACACACTTTCCAAAATCATGTACAATCACACTTTAACTTTTTATTAAAAATAATTTTAAAACGCGGATTTTTTTGCACTGATTAGTACATAATTAGCAATGATGTTTAAATGGAAAAAACTTAGTATTATTAAAAAATGAATTAACATTTAATTTCTTATAATTAGCATATTTTTGAACAGTGATTACTCGAGTTTTATGGGGCCAAGAAAAATAATTATAACTGGAAATTGTTCGTAATATCATTCTTAATCTTATGAACCTCCATCTGGTTTCTAGAATATGTAGTTTTTTTAACTGAATTTTTTTAACATTGAAAGTAGAAAAAATTGCAATTTTTCTAAAAACTTATGCATTTAAAAATCTAGCAAAATTCATTTTCTTTTCCAATCAATTTGACTGAGGTTCAAAAAATCTAATAGTTAATGCAGATTTGAATTATTAAATAATTTTTCAAAAAGATTATATTAAACCTCAGTTATCACTGTTTAAATGAAGTTTCACGTGACAGAAACACGATTTTTTAGATAATGAGTTTTAAATATTCATATTTATTTTCAGAACAAAATAGTGCTTCTAACTAATGAAATAGCTCTCTAGCTTTCAGTTGACACCATTATCTTGCAAAAATTCCATCTAGATATTGTTTTAAAGCAGAAATTCTCAAGGGCAGCCGATGTCGGAAAATCGCTGATCTGGCTACCTCTCAACACATTACGTGGAAGGAAGGGTCTGTTGTATTCCACTGGTTACCATGGCAACATTTCAGCCGAAACGCGTTTCAGGAACACATGATTTCTGTTCGGAGGAAAATCAACTTGATTGGAAACGTTTTTTTTTTTTTTTTTTCCTCCTTGGGAATTGAGTATTGAGGCAAGAAGCTTGTTGTTCATCGCTGTTTATCGGATTTTTGTACACTTACACTAGAAATTGGGTCTTCATTTTACAAAATTTTAAAATATATAATTTTAGTTTTGAACTAATAAATTTAGATGCAGCCTATCTGCACTGGCTGTAGTGCACGAGCCGCCACAACCTTAAACCAAACCATTGGAATCTAGATTTTATCATTAAAATATAAAAGTAATCGAAGTTTTTAAAAAGGATATTCAAATAATGAACAGTGGTTAAGGAAAAACCATTTTTATTTTCTGTAAAATATTCAATTAGTTTCATTGTTTCATGATGTGAATAGCCAGAAAAGTATAGATGAATGTGAACTTGTTATCAACCGAATTAAAGTGCGTAGAGAATGCATAGAATCCTGCTAAAAACTACAAGGTGGTACGAATGTACAACATAAAATTATAGATATCTTTTTTTTTTCTTTTTTTTTTTTTATGGCAGACCAGCCGAAACCATTAAAAATATACAAACTAATGATAATAAACAGGGTTCCCACTCAAATCACAGACTGAAAATCAGTGACTTATCAATTACTTTTAAGGACCTAAATAATGTTTTTAAGGACCTTTGAAAATTTGTTTTCAAGCATCGTCTATACATAAATTTTTTAATAAAGTATATTCTAACAAAAAAGTTACAAGTTGGTGGATGCATAATAGGGTGGATCGAAAAAAATAATTTTTGAATTTCCATTAGCCTGTATGTTACAAAGCTGCATTTTGTTGTTATAATGAAGTGCAAAAAAAATTCGAACCTCTAGTTCAAAGTATTGTGCTGCCCCAAAGCCTCCTTTACATTACACCACCTGTACATTACATAAATTATATAAAAATGGTACTTACTTAGTAATATTTGTATTATTAATGATAAAATAGTAATACATAATTACTATTGATAAACTACTATTATATGAAATTATGATTAATAAATACAAACTTATTAATGCATTAAAATTTTTAGTTTAAATAATAAGTAGTAATTTTTATTTTTAATTTAAATTTCAGAAAATTATGTTTGGTTGAAAAGCGATACTATTATTATGCTTCTTTATGAAGAAAAGGAAACTTCTGATTTGGATATCAACGATAGTTGTAACTCCTTGCCATCACCTTTATTAACTCCAATCAGCTAAAGTAAACCAATAACCCAAATGGAAATTCCTTTGAGAAATCTTGCTACAGAATACGTTAGAAGTGCTGCGAAACTTACCAGTGCAGTTCAACAAGATACCAATATAATTCATGAGAATGACAAGGCAAAAATTATCCACAGAAATAAAGATCGAAGGGAGAGACATAGGGTTAAAAAAGATAGTAGTGATATTATTCCGATTAATCATCAACTTATATTTTTGTGGAAGGAAAGACATGACAATGAAGTCAGAAAAGAAAGGTTGAAAATTTTATTCCAGTATTGTTAAGGAAGAACACATAAATTTATTAAAGAGCCGTTTTCGAAGTATATAGGGCATTTCACTTGCTTTAAAGGAAGGTATTTTGAATTCTTGTTCACAGCATAAAACATCATTGAAACATATCCATGCTGTTGGATGTGATGGCATAAATGTGAATACAGGATTTAATGCATTTGCAATAAGATTACTTGAAAACCTCCTCGGAAGGCTACTTCAGTAGTTAAAATGCATGTTACATATTAATGAACTGACGTTGCGCCATCTCTTACCGGCACTTTATGGGGTAACAACAGGACCGAAAGCTTTCGCTGGTGTTATAGGAAAAGCGATACAACATTGCAAAAAATTATCGATAGTTACATTTACACCAATTACTGGCGAACGGTTACCACATCATTCACAATTACAAGACCTTACTACTGATCAGAGTTACCTATACCATCTGTACTGACATATGGTGTATGTACCATTGACTTAGAGCATATTAAATCACGTCCTGTCAACTATTCCAGATGGCTTACAACAGCATTGAGGTTAATACGTCTCTACATGTCATACGAGAATTCTTCAAAGAATCTATCAATACTTTCAGCATATGTCTTTAAAGTATATGCACCTGTTTGGTTTAGTATAAAAACAAAGTGGTCTTGTAAGAAGGTTCAAGGCATATGTGAAAAATGGTTGCCTATTGCATGTATCTTGATACTAACTTGGAGAACATAGTGGATGCAGTAATTAAAAGGCATTCTTTCAACGTACCTCCTGAAAATCTGTTACTTTCAAAGATTCCAGATGATTGAGCGTCTATTCGTTAACATACTGTTATGAATTTTACCACTGAGGCAATGATGGCACAGTTTTTACGGTATAAAAATATTTATTCTCTCTTCAGAAAACTCACAAAATTTATTCAAAGGCAACAGTATAATTACTCTCAAGCTTCAACACAAGCTTCAACAAAAACAACTTCGAATACAGCGATTATACAAGCTCACTCCAATAAGTAAACAAATCGATTAGCTTTCATCGAAGTCCGAAGTCAATCTGAAAACTTTCCCGATCTCCAGTCTTATTTATACTTGGCGCGAGAGAACATTCCTAAAATTTCCAGCCAATTCATCGGAAAAGAAACATCTCGAAACTTCTCGATTGCCTTAGGAGTTGCCACCTTTTTCTAACCTGTATAATCGCTGCTGATAAATAAAATAAGTTAAAATAAATTACAATACAATTTTAAAATAATACGTCACTATTTACACTATATACAGACAATTTGACACATACTAGAGGATTCTTGCAGCATTGGATTCAACAGAAACAGAATACTCTGTAAGGTTGTTTAAAGTTACTGAAATAAATCTTGCTGTGGATGATCATATAAACTTGATAAGTGGCAGAACATCACCAGAATTTGTCCACCACTTTTGAGAAATATTCCTCGATAGACTTTTGAAGATTTTCTGCAGATGAAATTGAATGATGGCGATGCATGGATCAACATTTCTAAAATAACTTGTCACACTCAGGTTATCGAGAGATATGTAAAATTGGTAACAGAAGCAGCAGGAAGTGTATGTGGAGAAGACAACAGAGATGGTTTCATATGTGTAACAACTAATTCAAGAAATAAAATGAAAATTCTAAGTACAAAAAAAGAATTTAAACTGTAAATGCATATAATTATTTCATGTTCAGTTTATTCAGTTAAAAGTTAGTACAGTGACACTGAATTGATGAACACAAAATACTAATTATTTTAAATTTTGTAAACCGCTTGCAATTTCAATTATACTGTTATGCATCATTTTCGTATATTTTCTTATAAAATTCTCTTATTTGTAATCCATTGGGACAAAATAAAATGTATATTAATGAAAAAATTTCTCTTTTATATTAATATTACATTTCAACAAAAACATATTTTTTCAACCAGGTTTATCATTAGCACAGAAAAGTTTTTGGTAATGAAAAATATGAAATATACGTATTTGTACGCAAACATTGATATTTCAAGGTCATTGGGGCAGCATAAGATATCAATTTCGATTTTTTTTTATTTTTTTTTTAAGTAATAATGAAAGGCAACTTTCTCACATACAGACTAACCAATTTTCCGAAATTCGGTAAAAAAAGTACCATTTTCGATCCACCCAAATGCATAATACAAATATGTCAGATAATTTCGATACAGAGCAGATAAGTGGCGGTCACGTGGGGATAGCAAGTCCGAGTTGTACTTTATAAATTTTGCAGTTGGGCACACAACATTCGCAAAAATTAAGGACCTCTAAGCATTTTCAAGGACTTTTAAGCACCTCTAAGCATTTTCAAGCACTTTCAAGGCTTTGAAAACAAGTTCAAAAATATTAAGCACTTTTAATGACTTTCAATGACCGTGGGAGCCCTGGTAAATATCATAAGCAAAATATATGAGAAAGCCATTTAACTTTAGAAGAAGATTCACGCTCCATTTACTTAGGGCATCCTGAATTAAAAAGCAACAGTGCCAAGTGTATTTCTGAAGGAATACTCAGCTTCCACGAAGAAAAAAAACTTCGATACCTCAAATTAAAACAGCATTTGGATGTAATGGGGTAGCAACAAATATTTGAATAAATGCTGATGTGATTCGGCTCTTGGAAGAAAATCTCAACGTAGCTATGCACTGAAATATTTGTCATCAGTTACATTTTAATGAACTTCGTCATCTTACAGAAAAACTAGATGGTAAAACATCAGGGCCTAAGGGATTCAGTGGTATGATTGGAAAAAAATCTACAAAAATGTGAAACATTACCATTGTTAATTTCCAAAAATTAATTTTACATCTGAGTATAACATCACTGATAAAGATCTTAGTACTGACCAGAAATACTAATGGCAAATTTGTCAAGTAATTTCTGAACTTTACTATAAAAGTTAACAATAGCTTTATACATGGTCCACAAAATTTTCAGTTATTCATAATATGATCAGATTATCTGGAAGATAAGCTTAAACAAGTTGTGCATAAAGTAATTCAAGATAAGGCGTATTTTGCTCATCCAGAAAATTTGTTAGCTGCATTGTTATTAAACAGCTTGCGATACATCGCATTATGAAGACTAAGAAATTTTTAAAAGCCACACCAGCAGGAGTACGAAAATTCAAAATTCCAAAAGTGAATTTTCTTGCAAATATTTATATCGACTAAAACACTAATACAATGGAAACCATGAATTTCCAACAATGTACTTTAAAAAGTTCGGTTTCAATCTCAAGCTGTAGAACGTTTCGAATCACACCACAGAATCCCTTAGGTCCTGAGGTATTACCATCTAGCTATTCCGTAAGATGACGAAGAGATAGTTCATTAATATGTAACTGTCAAATAATCCAGTGAATAGATATGTTTAGATTTTCTTCCAAAAGTCGACTGACTTCACCATTTATTCCAGTGTTTCAAGCTTTCCCATCACATCCAATACTGTTGAAATTTGAGGTATAGTTTTTTTTTTTTTTTTCTTTTCTTTTTTTTTTCTTCAAGAGCGCTGAGTATTTCTTCAGAAATACACCTGGCACTTTTGCTTCTTAATTCAATATGCCCTTAGTAAACAAAGTGTAGCTCTTCTATTAATGTGAAATGGTCTTCCCATATATTCTGTTTTTGATATTTATTACTGTGGCGACATCAAATAACAGATCAAAACTTCTGTGCACTAGAGTACTCATTTGCACAGGGGTAAAGTATCTATTCCGAGACATCATGGTCCTCGGTTCAAACCCCGTTCGTCGCCCATTGAAAGCTAGCTTACGCTTTATTGGTGACTGGACTAAAAATGATTCATGCTGCCATCTATCGGTGCTTCTGAAAAGGAGACATTTCATCGCAACCAGCCAACACTCACACAACGATGCAACAAGCATCTCAAAAACCTCCAACTCCGATCAGACATTGATCAACAGCATCGCTCCTTCGTCACTTGGAGGGGGCTATATGTGGCGACATCAAATAACAGATCAAAACTTCTGTGCACTGGAGTACTCTTTTGCACAGAGGTAAAGTATCTATCCCGAGACATCAGGGTCCTCGGATCAAATCCCGTTCTTCGCCCATTGAAAGCTAGCTAACGCTTTATTACCATTAGTTTGTATATTTTTAAACATTTCTTCTCGTCTGCCATCAAAAAAGAGTTATAATTTCGTGTTGCACATTCGTACCACCTTGTAATTTCCCACGAGTTTTTAAGAGTTCTCTACGCACTTTATTTCGATCGATAACAAGTTCACAATCATCTATATTTATATGGCTATTCACATCATGAAGCGATTAAACAAATAAATTGAATATTTTACTGAAAATTAAATCGGTTTTACTTAACGACTTCTTTATTTGAAAATCCTTTTTAAAACTTAGATTTTATCTTAAAAATTTAAAAGGAATCGAAGCTTCAAGGGTTGTAAACCCTCAAATAATTAAAAGTGTACTGTAGTTTTTTATCACTTCCCTCTGATGGTCATGGGCCTTTATATACGTCCTTTGATAACAGTTTTTCCAGCGATACACAAAATTTTTAAACCTATAAATAAAATTTGAAATAAAATATTTTTATTAGGTTGATAGTTTAAAATCCATTTAAAACAAAATAAATAAAAAATATTTTTAAAAAATTATATATTTAAATCAGAAACATAATTTTAAAAGTATTGCAAGCAAAACGATTGTACAATTTCGCCCATTACCTAGACGCTCAGAAGGATTGAGTAATAATTGAGTAAGTTTATATTTATGTTTCGATATTTTTAATGTTTTTAAAAAAATCTCCTATTTTATGCATTTTTCATGAAAAATGACAATTTTTTAGGGAATTTTGGATCCCTAAATAATTCCTTCACTCAATTAATATTTTACATACTTGTTTAGAATACCTTATAAAAGTTATTACATGGGGCGACATTTATGTTTTTGAATTTTAAATATTTTTTCTAAAATTTTTGATTTTAGACCTTGGCTTAGACCCCAAATGGTCATTAAAAAACGTAGTACCCAAACGAATTTTGAAAGAAAATGTTTTTTCGATCCACCCTAATGTGCGTCCCATTTATTTTTTTAACTAACGTTAATCACTATTTAATATTTGTTAAGTACTTGCATTTATCAAGGCAATTTTTTATTATGCACATTTTAGAATCATTAAAAAAACTGTTAAATGTGTGGCGACTTTTTAAAACTTCTTATTCAATTAGCATTAAAAGGTTAAGACACGAGTTAAGAAAAGTCACCAGTCATATATGGTAGACTTAACAGTGCGGTATATCCACGAACAACTTCAAAGGAAAAAAACACAAACTCTGAGTGAAGTTAAAAAGAAGTCACTTTAAATAAGCATTCATACTTAAAATTCTCCAACTAATTTTTAAGCGTCTATAAAATTTTGGTTATAGTTAAGTGCTACGCAAAGAAAAATTCAAATAACATCACTCATCCTTATCTTTGCCTAATGTTTTTATTTATTTTTTTAAATCACTTAAAATTTTCAAACTTAAGATTTACGTTTAGTTAAAAGTCACTTGATATAATTAGTGTGTTTTATGTAGAATAAAAGGAAAATTTAAAATTTACTACTTAAAACATAAATTTAAGCAGGGTAAAAGGGATAATCAAAATCAGATCCTAAAATATATATATATATATATATATATATATATATATATATATATATATATATATATATATATATATATATATATATATATATATATATATATATATATATATATATATATTGAAACTAATTTCTTAGTTATTAGATTACTACTTTTTTATCAATCACATAATTTAATAAGTTATCAGTTATATAGATAACAAACGAGCTATACGTGGTATTGCCTTCACCATGACATTTTAAAATGGTTTTTTCGAAAGTATTTTCGAAATAAATCTTGTATGCAGTTACGATCAGTTATCAAATGGTCAAACTCATATTCGATACGATAGTTTTTTATCTTACAGTATTCATTTCTATAGGTTAGATTAATACTCGGCGTTGATATTCTAGGCGTTAAAGATGATACGGCCAGCCCTGAATACTCAAACAAGGATTGTTTCAAATTTCAACGTGAGTGCTAAGACTTCATCAGTTTTGGAAGCACCAACTTTTTATAAGAGCGCCTTACATTTCTACTAATATATATAGCTTACGGCATGCCAAGTAGTGCAGTGACCTTAAAAAAGGACAAATAGTCTGGTAATGAGACATTACAGAAATCACCAGACTTAATGTCTGTAACATCACAAGTCTTAAACCCAAAGCCAATGAATAATGGGCAATGGGCAGTGACATGCTCTAATTCTACACTTTCAGATAAGTTACCTCAATCTCTGCACAACAGAGTTTACCAAAATGCGTGAAATTTGCGTGAACAAGCATTGGAAATCAATTTCACCTTCTAGAAATAACCTCATGCGTGAATTCACGCATCGACACATCATGGTTAATTTTTTTTAAATATTCCTCTTTTATATGAAATCAGAGATCTTCCTAGTCGTTTTTCGAAGCTCGGCGCTAGCTCCTTGCCCTTTTCCTTTAAAAATAGTGTCCTTTTCTGAAAAAATGCAAAATTTTCGTTTATTTTTCAACGTAATGCAATATACGGATCACTCCTCCGAAATCGCTAGTTACGCATGCGCTGTTATGTTCAAAAATGACTCGTACATACCCGTGACTAACTGAAGTCACTGAATGGCTGCTTATACCACATGTGCATTAGTAATAGGTGGATTGTAGGGGTATGTTGTAGGTTCCAAATGTAATTTTCTACGTTTTTTAATATTTCGCCAGTTTCTTACCATGCCTCCTTGTACAAAATAGAGAAAAAAGGTAACCTCATGCTTGAATTGATTGAAAACATAGATTAAAACTACGTCGTCAGTGGTCTAATCGTGATTTTTTTTTTTTTTTTTTTTTGATCCAGTAGGACTGGTTTAGAAGTTCAGATTACTTCGCCTATGTCTATGGCCGGCGTTTTTTTTTTTTTTTTTTTTTTTTGTTTTTTTTTTTTTTTTTTTAATTATCAAATTATCAAGTTTTACTTCTTCGTCATTTACGAGATAGTTTTTGTAGTGTTGCCGGCATTTTCCCGCCTCGACTGTTTTCGAGGTGTTGGTGTTGCTGGCATTTGCTCGATAGTTTTCGAGGTGTCGCCAGTATTTGCCCGATAGTTTCGGGGGACACCAACGTGGTGTCACCGAACGGCATAGTGTTATTTAAAAATATCCCTTAAAATTTAAAAAAGGAGTGAAAATACCCTTTTGAAATACTTAACTGGCGAACACTGCTGCACAGGTTATCCTCCAACTTTCATTGTCGTAAGATGATTCCTGAGACAGTGACCAGTTACTAAACCAATCATAATCTTACAGGACTTCCTGTCCATTCCTAGTAAAAATTTCTTTGTTTGGTTTCAGGCTCCCCTTAGGAGATTGTCTCATACCCTGAGACCTCTTCCACTTCAAATTTTAATTCAATTTCTTTAATAAGAACAGAAAGTTCCTTTGACCTCAGATCGTGGAACAAAGACAAACAGTGGAGAGTCAAATGGCATGTTGGAAGATTCAAGCCTGATTAGCCCATCAGCATGTTCATTTTCCAGTATCCCACGATGTCCAGAAACCAGATCAACGTCACTTTTTTGTTTCTACCTAGCTCGTTCAGAACCTATTTACATTCAAGCACAAGTTTAGAGCCTGCAAACTCTTTTCTATGTGCTATCAACGCCACTTGACTTTTCAAAGAAATAGCAAAGCGTTTGCATCTGGTTCCTTTAAATAACAAGTTCTTGAGCACAGATTAAGATTGCTATAATTTCAGCTTGGAAAAAAGTATAGAATTGTCCTAGTTGTTTGAAGATATTAATATCTGTTTTAATAATATATACGCTAGCTGCAGAGAATTCTCTGATTTCGAACCACCAAAGTATATTATACAGTCAAATATATCCAATGCATTATTCCCCTCCCAGACAATCCTGGTTGGGAAGACAACGTGCGGTTGTTTAAGAAAGAGAGGAAGTGTAACCACAGTGTCCTGATTTATCATAATTAATGGACATGGCTCTTGTATTTTTATATTTCTCACCATATAAGTGTATGGCACTTCAGCTAGTATAAGATAATTTGATTGAAAAAAACATTCATTTTTTCTTCTTTTTTTTTCAAAGTAAACATACACACAAGTTTTTTTTTTTTTTTTTAATTATAAGTATCAGTGTAAAGGTAATGAAGCGGTTTTTACCAACATTTATTTAGATGCCTTTTAAATGAAAATTACAAGCCCATTTAATTTGCTATTCTAATTGTCACATGTCTATAACTCTAAAATTACATGCATTTATAAAAAGTAAATTTTCATTTCCATTTATGTCATGTGGTAGGACAAAGCATCAAACTCGATACAAATCTCAAATAATGATACTTTCATGAATGAGACATTATTTTCAAAGTAAATATTATGAAAAATAATGATGACCATAATATAAATATACAACGAATGACAAATATAAAACTAAATAAAAATGAATCAATCAATCTATAAATTTAATTAATTGTGAATAGTATTTTTAAAAATACCTTCACTACTTTATTAAGGTATAAAATGAAACATTAATATAGAGTGTCCAGTGAAGGACTCCCTGATTTAAAAGACTGAAACAAAAAGTACAGTTATTTTGAAGGCTGTAAATATCTGAAACAGAAGTTACAAAATTAGTTACAAATGTTGCCAACAAATTGCGCTGTAGTTACGAAATTCTAGAAATATGTTATAAATTTGTCCTCTGCAATCAGTTGTTGCAATCACGCTAAGATCCTTTCACGTTTAAACAGTGGAACTGACGGAAGACTGATCGCTCTCAGCTTCAAAGAACTCTTAATTCATAAGAACTGCAGTTTATAGCGCTACCTATTGGTAACATTTGAAACTAATTTGAAAATTTAATATCAGATTTTTACAACTTTCAAAATGAATATACTTTTTGTTTCATTATTCTGCTGTTTTTGAGCTATTCAATTTAAAAATCAGAGAGCCCTTCGCTGGTAACCCTGTATTTTATTATGATAATTTGATATATACTTATGTTTATAGTGTTGAATACATTTATTATTAAATTATTCCTATGTGAATGCTTTCAGCATGTTGATTGTAGGCTAATATTTTAAATCATTGACAATAATTGATTTTAGGCCTTATTATTTTTTGGAAAGTCTTTTTCTTTAATATTTTAATAATCATCATAAATGGAACTTTCTTTTAATATTTTAATAATCACTAATAAGATGGTATTGTAATGAACTTCCAAGAGTGATTGGCCGACCAAACGGTATAGTGGCTAGCGTGCTAGCTTCTGGACCGCGAGGTTGCGGGTTCGAGTCTCGTGTTAGGCATGGGTGTTTGTAAATGTATGTTGGCTTGTCTAATGACGAATGTTTCGGCTCATTATAGCCCTCGTGTTGCTGACGGTGCCAGATAATCTGAATACAACCAACCAACCAACCAATCCAAGAGTGATTTGACTGAACCAATTTTATAATCCTTTTCTCAGTGTAGAATAATATTCCAAACAAATAAATGCTACATAATCATGGGGCTAAAACGAAAGAAAGTAATAAAAAAAAACTGAGTATGGGTAAGCAAGAGATAAAATTAAAAAGTAATCTTAGCAGAGGGATAGAGAAGAAAAGAAGGCACAGAAAAAACATATTCCCCAGATGAACAGATTGTGAAAAATAAAAATTATGCAAACATATTTTCCATTGAAAAAATAACATATTTTCCATTTATGATGGCTTGGATTCTTTTACGAGTTTAAATTAATTTCTTTTGATTCTAAGACATTTTGGAAGACTAAAATATTTGTAAAGAAATTAATCAGACTTTTAATACATTCTCGACATTTATTTTTCTTCGAATTCGAGTTTTAGAGTTAAAGTGATACAGAAGACTTTCCTAACGTTTTTGTATATGTTTTGTTAGGAGACACCCTAAATAATAGTTTAAAAAAAAAGGTATGAGACAGCCTAAATATGGATGATCTAAATCATTTTTAAAGCTCGCATGTAATGAGTATATTAAAAAGTAGGCAAATGTTTATCTAGGTTTTATATGAAAAGTATTATTCACTCTTAAATAAATTAAATGTTTTAAATGTGGAATTTCCCATTCTTCTTTCCATTAGTAACCATAGAACTGAAATAAGTCGGAATTCTTGCTTGATTGGCACTTAGTTAAAGCTATTTTTAATACTTTTATTAATTTTTTTAAATGACTAAAAGGTATAAGATCCTCGAGCAAACTTATATTACAAAATACTATAAAAAAAAAAATTACTTACATTCTATGGAGAAGTCTTTGAGAAAAAATGCAGGCATTCCCTCAGATTCGTAATGGCATATTTATAAAGAACTAGGTCCAAGTACCACATTAAATAAAAAAAAATAGCGATAAACAAAAATTTTCATGAAAAAAATATACCGAGTGACCCAAAAGAAGCGATACATTTGAAAATTCTATAATTCACGAAAAGTTGACAGTGGGACGATGTGGTTTGATAAAAATGCTTAGAAAAATAGCATGTTTTTAAATCCTTTATATTAACTTCGATTTTCTGTGTGGGTTTATGGCTGGGGGGGGGGTATGTTTGTACCTGCCGGGAAGGCCTCATTAACCCCTTTGCTGTAATCCAGTCTGACTGAAACTTGACAGATAGATTCAATGTCTATGAAAATGCATTCTATCACATTTTAGGGGTTGTCAGTGTCACTAAAAGGTAGCTTTTGTGGAATACTAATAAACCAACTTGCAGCCATCCAATCGTGCTGAAATCGCATTTAACTGATCATTAAAGAAACTCTTTCCTGTTGTCAAAATAGTTTTAATCAGAATAAATAAAAGATAATAGGACGTGAATGCATAAATTCACTACGAAGTGAAGTCCAGTCAATTCAACTTCGAGGTGCGTAGTAATGCTGTAAGTGAAAGAATTTTAACCGATCATTGTTGAAACTCTTTCCTGTTGCCAAAATTGTTTTAATAAATAATAAAATTGTTTTAATCAGAATAACTAAAAGATATTTGGATGTGAATGCATAAATTCACATTGTAGTACCGCATTCACATGAAAAATAGTTTGTCCGCCTATTTTGTTGATAATGACGTTTTTAATATTTAAAATTATTTGCAAACACCAAGCACACGCTAACAGAATCGGTGCAATGAGTATAAAAATTGACAATGCATATAAAGGATTTGTATTAAAAACTTTATTTTTATTGATTATATTATTTCTACACAAAGTAAAAAAAATAGTTAATTTTTCATCAATAGATGGCGTTTTATTTCAAAATCAATGATTAACAACCCTCAACTTATAAATAGCAAAGTAAAGCTGCTAAAGTGTACCTACAGTAACACCTGTTGATGGAAAATTCTTATTTTTTTCATGAGGGGAAAAACACCCATTTTCTCTGAGAATTCAATGCTCTACTTAATCTCCAATGGTCGTTAATTACCGATTTTTCAAATGTTCTATTAATTTTAGATAATCTACATTTTAAATTAAGTAAAGACTGCTTTGATCGATGATTTCAATAGCCAGTTTTTGTAGATAGTTCAAAAATGCATTTTAACTGACGTAATAAATCAATACAATTCAGCTGTCTTGATACAACTTTCTTACTTTACTTACACAACTAAATGAATACTAACTTCAAACAATCCCAAATTATTATTTTTTTTTTATTTTTTTTTAACTAAGTTTAAATTAAACTTATGAAAAAAGGCAGATCTCTTAACTTATACTTGCTCATTTATTTAATACATACAAAAACCGTTTCTTCAGATGCTTCATTTTATTCATCTCAAACATTTGTAAATAAAATACTAATATTTATGAAAAATTTTGAGTAAATGGAAAACTAATAGAATTAAAAGAAGAAGAAAAAAGAAACACGTATAAATGTTTCAAAATTATAAATAAATTTTATTGCTTTTAATTTTCAATTCCTTTAGACGTGTTGTATGCAAACATAGAGCTCTTAGCACCACGTGAGGGTGAAAGTAAAGGTGGTTCAGTTGACTTTTCCAATCTTAACAGCGCTTTAGATCAATTATATACGTATAGGTACTGGATATATCCATATTAATGAAGTTTGAATCGCCCTAAACTTCAATTAGGTTGAAGGGATTACACTAGTCAAGCAAAGTAATTAGATAATTATCAGAATGAATCAACTGAACGAGAGGTGGATGAGCTATAAACATCATAATCGGGAGGGGGAAGGGCGGAATTTCAGTCTGAAACTTCAACCTAATGTCGAAGCCTCCAGCAATAAGAAAACTAGATTAATAAAGTTACGACAGATCGAAATTAACATGCGAAGCAACTTTAGAAGGTAAACAATCTTGCATGTCGTAATACCGAGCAAAGCGAAATATCTGAGCACCTATATTTATGTTTATTTTACTCTCATGAAATTCGATATCCTTTAATGTTTACTTTAATATTTTAAACATCTCATTTCTTAGACACTTCAATAAATTTTAGTATTCCTATCAAAATTTGTGTCGTTTAGTTCGTCTACACTTGACATTTAGCTGCTGTTTCATCGTAAACGGCAGGAGGAAATTCATCAAATAAAACATATAGTTTATATGACACATATAATAAATTCAAAAATATGTTAACCCTCGTTAACTGTAACAGTTCTAAGGTTACATATATCAAAATAATAGAATTTCCAGTCTCCAAGAGTGGGTCGTGCCAATCTCTCTATGTTCCCCTAGTTTATTTGTTCTACTTCAGTTTTTCTAGAAGTCTTTTGTAGTTGGTTCTCTTACATATGTACGCGGAGGCAGATGCTTAGTCACAAAGTCCTTCCTTTCCACCCTCTGCTCGGGGGTTCAACCAACCAACCAACCAAAATAATAGAAACGCTAAAGAATGAAATGAAATCAATTATTATCATGTGTGGTTGGAACCCATTTGATGTGTAATAATGCTCATAATCGCCAAAAAATAAAATTACACAAATCCACGAGTTTGAAAACCGTTAAAATTGTCGAAATGAGCGATTTTGAGTTTCTTTTCAAGAATTCAATAAACTATTATTTAATTCTTACATTGAATTGTTTTTAGCCAGAAATATGTAATTAAGTACGGAAATTTATAAAAAAAAAACCTGTAAAATAATAATAATAAATAAGGCCTTAACGAGGGAGGTGCAATGCGAACACAATTCAACCCACCCAAAAAATTGAATTTATAAGTATTGCCTGCAGAATGACTTGATATAAAACCCACACAAAATATCTATTTCTCATTTTTTGTCTTTATTAATTCCAAAAATTACTCAAGTTTGATGATTTCAAATAAAAAAAATTAAGTTTTGCCATGAAAATTTTGTAAAACAGTTTCTAATTTATCATCTTGAGTTATAAAAATTGAAAGAATTTGGATAAAAAAATTATTTTATACTTTTCATGCAATAGTAAAAAACACAGTTTTGAGAAAACGACTCGATCAATAGTTGTGCGACCACTGCCGCTTTTTTTTTTTTTTTTTTTTTTTTTTTTTGAAGTTTGATGATTTCAAATAAAAAAAATTAAGTTTTGCCATGAAAATTTTGTAAAACAGTTTCTAATTTATCTTTTTTCAATCATTTTCCTTATTAGAAGTATATTTTAAGCAAATAAAATATACTTCTTGAGTTATAAAAATTGAAGGAATTTGGATAAAAAAATTATTTTACACTTTGCACGCAATGGTAAAAAACACAATTTTGACAAAACGACTCGACCAATATTTGTGCCACCACTGCTGCTTTTTTTTTTTTTTTTTTATGGGGGTGGGGGGCATTAACGTGTATTATAAGTGGCTCACGAATTTTTACGCTTTTATTGATGTTTTGTTCGTGTAGTTCTCTCCTATCTGTAATGGTTGATACTAGAGCCTGAAGGTGCAAATTTAGGTCTGTGTAACTAAACTGCATTTGACTACTTTTTGAAGAAATACGCAATGGTCACTTTCTCTAATCCTTTTCGCAAAACTAATTTACACTTAGCCAGTGCCAGGAACGCCAGCTGGTATGTTAATTAGAAGGTCACTGTCACGAATTGATCGGTATGCCAGCTTTGCGTTTACTTATCTGTAAACGCAAAGTGACTGCTAAGCCGCATATCGATATGCACGGGAGAGTGAAGGTGATTGAATAATGACTCGCCAGCATAGGTGTCAACTTTTCAAAAACATGGGGGAGGGCGAGTTTTGACGAAAAATGAAATTTTTTGAAAAATTATCGAAATCTATTAATTTTTCAAAAATCTAGGTATGACACAACTTCTCATATAATACCAACAATAAACAGCTATAATTTATTTGGAGAATGGAGGGAAAGAAAGGAGATAGTGTTACAAAAATCAGGGTAGGCAGCCCCTCAGAATTTAAAAGTGGGGAGGCCAGCCCCTCTGCCCCCCCCCCCCCCCGTACTTTACGCCTATGCTCGCCAGTAATTTTAAAAAATTGGTCTTCTAGGGAATTCTGTGGACGCCAATCAGAAGCTATCAGAAGAAAAACAGGTTTATCTTGAAAAACGAATGAAGCGCACTGTACTAGCTCTGACATGACATAACTGCTGATCTCAACTGATACGCCGACTGGTAACTTGTAAATCAGCCTTTACAGCCAGTGTTTTTATAAGTTGTTTTTTCGTCAAATTTTGTATGCAGTCAAACTTTTTGTTCTGTACTTATAGAAAAAACGGATAACATGGCAGCTGCAGCGTCAAATCAATATCTCCTATATAAAAAGCCTCTGCAAGGGTTATACTACGCTAAAAATTACGTCGTTGTGGAAGTACGATTTGGACTACGAACTTCTTCCATACTGGGTAACATTTAGAAAAAGATATCTTTACGAATTGGCTATATATGGTTTGTCGACGTCTTAAGTGCTTCGTCAAGATCTATTTTGGAGCATAACTCTGGCGTACGACAGACGATAACAACAAACAATATCGCCATTTTCTGTATCAAAAACACGTCAAGTCTGCTGCATTTTTTGTTTCAAGCATGTAAAGTCTGCTGCATTTTCTGTTCCAAACACGTAAAGACTGCTGTATTAAGAATGCTATAAATTATATTAAAATACCATTTCGATGCTCTGTGGTAAACTGTAAAGGAAGTTATAAAAATGGGTCAAGAATTTCTGTTTTTAAATTTCCCAAAGATCTTTGTAGCGACCTCAAATATCAGATAATGCTTCTGTGCAGTGGAGTACTCTTTTGCACAGAGGTAACGCATCTGTCTCGAGATGCCATGGTCCTCGGATCAAATCACGTCGCCCGCGCAACGAAAGCTTCATAAGCTTTATTGGTGACAACCGGACTAAAATGAATCATGCTGCCATCTATCGGCGCTTCTGAAAAGGAGAAAAAAAACTTCATCGCAACATGCGATCACAAACGCAACTCGCGTCCAAACACCGCAACGAGCGGACACAACGATGCAACTAGCATCCCAAACCTCCAACTCCGATCAGACGTTGATCAGAACAACAGTATCGCTCCTTCGTCGCTGGGAGGAAGCTGTGTAGCGACCTCAAATAACAGATAAAACTTCTGTGCACTGGAGTACTCTTTTGCACAAAGGTAAAGCATCTGGCTCGAGATACCATGGTCCTTGGATCAAATCACGTCGCCCGCGCAACGAAAGCTTCATACGCTTTAATCTTGAACTTAGAAGAAGATGGATGACTGATGTGTCAAGAAAAGATTTCGCAAACTATTTTGCACTAAAATTGTTTATTGAATAATAATAACAACTATGATTTGTGAATAATAATTTTTTTTTCTTTTTTTTTTATGTTTGCTGTTTTATTAGGGAATAAAATTAAAATTAGTAGTTGATCATACAACTCCTATGCTACCAGTGCGAAGAACGACGAACTACTCTAGTGACGTCTCTCAGTCAGTGCGTAGGCTTTCTTATATAGTAGAAGGTATCGGTCAAATGCTCCAAACATGCGAGCTCCAAGAATTTGTCTTTTCTGAAATAGTTCTGGCATCTTGATCCACATTACTATCTTAGGGATAAAAACTTTAACCTGAAATCCTAAAAAAGTCTGACGATCAGAAAAATTTATGAATATAAAGCATATTATAAAGCATATCCTACGATATATTAATAAGAAAACAAACAAAAAGGTCTCCGTTTTTGGGTATTTTTAATTGAAAAGATTTCGCTAAATTGGTGATCTTATAGACAAAAATAAATTTTCAATTTCTAATTATACTCAACCTTATACAAGACAGAAAAACTAATATAACCTTTGTATAAACTTATTTCTGCATTAATGTAGATGACGGCATTTTTTAAAAAAAGAAGTCAATTGAAATTGGTTAAACTTTATTGGAAATAGAAATATTTTTTGGCAACAGAAAAGGAAATCAGAGTATTCTATTACTTTTCGCCAACCATTCTTTCATAGTTACCAAAATAACAGCATGAAAATTTTAATCCCAGACTATTGCACAAGCAGGAATTTTTCTTACGGCCAAATTGAAACCTGAGTACATGCATTTTCCAATTTTATTAAACTTGGTTCAGTCTTTTCAGACCCCTGTAAAAGGTACAGTCTCTAGCATGACGTACATACAGGCACCTGACACCATCGAGATGTTTGCATTTTTTGAATCAGCATGTGGGTCGGTATACATCACAAAATAATGATCGATTTTTATAACAACTACAATTCTACTTCACATAAAGGAGAAAGTGAAAACGCAATATAGTGTGAGCGGCTGTATATATAATTCTCATACAGCTTTGCCAGTCCCTTCCAGATAAGAAAACATCTACCCTAGTATCACTCAGCCCTCTAGTCACTTACAAATTACATGATTCCACTCATTCTTTAAATATATTTAACACTTTGCAATAAACGGTTTAGCGGAGGAGGTGGAATGCGTTAGTGAGAGGTAATTCAATCATTAGGATAGAGGAACAAGGGCCTTCCTTTGGTTGCCTGACACCAAAAGAAAGTAATGTAATTTTTCAATTATGGAATTATCTGTCATCGGCTTTTCGATCAACTTCACAGCAAGCTAATAACAATTAAACAGCTGAGAATGATACGTAGACTTATTAAACAGATGAAGCATTTCAAAATTTTCTTCTAGCACTTGGAAATTCACTATAAACTCAAAATGTGAAACATTACATTTTACTGCTAATCCAAAAATAGCATGAACTTAAAAAAAGCAAAACAAAACGATTCAAAGTAGATCTCGAGTTAAAGGTTTCCATACACAGCTATTTTATTAATAAGGTAATCAATCATCTTTCCCTTCACTGCTTCTCAAAAATAAACTGCTTGATTTAACGAGGACTCCTGAAAACTTAGCCGGAAACACTTTTTTTTTTTTTTTTCGTTTACGATTTTAGGAAAGTAGACACTCGTTTGTTATTAATCCAGGGTTTCTGTCATTCATAGTCCCACTTTTTAGACGAGCAGCTAAGTTTGGGTAAGATGTTAAAAGACTTCTTATGTGCTAAAGACCCCTGTTAATATTAATTTTGCTATTCTTCGCTAAAAAGCCAATCTTTTTCGCACTTCCGTTCATCATATCTTAAACTTGATAATGGTGCAGATATGACGAACAGTCCATCATGACCTTTTACTTTAATAATGAACGGGAAATTACTTTTCAAAATCGGTACGCACTCGTCAAATAAGCATTTTGCCTCGTTTGAGCAAGTATTACTCTCCCAATTCCAGTTGCAGAAATAACTATTTTTTGGTATTTATATCAATGAGGAAATTGCGCAAGTGAGGAAAATGAATATTTTTTGTATTTTCTAGTGTTATCCAACGAATATATTTGAGCAGTGCAATTATTTTTTATCTTTATGCTTCCAATTAATTAAAAATTGAGTTTGAAATTAGCTGAAATCAAAGCAAAAGTCACGTGGCCAAAACGCATAAAAAACCGTGAAGTAGTTACGCATAGATTCCGTCGAAAATCCGAGGAGGAACCTCACTCCCACCTCGTCTAAAACAGGTTTTAGACAGGTTCATCATCTGCGCATTGACGTTACATGCAAAAGTAACTTTTTCCCACCAAATCGTAAAGTGCTATCTGAAGCTCAAATTTTTGAAAGAATGGTATTGTTTTCCCTGTTTTTTTTTCTCTACTTTTATTTAAAAATGAAACCAAAAAACGTGAAAGCATCTCATTTCGCTGGGAACTGTTTTCTCTTTTTACTTTCAATTACCCGTACGTATATATATATACATAGAGTAATGAAAGTATAGCATTCGATTAAAAAAAAAATCATTTTTTTTTTTTTTTGCATATCTCCACGTTTTGGAACATCCCGATTTCAAAAAGTGATCTAGAAAAAATGTGTGTGTGTGTGGTCAGTATAACTCCCGAACGAATTGACCTACGATGTTCAAATTCGGTACGAGGGTTAGTGGCGGCCATGGGACCTACCATTAAGGTTTTCATCAAAATCGTGCATGAGGTAGCTGCCATTGGAAAAAATCATGTTTTTCAGTAATTGCTAAAAAACGGCTCAAACGATTTTGTTCAAAATCGCTGTGGTAATGCCTCTTAAGATGTTCTAAACGCCCTTACCTCCAAAATTTCCGTAAAAATGTTTTAACGGCGTAAAAAGTTAAAAAACGAATGTCTTCAACAGAGTCTTCTTTCCTTGAGTATATCTCATTGATTGTTTTTTCTTTTCTAGTCAGTTTCACTTATAATAAAGGATATTGTAAGGTTTATCGTAAAGTATATCGCCAAAATCACCATTTTGGCGGAGGTTTTTTTTTGTTTTTTTTTAAAGACCGATTCAAGAATTATCGTAAAAAATACTGCCAAACTGGCCATTTTTTTTAATGAATGATGAAAATATAATAACAGTAAATGACACAATTTCCAGTCAGTATTATAGTGTAATCGAAAGTTGTGCGATGTTCCACACCCCTAGTTAACATCTTGAAGCAGCTTTTTTTTTCTTTTTTAATAATTTGCCTATTTAAATTAGTGGGTTAATGTTAAATTATTCCATTTTAAAACAGTCTCACTTTTCCAACTATCAATTGATAGAATGCATTCGCATTGTCATCAACCAAGAATCTATCTGCTAATTTTCAACTAGATTGGATGACGTAAGTGGGTTAATTAGACCAAAACGATAACGTGTGTAAAAGTGACCTTTTAATGACAGACCCTCCAACCTCACTCCAAACTTGATATGAACACATTGTTATTGACAAACAATCTATCTGCCAAGTTCAAGTAAATTAGTTCTCCACAGATTTGCCCGCACACACCCAAAATCGAAGTTAGAATAAAGGATTTAAAAAAAGCATAACAATAATAATTAAGTACAAAATAGTCCGGGGAATAGAGACTGAAAAAGGGGTCTTACCTTACAAAACGTTATGTAGTTCTGATTTTTTAATATGTTATAAAGGTCGGTCTCGTGGTTTATAAACCAAGTTTTCGACCTCCTAACCCTTGTGCGTTCTCCGTGGTGCACCAAAAACTGAGCCGTTTTTCAGTTTATACTTCATAACTTTTTATCAATGCATCTTAGAAACAAATATTATGTACAAAAGTTGTAGAAAATTAAATTTTCTACAACTTTGGTATACAAAGTTTTTTTGTAGACCAATTATGTAACTAGTTAAGTCGCATCAAAGTCAAAACTTTTTCGTAAAAATGCTACTTTTTTAAGATTTGTGTCAAGTTTTTGGATTATATCTCCATAATGGTACATCTTAGAGAAAAAAATTGTGAATAAAAGTTGTAGAACAATCAATTTCCTACAAGTTTTATATATTAACTTATTTTCTAGGACTAATAACAAAGGAGTTACTCTGCTTTGTGTATTTTCCCGTGGTGCACCAAAAAAAATACGTTTTTCAGTTTATAGATCATAACTCTTTTACAATGCATTTTAAAAACAAACATTAAATTTAAAAATTGTAGAATATTAAATTTTCTAAAAATTTTGTGCACAATTTGCTTTTGTAAAGCTATTATGTAAACAGTTACGTAGCATCAAAGTAAAAACTGTTTCGTAAAAATGTTGCTTTTTTAAAGTTTTTTGACGAATTTTTCAATTATATCTTCATAAAAGTAAGTCGTAGGGAAAAATATATTGTACAAAAGTTGTAGATCTATAAATTTGCTAAAAGTTTTATATCAAAAGTTACTATCTAGGACTAATAACTAAGGAGCTGCTCTTTGAAGGTTTACGAAATGATAACCTATAATATTTTATGTATAGGTAGAGGTTTAAAAATAGCTTCTTACTGCATAGTCTGGCAATTTTAATAATATATATATATATATATATATATATATATATATATATATATATATATATATATATATATATATATATAATACTGATGATAATGTAAAATAAAAAGTGGAAATATATTAATATATAAAGATATTATATATAAATAATATATATATATATCTATAGATAATAGTAATATAAAATTTACCATTTTGCCGTGATGCACCAAAAATTTCTGCATTCGAAAATAAAAATGAGAAATAGACTGCATTCAAGTGTCTAATTCTAAACCACGTGGGGTACAGATCTTTTGAGATAGAATAGAAAAATCTCAAGTTCGGTGGCATAAGTGACATAAAAAGGAATTCTTTTAAAATCTCAGTTTCCATGAAAACACCATAAACTGTTGATTGATATTTGCCACAGCCGAATTCAAGCAAGAAGGTTAAAAGAACCGAAAAAAAGCTTCTAGTGCTTTCTTTCTGACCCCTCCCCATCACTAACCATCCCGACAGAGTATCAACCACTCAGTGTAGTTACTTAGTATTAGATTACATCATGTGTTGTAATGATGGCTGCTTCGTCGTATCCAATATTACAGGAATTTGCAAAGATCTTTCTAGATACTAATGCCAGTGTTTCAAGCATCATTGAAGCTGTATTAAGCATTCTTGTTGCTCTCTATTGGTGGTAACAGGGCAACATCTTTAAATGCTTTGCGTTATAAGCAATTTTCCAAATCAACAACTGGCAGCAAGTTAAATATGTCAAAGCTACAACTGACCCAAGAAGCTGCTACGCACCATGTCTTTTGCACATACCATCAAGTAAAGACATGGATGTGTCAAATGAAAAATCCGATGGTCTGGGGGTGGAAGGACAGTAAAGGACTTCTTCCTATTACAATCACCAGGGATTCAGCTCCTCAATCAATTCACACCAACATTTTCTGCCAGTGCAATATAGGATGCACTAATGCCTGCGGTTGTAGAAAGGCCGGTCTCAAGTGCTTCATAATATGTAAAAACTGTCATGAACAAAGCTGTGATAATATAGCGGACATTACAGGGCTGCCACTGACTGTAAGCTTTGAAAATAGTTGCTTTAGTAGCCTCAGATGTTAAAAATAGTAGCCAAAATAGTAGTCCCACACATTAAAAATAGTAGTCTCAGACGTTGAAAATAGTAGCCTCACTTCTCATAAGATCGAAATAAAACTGTTGATTTACATAAAACACAAAAACCCAGAAACACTCTTCTTTCAATTCTTATAAAAATTAATTACTCATAGATATACAGAAATAAAATTTTGTACAACAAAAATACTATCTTAAACCACTAAAGTACATAGTAAATGAGGCAAAAAATTGTTTTCATAAAAGATGACAAGCGCAGCATTTGGCATGGGGGGGGGGGGGGGCGATGTAAGGACCTTTTTTTTTTAATTCCATAACCTTTTGCTTAAATGTATGCAGTAAAGCATTCAGATTCTTTATTTTTTGGAGGGGGAGGAGGATACTTCAATTCTTTGTTTGATTTATATTAAACATATAAATCGAAAACACATATCATTTTCAGTTAATTACGTTAAATAAAATATCAAAATTAAAGTAAAAAAAAATCAAGTACAGGATCTAACCTATTTTGCTTATGAATGCCTATAGATTTGTTGCACATCTATAACACAATGCTGTAAAAGGTTAATAAAAACGAAAAAATATGATGGAATCAATTTGAAATATTAAGGAAATTAGGGTTCCAATATATTCTATTGACAAAAAACACAAGACAAGAAGAAAAATAACCATGTCTGTAAAGGATGCAGTCAGATTTAAGTTGGAGGATTTTTTAAAACAATAAATCTACGGTCGCGCTTCTAAATAATAGGATTACTAAAAATCTAACAGAAATAATACGTAAATAATTAGGGTTCTAATGTATTCTGTTGAGAAAAAACGCAAGGCAAGAAGAAAAAAAAAATCATGTCTGTAAAGGATGCAGGCAGATTGAAGTTTGAAGATTTTTTTAAACAATAAGACACCGGCGGGCGCGAAGTTATAGGATAATCAAAAATCTATCAGAAATAATGTGTAAATCATTGTTCCAAGCATAAAAATGATTTCAGAATGTAAAAAAAAAAAAAAAAAAAAAAAAGCGTAACTTAAACATGTGGTTGTGGGCCAAGGAGGTGAGATTGGCCGGTTTGGCTTAGCTGCTGAGAGTAGAAAAAGTTCGGAAACTTTGTACACCCAAATCGTACGGCCAACTATAAAAACTATATATATCGTGTGACGCGAGTCGGGACAATGTCCGCACCCACACGAGGTACGCAAGAAGAGAAACTCGAAAATTTCAAAATTCCCTGATTAAAGAGTAATTTTGCAAAATTCCTTGACATTTCCCTGAATTCTCGGTTCTGACGCCACCGTGTTTAAGCTACATTCAGAGTAATTAAATAAATTGCTTTAAAATTTAAATTATTTATTATTTATAACTTTAGCTACAACTCTGAAATTCTAATCATTCTGCATTCATTGACCAACACGGCGAAATTGTTCATCACACTGACACAAATCTCGGAAATAACATCAATACTGTCCATACCATGGCACTTTCTTCCGGCGTTCGGAGCAAATTCCACAAATTCATTTTTGTTTAGAGTAAATAAAGCGAAATAATTTTATATTTGAGAATCTAATTGTGTATGCTGTTGCCTGGCACGGCGAAAGATAAAACATTGGAGCCTAACAGGTAGGCGAAAATGACCGCGGTTGCTGTCAAAAACAACAATCTTGCGTGAGGTTACTATCGTCAGACTAACAAAGTGGCCTTTCTACCCGCGAATATGAACAATTACTTCGGTAGTGTTCGCTATCCCGCCCCCTTAAAAAAAATTCACCATTTTGACAAAATTGTTAGTACCTCAGTGTCGATTTTTTTCGTCCTACTATCGGACAGTATCCAATTTTTTTAAAAAATAGTCGCCTAAGCTCAAAAATAGTTGAAGGTTTTGTTCAAAATAGTCGTTTCGGGCCCTTTTTTCATTGAAATAGTTGCCATAGTCGCCTGGTCACTAAAATAGTCGCTTTAGTAGCCTTTTTAGTCGCCTGTGGCAGCCCTGACATTATAATTGATGACAACGATGAAGACGACCCAACAGAATCTGAAGGAGTAGCGGAGGAACTAGCCGGGCCTTCATGGCTAAACGAAACTAAATTTAGAAATTTATAAGTTTTCTAAATTGTAAGTTTTATTGACATTACTATTGTTAGATAAAGATATATACATTTTTATAACATTTATATTTTTTGTTTTATAACACTATTATTTTAATACCTATATTGTTTTATTTTTTATCAAACTTGTCAGGCTTTGCAGTAAGAAACTGTTTTTAATATTAAATCTTATCAAGTAGCACTTTTGTTATTAATCCTATAAAATAACTTTGTATATAAAACGTAGCAAATATAAGGTTCGACAATTTTTATGATACACTTTTATAGATATCTAAAAACTCGACAAGAATCTTTAAATGGTATTTTTACGAAAGAGTTTTTGTTTTGATGCTTTTCATACAATTTGTTTTTCATACAATAGTTCTACAAAACAAACTTTGCAGATACATAAGTTGTAAAAAATTTAATACTCTACAAACTAAAATATAATTTTTCCCCTATAAAATGTAGTGGGAAAAGGATATGATCGGTATACTGAAAAAAATCCAAAATTTCAGAATTCAGAAGATTTTTGGTGCACCATGGCGAAAATGATAAATTGACATTACCGTTATTGTATATAGATATATACATTATTTAATATATTTCCACTTTTTATTTTACATTATCATCAGTATTATATATATATATATTGTTTTATTTTCTATTCAGTAAGAAGCTATTTTTAAACCCCTACCTATACATAATATTTTATATAGGTTATCATCTCGTAAACCTTCAAAGAAGAGTAGCTCCTTAGTTATTAGTCCTAGATAGTAACTTTTGGCATATAACTTAGAAAATTTATAGATCTACAACTTTTGTACAATATATTTTTCCCTACGACTTATTTTTATGAAGATATGATTGAAAAATTCGTCAAAAAACTTTAAAAAAGCAACATTTTTACGAAACAGTTTTTACTTTGATGCTACGTAACTGTTTACATAATAGCTTTACAAAAGCAAATTGTGCACAAAATTTTTAAAAAATTTAATATTCTACAACTTTTAAATTTAATGTTTGCTTTTAAAATGCATTGTAAAAGGGTCATGATCTATAAACTGAAAAACGTATTTTTTTTAGTGCACCACGGGAAAATACACAAAGCAGAGTAACTCCTTTGTTATTATTCCTAGAAAATAAGTTAATATATAAAACTTGTAGGAAATTGATTGTTCTACAACTTTTATTCACAAACTTTTTCTCCAAGACGTACCATTATGGGGATATAATTAAAAAACATGACACAAATCTTAAAAAAGTAGCATTTTTACGAAAAAGTTTTAACTTTGATGCGACATAACTATTTACATAATAGGTCTACAAAAAAACTTTGTATACAAAAGTTGTAGAAAATTTAATATTCTACATTTTTTTAATATAATGTTTGTTTCTAAGATGTATTGGTAAGGAGTTATGACTTATAAACTGAAAAACGGTTCAGTTTTTGGTGCACCACGGAGAACGCACAAGGGTTAGGTGGTCGAAAACTTGGTTTATAAACCACGAGACCAACCTTTATAACATATTAAAAAATCAGAACTACATAACCTTTTGCAAGGCAAAATGTCTCTATTCCCTGGACTAAAAAGACTAATTTAATAGTACAGGGTAGTCACAAAATTCCATTTATTGCGACCGCTACACTTTCTACGCGACAAAAAATTCGAAAATTTTGGCGACAAAAGTTTTATGATATCCAAAATGTCATCTCCAGATATATTTCGATCAAAAAGAGATTTTTATCAATCCGGCATTAAAAATTTATATGATAGATTGCAAAAATTTGTAGAAGAGGTTGATTATGATTAAAAATTAAAGCTTGGTAAAAATTTGTTTGAATTTAATGTAAAAAAAACGACATTACTTTCCGATCTCCTCAACGTTTGAAAGAAAATTCAAAATAGTAAGAATTGAAGATGTTGCATAAATGATTGAGATTACATTAAATTATTTATAAGAAAGTAGTCCGTGGTTCTACCTTTGGGGCTTTATAGAAAGTGGCTTCCAATATGTGTAGAATTTTGAAATTTTAAACTTAAGTAGTTTTAGCCTTCTAATTGTACTTTTAACAAACAGAATGTAAAAAATTTCAATTTTTTTTTTTTTTTTAAATTTATTAGTTTCTTTACAAAGTGACATCCAATAAATATTGAACTCATAAATTATAAACATTAGTTCATAGCTACTAATTTTACTTTTCACATAGAATGTTAAAATATTCTCAAAAGGGTGAGGGGGGGGGGGGTTGTATTATTGTATAACCGGGAAATTTTTTGTTTGACAGGAAGGGGGTTCTAATAATAAGGATTTACATAGTAATTAACCTTTTAGAGAATGAAGTACACTTATGCACTCGCTGAAATGAACGTAAACTTTTCAGCAAGCAAAGCAAGCCTATACTTGGTCAGAAATAAGTCTGTCAGTGCACAAAGCAAGTCATTGTTTGCGCAGCAATGAAACTTCTAGCAAGTGAAGCAAGCTTGGGTTCACGAAGCGTCAAAAGCTGGGACTTGTGCACGACAGATCTATACAACACTGGGACATGCAGAAAAGTTTTGAAAAAAGAACAGAGGAATTTAACAAGATAAACACAATAACAATGGCCAATACCCACAGCATAGAAATACTTTCTAAATTTGAAAAATGTGGGAATTGTCCATCGTTAGAAATGATTTTTTGTTGTCGTAATCTTGATAATCGCTGTTTTGTGGCTCAATCCCGAAGTCTATAAAAACAAGAGTTCAGTTTGATCCGCATACAATAGTTGCTCTAACCATGTCAATCCTTTTGAAAAATAATCAAAAGCCTCGCCATCACTTATGTAACTTTAGAGAAAAGGAAGATTCCAGTTTTAAAAGGCATAAATGATTTATTACTAATTTGTGAAATTTTTTATGTTGATTAAAGGATGGTCGTTTAACAGAGTTCCGAATAAAAGAGGGACGGATAATCGAGGTTCTACTGTAGTTCAGAAAGTAATCAATATAAACTGCCTAACTTCATTATTGATCAATTTATTTGTAGTCTTGGAAGGCTATCAATTCAACAATCTAGATTAATTGAGCTCTATTTAATTGTCTACATTCAGTATTGCAAATATAAATTTCATTATGGATATTTTATACTTTCTTGCATATTAC
The DNA here is from genome assembly GCA_963978545.1 of Linyphia triangularis. NCBI lineage: Eukaryota > Metazoa > Arthropoda > Arachnida > Araneae > Linyphiidae > Linyphia > Linyphia triangularis. The sequence goes on along the minus strand of OZ021725.1, from coordinate 75,083,249 downwards.
TAGAGTCTTAACAATAGTTATTTAAAAAATCCTATCTACTGTAGATATTCTCTTGCAATTAAGTGCCTGAGAAGCAAAGGGGTCCAAGTGGCTTTTCTTAACTTTTTAGAAAATACACTTTAAAACTTCTTACATACACATTAAATTTGTATGGAAATTATTTGTTATTCAAATAATAACCTCTGGAATGATGATATAACTAGTTTTCATTGAATTAAATATAAATAAGAAACTTTAAAGTGTATTTTCTTGAAAGTTAAGAAACGTCACTTGGACCCCTTTGCTTTTCAGTCCCTCAATGCTACCACTAAAAATACTCAATAAATTCCCACAAATAGCAATGTGCTAAAATTTTAAAAATAACACTAAATAAAATAATATACTTACAACATTATCCTGGAAGAAATATTATGCAAAACAATAATCAACAAAAAAAAATTGTTTTTAAATCTTTTAAAATAGTTTTAAGGTAAAACAATTTTTGCTAAATCTATTTTAAAAAGACATCCAAAATCATGATTATATGCTTAAATTATAAATAGGAAATGGGACTAAAAAAATCAGGGGATTTTAAGTAAATAAACACGCCACAGGAGTCTTTCACTCATTTTTATTCCTCGGTGAGATGAGAGTTACAGCATGTACCGCATCTAATGAAATAATGTAAAATTTGACTTCAATATAAAGTTCAATTTAGAAGAGTAACGTGCTCATTCCTCCCATTTCACTCTGCTCCTTCACAAAGATCTCAAAGTACTGGTAAATAATTGTGACTGCAAGCAGAATACCAGTACCACTTCCAATGGCACCTGAAAAACAAAAAAGCACATTAAGTAAATAATTATAAAAATATCAGCATAGAATAATTTAAATATGCCATGGACACATCATTAATAGGTTTGTTGTATTGTGGATTGGTTGTATAGGTTTTTTTTTTAAATCTGGAGTGATCTTTCAAAGAGAAAGTAGTCAGCATTTGTGCCTTGGAATAAGAAAAATACTGCAACTCCACAATCAATACAAGACAGTTACAATAACTTTCATGCCAATATGAGAGGGAATCACAAAGTCAAAACAGGGACTCCATTCTGAGGACTATTAAATGTTAGATACTTGTTTTGTACTTGTGCACATATCAATAGCACAAGCTTGTTCTCTAACATTAATTTGACAGGTTGCAATTCTATTGTGATTTCATCAAGAGAATTAATGAATTTCAAAAAAAAAACAAAAAAAACATCCAATTACATTATTTTTTTTTAAACTTAAGGATACAAATTCACTTAAAACATAACAAAGTATTTCAAATGCAGCATATCAACAGCTAGAATAAATCTGAATGTCTATGCAAAAGAGAATAGTGGCAATGTTTAAAACTGACATTTTGAACATAAAATATTTACATCTAATCCACACAACTCATTGGAACAAAAATGTATAAATCATACTGTAAATGAATAAATCATACTTACCAAGGAAATCAGCTAGCACTGAAAGTGCACCAATACATAGACCACCAAAGGCAGCGGCTGTTGGAATGTAACGATTCAGCTCGTGAATCATTGACTTCTCTCTGTGACCACGCATAACCATTTGCTGTTCCTTCAGTTGCTTGGCAACCTAAAGAATAAAATTATTTCCTTAAATAGTTTCAAAAATGTAATTCATTAAGAACTTGGTAAAAAAATACAGGCAATTCTTTCCTAAAGGAGCTCATCCTATTGAAAAGCAAAATTAAGTGTTGTATTCTTCAAAATTGACGATGAAAACATAAGGTAACCTGACTACCTAACCATATTCCACTCTTATATGCTTACTTCTGTGCACAATGCAAAAAAAAAAATTCTCTTAAAAAAAAAATTTTAATCTAAATTTATTTCATTTGGGCTATTATACCCAGGCAATGTGTAGCAGGTATTTAAATGCATGTAGCATAGTGGAATTATTAGAGAAAATCTGACAGGTAAGTGATGCACCACCTCATAATATATAGTTAAACAGAATGAGTATTTAATATACAGATTTCAAAACTAACTTCAGCATATTTTGATTTTTTGTTATCCAAGAACAAATATATCTTGGGGACTAATTACAGGATTTGTAAATAAATGATAAAATGTACTTGTTTTAATGCTAAATTTTTTAAGTGACTTTAATCATTCAGTTTTATATCATTCTTCCTTTACTATACGATATTTCAAACAAATCTACTCAAATGTACACTTTTTTAATTGCATATTATCATGATACATTCAGTCCCTTATTCCATTAATGGAGGCAAAGAAAACTTCCGACATATGTATATATTTTAATAAATAATGGAGGTGATTAAACAGGCAATATTTTTATTTCTTATAAACTTATAATCAAATTTGACATAGCACCTTCAAATAAACAATTTGTTTAGGTTGAAACAAAAATGTTTAAGTTGAAAATACAAGCATCACCAAACCTAGTAATTTACACCACAGAAAGGAATTTAAAGAGTAGACAAATCCAAAATGCCAAGCCAAAAAAATTTGCCAGAGGAAAATTATATTTAAAAAAAAAAAAAATTAAATAATAACAAAAAACAAGCTTTTACGATTAATAATTTTAAGAGTGAGAAAAATGTGTTCTAATGCAAACACTTTCAAAAATGGGAAAAGATATTATTCAGTAAAATGAATTCAGTTAAAAATATAACTTGTGACTGAAAGAGCACAGCTTGAGTTCAGAATGTGGAAATGATACACAATACTTAGCCATCTTACAATAATGTTACTAAAGAATTAGATCAGAGATCTAGGTATATTTATATAGATGACAAGGTTCTACATAACACATTAATTTATAAATTGCAAATAATTGACAGATATTGTGACAAGATTTTAAAATGGATTAAAAATTAATAAAATGGAAGAAAACAAAGTCTTTATTAAAATTGGTTAGTTTATGCACTCAACAGATAAATACTACCAGTTATCAATAAGAGTCTAAAATCAAAAAGAATGAGATTAATGAATTAGGAAAGCTTATTAATAGAAGTTTAAAATTTGGACATCATAGTTCAAAAGGATGTTAATATTCACTAAGAAGAATATCATTTAACAGGGTTCCCACTCATATCCCAGAATGAAAATCAATGACTTTTAAGGATCTAAATAATGTTTTTTAAGGACCTTTGAAAATTTGTTTTCTGGCATCATATCTATGAATAAATTTTTAATAAAATATGTTCTATCAAAAAAGTTAGAAGAAATACAAACGTGTCAGAGAATTCCGATATGGTGCGGATAAGTGGCGGTCACGCAGGGATAGCAAATCAGAGTTACATTTTTATAAATTTTGCAGTTGGGTACACAACATCCACAAAAATTAAGGACTTTTAAGGACCTCTAAGCATTTTCAAGGCCTTGAAACAAGTTCAAAAATATTAAGCACTTTTAAAGACTTTTAATGTTTAACTCATTGATGGTCATACACGTATATATACGTCTTAGGATCCCCAGTTTTTCTAGCAATACACAACATTTTAAGTTTATAAATAAAATTTTAAATAAGATATATTTTAGATATTTTTATTAGGATAATAGTCTATAACCTATCTAAAACAAAATAAATAAAAAACTATATATTTGAATTAGAAATATAATTTAAAAATTATTGCAGGGAAAACAACTGGAGAATTTTGCCTATTCCCATGACCGTCAGTGGGTTAAATGAACCCTGTTTAAATTTATGATTTATCAATTTATAGAGAACTAGTTAGAACACATTATTTAGTGCAATTCTTATCACCTCATCCTAAATAGCACAGAGATTTATTAGAAAAAGTATAAATAGGGACATCAAAAATAACACAAAAAAACAATAGTTTGGATAATTGCGCTAGATTGAGAAATCGAAATAAGTAAACATTAGAAAATAGGTTTTAATTTATCAAATAGAGGAATTTCTAGAATTTAAAATACGATACAGGTGACAGGACAAGAGCCATGTATACAAGTTATATCAATCACATTTTAACTTGGAAAATATAAAACTTTTTTTTTTACGATACAACGTTTGGTAAATCAAATAATTTCCCAGACCAGTGCCAGAATAATTAGTTTTAAAAAGTCTCTGGATCTTAAAAGTGGAGGACTGTTAAGGAGTTAAAATTGCCAACCTAGATGGGAGCACTAAGCGTGTAGTTGGACATTTTTGCATTTGTATAAAGCAGCGTTCGCCACTAACTTTTAGAGACGGGCCGCATGACTTATGTTAGAACTTTCTGCGGGCCGCAGATTTATACCGAACACGCCAATAAATATTATGCTTTACTACATTCGTTCAATGTTAGAAATGTGATAACTACTAAAGAATCAACAATATAAAACAATTTTGAAAACTGAAACAATAATTTAACTTTTTCATATTAATAAAATAACAATTGATATTTGATTCTTGTTTCAAATAATTAAAAAAAAAATTTCTTTAAATCTTAAATCGAAGTCATAAAAGAAATTAATCTTTTGTTACAATATTACAATGTGACTTGACATAAAATCACAATCAATAAAGATATTTAAACCATACCTCTTAAATCCTCCGTTTTAGTCGATGTTAATTGCGAGACGATAACGGCCGGTCCGCTTTTCACTATCTACTTAGAGTTTAAAACTAGTCTTCGACGCCATTATTGCACTGGAGTCAGATCGCGACACTTATTTCACGTCAAAACAAAAGGGGCTGTATGCATTACAACACCCAACTCCTGCCCATCACATTCAGAAACTCAAAAATCGAATTGTGCCTTTCACGAATCGAGGTATCATAAATACAAAACTAATCAATGCGTCATTGGTAATAATTCAAACTATTGCTTTTTTTTTTCTCGTTGACAGTCTCAGAAAAAAAAAGGATTTTTCAGACTTACTGACTTTGGTAATGAACACAAAACTATTGTAGACAAATTAAAATTATTTCCGCAAAATTTGATTTTTGCTCTTCTGTACTGCAGGCGGGCCGGAGAAAAAGTTTTTGCGGGCCGCCTAGTGGCTGACGCTGGTATAAAGGTTTCCAAAGAATTCTACATTTAATTTAAATCAATGACCGTTTTAATTATTAGGATCTATTATAAATAAGTTAATCTCAACAAATATAATGCTGTCTTTGAGAAACTTCTGTCATACTAAGAGAAGATATCACTATTTCAAGAATCCTAATGAGTAAAAGATAAAAAAAATAATCTACAATAAAATAGCCAACTTACATCCTTAGCACTTGAGCCTGATACTTCAATCCAAGTCTTGGAGAAGAAAGCGCAAGAACCTAACATGAAGAATATGTAGAGGACTGCATGAACTGGATCTTCAAAGATGTGTGCTAAATTTTCAGGAGGTGAGAGGTAGTAGCAGAGGCCTCCTATAGGATAGGCTCTAGCAGGACCTGCTCCTCCGACATCCTAAAAATATCAGGAGCCGATAAAACTATATGTATTAACTAGTTTAAAGCTTTTATTTAGAAGTTTACTTCACTCTTATTTAGAAGTTTAATAAGTATCAAAACTTTACTGAGATTATCTATTTGAATTTGACAAAATGCCTAGTTAACAAAAAATCTCAATTAGATTAAACTAGTACACGAAAACAAACTAGTTTATTATGACTTTATTTTAAGACATATCACCATGGAAAAAAGGAAAACTTTATTATAGAATGGAAGGTTGGTTATTTGTATTCATCTAATAACTTGTGCCACCATTAAAAAATTATCAACTAATCTTTAAAAAATCCATTTTATGCAGTCAGCAAGGGAAATGACAAAACCATAGAAATCTTATTGTAGGGCAATTGGATAGAAAGTAAGGAGTCTAATCGCAATGTTAACAATGTGGTAACAAGAATTGTCTATTCATTTAGGCTACAACAAACAATACAACAAATTCAAACTACCTTTTTTATATATAACAGGCCAAATAAACAACTACATAATTATAAGATAAGCAATTGACAATTCTGTGACAACTTTCAAAGTTAATAATGACAATTAATACAAAATTATAAAACGAATCATTTTAAAATGAATTAAAAAAATATGCTAAAATTTACTTCCCTGAAGAAAGCATCCAAATTAAGAATGCAAATATCAATCAGCATGCTATGTAATATGTTTTTGTATACTTGCATTATAGAAATATAAAAAACGTTTCAAGATTGCATTTTTAAGAGACGCTAGGAAAGAAATATTTTGTACATGTGCTTATAATTTAATTGATTCAAATACTGATTAAGGCACATTTTTTACTTCTTATTTACAATCCAGTTAAACCAATTAAATGAAAATGTATACTCTAGTCCTTTATTAAAAAGAATTTCAGTTAAACTTGCATTGAATTTCGTAAAGGGTCATTTGATCAAAATTGAGTTGTGGTGTCAGTAAATGGAACCCAATTTTTTTTTAAAAGTGCCCGATATTAAAAATTGAGTAAAATAAAAACTTGGTTACTACTTACCGCCCATACTCCTAACAAGTTAACAAGGAAATTTCCACTAAATTTTACAGCAAGCATCTGAAATGTAGACAAAAAACGTGTATTATTTTTCTACTAAAATTATAACACATTATGATTGAAATTTTAAGCAATCATAAGAATATTTCAAAATAAATCATTCTTAAAAAAATATAACCTTACCTGGGATATAACGTAAAGATTTGAAACTAAAGCTGATTGAAGAATAATCGGAATGTTTGAAGTGTAGAAAAGCTTAATTGGGTAGGAACTATACTGTCCTCTGTAACGTGCTGACTTGATTGGAAGATCTACTCTGAAACCCTACATAAAAGTAAATTATAGATTCAAAATAAAAAAAAGTTATAATTCTAATACTAGTATAAGTTAAAACAATGTATCATAAGTTAATAAATAGAACTTAGAAGTCCTAATATTGCATACAAACAAATCAAAACTAAAGCGCACAAATACTTTTTTTTATTATGATATAAATACTATAATTTTAAAGCTAAAATAGGTTAAGTAAAAAAAAATTAAAAGATACTTATAAATTACCTTACTTGATATTTTATTGCACTTACCATCTCAATTTTTTTTAATAAAAAATTATCAGTTTTAAAAAAATAACAAAGGAAACAAAATTTTAAGCAACATTCTGAAAATCAGTGTACTTCAAAACTATTGCAACATAATTAACCACTAGCTAGTTTTTAAGGTAAACCTTATAATATTTGGAAAACAGAAAACACATAACATAACTAAAAATGCATATTCTGAAAAAGTACCTGGAAATAAATGACTATAGCAAACACCAAGATAGTTGCAAGTAAATTCATAAGATTTGGGAGATTCTGTCTGTAGAAGGCTTCTCTCAGTGCCCTGACTTTGTCTGTGCGAGTGGCAAGGAGGTGAAATAAGGCAATGATAGCACCTTCAAATTCAGTACCTGTAAAATGAATTGTATGTTTAGTTCTATGGTAAGGAAATATAAGTAAAACAATTAACAGCCAGAAGACCAGGGCTCCAGAAAAATATTTTCTTCCTGCGTACACAAATACCATATCCAAAAATGTCCTGCAAGTCTGCGGGCTTTAAATTATACTTCTGAAGAAAATTAAATGTTACGTACTATTGAGAATTAAAGGTTGTTTAATTCAAAATCTTCTTGGCATTGATTTTGGAAGAACCACTCTGCAGGATAAACATCGGTTTCCAATGGCACATTTCCAGTTGCAATATTAAGTCATTGGTTAAAGGTTTAACTTGTGAAACAATAGCAAACACCTATGCTTGTCCAGCATGCCTCTTTTTATAACTATTTTCATTTTTGTGCTTTCGATTTAAATGCTGTGAATAGTTTTGCTCCAACATTTTTTGTAAATACAGCATTTCATCTTCATTTTCTTGCTTGGATAGCTCCTTATCATTTTTTAAAAAATGTGGTTTCTTTTAAATTACAATGGAATATCCAAGAATTCTTTCAAATTAATAAACGAAGGAAATAAACTCTCAGTGTAATTACATGTTTCAATAGGTTCAAATTCCAAAATCAGGAAATAAAACCCCCTTCCCCCTTATGTTAACACTTCTCCCTTCCCCGTCCAACCTAACTGGAATTTCTCCTTCCTATATAGAAGTAATAGGTGGTGAACTATATGGAGAATAGCATATCCCACCCCCCAAACCTCTCCCCTCCCGGCGTTACAGGAGTCAACAACTCCCCCTTTCCCACCCTGCCCAAATGGAATTTCACAGTTAAAAAAAAAAAAAAAAACAGCATTTGACTAATTTCCTGAGGGATCCGACGATTTCCTGCGTACATCATATGCACGTAAGTCCATTTTATCGGACTCTGCAGAAGACATTGGAATATTGTGAAATCTTAAAGGTTCTTATTCCTTAATATAAAGTGGAATGAAGAAACATCCCATTCACTATTTCACATTCTGGCAAATACATAAGGGTAAATACAACAAAAACTTGAAATCGATCTTTCACAATTTTTTTTTACTTTTCTTTCCAAGAATTAGATGACTTTACTGCTCACATTACAAGGGTGTCTACCAACTTTGTCAAATACAATTTCTTGACTTTTCTTGACCTCAGAAGAAAATTTCTTGACCTTTTCAGAAAATTTTGCAACCGTTTAAATAATCAATTTGTAAAAAAAATTACAAATGCAAACCACAAAAATTTAATACTTTTAAAAAGAAAACAATCAGATATAATACAACATATTCGACCTATATTGAAGCCACAACTATAATTGTTCATACAGTAGATTTTTCGTGCAGTTATAAAAAAAAAAATTGCGATGTAGTGTTATAAAAAAAAGCACAAACAAGTGCTGTTAGGCCTAGCGATCGGCAAAAGTTTCAGGGGAATTTTTTCACCTATTATATATATATATATATATATTATTTTTTTCGTGTTTCTTGCTGATTAATATTTTACAAATAAGTTAATAAAATGTTCGTGCCAATTCGCAGATGTTTATCCAGGGTTCCCACTCAAATTACAGAATGAAAATCAATGACTTTTAAGGACCTAATTAATGTTTTTAAGGACCTTTGAAAATTTGTTTTCGGGCATCATTTCTATATATATAAATTTTTTATAAAGTGTATTCTACCCAAACAGTTACAAGTTGGCGCATGCGTAATACAAATATGTCAGAAAATTTCTATACAGTGCGGATAAGTGGCGGTCACGCGAGGATAGCAAGTCTGAGTTGTATTTTTATAAATTTTGCAGTTGGACAACATGTACAAAAATTAAGGACTTTTAAGGACCTCTAAGCATTTTCAAGTACTTTCAAGGCCTTGAAAATAGGTTCAAAAATATTAAGCACTTTTAATGACTTTCAATGACCCTGGGAACCCTGTTATCGTAACTTTTCGTGTCGAAAATACAACTAGAAAAAGTTACGAAACTTCTCCATTCACACTTCGCCTGTCAATCCTGTATAGTAAGTTCACACTTGCATACCGCAGAAGTGCTCCACACATTATAGTTCTACGAATATTTAAACTTCACAAACTATATTTAACATTCAAAGTTAGACCACATAACAAAAGTAAACTCCGGAATCCCGAGTATTTATAAATTTTAAAAAAAAAAAAAAATGTCTGCCGTTTGCATGACGGGCCGATAAAAGCCGGCTTTAGAGAAAGGAATGGTTGCAATAAACGCTATACGTTCATAAAAATGTCGCGTCATTTCGGGAAAAAATTGCCTTTTTCAGCAATTGTTTGTTGGCGAATTTTTTGTAGATTTTTCTAAGGGAATAACCAAATTTTTCAGTTTTGCAATCGGCGTGAAAATTTCATGACCTCTGCTCTGATTTCTTGACTTTTTCGTGACTTTCTTGACCGTTTTAGACCTCACCAGAAATGTCATTTGGTAAAACATTTGAGTCACTTATTACTGTATCGCCCCCTTCTTCACTGTCAGTAACTTCGCCAACTTCTGGTGAAATAATAACAATGTCCATTTCATTGTCATCTGAATCAATGGTGTAAAAAGTATCCAGAGCTTCACTAAGCATAAGATAGTGCTTTTGAGATATTCCAAATCAAAATGAAGCAGTTGCAATCACACGCGGGTGAGAAAAAAGTTCAGAAAATTTTGACCCTCTTTTCCGCTGACGATGCGTGAGCGCAACACTAGTATTTCCAACATCGTAGCTTGAAGAAGAATTCACCAAAACATTTTTTATTTGTGTGTGACCTTCAAGTGAACTATGGAGATATGAAAAGTTATGTCGAATAAAAATTATTTCCTTTTTTTTTCGAAATCGATTTAGCAATGTCAGTGCAACTTAGCAGATATCGGAAATGTTTAAGTTATTACTACCAGAAAACAATAAGGTTTAGAATAATTTTTATTATTCGAAATTAGAGTGCTTAACCTTGCCAATGAACATAAACCCTCAAATATTAGTTTAAAATTGATTAAATATTTATTGTAGTTATGTTCTCTAAGCGTTGCGTGAACGCAACGCCAGCGGTTAATAACATGAACTATGTCCGTTTGTTTAAATTTTCTATAGATCTCGAGGTTGAATAGGGTGCACCATTTATTGTTTTCATAGACTGCTCCACAGATTCTTCTTAATATTTTTCTTTAAAAAATCATCAGTTTCTTTTCTTCTGGTTTATTGAGGGGCCAGCACTCGTTGCCATACAATGGTAATGTGTGCTTATATTTACCAAGAAACATTGTTAGGAAATTATGTTTCTTTCATGAATGTTTGAAGTTTTTTGAATTTCCAAAAGTTTTGTTTATCGACACAAAGCTTCTCAACTACAATGCAAAACTAAAACTATGGGCCTTGCTTACAGCTCTGAAAATAGTATTGGACAATTCTCTGCTGTGCACACGAGATATTTTGGCTCTTTTTAGTACTCGTAAACAAATTAGAATTTTAAAATTATGATGAATTTAGCAGTTACATTTTTGATTTATACAACTCTAGTTAGTGGAAAAGTTATATTTAAAAATAATTATTTTAACTAGGTCAAATATACATTTATAAGCCACCGACAAGACACATCTATAAGCCACCAAAATATAAATTTATAAACCAGTCCCATGTGTCGGTGGATATAAATACATATTTGACATAGTTATAGTATTTATTTTGCCATATAACTTATTCACTAAGTAATATTACATAAAATAAAAACATAGCTATTAGATTCATGTTAATTTTATAATTTTTATATATTTATGAGTAGAAAAAAAAGAGCCCAAATGTTACTTGTGTCAGCCAGAGAATTGCCCTATTAAATTAGTAATGTAAAAATTAGTACATGCTAAATTCTTAAATATATATATAACTTTGAATTAACAACTCAATTACAATAAACATACCTCTTCCTGTATTGACTGTAGCTGGACTGAAAGCTTTCCACACAATAGTTTCACAAATATTGGTTGCAATGAACAAGGAGATACCAGATCCCAAACCATATCCTTTTTGCAACAGTTCATCCAAAAGCAATACAATCAGACCAGCAACAAATAACTATAAAAAAAAAACAGAACTACAATAAATTTATACTTTTTATTAAAATACTCCAAACAGAAGATGAAAAAGCACAAAGTATACCTGAATAATAATCAGAATGCAAACTCCTGCACCAATATCAGCAGGGTCACCATACATGCCAGTCATCACGTAAACTATGGCTTGGCCAATAGTAATTACCATTCCAAACACTAAAAATTATTACTAAGCATTAAACAAAGAGAATTATAGCAGGCTAATTATGCATATCAATGAAGCCAAAGATAACTGTATTGTGCTAAAATTGAATGCAATTGAATAAAAGTATGTCTGCCACTCAAAGCTTAGCTCAATATATAAAATTCATAACATTTCAGTAAAATTTTTGAACTCTTCAATTCTGTTTCTAGAGATAAAGGAGATTTTTTCCTACTTAATTTTACAAAGAACATATCAAAATTTTAAAAACTGCTGTTCGTGTTCTTATTGACCTAGTACTGTTTTCATCTAGTAAAAAAAAAATTGTAATACTGAAAATCACAAAACTTGACAAAAAAAAAATGGAAATAATGTCCTTTTTCTTTGGGGAAGAGAACTCATTATTGCATTAAGTACAGATAGCTTTAACCTAAGAGTCCTCATGCAAGGTTGCTATTCACACAAAAGCTTGAAAAATAATTTAGTCTTAAAATTCTATTGACAATAGAAACTCCATTTATGCAATAAAAGAGATAAAGATGTCCTCTTTGGTTACTAACTGGTTTGAATTGTATATATTACTTTGCAATAAAGAGCAATTTTCTTTTAATGAGATGATCACTTTAAACTGTTCATTTACTATTTAATATATTAGTGATAAGTAAATTTATTTAATAAAGGATGTTTTGTAAGACGTTTTTTCTATTATATTAATCATTAACAATGACTTGAAATGAATTGTAAATTAAGCAATTAGTTCAAATATATACATCAATAAATTTTAATCAAAACACAAGAACATATTCAACTAGAAATATATAAAGGGACTAATTATATTTCAATGCTCTCAATAATTACATTTCTGAGCTCCATTAAACAATGCTCGGTCCTTTGGAGTGTCACCAACTTCAATTATTTTTGCACCAGCAAGAAGTTGCATGATGAGACCAGAAGTAACGATAGGAGAGATGCCAAGTTCCATAAGAGTTCCTCGGTTAGACGCCAGAATGACACGCATCCAGTAAAATGGATCTGCAGAATCTGATGACATAATGCCAAACAGTGGTATCTGAAAGAATTTATAAGTAAATTTTTTTTGTATTTAAATGTAATCTGATTTTAAAAATCAAACAGCTGTCACTATGTTAATTTTAAATTCCGCCTTACAATCATTTGTTTTCACTTCAAAATTAGATAATTATATTAGTATTATGTCTTTTTCGAAATACACCCTCCTGCCAAAGTATGGAATTGAATAGACAATTTTAGTAACTTAGTATTCATTCATCAAATGTCATAAAGTCTAAGAAAATAACCACAAATGTTGGTGCAATACAGATAGTTAACCCAACTACCAATTTAGAAAAAATGTCCAGACAAATAACAAAACATAAAAGAACTTTTACGTCTAACTATGAATATGCTAATAACATAGCTTATCAGCAAGATCTCCTTCTGCACAATGATGTTGCTAGTACATACATAAAAGTTTGATTTTCTCACTCGACAATTCAGTTTAAAAACAAAGTTCCAAAGTGCAAACAAAATTTGATTTGAATTTATAGTTCATTAACTAAAATAAGTAAAGACGATGCTACGAAAAAGATATTAAGGTTGAAGTGAAAAAATAACAATTACTTATTTAGGAATGCACTTATGTTAATTTACACAATTAAATACCAGAAAGAAATTAATTACAATAATAAAAATTTAATATATAGTATATTTACCTGGCAACACACAAGGAAAATAAACAATGTAATTGCTGTCCATAACACTTTCTCACGGAACTGAATCTGAAAATTCCATAAGTACAACGTTAGAAATTTAAAAAGATAGCTACTAACTCTATGTACTTTATTTTTAGGTAAACTGTATTTAGACTATCATGTTGAGAAAATACAGAAAAAATCAATACTCAGAGAAAAAAAATTTAATTTGAATAAATTAAGACACAACTTAAATTATTTTTTTTGGTATTAGGTGTATCAAAATGGACATGCTTGCAAATTTGAATGCATACTTTAATATGTAAATACAAGACATTTCAATAACAATTCTAATGCACAGTGATAACTGGACACACTGGAAATATGACAATTTTAAATAAAAGTTCGTTTAACAACACGGCAAAATCTCAAAATGTTGACCTTCAAAATATCAGAAATATATCTTATGCAGAAACAAAAGACACATTGAATTACAAAATTCTGCAATGTCCAGTGCTTAATTACAAGCAGAAATTCTAAGTTAATTGAAGTTAATTGAATATTCAGTATACAACTTACTTTTCTTTCAGGCTTTGCTACTTCAGGTAAAATGCCACAAAAGGGCTTGATCACTTCTAAAAACTTAACTGAAAAAGACAAATATTATACTATCAATATAGCGGAATTTACAAAACATACTTATTTTGATATGGCATTGAACATTGCATTTTTATGTACACACTACTTTAAGTTTGTATTACTATTCATTTGAAAATTAATTATCCAAATATTTAATAGTGCATCTTTAAAAGTACCAAGTAAAGAATTAAAAGGGTATTTTTTTTTTACACACAACTTCTGCCATACTGCACCAATTTATATCAAGTCTTAATTTAAAAGGAAGAGGTTACTCCATAAGATTATAATTCTTATTACCCTTGTTAAAAAAAAAGGGTCCTAACAACTTTTCTATAATTTTAAAAACATAAGATTTGGATTTGTAATTCACAATGGTAAATTAAAATATTTAGCTCTCAATTATTTTAATGAAGTTCATTTCATAGTGTAATAGGCAAAGAAATACAGGTTCAATTCATAGTCCAAGTCAAATATTTTTTTTCCTTGTCATTCAGGGTCAAGAAAATTTATCGCCTTAATGTAAAAAGCTCAGATTGGCCATGCATTTCTTTATTGATCTAGCTTAATTTATCAGGCAAATTAATTTTCTTCAACCTTGTCATAAAAAAAAAATTATAAAAAATTGAAGTCGAACACATTTTGTCAGTTGAAACGAAAAACCACCACCCTTTAGGAAAATAGTAAAGGATTAGTGTGATATGTTCAATGACACGTTTTGTGGTTTATCTGTTCAGCAATCATCGAAAAAAGAAATCAATGAAAATTGTATACTAACCCTGGCAGTAAGTCTTTAATATTAAACAGTTAGTCACAGTAAGCTCCAAAACTTTTATATAGATATTACCCAATGAAAGAGAATATTAACTTGTGGCTTATACATATTTTTAAACACATGTTGTTAAGAAGGTTACCAGGTTTTTATAACTTTGATTTACATGGAGAACAAGTCTTGCATATATCTAGAAATCTGCTTTACCAGCAATATTTTGCTTACCCAATTGCTTTGAGTTCGCAAAGCCTCACATTAAAAAAGTTTTTATGCAATACTTATTAGAGATGCAACATCACACACAAAAGTTTAGAGGTACAAAGGCAATGTACACACTTACAATTTTTGACAATTTACATTGGTTTCATTTTTAATATAACAAAGTGTTACAATTTAAAACTATTTATATCACTCTTAAACCCATTTTACAGGCACCATAAAAAATTATATGTTGGTATAACTTCTACAAAAAGTCAATTGAAATCGACAGGTCCCTTTGAGGCTACCCTCGGTTTACGTAAGTTGCATTGAATATGGATTAAATATTACTGCAATGTAGTATGCTCTCATGAGATTGTGTCAGACTTCACTAATTTATAATATATACTAGTGCTTTCTTGCATATAAGTATACAGCTTACTTTTACGTAATTATTAAAAAGCTGTATGCATGATTCCTTTTAGACAAGCCCAAAATAATGTAAACATTTTAACACTAAATCACCCAGGTGTCTAGAAAAGTTGGACTAATTTTCATATTTCAAGTTTACCTTTCTTCAAAGCCGAACATAAGCTGTTCAAAGGCAATTTTATTTAAATTCCAAGATGTATCACAAGATAGGCATTAAATTTAAGATTGTAAGTTATATTTCAAAGGGTCATCTTTCCTTGATTAATCAATGATTAACAGATCATCAACTAAAACGTACACAAAATATATAGGTTAAGCACCTTCATTTACTTAAAATAAGGATACATGAAAGAACAAATTTGAAAGACATTCAAAGCAAAATACATCGCATAATTGGAATCTTATAATACAAAAATAATAACAATGTTAACCACAAAACTTTTCAAATATTACATTGAGAACAAGCAGCAGAAGATAAAACTTACTTCCCATCTTTTCTATTATTTGTGCAATTAATTAATAAAAATAACCTTTATAAATACTTAAGAGGAATATGTGTCATTTTAAAACTACATAAATTAATTGTTAAAGTTTACAGTCTACCCGTATCCACGTCACTCAGACCAAATTCTTCAGTAGCACAGCAATCAACAATTCGTCAAAGAGAGCTGCCACATCACGAAAGGCACGTTGTGAGCCGATTTTGACCTGAAAAACTAGTCTACATATGATAGTGACGTTTCAGTGCAGCACATTCTGACTGACAAGAAAACAAGATTTTGGCATTGAAACGTCATGTCAACTGTTTTAGAATTGGGAACAAAATACTTGTTTGTGACTGGCGGAAGATTCAATATTTTTCTCGTCATAATTTAGATTAATTTATTGATTAAATTAGAGTTGCTAGATAATCCAAATAGTTTCGTTCAAAATCTTCCAAACAAAGAAACAAAACAATTTCTTTTGTTACTACTCTGCCAAAATATCCTCCAAGGAAGACGGTGGGTGACCACGAGGGACCTCTCCCCAACCACGCACACACACACACACTATCCACAATCATGTACAATCGCGTTTAAACTTAAAAAAAAAAAAAATATCATTTTAAAAAACGGATTTGTTGCACTTGAAAGCTCATTATTAGTAATGATGTTTACATAGAAAAAATTTCAATTTTATTCAAAAATTAATGAATTGATTAACATTTAACTCGTTATAATTAGCATATTTTTTAACAATTATTCGAGTTTTATGAGGCCGAGAAAAGAAAAAATTTCGTAATATCATTCTTAATGTTTTGAACCTCCATCTATTAGTTTCTAGAATATATAGTTTTTTTTTATAGAATTTTTTTTAACGATAAAAGTAGAAAAATCGCTATTTTTCTAAAAACTTATGCATTTAAAAATCTAGCAAAATTCATTTTCTTTTCCAATCAATTTGAATGAGGTTCAAAGCATTTTAACAGTTAATATAGATTTTATTTCTCAAATAATTTTTCAAAAAGTTTCTTTTTCTATCAAACTTTAGTTATCACTGTTTAATAAATTAAGTTTCACACGTGTCAAAAGCACGATTTTTTAGATAATGATTTTAAAATATTCAAATTTAATTTCAGATCAAAATAGTACTTGAAACTAATAAAATAACTCTCTAGCCTTCAGCCTTCATAGTAAAGGAGATATAGGCAAAAAATAGGCTATAGGTGGAACTAATTCCCACAGAAGCGGCGATTGAATTTTTTAGCTCGTGGAGGATATCTTTTTGACATACTAAAAGTCTAGAAAAATCTGAGCGTGCTAAATGCGTTTTTTGGCCGCCATCTTGGATTTTTTTTGTAAAAATCATAAAAAGTCATGTGTGGTACCAAATTACAGAAAATTTTATGCTGAAAAAGATTATCATTTTGGTTTTAAATAGTACAAATAATTAGCAAAATAGTGACCTAAAAACTAAAAGCTTATGCAGTGTTAAAAATCCTTTTTATTAATAAATAATAAAATAGTTTTATAATACGAATGCCATCATGCATTTCGTCAATACCTTTCATCTTACATACGAAAAAAGCTGTATCTATTACTATTCTTTTGAAATACTTTCTTTCAGTGCACTATTTGTTCAATCTCTACCAGAACAGTTACAACCTATCTCGGTACATTCCAAGCCATAACGTCGACACGTACATCTATCACTACCACATCCCTAGTAGCAATTTTACCTCGGCCGGTGATCGGAATTCCATCCCCAGGTGAATCGCCGATAATTGGCGATTCACCGGAAACTCACCCTAAACTTATCTTTCCCTTGGCAACTAATCCATTTTGTCCCCGTGGCCGGCCATTGGCCGATGTCCGGAAACTGATCGAATTCGAGCAGAAGCCGACAAGAATTAGTTCGAAGGCCGAGGAAAATTTTGCTCTCAAGAAATATCGAAACAATGGTCGTTATTTTGTCGAAAATATCAATTAATAAACATTAAATAATTATAAAGATGTAAGTATTGAATATTAAAAACGACAAGTTAAAATAATGCAAAACTAAAAGCCGGAGCGCGTAATTCTTACATGGTAGTATTTTCAATGACATTTTAAGAGTACAAATAAATCGAAGTTATAACACTGCCAAATTCAGAATTGTCTAAATTACTTACCCTGGGATCGAACCGAGGACGGTTATCTCCGGAGTGCGTTGACATGGCCACTGGACTGCAGTTACTTGTGATTCTTGGTATAACAATTGTATTGTAGTACAAAACTCTACTATCATACAGACTTTGCAAGGAAATTGACCGACATTTTGTTTTATATATGGGGTATTTTCGGAAAATAGCAAATCTTCCATAAATTTGGGAAAATGATATTAATTTATTTATTATAGCAAAAAAATAATAGTGTCAAATAAATAGTGTCGCCATCTATTTTGTAAAATTTTAACTAACTGATTTTATGATATTTTTTTAATTGCAATTTAAGAGTTTATTTAATAATTTTGACATTTAAAAAAATATATTTAATTTTTAAATTTTAAAAAAAACTATATCCAATTTGATTAACTTTTTGAAACATATAAACATATTTTTATTTTACTTAAAAGATGTTTAAAAAACGGACCAAAATATGTTCAGCAAATTATAATGAAAACTATTTAAAAACAAGGACTATATTTTTATTTTATATTAAATTGAAATGAGAATTTATATTTAATTTTAAAAAATTGTTCCTATATTGTTTTACTATATAAAAACTTTTATTTATGGATTTTATTGACGTATTAGGTAAGCAATATATAATTATGTGGTTTGTATTTTTTCAAAATATATATTTACATTTAAAATTTTTCGTACACTTAGTTTTAAAATATTTTTCACTTATTGCCAAAGCGAAATGTTTAGCAAATTGTATACTTGATTTAAATTTGAAATACATTCAAGGATCGCCTCTAATTCAGTGGAATTGCAAGAAAAAGAAACATAAGTTTTTTATCGCCTGTCGATGTGGTTCCGATATCTTGCCGATCAAAAAAACGATGATCAGAAATTCTAATCGGCCCCCGATGTTGGGAAGATATCTTTTCCCGATGAGTTTAGGGTCATCGGCAGACGAGGAAATAAGGGTGTGTTTATATATCAGTCTGGGGAATCGCCGATGACTTTGATGAATTCCGATCATTGGCCGACGAAACGCCATGCAGTGATTGCTACTAGGGATGGTTCATTTGTATACGTTTTCCATGTGCAGCGGACCTTGTTCAACAATAACTCTGGTGCAGGGCTCATTTCAGACGTTATGGGTTGTTGTTGGTCTCTTACTTTTTCCAACCCCACACTTGACAATGTTAGTGTTCATAGTTTTCCAACAATAACATTGTAAATGTACGCGGAGAAGATGATAAATAGCAGCATCTTCTGTAGGTGGCAGTCTTACCATATTAAATTCACTTCCACCGTACAATGATATCAATGCTTTGGTACCAATATCTGTAAGTTCTTTTCTGATCCAAACAGAGTTGTACAAATATTAAATTCCTTATATTTCTAAAAATGTCTATGTGCTGCCTATTTACTTTTACCAAATAAAGAGCTTGTGATATCGCATCTTGTTAAAGCATGTGAAAAGAGAATAATTTTGTATCCCTTATCCCAAGCACATGTTGCACCTTTAATGTTACGTTCTTTTATCGCCGGAAGTAGGAGGCAAACAAATAATTTGTGTATTATGGTAAATCAAAAGTGCAAAGATAATTTTTCCGCAGCAACAACTGTTACACGCATTTTTTCTGCTAATGTCAGTGCTGTTTTCATTATAACTGTATCAGTATCATCTGTAGCATGAATCACAGTGTGACCATTCTCATCCAAGTGTTTTCCAAGCCTTGTAATAAAGGATTGTTTACTTTTATTAGAAAAAAAAGGGTCCTTTGTCAAATAGAAGTGGATAGCTCTCAGTAAATTTCACTGTTACTGATGATTGTTTTGTGCATATCTGATGCTCTACATCCTTTGTACTGGAGATGATATAGCCACCAAATACTATTGTCACAACTTGATATTGCTTATAGCAAAATGACTGCTATATAGTTGTAATACATTTGAAAATTTCCCAGTTTTTGGCCATGGTTCAGTGAAATTAACTGAGAGCTCTCCACTTCTTATTGGCAAATGACCCTTTCTTTCCAATAAAAAAAATATACAGTCCTTTATAACCATGCTTGGAAAACACTTGGAAGAGAATGGCCACATTGTGATTCATGCTACAGATGATACTGACACAGTTATAGTGAAAATAGCACTGATCTTAGCATAAAAAAATGCATGCAACAGTTCTTGCTGAGTACACCGATGTCTTTGTACTTTTGATTTACCATAATACTTTTGCAGTCTTCTACTTCCAGCGATAAAAAACGTAATATTAAATCGATGCAACATGTGCTTGGCGATAAGGGATGCAAAATTATTCTTTTTTCACATGCTTTAAACGGATGCGATACCACAAGCTCTTTATTTAGTAAAAGTAAATCGACAGCATATAGACATTTCTCTAAATGTAACGAATTTAATATTTGTGCTACTCTGTTTGGATCAGAAAATACTAACAAAAATACTAACAGAAACGAACTCACAGATATTGGTATCATTGTACGGTGGAAATCCAAAGACTGAGAATCTGAACCTACTACGATAAAATATCTAGTTGAAAAAAATCACAACTGCCAAAAGTGAATTTAATATTGCATGATTGCCACTTACAGAAGATGCTGCTGTTTACCATCTTAGTGTGGGGTTGGAAAAAGTAGGAGACCAACTACAGCCCATAACGTGTGAAATGAGCCCTGCACCAGAGTTATTGTTGAACAAGTCCGCTGCACATGGAAAACGTATACAAATGAACCGTGTGGTAGTGGTAGATGTACGTGTCTACGTTATGGCTGGGAATGTACCGAGATAGGTTGTAACTGTTTTGGTAGAGATTGGACAAATAGTGCACTGAAAGAAAGTATTTCAAAAGAATAGTAATAGATACAGCTTTTTTCTTATGTAAGATGAAAGATATTGACGAAATGCATGATGCATTCGTATTATAAAACTATTTTATTATTTATTAATAAAAAGGATTTTTAACACTGCATAAGCTTTTAGTTTTTAGGTCACTATTTTGCTAATTATTTGTACTTTTTAAAACCAAAATGATAATCTTTTTCAGCATAAAATTTTCTGTAATTTGGTACCACACATGACTTTTTATGATTTTTGCAAAAAAAATCCAAGATGGCGGCCAAAAAACGCATTTTGCACGCTCAGATTTTTCTAGACTTTTAGTATGTCAAAAAGATACTCCACGAGCTAAAAAATTCAATCGCCGCTTCTGTGGGAATTAGTTCCACCCAAAAACCTATATCTCCTGTACTATCAGATGATACCATATATTACCTTGCAAAAATTGCATCTAGAGATTATTTTAAAGCAGAAAAACTACAAACGCATTTGACCTAATTTTGCGATATTTCAAGTGCGTACATCACAGAAAATGAACGCAAAAATTCTTTAATACTCAAATCGAAATTTTGTTTCAATTTGTACAAAATACTAACATTTATAACATAACAATGGCTGATCCAGCCAGGGAGCGCCGCCCCCCCCCCCCCCCAGATGGATTTTGGTTTTTTTTTCCCTTCATACAATTTACAAAAAAAAAAAAAAATTAAAAAAAATCTTTCCCCCCCCCCCCCCCTCTTTTTTTTTTTTTTTTTTTTTCTTTCATTCAATGAGTTCACGCAACAATTGTATTTTAACCTTCATCATCAAAAGAAAATCCATAACAATATCTAGCAAAGAAGGGGGGAGGGGGGGGGAAGGGGTTTTGTAGCTGAAAAATGAAAAATTAATTTTGAAACAATCTAGGCATGTGACATATGCTTTTAGAGTACTTTTTTTATACTGAATGGAATGTAAAAAAGCAAGACGATATAACTAATCTCAAAAAAGTTACAGTTCTTTTTATAAACGAAAACACTTGTAAAAACCAAGGAAAAGGTAAAATACGACATAAAAAAATAAAAAATTAGTCCGCGCTCATGAAACTTTGCAAAAACATTTTATTTGTCATGAGTATAAAGAAATAAAGGTGTCCATACAAATATCTAGCATAGAAAGGTGTTTTTTGAGGAAGGGAAGGGGGAGGTTTTATTTTAAATTGAAAAGTAATTTTGGTATAAACCGGGCATTTCACCTTTTATGCTAAGATAGCAAGTCAGAAATGTGACGAAAGAGGGTGGGGGGGGGGTCAATCAATGGATACGGATTATCTTAAAGTTTATTTCTAGAACACTGCATAGATTTTTTTAAAACTTTTTTTAAATATTCAATTTCATCCTGGCTAAGGCGCAGGTGTTGCGCCCCCCCCCCTCAGGAAATCCTAGATCCGTCACTGTAACATAACATTATAAAATAAGAACAAAATTAATCAAAGCATTCTGTATGGTTTTGATTGATAAAAAATATATCTCGTTTTGGTCTTTAAATGTAATACTGTTTCCAGGAGTATAATTGCATGAAGCGTATAATCAGAGAGCAGGGTAGACGCGGGGTGACGCGTCTCCCCACTTTTCAAGCAAATACCTATGCGTCTCCCCACTTCTAATAACCCTGAAATCCATCCCCCAACTTTTAAAAACACTCAATCCGTCTAAAAACTACTAAAGAAAAATAACATGAATCTTTAAACGAAGTGACATTGAGAAAATATTATTTAAAGTTAAAAAAAAAAAAATATATATATATATATATATATATATATATATATATATATATATATATATATATATATATATATATATATATATATATATATATATATATATATATATATATATATATATATATATATATATATATATATATATATATATATATATATATATATATATATATATATATATATATATATATATATATATATATATATATATATATATATATATATATATATATATATATATATATATATATATATATATATATATATATATATATATATATATATATATATATATATATATATATATATATATTTATTTATGGTATATATATATATCCATATCAAACTATTATAAAAATGTATTGTACTACATTGTATAAAGATATAAGTATTTTTTATTAACAAATACTGTTACTCTTGGTCAACTTTTAGCTTTGAAGGAACTTATAAGATAAATTTCTATTCTTCCATATAAAGGCAAGCTATTAAAAAAAAAAAAAAAAAAAAAAAAAAAAAAAAAAAACTTATTTTAGAGTTCTCTATTAATTTTATTTCATTAAAGTATGCATATTTAGAATTACCACTTCAATTTAAATAAACAGTTATGGTTATAATTTTGAATTATAACTTCACTTAATCTCTTATTTCCAAGTAAAAAAACTAAGTCACAAAATATTCATTATAATAACAATGTATTTTGGACCCTTGTTCAATGTTAGTGTAAGGAAATATAAATTTGTTTTCTCACTAGTTAATATTTTTATTATAAGACACAAAATTATAAAATTTATCGTTGGGGAGAGAGGTTGGGGGGGGGGGGGCGATTTCACTTGTCTACAACTTTTAGGCGTCCCCACCACTTTTTTTTTACCCACTCTACTACTGTCAGAGAGCTACCTTTTTGTTTAATCCACTATATCCAGCATAATCAAACATGGCCAACAAAACAATGTTTCTAAATAAACACGGAAAAAACCATACCTTGCTTTTTGTTGGGTTGGAACAAAAGGTGCCGGCGCCCTCAAGGTTTCAAAATGACTGTCGTTTTCAAGAAACAGTTAAATTCCCCTGCCTCCTTCACTCAAGCTAATTTTCAAGCAGAACCAATCAGTTCCTCGAATTCTCAAGGGCTGCCTAAATTAGAATAAATTCGTGATTGGCAGAGTGGAGGACAGGCTTCTATTGCAGTCAATTGGTTACCATGGCAACGCGGTGGTAACGTCGCACCCCGAAACGCGTTTCAGGAACACACACGGCTGCTGTTCGAGGAAGATCACTTTGATTGGAAATGTTTTTTTCCCCTTTTTTTTTCTCGTTAATTATTCAGGCAAGAAGATGGCCGTTTATCGGATTTTTTTTTTTTTTTTTTTTCACTTACCATAGAAATTGATGGATCTTTATTTTAGAAAATTGGAAAAGATATATTTTTAGTTTTGAACTAATAAATTTAGATGCATCCCGGCTGTACTGGCTGTATGCACGAGCCGCCAATGCAGGAGAGTCGTTTAGGAATGAGTTTTCATTTACTTTTCAATTGGATAGTTTTGTAAAATATCACATACTGTTTATATTTTCCATTTTTTCCCCCCGCAAAAATTTACCTCCACAACACAGATACTGTAAGTGAGGAAATCCAACCACAAGGGTTCGAATGTGAAATTGCAAGAGTATTTGACCGGTTCTGAACAAAATTCTCGCTTTCTGCAACAACAACAAAAAAAAAAACTTTTCCAAAAAAAAAAATTCCAGCAGGCCAACAAAAAGTATTTTCCACAACAACCACGATTACAAACTACAGAAGTCATTACAATGGAGCAAACAAAACTTCAACAGGAAAACAAAAAGTCTCACAAAAAAAAGGGGGGGGGGGAGAAAAAACCTAACGAAAAACACTCTAGCAAGTATTAGCACACTTCAACAAAAGCTTCTTCCTCAGCACAACATCAATGTTACAAACTGCTGCAGTTATTAGCAAAGAAGAAATAAAACTCTACAATGAGCCAACACAACGCCTCTCATATACAGCAACAACGACCAGTGGCGGCTGGTGCAGGAAACTGGGGGGGGGGGAGGGACTCACGTTTTTGTACCCTGGACCCACTTTTATAAATGCTTGATAATATTGTTTCGTTGTAGAATTTCTGTAAAATTATATTTAAGAAATTCAAGACAAATGAAAGCAATTAACTTCACAAAATTGACTATTGCAAGTGGAGCAATATCTCTCTAGCCACGAACTCGCAAAAATGTCAAAAAAAAAAACACTCTGTCCATCTCTCCTAAAAGACTCCCTCATAATGACCATGAAGTATATCCGCAACTCTGTTCGATGGCTTAGGGGATAAACGACCCCTTTTTCGGAGACCTTGAAAGAACATAGAAAAGCTTGCAGCCAGTGGCGGCTGGTGCAGGGGGCCAGGGGGGGCCCGGGGCCCCTCACTTTTTTTGGTCGTTTCCCTCTCTATCTCTCTCTCTCTTTTTTTTTTTTTCTTTTTTTTTCTTTTTTTTAAATAAATTTTGTAGTTATTAGTTAATATACTTACTGATTTAACTGGTTTTTTAATCTTGAAACTGTTCACTTTCACTCAACTAATAAATGTCCTTATGGATGGATATTTAAGTCGCCTGATCGAGCTTCTTTTTCTTTGCCCGTAGAAGAAACGGAATGGAAAAAAGACGGGGGGACTGATTTTCGCCACCTGCAATATCCTGCGAGTCTGTACCCCTTGTTCTCAAATTACAAAATTCCCGAGTTTCGTGTTTTGACACGGTTTTCTGATCTATGAGTGGGAGGCAGGCTCGTAGCCAAGGGTTAGGATAAGGAGATCCCCAACCGAAATAAAAGTTAATCTCATTAGATCAAAGACCCATAAAGTTTAATGCTGTAAGTCACACTAGAATTTATTGCTGAAAGAATGGATTTGAAATCCCCAACTACGATATCTTTATGCACATCTGTGTTTGAAAAAATAAGTTGAATGAAAGTAAATAATTTATTTCACACAAAAAATAGGATGGTCTTGTCGAAAGAAAGAAGACCTCACTCTAAAGAAGAATCCTTTTGTTTCTGAAAACTGAAAGTGTTCTTTTTTTCTGTAACTGACTATTCAAATTTTTCTACAAATCTGGTCGAAAAGAGTGAGTAAAATTTTTACATCAGATAGCATTGTGCAATCTTCCTCTTGATGAGATGCCAATTTGTTTTACTGTAATAGCGTTAGGATACCCCTTAAAATTTATTTGATATAAAAAATAACGCACGTAAATAAATTACAAAAATAAAAGCCTAATTCATAATTTAAAAAAAAAAAAAAAAAAAAAAAAAAAAAAAAAAAAAAGCTTGAATAATCGTACTGTAGTATTATTGCAATTCCACAGAATATTATAAGAACCCACAATTCCGATTAAAACTCTAACTTGCCCTCTTCAAAGGATGTTAGTTTCCCTAGACTGTGCTTGGGGGAACAAAATGTCCCCCTACTTTGGACGACCTTGAATTTGAAACCTAAAAAGATAAGACAGAAAATTCTATAATGTGACGAGGGCCATTCCTTCCCTTTCACGTGACATCCTGATTTTTTGTCATAACATGAGTTTCAAATTACCAAGACACCTCCTGGTCCTGGGATTTGCAAGGAAATGGTCAAATCTTACTTTGAAGTCAGGGATCGGACGTTTATCTTTAGTGTCTTTAACTTGTACGACTGCGAAAGAATTTACACCAATAAATAACAACGGTAAGTTTTTTGTTTTAAATTTTACTCTTTATTTGGTAAAATGTATGAGTTAATAATAGGTTTTTGTTTTGATATCTACTCTTTGTCTCAAAAAATAACTGAGTATTTAAATTTCGTCCAAATAATCAGAAGTGTTGATTTGTCCTACCTCTCCCACTGATATATGATATCGTATGGAATCATTAACGTAACTCTCCGATACGATTAATAGAAGAGTTTCTATAAAGACAACAAAACATTCCTTATAAAAATAAATGGTTTTACTAGAATTGGATTGAAACGACATTTATCCTTTTATTGGGTAGTAAAAATAAAAGAGAGAGGATATAATTTTAGAAAAAATTCTGTAATAAATAAGTTAATGTACAGTACTGAAAATTTTTTTGATTAAAGGATATTCCGTTGCAGTATAACTCTCCCTTAGCTCTTGTGCCAAAAAAATACACAACGAGATATATTTTACTATTCAAAGAATATCAAGTAATTCAATTTAAAACTGTTGAACTGGTCAATATAACAATACCTTCAATTTTGTTTGCAAAATTGTAAATATTGTACTTTCAAAGGTTTTGTCACATTTTATTAACTGTTATATAAACCAAATTTATTTTGCATGAATTAATAATTAAAATATCAGTGACTGAAATATTAGTAGCATTACTGATGACTTTAAAATATATATATATATATATATATATATATATATATATATATATATCAATTACTTTTAAAACTTATTTGCTGTTGTAAGCAAGCATTTTTTTAATAGTTTTTTGTCTTTCATGTATATGTGATTTGTATTTTAATTCTTAAATTCATGTAATATTTAACGAATTTTTTTTTCTGTGCATATGCTGCAGAATTTTTAATCGAGTTATTAGATTTGTATAGTTTGTAACTCGTAAATCTTTATTTTCTTTTTCTTTTGTACAGAATAGTGATTGAGCAATATCGGTTTTTATAATTTCACATATGTTATGTAATTGGTATTTTGGTTAGTTGGTTTGTACTCTCAACGACCTATTTTAATGTCCAATGACAGCTAATCAGGCCGGGACCTACAGCTTAACGAAATTTGGTATTTTAATTTACTATTATAATGTCAAACAGAATTTTAAAGCATTGCTTAACTCATTAAAGTTTCAAATTCCTACAATGCTAGCTAAAAGTACTAAAAAAATCTGACCCCTATCAGCTTTACTGTGCATAAAATGATGTGGGATGTTGAAAATATTGATAATTTATCTTACATTAAAATAATTTCAGCTTCAAAGTTGTTGAACTTAAACATTTCGCCCGATCAACATTTTAGCTCATTTTAAAATGTTCTTAAGTATTCTTAATCTAATAAAAATATTAAATATTTATAACATTTTTTTATTGCATTTTTAATGCGATTAGGTTATATGGAGACAAAAAGTTATGCTCCATACGTCTGTTCTTTTATCTGTCTGTTCTTTTATCTTTGAATCCCGGAATATAATTAAGCCCCACCCCCTTTTCTCCAAGTAAAGTTGCAAACAATGTCCGCCTCTGTAAGCAATCTCACATAATCGCACTGCTATTGTTTGACCTCAAAAATTCCGCCCCCCCCCCCTCCCCGTATTTTTCGACCTTCTTGCAATTTTCGTAAAAAACAAAATCCTTATTTTAAGTTATATTGCTACATAGTTGCATGTTATAAGTTGCATCGCTCGATTGGTCATAGTATGAACATTGGATAGCGAATAAAATATTTCTTAATTTTGCTGAGCAATTATTCCCAGGATTGTTTTCTCATTTCTGGAAAAAGGTTTAGTTCTAATTTTAGAATTCCTTGAAACATTTCTTGCCTCATTTTTTTTTTTTTTTTTTTTTTAAATGGGTTTTGTAGGCAAAACAAATAAAAAGTCTACAAGCAGCCAATTGAAAGTAGAGTGAACTTTTGTCAAATACTATAAGCACATTTTTATATATAAAAGAAGAGATTGAAAGGAAACTTCTTATCTTTCTGGAGCATAAGCAGGTTTTTTTTTTAAGCAAATGACTTTGAAAAGATTTTCACAGTTAAGGACTAATATTCCTTACAGAGGTTTCTTTTTACTTGGAAAAAAAATTTGATCGTGCTTGCTAAATTTTCTAGTAGAAATAAAAACATTTTGCATTTATTGCCAAAAAAAAAAAAAAATGTGCAAATGTTTCGTATTAATATTTTTAGGGACCTAAAAAAATACTTTTTCCCACTTTCTTAATATACTTTCTTAGAAGCTTCAAATTACAGAGTCTTTGTAACCTTTTTTTTTTTACTTATAAAGATACATTTTTACACTTTAAATTACGTACTACACGTTAAATTACGTACTACACGTACGTTAAATTACGTACAGATTCGTATAGTAGGAGTCCTAATTACGCATGTATGATATAAGCAATAAATTTAGTGTCAAGCATTTACAGAACACCCCGCAATTAACACAAGTTCTTTAGTTCAGAAACCAGTTTATTCAGCAGTTAAGTATATGGTAGCAAACTCATTTCCTCAAAACGCTCACCACATGTGTGAGGTTGAAATCCAAAATAACAAATATTTAAAACAACCAAAAGCAATAATTAAAAGGTTAACATGTATCCTAACTAGACTTTCCTAGCTGGCTGAGTACTGAGTGAATAAAAGAGCCACTTACTGCTCATTGCTCTGGATCGGGCGGTCACCGCTTGCCAGCATCAAATCTCCGATCCCCGGTATAAGAACTTTTCTTTCTCAGAGGTCAAGCAACCCTACTTCTCTCTTCGAAACCTCCGGGCTAGATGATCTACTTTCTTCCCCTAGCAGCTTCCAAAAACCCCTCTTCAATTAGAACCCCCACGCGCAACATAAGTAAAGAAGTCAGCCCGCTCATTCGTGCAATTCTCATTGACGTAGTCCAAAGTGTCAAAAGAGGCGGGCTATGATTTTTACACCAGGAGGTTTCTTTAATTATATCATACTAAATGTCATAATGAAAACACCTTATGACATTATCACCCCTTTTCCAAATTTTTCGAAGACTCACTCTCCTCAGCCAGCTAAAAATATGCATGATAACTTACACAGTTATAGAAAATTATACAATACAATGCACAAAATCCAATGTATATCAATGAAACAAAAATTTAGGAATGAGGAATGGTTTAAGGATAACAAAATTAGTTATAAATAATCACAATTAAATATTAACTTCAAATAACAAAAGCATTATTTAAAGAGTAAGGGTATTTAAATTTAAAAATATCTCAAATGTATGCAAGTATTCCCTGTGCAAAGTTTAAATCTCCTTATCCTTCCTTCATCGGATCCTTTAATGGCACAGATTATAGAACGCTTTCTTCGCTAGTTCTTTTGAGTAGTTAAGGAAACACTCTTGTTGTTGAAGTGTTTATCAAATTGAGTGCACCTAAAAAGTTTGATTTGAATCTGCTATGGATAGTGTTCATCTACAGTTCCACTTTCATTACACGGATAACCGATGACACTACATTGTTCCTTTATTTTCTTTTGATTGGAAAGATTGTTTATACATGGATAAAAAGTTAATGAAATAGTTTACCTTGCCTGGAAATTATGGTAACCCTGTGAAGATGCCGCTGCCTTCTTCTCCGGCATAAGAGTGTCCACTTAACCTTTATCGCTTGCATCTCCCATTAGTGTAGAAAACGAGACATTCTTCCTCGCTAGCGTAGGTACATTGTTGACGGCCCGTGGGTGTGG
This sequence comes from Linyphia triangularis, assembly GCA_963978545.1. NCBI lineage: Eukaryota > Metazoa > Arthropoda > Arachnida > Araneae > Linyphiidae > Linyphia > Linyphia triangularis. Next base: position 75,053,098 of record OZ021725.1, on the reverse strand, counting down.
CCTATCTCTCACCCCTTTTTATCTGAGTGGAGTTTGGGATTGTTGACAAAAAAGGACTGCACTTGTTGGAGTGGCATATTTGTGGTTGCCAGCTGTTCTCTCCTTGGGGTGTGTTTCACTGTATAGATGCCTTGCTGTTGGTCAGATGGATGTGAAAACTAGTGGTTTGTTGTGTCGCTGTCGCCTCCTCGCCTGTCATAGGATGATGATGTCAGCTGGTTGCCGGATTTTTGCCGGAAGCTCTTCTCTGGTGTGAGGCTGCCTCAAGGTTGGTTAACGCTGTTGGTCGGCTTTTCTGGAAACTCTTGTATGACGTAAGACTGTATTTGGTTGATTAACGCCGGTCGTATCGTCTGGTCCATCGTTGAATCCCCTCTTTGCTGGTCTTTTGAAATTCTTTGTCTTGCATCTCTGCTAAGCTTTGAATTACGTGAAGAACTTTCTTGCTATGTCCCCTCAATCTCCGTCCAGCAGCGATGTAGTTTCGATAGCAAGAATGTAGTAGAACTTGCGCGGGTTCCACCTCTGAGTTCGAACGAAATTGTAACATGCAGATTTGTGATACAGATAAATGACATCTTAAAATTCACAAACACTCAGCCAGTTTTGGACTTTTAAATTTTATCAATATTATTCCTAAGCCTCACATATTTGACTTCTCCAAATTAACAAATTAAACCTACATTGATTAAAGTTAAAGAAAATAACTACCTTAGTTTTATCCACACCTTTATATCAATACCCTCTGAAACTTCCCCTAAGTTGGTATCAAATAACTAGAACACCGTATTGTGTTTCTACCTAAACATTAATTAACATACACCAAACTGTAGAAATTTCAATATAATTAACAGCATTTTTTTTCAAATTCCAAAATTCCAATAATGAATTTTTTCCGTATATTATAGTCAACGCACCAGTACAATCAGAGCCATAGACCAATTTTAACCAAAACTAGCGTAGTCTCTTCAAACTTACTTTAATAATTCTAGTAAATTATTTTAATCCACAAAATGCAAAGGCAAAACAACAACATTTAATCCACACTTTCCCTGACCACACTAAATCACTTCAAATTTTCTCGAAATCAGTGTGTAAAAGCGCTGTTTTTTTTTTTTCTAACCTAAAAAAAAAAACAGGATTTGGAGTACCCCTACTCAATTTTACAACTCGAAAAAAAAAAAATATCCAAAAGAGAACACGACCCTTCACTTCCCCCTTCATTAGTCCGACAACATCCTCCAAATGCACCATCCACAAACAAAAACAAACAAAATTCTATTGTAAGAAATTCATGTCCCCCTTTACCCCCGGAAAAAGAAACATATCCAACACTCCGGCTTCTTTTCCAATCTGAAAGTCGACTCAAGTGAGTAACGTGATATCGTAGTTTGACTCGTCCCCCACCAAAAACTAAAACCTGTTCTGAAGTGACCAACCCTGCTTTATTTCTTTTTTTTTTTCTCCTTTTTTTCGAAATGACAACAGCAATAAAAACACGGTACTGTGGGAATGGGAATCGCCCTTTACGTGAAGTTTAAAACCCCAATGTCCTATTTGATAGATAGTGACAAGTAAGCGAAGTTGACAAAGGTAAAGCTTTTAGTTAAGTGCTTCCACCCTTAAAATCAGAAAATGGTAAATCGTTTTATTGCTCCAAGCACTCATTATTTCTGTTTTTCCCACTCCTTGAGTGTGAATCACATAGTGGGGGCCTGTTTACTCCTGAGATTGTAAGGGTGTGTAATTGTTTCCTGGCAGGAAGACTCGGTTTCGTTATCTATTCCCAGATTTATTGCAAACTTGTCGTATCTTTTCTCAGCAAGTTTCAAATTGCAAATGTGTATCCTTTCCTTTACTACATGGGGAGATGCTATCAGTTGAATATCCACCAGTTTTTTTGTATGCATGCATCTTCGTAATTTTGTAAGGTCCTGTGAAATATTTATCGAATTTTCCGGGATTTTTGTGGTATACAATACTATTTACTGTAAAATCTCTTTTGTGAGAGTTTTGTATAGCATATTTTTGCTGTATTAATTGAGCTTTCTCAATATTTTTAGACGCTTCACTTCTACATTTTTCTATGTGTATTAGAGTTTTTTCAACAAAATTGGGGTATTCCAACCACTCTAAATTGTCCTTAGTGAAATCCTTCATGGTATCAAATACTGGTTCAATCTTTCTTCCAAAAAACAGTTGGGCAGGAGAGAACCCTGTAGTTTTATGAATTATATTGTTATAGAAAGATTTGTGTATGTCTAGTGCTAATTGTAATTCAATCTTGTTTTCCCCCAAAGCCAAAATAGTGTTTTTCAACTGCGAGTTCGACCTTTCACATTTACCGTTAGAAAAAGGGGCGTATGTTGGCGTATGAATGAGGTGTATACCCAATAGCCTATTTAACTCTGTAAATCCCTTAGAAACAAAATACGTTCCGTTGTCACTTAATATTGTTTCCGGGACGCCGTATCTAGAAATGTATTTCATGATACATTCAGCCATTTGTTGAGAGCCAATTTTATCTAATTTATAGAGATCTATATATCGACTAAAATTTTCAATTATTACCAACACATATGAGCCACACCTAAGCGGCCCCAGAATATCCATTGATAAATTTGCTCCAATTCCTTTTGGTATAGCCGCTAACCCCTGTGGTTTAAATTTTTGGTAACTTCTTTTCAATTTTCAGCAAGTTTCGCAGCTTTTAATGAAATTTTTAATATCATTATACAAACCTCTCCACTGGTATCTCCTCATAATGAATTCAAACGTTTTAGCTATTCCAAAATGCGAAAAATGAGCGTTTTCCAGCGCGTACACTTGTAATGTATCAGGCAAAACAATATTAAAAATGAAACTCTCTACACCAGATTCAGTAATTTTTCTTTTGAACATCAACAACCCTGATTGCTGATCCAAGAAATAATTTTTAAATTTCGCCTTCAATTCAATATTTTCCCCCTTTAGAATCTCCTTGATTTCCATAACATTTTGATCCCTATTCTGCTCACACAGAATGTTGTTACTATCCAATTTGTGTACCCTGTCATCAGATAAATTATTAATGATTTGTGAGTTTTGCAGCTGATTAAAGACAAAATCCTCCCAAGACTTTTCCTGTTTGTTGATGTCTACGGGACCCTCGGATTGTGAAGCAGAAGCTTCGATTATACCTGAATTTTTCGAAACATGTGGTGTAGCAAGTATGGTATTTTCGGAATTGTAGGTTGTCATACTTAATGTATCATCTACATTTTTAGATCCTTCTGCAAAAATTTCCTTAATTCTAGTAGTGTCAGTGTCCAACGAAACTTCAATGTTTGGCGTATTAACTATCCGAGATAAATAGTCTGGTAAAACATTTTCAGAACCCTTTATATATATCACGTCAAAAGAGTAATGAGCCAATTCATTTAAAATTCTTGTGATTTTATTTGAGTTGTTCTGAAGTTTCGCATAATATTGCAATGGTCTGTGATCAGAGAAAACAGTAAATTTTGCACCATAAAGGTATCCATTAAAATGCAAAATCGATTTATGTAATGCAATGAGCTCGATATGTATTGCTGGCAATTTTTCCTCGAATTGTGTATTCTTTTTAGAAAAGTATGCAACAGGGCATAGTTTGTTTTCGTGACATTGCATAAGCGTGGCTCCGGTCGAGATCTTGGAAGCGTCACAAGCCAAAAAGAATTTATCTTTGATATCAATTTGTTTTAAGAACGGTTTTGTGAAAAACTGCCTCTGTAAAGCCTGAAATGCTTCTTCGTGCCTTTCCATCCAAATAAAAGGTGTGTTTTTCTTGGTCAATTCTTCCAAAACACAGGTGTAGTTAGCGTAATTTTTAATACTATCACGGTAAAAATTAGTTAACCCGTTAAATCTACGTAGTTCCTTAATGTTCTTGGGTGTTTGGAAACATGTGATTTTTTGTGTGTTGTATTCGGTTGTTGTGATTCCTGTTCATGAAATTTCATACCCCAAATACGTGATTTTCTCCCTGAAAAAACTGCACTTCTCTGCGCTTAAGGTCAAGTTATTAGCCCTTAATCTCTCGAATACTAACTGTAGTTTATACGTCATTTCTTCAAAGTTCTTTGCGGGAATAATGACGTCATCAATAAAGAACTTAATTCCGTACTTCTCCAAATCCCCGAGTATTTTAGTTATCAAATTTTGAAAAATTGAACTCGAGTTAACCATGCCGTACGGTAATCGCACGAACGAGTAAGTACCCCACATAGTAGCAAAACCCAGCTTTTCAGAGTGTTCTTCCATACTTAATTGCAAAAAAGCACTGTTGAAATCAATGATGCTATAAAAACGGTACCCACTTAAATCTGTGACCAAATCTTTAATTCTTGGTAAAATTTGTGGTGTTTTACAATCATTGAATTTAGAAGTCGCATATCTAACACGCAACGAAAGCTTTGTTTATCATTACCTTTTATTGCCTTTTTCTTTACCATAAGTACTGGAGCCAAAAAATGAGTGTTAGACGGTCTTATGATATTAGCATCCAAAAGAGTGTCAATTTGGTTCTTAGCCTCTTCCCTTAAAAGGTGAGGAATGGGGTATGGTTTGCATCCGATGGCAGAGTCATGTTTTAAAATGATACTAGGTTTTATAGCATCGCAATGGCTTAACGTTTTCATGGATTTTGAAAACACCAAGTAGTATTTCTCTAATAGCCCTTTCAAATTTTGCCTGTTTTCGTCATTTAGGTGACTCAAATCGAAATCATCAATATCAAATTCCTGTTTTCTCAAGTGCTTAATTTCCTCAGTTGCAGTAATCAAATTAATCATCTGTGTATTTTCCCGTGTGTCAGATTTTAGCGAATTGTCAATTCTAAACTCTGTTTCAAAATAACCCAATTTCATAGATTTATTTAAATGAATCGTGTTTGGGGATTTGTTTTGAACTAAAGTACAAAATTCATTATTTTTCATGTAATTAATGGACATGTTACACTCAAGTCGGTCATGCAGTTGAACAGGTGTGAAACAAATATCTCCTTCAAAATTCTGATTTGTATAATCTCTGCATTTTAATTTAATTAAACTAGTTTCCCCAGGTTCCAAAATTACACTATGAGTTAAGAAAACCCAATTGGACTCCCCACTTGTGCCAAGGGTAGAATTGTCCCAAAACCTGACCGTAGAGTTCCAGTTTACCTTCACGCAAGTTGATATTAATTTTGTATTCAGCCAAAAACGCCATCCCTAAAATTAAATCGAATGTTTCTCTAAATTCTCCGCTTGAGACAAATAAAATAATTCTAAATTTATTATTCCCCACTTTTATGAAAGTTTCAATGCAGTTTGTGTATTTTAAAGTCGATCCAGTAATAGTCGTAATAACAACATTTGAAGCCAAACATTTAGTTTTGATTTTCTGTTTAATTAATATATAAACTTCCTTAGAACAGACGTTTATGTTTGCTCCGGAATCAATAAGAGCCTTAAATTGTACCCCTGCAATTTCCGTTTGAATAATAGGTAACTTAACGTTATAGCCTTTATTAATATTGTGTGCGACCCCCGTATTAATATTTCCGACCTGCAATTGTTCAGGTAAACCTGTGTTTCTGATTTGACAAGGGTTTATGTATTTTGCATGTCTTGTTGTCCTACCCCTAAAAAATGATTCTGTGCGCTACTTCGGTTTTGTTGGAAATTTCGCCCTCTGTTTAGCCTATAATTTCCTCGGAAATGCTGATTTTGGCTCCTAAAATACCTATTCTGAGCTACGTTTCCTCTAAAACCCCCTCGTTGTCCAGAGAAGCTGGCTCTCGTGTTCTGAGTGCTTGGGAACTGCTGGTCGCGTCTATTCTGATGAGGTATGTTGATCATGTTTTTAAAAGCCTCACATTCCGTTGAGAAATGGTCTCCTGATACCCCACACAAATAACATTGCATAATTTGCCCCGGGTTGTGATTGTTGGTCATTTGATTTACTTCTTGTGGTTGCTGATCCTCTAATTGTATGTACGAGTTTTCTGATTTTAACGCATTAATTTTACATTTAGCAACAGTATCAAGGGCCATTTGGGAGTTCTTGGCTATTTCGATTGCTTGTTCAAAAGATTTAGGATTTAGTTTTAATACATCCCTTTGTATTTCGGGTAACAGCGAGCCCACGAATTTTGATAATCTCAGCTTATCTATTACATCCCTTGTATCCTGAGAAATTTCCGTTTGAGTGGTGCCTAAATATTTGTTGGATGCTACGATCCAAGGCCTATTCTAAGGAAAATTTACGACTGCCCAAAAGCACAATCTCCCCCCCCCCCACCCATTACCCTCCTGATGGCTATGGGGTTAGCCCTCTGGCTTCGCATACCAAAGGTGTCGGTTTCGAATCCCGGATTAGGCATGGATGTCCATTGTGGTTCGGAATCGACGTTAAGCTGTAGGTTCCGCCCTGATACCGTCCTAACCATTACTGTGCATAAAAATAGGTCGTTGAGCGTACAAAACATCCCTCCCCACTTTCAACCCATAGAGCAATTAATTTGAAACAATAAAATTCGATAATTTATCTTTAAATGTAACTCAAATTTTAAAATCAGGTTTCTGTTATCCTATTTCATGAGGTTAATTGGTTAATATTTATATACCTACAGTGGCTCAAACAATTCAGAATACACCTTAATTTTACTTAATAAACCCAACTTTCGATATAAATAACACATTACCAAGAAATGAAAACACGTCTCTAATTTTACACATTATTTAAAGTAAAAATAAAGAACAATATTGAAGGCTGTGAGGTTAGAGCTCTGGCCTCGCATGCCAAAGGTGCCGGGCTCGAATCCTGGGTTAGGCACGGATTTTCGTTGTGGTTCGGAATCCATATTAAGCTGTAGGTCCCGGTCTGATTAGCCGTCATTGTGCATAATTTAAGTCGTTAAAAGTAATAACCAACCACCAACAAAAAAATTTAAATAGAAAATTTTTTGGAAACATTTTAAGTAAACATACGCAGATTTTTACCTAAAAAAATTGAGAATACACCAATGAAATTTTTGTAATATCTCACACACGAAGAATGATGGTATTTGATGGTATCTGAAGGGATTTTACCCCATTATTCTTGCAACACTTGTTTTAAATGGGCTTTATTTCTAATTTTATGCTTTTAGACCACTATTTCGCCTGTGTCCCGTAGATTTTCTATGATATTGATGTCAGAGGTCTGGTGGTGTATGTAACTGCTTTTTACAATGAAAAAGACCCCATATTTTGACATTGCGTGCCTTGTACTTTATTATAAACCTTGATTTCTTTCAAAATTTACCTTTTTGTGATATCCACAGAATTCCCTTCTTTTTTCTTCTACTTTTATTTTGAATCGATCCCTCATTTAAAATTTTGAAATGATTGTCTGGATACACGTGTGGCTTCTACCAACAATTTTAGCCATTTCAATAAGATTTTCCTTTTTTAAAAAAAAAAAATAATTTGAATAGGAATCAATACTAGTTTTAAATAAAAAATTGCTCTTCGATGAAAAAGTTTGGATTTAAGTTCGTCTAACAAGTTTCATCACAAAAAAATTAGAATTGAAAAGGTTAAGAATAGCAATATTTAAGATTACATTAAAATAGCAGTCAAATTGAAAATATGTAAGGGTAAATAAACATATTTTTCGCAAGTGTATTCCCAATTTTTTTATTGCAAAATTTATCTAAAAAAGTTTCAAAACTGTATGACTAATTTGATTTTTAATAAATTATTATATTTTTTGTGTATATACAAAGTAAAATGTCCATAGTTTAATGCCTCTGCAAAAAGCTTTGCTATAATTAAATTTTTTGAGCATTATTCCCCATACAAAATACTAATGTGCTCAAAAAACGAAGTGTATTCTTAATTGTTTTAGCCACTGTATATACTTCTATAATATTTTTCTTATGAAAGAATTATAAATACCTTTGACTACGAAATCGCAAAAGACAACAAAACAATCGTGAATATAAATTCAATGTCTTTGATACCAAACATTAAAATATTATTTACACTCACAAGGCAATAGCTGTCATCCACCTTCCTCCCTCTTGTCAACTATTCATTGCTGTTTTTATTTTACAACTGTTGTCACCCACCCCCTAAAAATACAGTAGTTATCTCCCAAGGAGGACATGACACACAACACAGTGGAACAAGTGTTGACCGCAAACAGCCGAAATGAAGATTTATTGACTAAGGGGGGAAAAGGGGTTTTCGCGTCGACTGTTGAAGTGGATGAGACAAGATATCCCAAGGTTTCGGCTTGTAGGGGTAGCTGATCAGCTGACACTGGACACTGAACTCAGATACCAGTCCCTATCCACCCCCTATTGCAAGGTCAGGGGGAAAAAAAAGATAACATCCGGTGTGCTTTCTTTAAAATCTCTCTAGTCAGTAACGTTTTAAGCTTGGACAGGATCGGCTTGTCCTGGCATGGAGTTTAGATTTTAACATCTCTCAGCTTTGATTTTAGGCATATCCTCCTGAGACCCACAACTGTTTGAAACATGATTTCAAGCTAATTTTTATGTATATTATTCTTTTGGGTCCATATAACGTACTTTTAAAGTTATTGGGTTCAACTATAAAGATGGGACAAAAAATGACTATCTCCTTAAGCTTGCAAAATTTTTAAATTTAATTGTTCAGATGGGAAATTTAATCATGAAAGGTAGTAAAACAATTTCGTTCTAGGACGTGATACATAAAAATACTTTACAGTTAGTGCAAAAAAAAAATTTGTTCGCGCAGAACATCCAGACATCCGAAAACGTGAGGAAAACGTCTTAGTTCATTGCTGGCATGTGCTTCGCGTCAACTTTTCGTGATGCCTCTACTGGCAGAGGAACTGGTTTTTGCCGTTTCTTTACAGACTCCACTTCTTCACAATCGGTGGAACTATTATCAGCTGTAGGACTGAATTCGGCTATTTCAGGCAAAGAAAAATTATGTGCCTAAAATACGATGTGCATTTAAATGTACGCGGTGTCTCAGGAGAAAATGCCTTGTTATTTGTCTTCCTAAAATATGATTTCAATGTAAAATATTTGAAAGTAGTACCACAACCACTATTTTTACAAAATAAGAATGAGCAATTATTACTTTCAATTACCCATATGTATACATAGGATAATGAAAGCATAGTATTCGGTTAAAAAAAAAATCGTTTCTCCACGTTTTGGAACATTCTGGTTTCAAAAAAGTGATTTAGAATAAATTTGTGTCTGTGGTCAGCATAACTCCCGCACAAGTTGACGTACTATGTTCAAATTTGGTGTGCGGGTTGGTGATGGTACAGGGCCCTACCATTAAGGTTTTCGTCAAAAAGGTTTTCGCATATAAAGTAGCTGCCATTGAAAAAATCATATTTTTCAGTAATTGCTAAAAAACGGCTCTAAAGATTTTGTTCAAAATCACTGTGGTAATGCCTCTTAAGGTGTTTTAAACGTCACTACCTCTGAAATTCCCTTTAAAATGCTTTAATGGCGTAAAAAGTTGAAAAACAAATGCCTTTAACACAGAGTTCTCTTTCTTTGAGCATACCTCATCAACGATAGTTTTTCTTCTCTCCCCAGTAGTTTCACTTATAATATTGCAAAAGATATCGCCAAATTGGCCACTTTTGCTAAATGAAGGATGAAAATATAGAAACGGTAAATGACACAAATCCATGTAAGTATTATAGTGTAATTAAAAGCTGTGTGATATTCCACATCCCTAGTTTTTCTCTATTTTATTTGGCTTTGTATTTTTTACGACTGCCCAATTTTGACTTTACGATTGCCCAATTTGGATTTACGACTGCCCAAATAAGCCACGACTACCCGTTAGAATAGGCCCTGCTACGATCAGTCTATGGGCAAACATTTTGACTGATTCGTTTTGTTTCATCTGGCAGTTAGAAAAATCCAATTGACATTGTCCTACATCTAACTCATCTTTGAAAAAATCCATAATTTTGTCCCTGACTAGGTTGTAATTTTGAGAGTTCATAAGTTCCCTGTCTGATATGAGGTATCGAAGCGCGTTGCCTTTTAATTTAGATTTTAGTATAGTAAGTTTCTCCGAGTCGTTCCACTTTGCAAGTGACGCTACCTCGTCGAATTGCCTAAAGAAAAATTTAGTTTCGTCTTTGCTGCCTTCAAAATTCGCTGTTAACAAAGCCAAACCATTAATTTTGCTCGCACTTCCCATTTCGACATTTTCCTGTGCCATTTTTGTATGATTTAGACTACCGCCTGAGTTCTGTCTACCGGTCTCAGCTCTGAATATACTTGCTGTAGTTGATCTAGTTTTGTGTTTATGGAGCGCTCTATTCCCTCGAACCATACTCAATTGTAAAAATGATTTTAAAAATTCCAACCATTATATAGTTGCACTTTATAGCCATACACATCCTTATCCACTGAATAGACAGGTATTCTGAGACTGAGTCAGTCGGCACCATAATGCCATGATTCGTATAGTAGGAGTCCTAATTACGCATGTATGATATAAGCAATAAATTTAGTGTCAGGCATTTACAGAACACCCCGCAATTAACACAAGTTCTTTAGTTCAGAAACCAGTTTATTCAGCAGTTAAGTATATGGTAGCAAACTCATTTCCTCAAAACGCTCACCACATGTGTGAGGTTGAAATCCAAAATAACAAATATTTAAAACAACCAAAAGCAATAATTAAAAGGTTAACATGTATCCTAACTAGACTTTCCTAGCTGGCTGAGTACTGAGTGAATAAAAGAGCCACTTACTGCTCATTGCTCTGGATCGGGCGGTCACCGCTTGCCAGCATCAAATCTCCGATCCCCGGTATAAGAACTTTTCTTTCTCAGAGGTCAAGCAACCCTACTTCTCTCTTCGAAACCTCCGGGCTAGATGATCTACTTTCTTCCCCTAGCAGCTTCCAAAAACCCCTCTTCAATTCCAACCCCCACGCGCAACATAAGTAAAGAAGTCAGCCCGCTCATTCGTGCAATTCTCATTGACGTAGTCCAAAGTGTCAAAAGAGGCGGGCTATGATTTTTACACCAGGAGGTTTCTTTAATTATATCATACTAAATGTCATAATGAAAACACCTTATGACATATATATATATATATATATATATATATATATATATATATATATATATATATATATATATATATATATATATATATATATATATATATATATATATATATATATATTACTTCGCAAACTCCAATTTTTTTTATTTTTTTTTCCATCGGGACCCCCCCACTTTTCCTGCCAACGAGCCGCCACTGCTTGCAGCCAAACCCTTCGCTTCCAGTGTTTTTCAGAAGGGGGGGGGGGGGAGGGTCTTTTTCTTCTTCATGGGTATTAAAAAACATTGAATTAAGAGTTGCATCTGTTATTTGTACACGAGACCACCATAGACATGTTGTCCTTTCTCGTGCGTGAAACAGAGAAAAAAATCAATCGTTGATGAGCGATGATCAAGGGTAGAGAGCTCCGTGTTAAAAGCACTCATTTTCAACTTTTTATGCTTTTATCACATTTCTACGGGAATTTCGAAGGTGGGGACGATTAGAGCACCATAAAAGACATTGGCACAGAGATTTTAATCGAAATCGTTAGAGCCGTTATTTAGCAATTGGTGTAAAACATGATTTTTCATGTCTGTGTCTGTCAGATAATATCATGTACTTAAAACAATCAGTGGCACGTTTGATTGTGTGTTTGGATCTGGTGTGTGCTGGTCTCACGTGCCTGTGATGATCCACTGAAGTTTTAACCGCTTAACAAATGTTTATAATTAAAAGTTTACAGTCCATTTGCAATTAATAAAATGATTATTATTGATAAAGCAGGTGTATTCTGTTGGCCTGGACGGAACACTGCGCGAACCTAACCTAAACAACCCTCGAAAATATACTATTTAAAACCAGTTTTCGAGTTGCTTTTTTTAATAGTAACTACATTTTTTCTCAATTTCTAATTGCAATTAAAATTACAATTTTAAACAAGGATTATACATAAAAGTTTAGACTAATTTTCTTGCAAAAATTTTTAATGAATTTTAGTCATTTTGCATAGATTCAAAACAAACGTCACCTCTTCCCTCATATAATTATAATGCATCTGGATTATACATACAAATTGAGACTACTTTCCTTGTTCAAAGCTATATTATATTTTAGTCCTAATGAATCGATTCAAACTTAATAGCGAAACGATCCTTATACCGACAGTAATCACGGGCATAACGGTCATCACATCAGCGGAAGTCGAACCTAGCGCATAGGTGTAACGAGGGAGGGATTTTGGGATTCGACCCCCCCCCCCCCGATTCCCCATTGGGTTGAGAAAAAATAAGCAAATTTACTACGTTTTTCCTCCAACTAACTCTTAGTTGGTTCTTACTCAAAGTATCCACTAAATTTCCTTACTAGTAATTATTCAGTGTTTTGCTAAGGTAATCAAAAGCTATACCAAAGTGAAAGACATTCATACAACAAATGTATCATATTGAACTTACGAACTGTATGCTGTTCACATACAACTATATACGTGCTACACAGGTTGGAGAAATGGAGTCTTTATCGCGGGAACATAAGTGCTACAGACTGGACTTTAGTCATATAGTCATCGACCGTTGATGTAAAGACCATAGGCGTAACGAGGGCGGTTTTAGGGGTTCAACCCCCAACCCATTAAGTTGAGAAAGAATTAAACAAATATACTGCATTTTATCTCCAATCAACTCTTTGTTGATTATTACTCAAATTATCCATTAAATTTCATTATTGAGATTATTCAGTGACCAGTGTTTTATTAAGGTAATCAAAAGCTATACGAAACTGCAAGACTATACAATGATTTTACAATCGAAGAGCAAATTTGCCATTTAATTTACCATTTGATGATAACTACACGCTACACCGAGACTGAAGAAATGGACTCTCCTTTGCTGGCTGAATGTAAACTAGGGGAGTGGAACATCGCACAACTTTCAATTACACTATAATAAAGGTCAGCACATATAAATTTGACGTGGAATAGTGTTATTACCATTTCCATTTATTTGAAATAATGGCCCTTAGTGATATTTTTACAGATAGCTCTTACACGGGCCGGGGGAAAAAAAACGCCACAATGGCGAAAGTGAGATTATGTACTTTTCAAAAATTCTTGCAATATCCTTTCTTGTTAGAGAAACAGAGAAGAGGAGAAAAACGGTTGTTGATGAGCGATCCTCAAGGGAAGAGAACTCTATGTTGAAGACACTCGTTTTTCATCTTTTTACTCCTTTGTTACATTTTTATGGGAATTTCGGAGGAATGTTTAGAACATCGTAAGAAGCATTATCATAGAGATTTTGATCAAAATCGTTAGAGCCGCTTTTTAGTGACAGCTAAAGAATGCAATTTTTGTTTTGTTTTGCGCATGCGCAGTATTGACAAAAACCTTAATGGCAGGTTCTATGGCCCTCACTAACCTGTACTCCAAATTTGAACATCGTAGGTCAAATCGTTCGGGAGTTGTGCTGACCACGAACACACAGACACACCGGCAGACATTTTACTATACCACTTTTTTTTCAGTTAGATGTTCCAAAACGTGGGAAAATGCAAAAAATTCGAATTTTTTTTTGGGATCGAAAATAATATTTTCATTACCCTATGTTAACAAATGGGTAATTGAAAGTGATTAAAATGAGTTCAGGTACCAAACACAAAACTCAAAGTGAGACACTGTTTTTATTTTACAAGAGATGAAAAATATGGTGAAATTACTGTTTTAGTTGAAAAAGAATCGTCAGATAACGTTGAAAGAATCGCCAGATGAAGACGAAAAAATAAAAAATTTCTCCATAGATTTACAGAATCGGACGGTGTTGGTATTATTATGTATATAAAAAAAATAATGCATTATAAACACTAAGAGATACAGATATTTAGGAAAAAATATGTTGAAATGTTTATAGAAGTTTCTTTGATGCTTATTTTTGGCAGTGTATGTTCGTAATATTTCGAGGGAATCCCACCACTGAAATTGATCCTATCTTGTTTACTACACCCGAAAAGTTTTTCCGAAAATATTGCATCAATATATTTACAATTATATCAGCCCTTTTCAATTTCCATGTTTTTAAAAACATATTCCTGCTCCTTTTATATATATATATATATAAATTCTCTCTCTCTCTCTCATATATATATATATATATATATGAGAGAGAGAGAATTTTTAAGAAATGTCCCGTATCCCGCAGACTGAGACGATTTAAAAACTTTTTGAATAAGATGAAATATTTTTTTTTACTCTCTCCTTCCCCCCCCCCCCTTCTCCTCTCATTTCTTTCATTGGTGTAACGAGTCTGCATTTTTCGAACCCCCCCCCATTCAACAACTCTAGTTACGCCTATGCATTAGCGTAAACCTAGAAAATAACCGTCACTCCAATGTAAATATTCACCTTCATACTGGAAAAAGTCTCGGGATTTTTTTTTTTTTTTGCATTTCTCTGCGTTTTAGAGCATCCTGATTTCCAAAAAGTTTAGAAAAAATTTCTGTGTGCACGTGGTCTCCATAACTCCCGAACAAATTGACCTACGATGTTCAAATTTGGTGAGTGGGTTAGTGATGTCCATGATGGGACCTACCATTAAGGTATCCGTCAAAATCGCGCATAAGGTTAAATCAGGAAAAATTCATATTTTTCAGAAATTGCTAAAAAACGGCTCAAACGATTTTGATTAAAATCTCTGTGCTAATATCTCTTAAGGTATTCCAATCGTCCCAACTTTCAAAATTCCAGTACAAATGCTGTAAAAGCGTAAAAAGTTGAAAAATGACTCCGCGGTGGTTGATCACTTCGTAGCAAGCATGATCACACGCTGCTCACTAGGGCGTATCGAAAAAATCGAAGTTTATCAAATCGCTTAGCGGTAGTGAGTAAAATTTGTGGACATACTCATCAGTAATAAGTGCGTGAAATTTTAAAACTCTGGGTTAATATCTTCTGTCGCCTCAATGACCCCAAAGTTCCGAAAATTGGGGTAAAAATGTTTAAAATTCAAAAATTCCTAAAAATTCCCATATTTTGTTTAACGATTGGGGGTAGTGGTTAAATGTTAGTATTGTTTAACAACAACAACTATAATTTAAAAAAAAAAATTATTGGTTAATATCTACTGTCGCCTCAGTGAACAGGAAATTCCGAAAATTTGAATAAAAAGGAATACAATTCAATATTTAATCAGCAGTCGCAGATTTCGTCGATCGTTTTGAGGTAGCGCGTACTAAAAATAACTTTTTTCAACAACAAAAAGTATGCAAGACTTATTGGTTAATATCTTCTACCACACTGGATTTGGCGTACTGTCAGAAAAGTAAAGTGAAACCCCCCCTGTTTTCACCCGAGAAACAAATCGGAGCGACCAATAAATCACGTGATCATTTTCATTTGTTTAGTATTTAGTCTAACTCTAGAATATTTTCTTTCAATTAGTTTCGATCTTCATATCAAACATATTTGTAGCAATGTAGTCGTTACTTTTTAGGGAATTATTTTTACTCGTAGCTTAGTGTCATAGTCATTTGTTAGTAAAAGATATTGGTAAATATTAGAAATGCAAGAATCATCGCATTCAAAGTTTTCAAGTCGACAAATGCTGCAATGCTCTATTTTTGGAACACCGAAGGATTTTTCGCGCATGAGGCCAAGACATGAAGACGTCACTGCAGAAACTGTTGCTTTGAAAATTGAAAGTTTATGCGTCGATCATTCCTTCTGTTTCAGATAAGCGTGTTTGTGATATGATACACGCTTACCATAAAAATATCGTTCAATCATGAAAAATATAAAACGTGTGGGAAGAAGCAAGACTGCTCTTGAAAATGTTGTGAACTTTAAAACGGAAGCAAAGAAACTATTCCACATATATTCCTGTAAATGCGCTATTTTTAAGGAGTGTATCTGTCCAAAAGAGAGCAAAGTTCCGCCAAATGAGCAGGCGTTCCGCAAAGACCAAAGAACGGAAAGAAAAATGTTCATTGGAAGTGTTGATGTACCCGAAACAAAACGACTTCAGAAACGTCAAATGCGAGTACAACAAAATGCTGTGCAAAGTAAAAAAAGGCGTCTCCAGCTTCTGTTTCAAGCTTTACTCCGGAAAATGAAGATATGATGGAGGTGGATACCAAAGATGTACCCTACATACCCTTTCTTCAGCAGGATTCAAGGAGTCTTCAGATGCGTGTAAAATTGGACAACACAGTTATTGTCAGTGAAAGATATTGTGTTTCTAACAGAGCCATGGCTGCTATTGCATCGAGTGTTATGAAAGATTTGGGTTCCATATCGAAATCGAATTCCAGTCTCGTCACAGACAAAAACAAAGTATGGAGGGAAAAATCAAGAGTTTACAAGCAAAAATGGTATCAAAATTAAATGAAAATCGTTCCAATCTATCTGGCCTTTATTTTGATGGCCAACATGACAAAACTTTAACATCAGAAACACTCGAGGGAAAGCAGTTCCAAAGAACAATTGTAGAAGCGCATTACTGTATTGTATCGGAGCCTGGTTCTTCGTACGTGGGGCATGTTACACCTGAAAGCAGGGGCGGATTTAGAGGTCAATCACGGGGGGTGCGATTATGACCGTGAGTGGTTACAGTCGTGGTAATAATTTTTCAACTTGGAAGAGAGGGGGAGGGAAGGGGTATCATCAATTAGTATGATACTACCAGGGTTCAATGGGAATAAAAATTAGAGGGTTTGACCATCCTCTTTTGCGTCCCATATAACAAATTACCCCGAAAATGTAATAAAAAATTACATTATAAATATTTAGTATTTTTTATTAGAAAAAGAATATTTAAGAGTTCAAAAAAATATCTCATGCAGATCAGGTGAAGTGTAAAAAGTTCAACAACCCTGAAAATTCAACTTTTTTTATGCAAGTTAATTAACCAATATATTCAACATCA
Source organism: Linyphia triangularis (assembly GCA_963978545.1). Taxonomy (NCBI): domain Eukaryota; kingdom Metazoa; phylum Arthropoda; class Arachnida; order Araneae; family Linyphiidae; genus Linyphia; species Linyphia triangularis. Next base: position 75,036,115 of record OZ021725.1, on the reverse strand, counting down.
TAAATAATTTAATGCAGAAAAGAGGCGGCAGATCTTTTAACGACTTTAGACAATACTGCAGGTACATTAAACTCTATATTCATAAAGTTTTAATAATTTCCAAAGTTAAACAATGCTTTTCAACTGTGTTTGACATCACATTAGTAAATTAAAATATAAGTTACATAAACTTGAGACTATACACTATAATATTGATCCTTGCATTCAAATTTGATACGGCATTATTTACTGTTTCCATATTTTCCTTTATTTAAATGAAAATCGAGGGTTTGGCGATATTTTTATGTGGGAAGAGAGAGGGGAAAAAAAAAAAAAAAAACTGGGAAAAAACGCCGAAACGCGAAAATTGGTGATGATATTCAATAGACATTACATTGTCATTCCTTGTACAAAAAACAGAAAAATATCAATCGTTGATGGGCGATGCTCAAGGTTGAAAAGCGAGTGTTAAAGGCACTCGTTTTTCAGCTTTTTCCGCTTTTATCAGATTTCTATGGGAATTTCGGTTGGGACGATTGCGCAACCTTAATCGTAGGTCCCATGTCTACCACTAACCCGCACACCAAATTTGACTATCGTACGTCAATTCGTTTAGGAGTTATGCTGACCACGTACAGATAGACATTTTATCTAGACCACTTTTTTGAAATCGGGATGTTTTAAAACCAGGGGAAAAAGGAAAAAAAAAAATCGATTTTTTTTTTACACTAAATGCTATACACTTTCATTGCCCTATGTAAACATATGGGTAACTGAAAGTAAAAACGTGTTTGGCTATGATTCTCAATATTTTGAAAAGAAGTACAAAACAACATGGAACTCACTTAAAACTGTTAAGGATAAATTACATTTTTATAATTTAAGAAAATAATTTCGTTTGACATTGTTAAAGGGTTTTAAGGATTTTGCATATGAAAGGATGTAGATATAATGCTTATTTCAGTAAAATCAGTTTATTTTTATAAGAATGAAATATTTTATTACAATCTATTCAAATATTACTTTGATAATTGCACACAATATCGAATATCAGTGTGCACGATAAGTCCCTTCTTCGGATCATTCGGACAAAAATGAAATATTTAAACATTTTTCGGAAAAAACAAAGATCTAAACAAATATTGTTGATGAAATATTACATTTTGTGAAATAAGTAAAATTTAAAAAAAAAAAAAAATCTTACCAATGTTAGGTCACCTTAACCTTAACTCTACATATTGATGCACTACTAAGACTGCTCTAACTAAATTAACATATATTCGAACTTTATAGTAAAAAAAGAGTGAGTGCGTGGACCTCAATGTGCGTGTGTGTACAGTTTTTTAGTAAAAAAAAAAAAAATTATCTTTGAAAATAAGATAGTTTTTACTATGGCGCTCTCAAATTTTTTATTTATTTATTATGTAAACTTTCTTTTCTTTTAATTGGTTAAATACGCATCAACAATATTATCAAATTCTATAAAGATTTTCTGTATTAATCCAGTATAAATTTCTTTTAAAACTTTAATATAATTCTGATTTGGTTAGGGGGTTACTAATATCAAAGGGTACGTATGCTTTATTTCTGACATCCGCGAAAGTTTTTAAGGTGCAGGCGGGCCATAATTAAACTGGTGTTGTTTAGATCAGTCCGGAGTCTGTAGAAATTAATAAATCTTTTTGAAATTTTGTATTAGTACTGCTGGGAAAATCTGGTAATGCTGTTTAAACATTATCATAAAATTTTTGAAATGGAAACTTTAAGATATAACTGTTTGGATTTTTGCTAATTACGTTTCAAGAACAATAATATATTTAAAACTTCATTGGATTGATTTCATTTTGATTTATTATTTCATTTATAAGGAATAACATGTAAAACTAACAGCCATATAAGCCCTTTTCATCTTAAAGCTTTATATTTTCCTTTAGTTGCAAAAATTCTCTAAATAGATAGATTTTAATTATATCCAACCTGTACTTTAATATAAATTTTAAGATTGCTTTAACATAACACTATATTTTCTTTTATAAATATGATTTAAGGGAACTTAAATTAGGAAAATGTACTCAAAGACCATCTTAAACCGTCAACACACAAATCCTCATATTTAAAAAAAAAAAAATTAAAAAAAAAAGAGCAGATTTTTTAAACAAACAGCTTTATATCATCTGAAAATTAGTTTAAATTTCTGCATTATATTCAAATAAAATTCCAAACTAAATTAGTTACAGCAGGTAAAATTGTAATAATAATAATAATGTTCATATAACCATAGAACCTGCTTTTTCATCACAAGTAGCATCTCAAATCGGTTACATATTGTGTCTCATATTAGACATTATCAGTCATATTACCATCAAGTTTGAGTCACACTTACAAAAGCACATTTGAAATTAGAATTAGAAAGAAAAGAAAGAAACAAAAAAAAAATACATTTAAAAAGATTTTAACATTAACTGATTTAAATTATTTGTAAGTCATCGGTATTGTTCCCTATATTTCAGTCATTCATATTTAAATAATAAATTCATACAAAACAATTTTGACTTTTATTTAACAGAACAAATGAAAACTGCCAAAAGCTGCGAATGAGCAATATTTACAAATTTGCAATCTAAGCTGACTAGTTTTACAATTATGTTAAATTACTTGATATTCTTCTAGTAGCAATAAATGTCGTTGTATGGGATATTTCCAGGCACAAGTGCTACATGATACTGCACCGGGACAACGTTAGATTCTGATTAGTTTATTTATCAAGCAGGGAACATCTACCAGATGGTCTTTCAAGGGAAAAATGAACTTCATATACATCTTAAATAAGAGAAACCTCGGAAAACTATCAGGAAGTAGCTCACCAATCGATTACTAGTCAAAATTTTTAAAGTCTTTACTCAATTTGAAAACAGACTACAGAGCGCTAAATATTGCTCGACCCGGTGACTTTTCGTATGGTAGGGGAGTATACCTCTTTTGTGAGTGAGATTGGAGCATAGCAACATTTAAAAACGTGCTAGGCTATGATCCTCAATATTTTGAAAAGAAGTTGAAAACTATATGGAACTCACTTTAAACTGTTAAGGATAAATTACATTTTTATAATTTAAAAAAGTAATTTTGTTTGACTTTATCACAGGGCTTTAATGATTTTGCATATGAAAGGGTGCAGATACAATGGGTTAATCCAATAAAATCAGTTCATTTTTATAAGAATTAAATATTTTATTACAATCTATTCATATACTGATGGTATTGAATTGAGAGTTACGTTGATAATTACATAAAATATCAAATATGAGTGTGTAGGATAAATCGCTACTTCTGATCATTCGGTCAAAAATGAAATATTCAAACATATTTAGAAAAAGAAAATGTCTAAACTAAAACAAATTGTTAATGTTATATTACATTTTGTAAAATAAATAGTAATATTAAAAAAATCTTATCATGGTTATATATTACTGTTAATTATCTTGCACTGCCATACCAATTGAAGAAACAAACAATCTAGACATAGCATGCACCCTCCAACTCAAGAAAGAATGACCATTCCATTTACTTCCACCCCAGAGTAGAGGCGTAGAGGCATGTTAGTAATTTTGCAACTCGCATGTGATATGGGATATGGGGCAATGTCACTTGCAAGGGAGGGGATAGTATGACCCCTCAAATTTTATTACTTTGTTTGTGTCCTTCAAATTCAAGGTCACACAAAGGGGTCCTTTTGTTCCCTTCCCTGGGCTGTTTTAAGATCTTTAGGAAAGAATGAAGAGAAACTTCTTGGTCCTAATTTAGCCATAGTATCTTGATCGGAACTTAAGTTCTTGCAATATTTTGTAGAATTGCAATAATGCTATAGTGCCGATTTGATCAAAGCTTTTTCTTAATTATGAATTAGGCATTTTATTTTCCAATTACAATTAAAGGATTTTTTGTAAAGCTATTTTAGTGCATGATTTTTTGTACATCGAATGAAGTTTAGGGGGTGCGATGGCACCCCAATATTAAACCTTTATAATTAATTGGCCTCTGATCAAGGAGAAAATCGTGGTGAAATTGAGATATTTTTAAATGGTCCTTCAAAATTCATTTTTTAATTTGAGAATCACACAAGGGGTGAAGATTCTTTGAGCTGTATATTGCAGGTCAACACAATCCCGATCTACTCGTCCTTTTTCAAGCCCATTCCTTCTACAGGTAACGAAATAAGGAGTTAGGTTAAGTGGCTTAAAAATCTGTATTAATGAGGCAAGAAGAATGTCATAAAAAGCTTAATTTTGTTTGCTGATTTCCATCGATATTGATATTAAGTAAAAAATAGATGTTACAATAATTAATGAAATTTAAGTTTTTTTTTTTTTTTTTTTTTTTTTTTTTTTTTTTTTTTACTTTGAACTCGGTGAAACTGCCATTTAAAAATAATTTAAACGAGATACTTCATGGGGGGTGCGGTCGCACCCCCCGCACCCCCCCTAAATCCGCGCCTGCCTGAAAGTGGATGTAGTCTTCATGTATCGAACAGCATTTACGAATACGTAACAAGTACTTTTTTGGATGATTTTAGCAAGCTCGCAGTTGTCGGGTGTGACGGCACTGTGGTGAACACAGGAATGCTTACTGGTGTAATTCGCAGGCTTGAAATGAAACTTCAGAGACCACTCCAATGGATTGTCTGCTTACTTCATTTTAATGAGTTGCCATTACGACACTTATTCCAGTCAATAGACGGCAAGTCTTCTGGCCCTTCATCTTACACTGGAGACATTAGATGAAAACTTAAAGGACGTGAAAAACTTTCAGTCGTTGCTTTTAATAATATTAAATGCGAGTTGCCACATATTGATAGTAGATTACTCAGTTCAGATCAGAAATACTTATTCGACATTTGCACTGCCATTAGTTCTGGCATTTGTAGTTTAGATCTAGCTAATCGAGAACCAGGAACGTTGAATTTTGCCCGCTGGCTAACAACTACAAATCGAATACTGAGGTTATATATATCTACATCAGACCCATCAAATGAGCTACTAACTTTAGTTGAATTCATTCTTAGAGTCTACGCACCTTCATGATTCCAAATTAAGATTAATCACTCCAGTGGCGTATATAGGTTACAATTTCGGGAGGGGCCAATACGACCAAACTTACCGTTATTTGCACTTGTTTTTTTATGTTTTAAGTGAGCTCTCACTTAAGGATTAAGGATGGTTTTCAAGGGGTTTTAAAGGAAATATTGGGGAAAAACATAGTTATTATTATATTTTTTTTTTTATATATTTTCAGTTTACTTTTACAACGGAAGTGAACTATTGCTTTATTATATGATAGCAGATTATTTTATAAAACACTTAATTGCATTCTCGTTAATATTATTTTCTTCACTCCCCCTACTTTTTTCCTTATATAATTTTTTTTTTTAATAAAAACCTCCTCTGTTCATTAATTAGTCTTTAAGGGCATTATCTCTACTATTGGTTCTTTATCTTCAGCAGTGATCGAAAATTTTCGTCCCTTTTATCAAATTACTGAAAACCTGTGTTACTAATTTCCTTGTTTCTTGGTGAACTCCTTTGAATATACTTTTGGAGTGCGAAAATATCACGCAATATTTACAAAAAGATCGGGATTTTCCTTCAGAATTAGCTAACCACTCAAATTCTTCTAGCCATTTAATTTGAAAAGTTGTAGTATGGTTTGAGCTAGAACTAATACACTGGTCTGCAAAATTTAAAGATATTTCAGTTTTTCTCTAATAACTTCTCAGTGGAATAGCATAGACACATGAAATTCACATCAAAGAGGCATCTTTATGTAACAAAACGATAAGTAAAACAACTCAGTCGTAAATTGAAATGCAAAGTGCATAGTGTAGACACATGCAAAAGCATGAAGTACCATTAGAGAGCAGTTGCAAAAAGGCATTCACATTAAAAATCTCACAACTCATGGAGTTAACTTTTAGTGTGAGATATGATCTCCCCTGTCATCAGTGTTTACTTGGCTTTGTATTCTCACACTTAACATGAGTTTCTTGATGAATTCTAGTGACTAAATTGCTCAGTCAGATTACTTACCTAAAACTTACTCACCTATTTCTTGTACTATTATTTTTATTTATTTTCTGGTTGTAGTAGACACTCGACGAATATTACATGTTTATTAAAATAAAATTGTCATACAAGTAGTCTTCACAAGTGGAAGTGTGTATTCTGCCATGGGCCCGTATAAAAAATAATAAAAGTTAAATTCGCATCATTCGATGACTAAAAAATGACGGCATATTGTGACCCAAAATTATTACGTCATGCTACTACTTGGGTTGTACCCAAAGACCAAAACTTTTTTCCCACCAAATCGTTAACTTGATTTGGTATTTACCCCGTAATATCGTTTTTCCACCTTTCTATAGAACCTCTGACGTCCATTATTACTCATGAGATTGAAACAATTATTTTCAGTAAAAAGTATCTAATGTTAAAAAATTTGTTCTTTAGATGCCATTTAAGAGCGCAAGAGATAATTCAATTCAACTTTTTCAGTTTGATTATGTTAACTTGATCAAGGCAAATTTTTAAACGGTGAAATATTGGTTTTTAAATAGCATTTATTGTTACTTGGGGTAAATTTTGTTTCACTTTTGCTTTGAATAAATTATTAAAAAAAGTACGAATATCGCCCCTATAAGTAAACCAGATCATTCCTCTAATCCGAATTTCATCAAATATGATTTGGACGCTTCTACAATAGGCATTTTGTAAAGATTTAATGTATTGGAAACTTTACATCACTTGCAAACAGTTCACAAGACTGGACGAGTAATTTAGCCACTAGAATTAAATCAAGAAACTCATGTCAAGTATGAGAATACAGTGCCGAGTAAACACTGATGACAGGGGAGATCATATCTTACACTAAAAGTCAACTACACACTAATGCTACTCCATTTTTTTTAAATCCTGAACTATCAATGGAAATATCCTGATTTTTAATCCTGAACTATCAATATTATGTTCAGCGCACTTGATCAATGCCATAAAATACAAGAATAAATTTTAATAATTCTTATCAGTTATTAAAATATTAATATCTCATCATTAATTTAATCATGACAGCAATAGACGGTATTCTAAATTGTCAATTAATATTTAAATAACTCCAACAATTGTCGATGGGGGGAGGGGAGGGAGCATCTGTTATGTTGTGCCTATAGTAATCAAATTTCAAATCGGCCCCTGTCCATTGTACACTTTGCATTTCAATTTTCAGTTGTTTTACTTATCGTCATGTTACATAAAGATGCCTCTGTAATGTGAATTTCATGTATCTATGCTGCTCTAGTGAGAAGTTATTAGGGAAAAACTGAAATATCCATTAATTTTGTAGACTAGTGTAGAAGAAGAAAGAAATTTGTAAAAAGGTTCCATGCATTTTCTACGAGTTAAAACTTTCTTTATCAGACGAAACGGTCGTTTCGCCGCCAACCTTAAAAAGGCAGAAACCGACAGTAAGTATCTATTCTCTGCACAACTTCCAGCGAAAAAGCCGAAATTAACTATTTTCTAGCGCGCTTACAAAACTTCACATAATTATACAAAAAATACCATAGATTCGTCTCGGTGAAATCTTTCAAAGAAAAAAAAATTGAGTACATAGGATTAAAGACAACGAAGAAAAAAAAAATTGAAATTTCCAAAATGAAATAAAAAAACGAGTTCTAGCCCGATTTTGATGTAAAAATTTAGACAAACGTCCACCTCTAACTAAGCTATAGATCTTCAAACGGATTGAATTATAGGATGCGGAATGTTTCAACTTAAAATCCTACACTGGTTTGAACTTCATTAAATATTTCTTTCTATTTTTAATTAATTTAAAAACACTTTTTTTCATTTCATAATTTGGCGACAGATAAAGGCGATCAGCTTGTAATTGTGGTTCAGAAATATATGCCAAAAGTTGCCAAACAGGTTTGCTATAATTTCGAAGTTAGTTTTCCGACATGTTAGGCTTAAGTGAGAATGAACTTAATGTTAAAGTATAGGCACAACGAATTAGACTATAATTATATGGCTTATAACATCTTTAAAATTGAAATAATTTAATTTGTGAAGAGACAGAATTAAAGAGAAATATTTGTTCTTCAAGTTGTATGTGTTATTTGAACTGTATGGTAATATAGAGAGAGTTAACTTTCAAAAACATTTTAATTTCTGGAAATCTCCATTGAAAAATGAAAACAATCACATTTTGTTGCAAGATACTATGGGCTAAATACAAAGTATAAATGTGGAGGTTATGCGAGCTGACGTCACAGTCAATTCATTACAGAGGACTAAATGAACCACGCAGTGCGATTGGCTAATGGAATTTGCACAAATGTCATTCGTTTTTAAAGATGTGTTGAGAATGAATTTCTGTTGTAGAATGAAATCGTAGAATCATATATCCTCAAAATTGTAATTTCATAGTGAATTTTAAAATTGTTGTTAAGAAAATATTTTAAATTTTGTCAGATATCAATGTGAACCAAAATAATGCTTGGTATAGTAAAAAAAAAATTATATTGCAATATTTAGACTGTAAAAAACTTGTAATATTTATTTGTAGCAATTTATTAGAATAAATTTTCAATGGTATGAACGCTCTGGCCTTGTATGTTAAAGGTGCCGGATTTGATTCCTGGTTTAGGTGTGGATGTTCGTTGTGATTCGGAATCCACGTTAAGCTGTGGGTCCCGGACTGATTAGTCGTTATTATGCCTTAAAATAGGTCGTTGTGCGTACAAACTAACCAAACGAGCTGAAACTTGGCAGACAGGCTCTTTGTCGATGGCAACGTATTTCATTAAGTTTTGGGGGTTGAGTTGCCATACACAAGTTTCTATTACTCGTTCGTGGTCGATTTTGATGGTTACTGCCATCCGCATTTAACCAATTTGTAAATTTTCAAGTAGATTTTAGCATGTAAGATATCATTGAACTCAACTTGGAGAATTATGAATATTCATGGTACCAGGTGTACCATGGGTGGTACTACTTCTGGTTTATCAATTTTGAAGATAAATATGGCATGTTGGGTGTCGTTGGGCTTGTCTTGAAAAATTATGAATGTTTAAGGTACCAGGTATAGCATAGGTAGTACCGCTTTCAGTTTATCAAATTCCAAGATAAATATGGCATGTTGGACTTTTATTTTGACGAATTATGAATGTTTAAAGTACCAGGTATGCTATCGTTACCACTTCCATTTTATAAATTGTAAAGATAATTATTGCATGTAAGGTATCGTCGAACTCAGTTTGAAGAATTATGAATATTCCTGGTACCAGGTGTACCATAGGTGATATATAGAAAAACGATTAAACGGACAAATTCAAAAAATAGAAGTCGCCAGTGTTCAAAAAAAAGTTCTGATATCCCCCAAAAAATACTTTTGAAAAGTAGAAGAACCACCAACCTCAAAAACATAAAAAACTTTCTTGCAATAAAAAAATCATAAACATGATGAATATTTTCATCCACAAATACAGTGATATAAAAAAGGGCCAACCTCTGATTAGAACTCACGGTTGTGACTCGCTTAAGAATGTCTGCTTACTTAATTTATTTTTAAAATTTAAGTTCCGCTCCCATAAAAATTTACGTTGCTTGAGGTTGGCCCCAAGGCCGTCGCTAAGAATTTTGGTTGGGGCGTAGACATCCTTTTGCCGACTGAAATCAAGGCATGTCCAGTGTAAATGTAGAAAATATAAATTAAGGCGTTAATAAATCGCTAACTAATTTTTATTAATGTAAAATTAACGTATAAATAATTTTTAATTAATATATGAATAATTAATGCATAATTAATTGTTAATTAATGTAAAACTAATTGTTAATGCATTTTTTTTGTTTAATTGTGAATTATTTTATTTATGTGCAATTAATTTTAATTACTTTTAAACTACCGTCTAAACAATTTTTAATATTTTATGGCATTTTATTAATACGTAATTAATGTCAAATTTTAAGTAAATTCCCATTACATTATATTAAATTTCCATCAAATTCATTTAATTTTTCATTTCTTTTCAGTAAATTACCCCTTCCTCTCCGAACAAAGGAGATTATTTTTGGAAGCGTTTTTTTTTTTTTTTTGGAAGGGGGGAGCAGGGGGGTGGAGGGAAGAGACATTTATTCCTTGCAGATAGATAGAATTTTTCCCCACAATCTTAAATCAATTCAGTAATCTAAGTAGTACAAGTTCTTCATTTCGATACATCTTTTTTTTTTTTAATTTTCAAATTGCAGTTTCGAAAAAAATTAATTAAACGTGTAAAAGTGGTTGGAAATAGCACTTTAACATGGAATTAAATAGATGAAAATTATTGATCAAATAGGTGACATTTCTTTATAAAGAATTGTATAAAGGTTAATCAAAAAACAAATTATGGAAAAATTCTTCTTTTTAAAATTCTGGCGGATTATTGCTATTACAAAAAAATTCCCGACGCAAAGCACTGCAATTTTTATATAAATACAATTTCAGGGACTTAAGAAAAAATGCACTTGCACTCCTTACCCTCTGGCTTTCGAAAAATAAAGTAACGCGGGGAAAAAAGTGGTAAAATTTAAAAAAATATATATATATAGATATTAATTTATCAATTTGAACAGAACATTAATGGACAATTTTTAACTAACATCCAATTAGGAAATCCAATTCTCATCTTTGAAAAATCAAGGTTTAAACAAAAACTTTTGTCGCCTTACACCTCCCTGCAAATAATCTGTAGGCGCTCATGGACACTATAATTACATTGCAATAGACATTAATTATTAAAAACGTTTTGTTAATTATTTATTTTTAAATACTTTTGAACACATTTTTCTAACTAAAAGAGAAAAGATTTCGATTTTCTTGAAAACTGTGTTAATAGTAAAACTTAATTTTTTTGTAACAATTCATTCCAGGAACCTACTTCTTAAAAGTAGTTACTTCGAGTATATATTTCTACCAAAACTGCTGGATTTAATTTAATGATTTTTTTTGTGGTTTTTCACTGATGTGGTGTAGTTTTTCAGCAAATATTTCTCGTTTTTTGAAAAATAATCATTTGTTCAAGAAGGAAAGTATACTTGAAAACAATAGTGTTTTTTTTCCTAAGTAAAAATAAAATGGATTACTTTAGCATGAAACTAAACTATAATATTTATATGATAAAGGTAAATTATTTGCAACTAATTGAACTTCGAATTGAATTTAGTGACAAGATATTCAGATCTATAAAAGAGCATGTCATAATTTTTAACACAACAATCCAAACTATATAAGGAATAGTACCTGTGGTGTTTTTTGCGAAAGGTGGGAAAGGGGGGGGGGGAGGTATTCAAATCTACAGTGTTATTCCGATCTTGAGGAAGAACAAGCTGCACATTTGATCTTCAAAGCAAGAGAAACATCACTGTCAACATGAAATTCCCAAAAACCCACCCCCATTTCCCTTATCCACATGTAAGGGATATGTTCTTAATTTGGGATTTATTGATCCAATTTGAAACATTTTTAAAGGTATACTAAAAAATCTTAGTTTATTTGAAAGACAATTCTTTCCCGATGTTTAAAGTATAAAGTGGTGAAATCAAGAATAGGTTGGTTGGTTGTTTTTCAGATTTATTATGCGCGAAGGCAACACAATGGCCAAACTGCGCCAGAAATCAAGGATAGGAATGAAAGGATACTCACAATTTGCAATAGACTGAACCTGGTTGTACCAGACAATGCGAGCCTCAGCTATTTGAACACGGGAAACATTAAAAATTTTAGATAGTATTATAATAAACCTTTTAATACTTTTCCAAAGATTATTTTGTTGGAATAAATACGATATCGCCTTCCAGTTTACATGTGGCATGCACTATTTTGAGAATGCATTTTCAATATATGAAGTACAAGGTGGTCATAAAGAAACTTTGCCGATATATGGGCCTCTAGCTTCCGTTTCATTCAACAGATCGAGATAAGATTTCAGGTATAGTTATTCATAGGTATGAGCTCGGGATCCTGTAAATTTCAACAAATGGCGCTTACGGTTGGTTATGATTATAGTAACAGACACTCGAAATTTTCGAATGACAGCGCCTACTTTTTCCTGACGCAAAATGCTCAGCGCATGAGGAAACCCTACAGAGCGTTGGAATGGTTCGTGTATCACAAAAAAAAAAAGAACGCATTATGCACACACACACAAAAAAAAAAAAAAAGCCTCTGCGAACGGCCAACAAAAACGCGATCGAGGCGAACGATGGAAATTTGCATTTGACAGAGGCCAAAGTTCACATGAGTGCCATCAAAGGCAATTTAATCGGTCTTCTTAGCTGAATATTTGGCGAGCGGCCTCCATTGCTCCGATTGTGTTTTTGTTGGCAGTTCGCAGATCTGTATTTTTTGCGTTCATAACACGTCCGTTTTTTGTGATACACGTACCATTCCAACGCTCTTTAGGGTTTTCGCATGCGATGATAATTTTTCGATAGGAAAAAGTAGGCTTTGCCATTCGTAACTATAACCGGTTTAATCATGAGCGTCATTTTTCTGAAATTCATAGAATTCCGACCTCATATATTTCTGAATAACTATACCTGAAATCTCATCTCGATCTGTTGAACGAGACTGCTGCTAGAGGTCCATATATTGGCAAAGTTTCTTTATGACCATCCTGTACATAACATCATTTATGGAGTTCTACTTGACATTAACTGCAATAACTTTGTAAAATGCGGGTCAATTTTCGTATACAAAATTTTTGGTGTTTTGAAATTTTGTATAAAACCTTTAACTCATATGACGTACATTACATACTTTATGTAAATGACGTTTAATGTATATGTCATGGTTTTTGAGGCATTATCTGACTTACCACAAATACAAGTATATCATCTCTGTAACACATCTAAGTTATCTAATGTCAGTGAAGATATCAATGATTAGATTATTTTAATGAACCTGCCAAAAAGGATATACTTACTCTAATTCAAAATATCCAACCGTCAACTTAGACCGCATTGTGATCACAATTTTGTAATACTAACGATGATTTTAATTATTTGTGCTTTTTTCCATTCAGTATGTTTTGAAACATGCGTCACTAGGCATTTTTAAAAGAAGGGATGAAATTTCAGAAATTTGCCAACTACCAGCCTTTCTAAAAACTTTGACGGGGTGAGATAATGAAGATATTTATATGGTAATATTTGAGTTCGCAGTCTGTCATTGTAGGCGGCAAAAAAAAAACACAGACTCCTTTATTATAAACTTCTTGTGTAAAAATGCCGATTCGTCAAACTCGGGTCACGCTGCATTCCGATATTTTTAATATTTTCGTTCAAATTATTATTATTATTTTTTTTTTTTTTTTTTTTCATTCAATTCGATTTTATTGTGGATCGATTTTAGAAAAAGAAAGATCTCGACAAAAATTAGAAAATTTGCCGACTGTCCAACTTTCTAAAAATTTGGGGGGGGGGCGAGTCGCCCCCTACGCCCCCCGTTCGCGTCGTCCCTGGTTGGCCCCCGTCTTAATTACTAACCTTTAAAGCCCCCAGACAATAAAAACTTTCCAAAATGTGTACGTATCAACCAAACAAAAGCTTACCACAAACACTTCAGTTTCCTACTTAAAAAATTCTTAATAAATATATTCAAATGCAAGCGTTTGAGCACAGTTTCTCTATACTATTTTGAAAGTTACATGAACATGAAGATTTCCATCACTTTGTATTTCCTACTAGGGGCGGATTAAGAGGTCAATCAAGGGGGGGTGCGATTATGACCATGAGTGTTTACAGTGGCGGTGATAGTTTGTCAACTTGGGGGACAGGGAGGAGGGGTATCATCAAGAGTTCAATGAAAGATAAAAATTAGAGGATTTAACTACCCTCTTTTGCGCCCCATATAAAAAAATTACCCCGAAAATGTAATACAAAATAAAATTATAAATATTTAGTATTTTTTATTAGAGGAAAGTATTTAAGAACGCAAAAAAATATCTTATGCAGATCAGGTGAAGTGTAAAAAGTTTAACAACCCTGAAAATTCAACATTTTATACAAGTTAATTTACCAATATATTCAACATCATAAATCATTTAATGCAGAAAAAGACGGCAGATCTAATAACAACTTTAGACAACAATGCAGGTACGCAAAACTCTTTATTTATAAGGATTTAATAATTTCCGAAGTTAAATAAGGCTTTTCAACTCAGTTTGGCATCACATTAGTAAATTAAAATATAAGTTACATGAACTTGAGACTATACACTATAACTGTACACTATAATATTTATCATTGTATTCAAATTTGATATTGTATGATTTACTGTTCCCATATTTTTCTTCATTTAAATGAAAATGGAGAATTTGGCGATATTTTTGGCAATAATTTTTACATGGGATAAGAAAAAACTCCGAAACGGCGAAATTGGTGATGATATTCAATAAACATTACTCTGTCCTTTCTTGTGCGAAAAACAGAAAAATATCAATCGTTGATGGACGATGCTCAAGGACAAAGAGCTCTGTGTTAAAGACACTCGTTTTTCAAATTTTTAAGCTTTTATCAGATTTCTAACGGAATTCAGGATGTGGGGACGATTAAAACTCCTTAAGAGGCATTAGATTCTTGATTTCACCCTTATGCGAATGCGCAACCTTAATCGTAGGTCCCATGGCTACCACTAACCCGTACACCAAATTTGAATACTGTACGTCAATTCGTTTAGGAGTTATGCTTACCACATAGATATTTTAACTAGACTACTTTTTTGGAATCAGGATGTTTTAAAACCTAAGAAAATGGTAAGGGGGGGAGGGGGATCGATTTTTTTTTTGCTGACTGCTGTACACTTTCATTGCCCTATGTAAACATATGGGTAATTGAAAGTAAAAGCGTGTTTGACTATGATTTTCAATATTTTGAAAAGAAGTACATAACAACATGGAACTCACTTTAAACTGTTAAGGATAAATGACTTTTTTGTAATTTAAGAAAGTAATTTTGTTTGACATTGTTAAAGGGTTTTTATGATTTTGCATATGAAAGGGTGCAGATACAATGCTTATTCCAGCAAAATCAGTTAATTTTTATAAGAATGAAATACTTCGAATCATTTCGGACAAAAATGAAATATTTAAACATTTTTCGGAAAAAACAACAACATATAAACAAATATTGTTAATGAAATATCACATTTTGTGAAATAAGAAATAAAATTAAAAAAAAAAAAATCTTATAAAGGTTTAGTTACCTTAACACTACACATATTGATTCACTAAGACTGCTTTAACTAAATTAATATATATTTGAACTTTAGAGTAAAAAAAAAAAAAAAAGAGTGAGTGCGTTGACCTCAATGTATGTGTACACTTTTTTAATAAAAAAATTATTTTCGAATATAAGATAGTTTTTATTATGGCTCTCACAAGATTTTTTTTTTCTTATTTATCATGTAAACTTTCTTTTCTTTTTATTGGTTAAATACGCATCAACAATATTAGTATCAAAATCTACAAAGATTTTCTATATTAATCCAGAATAAATTTCTTTTAAAGTTTTAATATAATTCTGATTTGGTTAGAAGATTGCTAATACCAAACGGTATGTGTGCTTTATTTATGACAGCATCGAAAGTTTTTTATGTGAAGGCGGGCCATAGTTAAACTGGTGTTGTTTAGATCAGTCCGCAGTCTGTAGAAATTAGTAAATATTTTTGAAATTTTGTGTTAGTACTGCAGGGAAAATCTGGAAATATTTTATAAACATAATCATAAAAATTTTGAAATGAAAATTTAAAGAAATAACTGTTCGGATTTTTGATAATTACGCTTTAAGAACAACAATATATTAAAAACTTCATTGGATTGATTTCATTTTGTTTTAATATTTCATTTATAAGGAATAGCATGTAAAGCTAACATCCATATATAAGCCCTTTTTACCTTAAAGTTTTATATTTTCCTTTAGTTGCAAAAATTCTCTAAATAGATGGATTTTAATTATACCCAACCTGTACTTTAATATAAGTTTTGAGACTGGTTTGACATAACTGTATGTTTTCTCTTACAAATATGATTTACAGAGAACTTAAATTAAGAAAATATACTCAAAGCCCATCTTAAACCGTCAACACACAAATCCTCATATTAAAAATAAAAGGGGAAGAAGAAAAAAAAAGAATAATACAGAATCAAGAATAATACAGAATATAACTGCAAGATAATGCACCGGGACAACTTTAGATTCTGATTAATTTGTTTACCAAGCAGGAAACATATGCCAGATGGTCTTTTAAGAGAAAAATGGACTTCATTTGCATCTTAAATAAGAGAAACCTCGGAAAACTATCAGGAAATAGCTCAACAATCGACGCCAGATTACTAGTAAAAATTTCTAAAGTGTTTATTCAATTTGAAAAGAGACTACAGAGCACCAAATATTGCTCGATCCGGTGACATTTCGCATGGTAGGCGAGTATGAATCTTGAGAGAGAGATTGGAGCATAGCAATATTTAAAAACGTGTTTGGCTATGATCCTCAATATTTGGTTTTTTGAAAAAAAAGTTAAAAACTTTATGGAACTCACTTTAAACTGTTAAGGATAAATTACATTTTTATAATTTAAGAAAGTAATTTGTTTGACATTATCAAAAGACTTTTATGATTTTGCATATGAAAGGGTGCATATACAATGGGTTAATCCAGTAAAGTCAGTTTATTTTTATAAGAATTGGATATTTTATTATAATCTATTCATATACTGATGGTATTGAATTGAGAGTTACGTTGATGATTGTATAAAATACCAAATATGAGTAAGTGGGATAAATCACTACTTCTAATCATTCGGTCAAAAATGAAATATTCAAACATATTTAGAAAAAAAAAAGCAAATGTCTAAACTAAAACAAAATGTTATTGATATTACATTTTGTAAAATAAATAGTAACACTAAAAATATCTTATCATGGTTATATATTACTGCAATTATTTTGCACTGCCATACCAATCGAAGAAACAAACAATCTAGGTCTAGACATCGCACGCACACTCCAACTCAAGCAAGAAAGACCATTCCATCACTTCCACCCCAGAGTCGAGGCATTTTAGTAATTTTCAACGCACATCTGAATGGTGCAATGTCACGTGCAAGGGAGGGGATAGTATGACCCCTCAAGTTTTATTGCTTTGTCTGTGTCCTTAGTTTCAAGGTCACCCAAAGAAGGGGTCATTTTTTTCCCCTTCCCTGAGCTGTTTTAAGATTTTTTGGAGAGAACGAAGGGAAACTTCCTGGTCCCTGGTCCTAATTTAGTGATAGCGTCTTTATCGAAACTACAAGTTCTTACAATATTCTGTAGAATTGCAATAATGCTATATACTGATTTGATCAAAGAAATTTTCTTAATTATGAATTAGGCATTTTATTTTCCAATTATAATCACAGGTTTTTTTCAAAAGTTATTTTAGTGCATAATTTTTTGTACATAAAATGAAGTTAAGGGGTGCGATGGCACCCCGATATTAAACCTTTATAATTAATTGACCTCTGATCAAGAAGTAAACCTACAGAATGCTAATTGCAATCAAAAACTTGTCAGTCTTTGGTCCCATCTCATACTCTATACTCCCAAATGAGAAAATCGTGCTGAAATTGAGAACATTTTAAAAGTATTGTGAGAAATTTTTTAATTTGAGAATCACACCAGGAGTAAAGATTCATTGATCGGTACATTGCAGGTCATTACAAACCCGATCTACTCGTCAAGTCTCAAGCCCATTCCTTCTACGGGTAATGTAATAAGGTGCTCGGTTAGGTGGCTTAAAAATCTGTATTAATGAGGCATGAAAAATATCAGAAAAAGCTGAGTTTCGTTTGCTGATTTCCATTGATATTAAGTAAAAAATGTATCTTCCAAATATTAATGAATTTTCAAATTTTTTTTTACTTTGAACTCGGTGGAAACTGCCATTTAAAATTAATTTAAACGGGATACTTCATGATGGGGGGTGCGGTCGCACCCCCCCCCCCCCCAAATCCGCGCCTGTTTCCTACCTATCCAAATGAAATCATGAACTCGAATATTCGCGTAATCTGCCATAAATTACTTTAAACGCAAGCATTGTTAATATTCCTATGACGGGCGCCAACCTCAAGCAGCGTAAATTTTTATGGGAGCGGAACTTAAATTTTAAAAATAAACTAAGTAAGCAAACATTCTTAAGCGAGTCACAACCGAGAGTTCTAATCAGAGGTTGGCCCTTTTTTATATCACTGTATTTGTGGCTGAAAATTTTCATCATGTTTATGATTTTTTTTATTGCAAGAAAGTTTTTTGTGTTTTTGAGGTTGGTGGTTCTTCTACTTTTCAAAAGTATTTTTTGGGGGATTTGTTTTTCTTTATTTAAATTTTTTTCTTTATTTGATTAAATTCTCCGCAATTGATGCTGGATCAACGGTACTAGAATTTGCGATGTCAAAAGGAACATTGCTACTGACAGAGGCTACTTCAGCACTGCTTATTTACACAACGTTTTTTTACAAAACTGTTTTGAATAGAATTTGTATCGTTTCATTATGAATACCATTAACTTAATAAAGCAAATTAAGATTCCACAACAGCATAATGCAGAGGATTGCAGATACACACCTATTTAAAAAGCACACTATTGAATAAACAGAGCTACAGATAAAATGCCAAAACCTCACCTGCATTATACATATTTTAATTTCACAGTACTTATTCTGGTGCCATCAACTTTTTTTATTTTTGGAAAGCTAAGAGAATGGAAATTATTTGCAAACAAACGCAAATAATAACTACTTATTACTTTAATTTTTTTGTTCCTGATTTCGGGAGGGGCCAGTGCCCCCTGGGCCCCTCCCATATATACGCCCTTGAATCACTCCATAAAAGACGGTCCTAGACATCTGTGGAATTTCATAAACTCATCTCGGTACTTGCCTAAGAAGTATTGTGACGTAATCGATCCAGTTATTTCTCGAAACGCTTATTTTGCTGCTCCAGAAAACATGCTTTTGGCCATGCTAACTGATGAAAGATGTCATATCAGAATCATTGCAGCTCGAAAAATAATAAAGGCAAGAGAAATTAGCCGAGGTGTGCGCAGATTCGTTATTCCTGATATCAATTTTGAAGCTGAAGACTACATTGATCTCATTGACTGGAAAAATTGTTTTGTGACATCGCTGCTAGTTCTTGAAAGATAAGTTCTCCAGATCTTTTGAAAATGATTTAAAATAAAATAACAGTTGATAAATTGGGGAAAGTCGGTGGGAATGGTAGGTTTATTATGATCAAATTTTGGTCAAAAGTTAATATAATAACATTTCATTTATATATATATATTCTAAAAGTTGTTTTAAGTAAAATGGCAAAAATTAAAACTTTTTTATTGAAGATTAGAAATGGGCTTTCTCCAATCCACTATCCCCTACATTTATAATATTTAAAAAGCCAAAGCTACCCATTAATTTTAAATTCAAATCCATTCAATTCCCTTATTTGAATTAAAAACAAATATACTGTCAGACTTCTATGCATATAGAAGTAAAAGTACATGGGAACAAATTTCATGTGCAAGTACTTTGCTATTTCTTACAAGCAACGGAGTATTGAATGGAATGGGTGGCGATACAAAGAGACAGAAAAAAAAGGTACGAGAAAGAAATAGAAAAATACATAATGAGAAAGAAAATAGAAAAAAAACTTACTTTAACTTACTTATAACCAGGTTCCATGTTTCAATGATCAGTTTCAGTATTAACTTAAGTAACAAGAAACAACATGTATAAACTTATCAAGGAAACTATTTCCTATTCGTGGAGAAATACTCTTTTCTCTCCCACCCACACATCCTCACCCATGAGCCAATCCATTCTTCGAATTCTCAAGGGCAGCCAAAGTTGTAAAACTGCGAACTGATTATCTCGTTACACATTAAGTGGAGGGAAAGGTTCCATTGGATTTCATTGGCTATCATGGTGACACCGCCGTCGAAACATGTTTCAGGAACACACTTATGTTGTTTGGAGGAAGATCACCTTGATTAGAAGCGTTTTTTTCCTTCGTGAATTGAGCTATAGAGGTAAGAAGTTTACTGTTTATCGAATTTTTTTTACACTTACCGTAGAAATTGGATATTCATTTTAGAAAATTGTAAAATACATAATTTTAATTTTGAACTAATAAATTTAGATGCAGCCAGGCTGTAGTGCATGAGCCGCCATCCATATGTGACATGAGGAAAATAATATTGTCATTGATTTCATTATCTTGAATAATCAGTGATGGCTTATATGATGTTGTCATCCAACAAAGTCTCTTGCTGAAGATCCTTGTCTCATCATAAACATCATAAAAACTTAGAAACAGTGAACAAATACTTTCTATTTTAAAACTGCATTCTTTGTCAAAATAGTTGTTAAGTATGATGATTATTACAATTTTTTATTATTTGATATTCGCTTTTGGATTTTTATTTGCAAACTCTAATGTTATATTACTTTTTGCAAAAAATTCACCCACAAATGGATTGCAACCCATAGTTCTATAAAATCTGCTTTAACAAATTAAATTAGCAGAAAAGACAGGCCTATTTCCTATATTGATCAGTTCAATCATATTTGGTAGCTACAAAATATTCAGTTTGGTTACATTTCAAGGAATGATAACTGCAAATAGACCAGCTATTTAGCAAACAGAACTTCAATTGGAAGATTTCAAGTAAATAGACATGCCACAAGAGTCTTTCACACTCATTTTTATTCCTCGGTGAGATGAGAGTTACAACATGTACAGCATCTAATGAAATAATGTAAAATCTGATTTCAAATATAATGTTCAATTTAGAAGAGTAACGTGCTCATTCCTCCCATTTCACTCTGTTCTTTCACAAAGATCTCAAAGTACTGGTAGATAATTGTGACTGCAAGCAGAATACCAGTACCACTTCCAATGGCACCTGAAAAACCAAAAAAGCACATTAAGCAAATTATTTAAAAAACATAAGCCCAGAATAATTTAAATATATCATAGACATATCCTTAACAAGTTTGTTGTAATGTAGATTGGTTGTATAGCATTTTTTTTTATCTTGAGCGATCTTTTAAAGAGAAAGACGTCAGCATTTGTGTCTTGGAATAAGATAAAACAGCAATCCTACAATCTATATGTGACTGTTATAATCACTTTCATGTCCACTTATTTTTGAAAGAAGGAATTACATAGTCAAAGCGAGGATTCCATCCTAATAGCTATTAAATGTTAGATACTTGTTTTGCATTTGAGCCATGAGTCAAGCGCACTTCAATAACACAATCTTGTTCTCTAACATTAATTTGACATGTGGCAATTCTATTATAATTTCAGCTAAAATTAAGAAATTTGGCCAAAAAAAAAAAAAAAAAAAGCGAAGGGTATCTAGAAAAATAGCCTATTACAATTTTTAAAAAACTTAAGGATACCAGTTCACTTAAAGTATAAGAAAGTGCTTCAAATGCAGTATATTAACAACTAGAATAAATCAGAATGTCTATGCAAAAGAGATTCATGGCAATGATTAAAACTGAAATTTTGAACATAAAATATTTACATCTAATCCACATAACTCATTGGAACAAAAATGTATAAATCATACTGTAAAAACTTACCAAGGAAATCTGCTAGCACTGAAAGTGCACCAATACATAGACCACCAAAGGCAGCAGCAGTTGGAATGTAACGATTCAGTTCGTGAATCATTGACTTCTCTCTGTGACCACGCATAACCATTTGCTGTTCCTTCAGTTGCTTGGCAACCTAGAAAATAAAACAATTTCTTTAGATGGAGTTTCAAAAATTTAATTCATCAAAAGTTTTACTAAAAAAATACTGGCAATTCTTTCTTAAAAGGAGCACATCTTATTGAAAAGCAAAATTAAAGTTTTAGTCCTTCGAAAATGGCAGTGTGAATGTAGGATAACTTGATTAACTGCCATGTTCACTTCCAACTTTTCTAATCCATTCCCTACCACGAATGTAACTGTTGTGTGCAGTAGAACACTTTCCCTGCTTGCTCACTCAGTTGAGTAAATTTAGTTAGTAAATAGGTCTTACCGGTATAAGGAAGATATTCTTGAAATTATCCTCAGGCATTAGTGTTAGTTTACATTTGTATTGGTTAAAGTGGTAAATTAATTTTCATAACATTTAACAAGTGTTCTGCAAAAGGCACACAAATGAATTTTCGAAGTTTTTTTTTTATTTAAAAATATGTTAGTGAATTGTACTATATTATTGTCCTAAACCTAACCTAAAAAGATTGTGGATACAGAGTAAAGTATCACTCATCTGCATAATATTAATGTTATAATTTATTGATTGTGAATATATATATTTTTTAAATTGCGCATTCTTTATAGCTAATCTTAACTTATAAGAGTACATTAAGGATAAAATAAGAACATTTGTTTGATTTTATACTCCTAAAAATCTCATACAAGCATTGCATAAATGGGTATAAAAAACATTCATGTCTATATCCTTGTACATAACTGTTGCATAAAAAAAAATGATTAAATTAGACATGGTATAGCTTCCAAGCCAAAAAAGCTGAACTTGTGTAAAAGCGATGAAAACCAACATAAAAAAAAATTAAGAAAAAAAAAATGTCAAACAACTTTAAACAGTTGTACTATATTGGTAAACAGGTTAATCTAATTTTTTTTAAAGCTGTATTTAAAGTACTGACATTTTGGACAAAAAAACTGAAATCTGTTTCCACTGAACTGTACCATCTCTGTTGAATTGATTTTTTTAATATTATATTGCTTAATAACCCATAAAAAATAAATATAATAATAATATAAATAAAATAATATAACAAAACACGATAAATATGTTGTAAGCAAAATACCAAAACCAAGTACCCACAAGATTTAATAAGTATAGGTAGTTAAAAATACAAATTTTAAAATCAACTCAGTATATTTAAATTTTTGATAATCCAAGAATAATTAATACATTTTCAAGAGTCTAATCGCAGGGTTTTTAATTAACATTAAAATTTACTTTGTTTTAATGCATTATATTTATTTTTAAGAGACTCATGATTTAGTTTTATCTCGCTGTATAACAAAACTTTTAAATCATGTTTTTTTTTACTATATGAAATTATTTCAAACAAATTATTAAGATTTTCAGTTGTTCATTTATTTAATTACATACTCTTCAGACACATTTAATCCCTTAATTCTTTGATACAAATTTAAAAAAAATCTAAACCCATAATTTATTCTTATCAACAAAAAGTAGAAATGATCCCACTAGTAATAATTTGATCTCAAACCTTTCAAATAATTATCTCTACAACAGGGCTGCCACTGACTATAAGCTTTGAAAATAGTTGCTTTAGTAGCCTTAGATGTTAAAAATAGTAGCCAAAATAGTAGTCTCAGACGTAGAAAATAGTAGCCAAAATAGTAGTCTCAGGAGTTGAAAATAGTAGTACTTTTTTCAAGTCGGCAATTGTCTTGCTTTGAAAGTTTAAGTATTCAACAAGATCGGAATTAAACTATTGATTAACATAAAACACGAAAACCCAGAGACACTCCCCGTTATATATATGGTCTTTCAATTCAAAATAGTATCTCAATATAAAGTAAACACAACATACTATACGATAAAGATAATGTGTCGTAACACTCTTAACGATACTTTATCCGGTAAAACGCTCAAAAGAATGTAATATCCACTCTTTTTCATGCCTTTTTTTTTTACAAGAAACAAAAACAAAACAAAATAATAGTTTTCTTTAAGCCTTCAAAGTAAAAAAAGTTGAACTTGATCCTAAAGCAACGGTAAAAATTGACTGGAAAAAACATATAATTTCTTTGAAATTTCCCAAAGTCAAACAACTTTTTGGCAAAAAAAAGTTTCAAGTTTAAACAATTAATATTGTATTGACAATAACAGGCAGATTTTTAATTTTTTTTTAAGCGGTATTGTAAGTAATTAAATAAATTGCTTCAAAATTTAAACTATATTTTATAAACTTAGCTACAATATTAAAATTTGTGTCATTACTCATCGATTGACCTACAGGGTGAAATCGATCCTCACACCGACACACTTCGCGTCTATAACATCAACGGAAGCCTTGATGGAAGTCCCCATTACAACAACGCAAATCTCGGCAGTTATAGCATCAGCACCAAAATGGCTGCGCAAATACCAGGAAAAGCAGCTGTTAAATCCTTAAATCAGCGCAACCTTTGGCGAAAATGACTATCACTTCAATGTAAATATAAACGATAGTGCCTTCCATATCGATGCAAATCTCGCAATGGGTATATTACATCAGCCGACACACTTCACGTCTATAACATCAACGAAAGCCTTGATGAAAGTCCCCATTACAACAACGCAAATCTCGGCAGTTATAGTATCAGCACCAAAATGGCTGCGTAAATACCAGGAAAAGCAGCTGTTAAATCCTTAAATCAGCGTAACCTTTGGCGAAAATGACTATCACTTTAAAGTAAATATAAACGATAGTGCCTTCCATATCGATACAAATCTCGCAATGGGTATATTACATCAGCGTAATACGAGGCAAATATAGCCGTCACAACATCGTAAATCTCGGCGATCACCCGGCATATAAGCCTAAATCTTGGCAGTTATAGCATCAGCAACAAAATGGCTGCGTAAATACCAGGAAAAGCAGCTGTTAAATCCTTAAATCAGCGTAACCTTTGGCGAAAATGACTATCACTTAAATGTAAATATAAACAATAGTGCCTTCCATACCGATGCAAATCTCGCAATGGGTATATTACATCAGCGTAATACGAGGCAAATATGTCTGTCACAACACCGTAAATCTCGGCGATCTCCCGGCATATAAGCCTAAATCTCGGCAATAGCGGCCATTGTATTGACGTAACAATCAATGAAATTAACAATCACACACTAACATAAATATTTATGATCGAGACAAAAATTAAAGGAAGCAATGATAAAAGTGGTCATTTTACAGGAGGTTTTGGGAATTCTGAATGCAAACAAGGATCCAAGGCAATCAGACTTATAAGCAAGCACATGACACACATGCATCCCCTAGAAATTTTAATGGGGATTTACATCGATCTCAGGAAATTTTGGTCAAAAATGCTGAAGTCGGCATATCCGCAGAACTATATCATGTGTGATTTTTAGTGTGAATTTCATTCTCTATATGTTAAGTCAAAAAAACAAAAGCTTGCTTTTCACAACCGTCTTGTTTCACACACAAGTAACTCCACTTCGCAGCTTTGTTTATATAATAGTGATAAGTGATGTGTGGTTGCAAAATGTCATACAATACGCTTCTCCTACTTCGTGATTTTCAGTACTTGGTGATTGACTTGGGAAAATAACAAGGATTTCTTATACTTAAATACTACAACTACCTTGGCAAAGTTAGGCGACTTTCTTAACATGAGAAGAAAACGATTTATAATGACATTATCAGGACATTTAAATTGTGCGTAGGTAGATGCTCCATTGGCTAAGTGGCAATCCTCAATCGCTAAAGGTATAATTTATTCGGTATTTTTACGCAAATATCAATTTCCAATTGAAAAAGAAAACTGACTATACTGATGGCAATCCAGAGAGATACTATCATTCGACTATAAAAACGATCACTCGATCCATGAATATAAACTAAAATTAACCCCCATTTCGAAAACGTTTGCTCTTCGCACCTCCTTATAAATATCAACGTTTTGACAAAACTGCATTAGTACTCAATAGGCTATTTTTTTGTTCGTCCTACTATCGGACAGTAATTTCATAAAAAAATAGTCGCCTTAGCCCAAAAATAGTTGAAGGTTTTGCTTAAAATAGTCGTTTTGGCACCTTTTTCCATTGAAATAGTAGCCATAGTCGCCTGGCCACTAAAATAGTCGCTTTAGTAGCCTTTTTAGTCGCCTGTGGCAGCCCTGCTACAAGTATAATGCTGTTTTTGAAGCAATCTCTGACATAATAAGAGAAAACATCACAAGCTCAAGAATTGCAATGAGTCAAAGACAAAAAA
The DNA here is from genome assembly GCA_963978545.1 of Linyphia triangularis. Classification (NCBI taxonomy): domain Eukaryota; kingdom Metazoa; phylum Arthropoda; class Arachnida; order Araneae; family Linyphiidae; genus Linyphia; species Linyphia triangularis. The sequence goes on along the minus strand of OZ021725.1, from coordinate 75,010,016 downwards.
TAATGTACCCTAAAATAGACAACTTACATCCTTAGCACTTGAGCCTGATACTTCAATCCAAGTCTTGGAAAAGAAAGCGCAAGAGCCTAACATAAAGACAATGTAGAGGACCGCATGAACTGGATCTTCGAAGATGTGTGCTAAATTTTCAGGTGGCGAGAGGTAGTAGCACAGACCTCCTATGGGATAGGCTCTAGCCGGACCAGCTCCTCCAACATCCTGAAAGCAATTAGGAAGAGATTAATCTAAATGCATTAACATAGTATTTTACTGGCATGTTTAACTAAGCAATTATTATTTTCCTGATAGTTCCCGGTCAGTCCTCCACACTGTCAAAATATTACATAAATAGAAAATATCATAATTAAATTGAAAGAAAATTGTTAAAAAAAAAAATCTTTATAATTTTTCTTGAAGTAATTAAGTCATTGGAGGAACATCTCATGGAGCTTTCAGAGAGAAACTTCAATATGGATTATAAAAAGTAGGCACAACAGTTTGATGAAACAAGAGTACCAACAACTCAATCATAAAATAGCCTAAAAAATTGTGTTTCCCCTCCCAAAGGTAACATTTAAAAGAACTTTTGTTCGACATAGAATTTTATGAAGGGCCTGTACCAAAATTGATGTCATGGCAGCAGTAAGAAACCTTTTTTTTTAAAAGCGACACCAATACTAAAAATTGCTAAAAAGTTTTATCAATAACTTACCGCCCATACTCCTAACAAGTTGACAAGGAAATTTCCGCTAAATTTTACAGCAAGCATCTAAAAGTCAGATAAAAATACATATATTATATTTTAAGTACAATGTAACATGCACATTATGATTATAATTCTAAGCATTCAAACCAATATTAAAAAAAAAAAAAAAAATCAATCATTCCTAAAATTACTACCTTACCTGGGATATTACGTAAAGATTTGAAACTAAAGCTGACTGAAGAATAATAGGAATGTTTGAAGTGTAGAAAAGCTTAATTGGGTAGGAACTGTACTGTCCTCTGTAGCGTGCTGACTTGATTGGAAGATCTACTCTGAAGCCCTACAAGAAAGTATATTGCAAATTAAAAACATTTAAATTTTCAAAAATTAGTATATCGGAAAAAATTCAGACTAAAGTGCACAGCTACTTTTTGTAATTATAGTATACATACAAAAAAGATGCAGTTGTTGTAAAGTATGCAGTTAGATTGAAGATTTTTTTAGCGATTTTGAAGAATAAGGCATCAGCGGTCGAGCTTCTAAGTTTAACTTGGACAATTCAAAATAAATAAATACTAAAGCACTTTCGGTTTTCAACTTCTTCTCAAGTCCAGACAACGAAATAGTTGTGTTTGGTGTCGCCAACACAAATGAAAACAATGCATCCCCTGTGCCGTGTTTAAGTGCTATTACAAATGCGTATCATTGGAGTGTGAACATTTTGACGGATGCAGCAGCTTTGGAAAATCGTTTCAGTTTCATTGGTGACTTGAAAAAATAAACGTTTTTCGGGAAAAAAGAAAAATACAGTGAAATCCGTACGACTTTTTTAGTTGTTCGTATAAGCGTACAAAGTAATAGAAACCCGTACAGGTTGGCAGCTAATTTAGCATTTTGTTGCACATTCAACATAGCTTAGGCTCTTCTTGGATCTCAAATTAAATTTGCTGGACTTCATCAATTTTTTAAGCGATTGAACTCATTCTCAATCAAAATAATTGTAATGGAAAAGTTCACTTATGAGTAAAAATATATTATGTGTACAAACTGTGCTTGCCTTTATGCCTACTTTTAATGAAGAAAACACAATTAAAGCACTTTTGTCCTTTTACTTGCTTATATCTACTAATTTTGACATTTAAAAAACAGATACTGAATCATAAGTATCCAAAAACTGATGACATTATTAAAAATGACTACCTGGAAATAAATGACTATAGCAAAAACTAGGATAGTGGCAAGCAAATTCATGAGATTTGGGAGATTCTGTCGGTAGAAGGCTTCTCTCAGTGCCCTCACTTTGTCTGTACGAGTGGCAAGGAGGTGAAATAAGGCAATGATAGCACCTTCAAATTCAGTACCTGTAAAATGAATTGCATGTTTAGTTCTATGGTAAGGTAATGAAAGTAAAACATGTAACATGCAGAAAACTTTAGAACACTAGGAAATCTTAAAAGTTGTTATTCATAAATAAATGGGAATGGTTGAACAATAAAGTTATCACCATTTCAGATACAGATAATTGCCCCTCCCCCCCCCCCCAAATTAGATACATGAAAAACTCAAACTCAATTGTTTGGATGAGTCTACAGTTCACATCATTTGATAAAAACAAATTACGGTAATTCCCATATTAATATACTAAAATAAGGGTAAAGCAGTCTCATTTAAGCATTAAATTGAAATTACACAATATTTTAATAGTATAAACAGAATAACAAGTGGTACACTTTCGTTAGACGGGTACGAGATAAAAATCACCAAATTTCAGCGATATCTTATTTAAATTAATAATCTTCAAATCATGGTATAATTCTAATAAGAAACCGTTATAGAGTAGCTATAGCAACCCTATAACAAAGTTATATATTTAGGCTTGGCGATACATTCAGACATGCAACATTTAGATATGGCGCCAGCTGGTAAGGGTCTAATGATACGAGCACCTAATAAATTTATACAATTCATTTTTAAAATTCTTAAAAAAAAAAATTAAAAAAAAAAAAGGTGATCTTGGGGGGAATACTAATTTTTAACTTATTAAAAATAAGTAACAAATCCTATAACATTTTTCTAAAACACTTCAGTTTTATTTTCATATCATATTAGAACATTCCGAAAAGCAGGCACATGAATTTAAATGAATCTGTTCAGAAATATGGTTCGTTAATCTAAGAATTAAAGTATAACTTGTCAATTCTAAATGTCTGATTGGTTATTCCTGAAAAAAAGTAACTCAAGTCATACAACACACATTGTTGTGCAAAAAAAAAAAAAAAAAAAAAAAAAAAATCAGTCAAACAAAGTTTTTGCATATTTTATTAATTATTACACATTAAGATTATTAGCAGGCAACTTTTAGGGAAATTCAGATTTCGTACACATCCAACTTTTTTACCAAACACACAAAATGAAGAAATCTTTTTAATTCACAACACTTTTAAAATAAATACCAGATTATTTCTTTAGTAAAGTGTACAAACTTTATGCCTTGATTAAGAAGATGGATTGGATAACTAAAATTACCACTCCATTTAAACTGCCATTTCGACAAAACCAATTTTTTGGGAGTACTCATAAACTTACAAACATAAACAGTAGAAGCCACATAACTTTACATGACTACTACGTCAAGAAGTTTACATTTACCAAGAAACATCATTTCTTAACAAGTGTGATTTCTCATATCTTATGCTCATTGACATACAGCTTCTGAATTAAAAGGTAAAACTAAAGATACAAGCCTTGCTTACGGCTCTGAAAATAATATATTAGTAACGCATAAAGTAGCTTAATTCTGATTTCTTAAAAAATATACAAAACTGGTATGGTTGGTTGTTTTCAGATTATCTGGCACCGTCAGCAACACGAGGGCTATAATGCTCTGAAACATTCGTCGTTATTTGACAAGCCAACATACATTTGCAGGGTGTTTAGCAGCTTGGAACTTCAAAAAAAGGGACTAAGGGACCAAAAATATAAAAAAAGGGACTTGTAAAAAAAGGGACTTTTATACAAAATTTGTTTTCATAGCATAGAAAAAAATGCCTAGTATTCAGAACCTACAATTTAAGGGGTTGAATTAAAAATTATTTGTCCAAGTGTCAACTTTGCACTCCAAACATTCATCTGGAAAGCACATTAAAAAGAAAAGAATTAAGACTGTATATTACTAAAAAAACACCAAAAATTATGATTACCACATTTTTAAAATTGTAAACAGACAGAAAGCAAATAACAATTTTGGAGTGCAAATTTCACCTTTGCATCGGATTATTTCAACACATGATTGAACACTAGAGTTCTTAAGATCTGCAGAAAACCTATATTTAACAACCAAAAAGTGCTTATTCATTCAAACTAAGAAGAGAGCTACATAAAAACATGTACAGGCTGAAACATGTAAATTATATTAGTAAACTTAAAATTATAATTTTCAAATTTATTTTTAAGTGACAGTTACTTATTGAAAAAGTTTAAGAATTCAATTTCAATTGATTCCTTATTGAACTAGTTAGGTTGAGGTTAAAAAAGATGTTATAATTACAAAACTTGCAAAATAATAAAGTAGTGTTAATTAAAATGTATTAAATGACAAACAAATGTACTTTTAGGTTACTAATATTTATTTTAAGAATTTCATTGTGGTTTTAAAAAGGCTTGATGCATTTATCCTTTTTAAAAGTTTTGAACTATTTATTTAAATTTTTGTCTGTTTCTTAAAAAAAGAAGAAATATCTTATGATTTCTTTCCAATATGTTTAACAATTGTAGGTAGTTCTTTCGAAGTTTCTGTTTCAGAACATCTTAATCTTTTCACAACATGCAGCATTCCTTGGGCAAGAGTCATCTCTTTGAAATTCTTTTGTTTAATTGCACTCTCCAGCCTTTTTGTCACTTCATTAAGTAATTTGTCTGCTGCTTTCCTCCTTTTCTCTTCTTCGTTTTTTTTTTACTATAAGAGTAGAGCTAAGTTCTTTCAATTCTAAAGAAGCCTCACTTCTAACTTTCAATTTTATTCTTTCTTCTGCATCCTTTTCTTTCATCTCATTGATTCGCTTGACATTCTCCAAGTGATCTTTGTAGCTTTTATGTGCATTAGAACCCAATAAAAGTAATTCCTTCGTAATTGGCTCTAGGAAAGGCTTATTATCAAATTTTTTCAATCCCGACAGGATATTTAGACGGGCATTTAAACCCCTTTCAATCATTGAAGTTTTGTCAGAAGTCAAAACATTTCCAGATATCGAAAACCCACGTTCCACTGCTGCACTGCCATGTGACAAGGCTAACATTGCCTTCACTACTTTAGCAACTACTGGGAATTTGATTTCATTAGATGCATTATTTATAGAAAAAATTGCAGACCAATACTGGTCGATAGAACTTTCTTTCAATGATTCGACATTTTCAAATTTCAAAACCCTTCATTCGTCTACAAGGCGGCAAATGTCCACGTTGAAGGGTAGAGCTTTCCCCAAAGCGATAATTTGTGACTAGCTGATAGTCAATTTGAAGCATTCCTTCGCTAAACATCGCAAATCCGACAGTAAACTACCATGCATTTTTAACTGCCCTTTGAGGTAGGAATATCTTGCGATATAAAACTTTTGAGTTGCTAAACGGAACTGTTTTTCATCCTTGTCTTTCATTTTTGCCAGTTCATTACTCAACTCTAAGCTATAATTTATATCACCTAATGGCAATTTGTCAACTTCCTTCTCAGTCGTATCTTCAGGAATTACATATATTTTACTTTTAAGCTGCAACAGCAGATCATTTCCTTCCTCATACAATTTATGAACCATAGGTTCCTCATTTTGAAAAATCTTTTAAATAATTGGAAAAGAAAATTGGCAGTATCGAGAACAAAAATTAATTCAGCCTTAATGCTAGATTTAAGGAGTCTTGTAATTGTTTGATACTGACTAGATTGTAGTTGGGCTGATGTGGCATGAGAAGGAAAAAATTTTAGGAAATATTTAAGGACTACTGGCCACTGTTCAAGTATTCTTGCAACAGCTGGCCCTACAGTCAGCTATCTAGAGGGTGAATGTTTGATAAATCGATGACTTTTAACATTCAATTCTTTTTGCAACTTGCAATAATCCTCCCATCTTGCTGGCCAGACATCAAAATAATAGTAAATGGATATTACTAGCTGCATCACTTCATCACCCATTGCTTCTACACCTTTTTGAAAGGCATTGTGAACTTTATGTAAGCTGCATGTCCCAATATCAATTAAAGATTTCTCCCGAACTACCAAAAGACTCTCGTTAATCAATCTCAGGACAGTTTTGTTCACATTTGGGCCATCACAGCTTAACATAAGCATATTTTTAAGAGCTAAATTAGCATTGGATAATGCTAACAAAACTTTATCATGAATATCTTTTCCAGTAGCATGGCCTAAAAAAAATGTTTCAATGTGCTTTTGGATAATTTTGTTTTCTGTCTCCGACCAACAACCGAATTGCAATTTGCAACTCTTTCTTGCCACACTCATTCGTTGTTTCATCAAAACATAGAGTATAAGCTGAGCCAGCTATATCTTTTACTACATTTTCATAGAAATAGGGTCCCAGTGCCTATGTAATCAAATACATAGTTTTGGCTGCAGACAAGCAGAAACCTTCAGGAACACTAGAAGTGCCAAACATTGCACCAAATAAGTCTTTAAGGTCCGTATTGGAATGAAGAGTATAGTTGGAGATCACACACTTCATTGCCCAAAGAAGTTCAGCCTTTAGTGCCTTTTATTTATTGGAACATAAATTGAGACGTAATGGAAAAGATGTGGGTAACACAATTGGCGATACAGACGTTCCAGTAGAGGAATTAGCATCTGTAGTTCCCAAACGAAGCTCCGAGCTACCAAACGATTACATGACCTTTGACCTTGACGATTCGATATGGAACCAAACCAGTTCTGTAAACAGCATTCAACCAATCAACGCTAATTTATCGTAACTGGACGTGACAGGGATTTCTGGTCTGCTTTTCTTCCCTCTTGTGTTCGACAAAGAGGAAAAAAAGGGAAATAGCGCGTGCTAGTCATGTGGTACAAATATATTTAAAAAATAAAGGGACCAAATATTAAAAAAAAAGGGGACAAAAGGGACCAAAATAAAAAAAAGGTACTTTAAGGGACTAAGGGACAAACGCTAAACGCCCTGCATTTACAAACACCCATGCTTTACATGGGACTCGAACACGCAACCTCGCAGTTTAGAAGCTAGTATGGTAACCACTATACCGTTTGGTCGGCTATTGGTATGGTTGAATTACAATAAACATACCTCTTCCTGTATTGACTGTAGCTGGACTGAAAGCTTTCCACACTATGGTTTCACAAATGTTGGTTGCAATGAACAAGGAGATACCAGATCCCAAACCATATCCTTTTTGCAACAGTTCATCCAAAAGCAACACAATCAGACCAGCAACAAATAACTAAAAAACAGAACTACAATAAATCACTATTTTTTATAAAAATATTTCAAATACAAGACGATACCTAAATACCAAGCATACCTGAATAATGATGAGAATGCAAACTCCAGCACCAATATCAGCAGGGTCACCATACATTCCAGTCATCACATACACTATGGCTTGACCAATAGTGATTACCATTCCAAACACTAGAAAAAATTACTAAACATAAAATACTGGAAGATATATTACCAACCAAAACACATATATTATTAATCAATCACACTTATGTAGTCTACACATTCCACAAATAATCCTGCAGGTGGTTCATTTCTACAACATTTACGGTTTTGGGCGACAAGCCCCAAAGAGTTGCAAACTTCATTTGATCATGTAATTAATATATAAATGTGAAAGTTTGTTGGTTTATTATTAAGACTTGTTTAAGTGACTTAACCAATTTCTATGAGTTGTTCAATATATAAGTATTCCCACTTAATAAGCCCACTTAAAACTACAATATATTGGGAATGAAGAAAATTGTCTAATTTTAATCAATACAATTACTTTCTCTAAATTCATTGTTAAAATTAATAACAATCTTTTTTACAGTTGTGTTAGTCGATTAGTATCTTTGTCAAATATCATATAGGCATGTGAGTTTAAGCTCAAAATCACTACAAGTATGGTATGGTTGGTTGATTTGTACGCTTAACGACCTATTGTTCACAATACAGGGATGAGAATGCAAAATTTAAAAAACTAAATACATGCCACACGTCATATTTTCCCAAAATGACCAAAATTACGCTAGAAAAACGCGAAAATTACTGAATTACTAAAAAGTGGAGTAAAACTTGAAAAAACACAAAACGCGGAAACTTCTCATCCCTGACAATAACAGCTAATTGGGCTGGAGGCCTACAGCTACATTTTAAGCTGCAACAAACATCCTTAATTAATATTCGAACCCAGCATCTTCGGCATGAAGAGCTAAAGCGCTAAACACACAATCATCAGGTGATCACATAAAGTTTATGTGGTGAATATCTAGTTAACTCGCATTTTAAATCATATCTTTGATTTTAAACTTATAAAAACTATTAACCAGAATGGCTCACAATGTAGCAAAATAAAATAAACTTTTTCTGAAAAAAAAAAAAAAATGTGCTTAAAAAAATTCAACCAGTTGTACAGCTTAATAGCATTGAAAATAGTTGCTTTAGTAGTCTCAGATGTAAAAATTGGTAGCCAAAATAGTATCCTCAAATTAATAACGTGGCAATTCTGAAAAACTATATTTTGAACTAGTCACATGGCACCGGGTTGCGGGAAAATGCCATTATGTATAGGTACCAACTTTTAACACTTCACTTGAAAACTTTAGAGCTGTACGCCTATTGGAAGTCGATTTGTAAAAAATGAAATAATATTCAATAACATGCCCGATTCGCTCGCCGAAAGGCCCAAGCATAAGTTTGTTTTATTTGTTAAAAGATTAATTGCTACATAAACCATTAATATTAGAACCCCCTCCCATGTTGAGAACCAAAAAAATATTCCCTGTTAAAACAATAACACAACACCCCCCACCCCTCTGAGAATATTTTAACATTGTGTAACAAAAACTATTTTTGGTGGAAAATTCGGAGCTGAACGCCTATTAGAAGTGGCTTCGAAAAAAATTAAACTTTTAACATTTTGTCTGTCAAAAGTCCAATTAGAAAACCAAAACTACTTACGCTGAAAATTTCAGAGCTGTACGCTGTTTAGAAGTTGCTTTGTAAAAAATTTAATTAAAATTTTAACATTAAGTTTGTCAAATGCCTAATTAAAAGGCCAAAAATACTTATTGTTGAGTGGATGGGTTCGAAAGACTTGAAGCCAAAGCAAATCAAAACTTGCAGAAATTTATTCCGATATAACTCCAGAACTTCTCGTTCTATTGAACTCAATATAGCTCTTTACACAACAATTGAGCACAAAACAGCAGTTAAAAACTTGATAACACAACTGTTAAAATCGCCGCAAACGACAATGCAATACAGTTTACTTTCGGAACTCTCTGAATGCTCGCTGAGAGACAGCTAACTCGATAACTCCACTCAGTCAGTAACTCAACTAACTCCCTCGCTCACTTGGCCGGCCTTATATAGGAAAGGCGAATCTTCGCGAAACTTCCAGAGTTAGAAATTTGGAGAACTTTCCAGATCTTAGTCGGAAAGCCCTATACAGGTACATATGGACCGAAAATGTCGCCAAGATTAGCGACATTTGGTGATTTCTCGCCAAATTTGGTGACCAAAATTAGTCGCCAACTTGGCGAGATTGCCTTTAACCATAATATTAAATAGCCTGCTCCTTGTAAAACTCGTTTCCCACCATGATCTCTGTAAAACTCGTTTTCAAACAGTAAGAGACTCATTGAGGGAAAGCGAAGACAAACTATTGCACTGCCTTATGCGAAATGTACATAAATTTTAATTTTTACATAATTAATACTACAAAATATTTACAAATATACAGAAATTCGTAACTTTATGTTGAAAATTTCAAAGTTCTACGTTTATTTTACATAGCTTTCTACAGAGAGACAGACTCTTTGTTTCATTATTATAGATATCTGAGTTGCAACTGTATATATATTTAAAAAAAAAAACATCTGCGGTGCTTGACCGGTGCTGTACTTACTGTATCATATCAGAGTAAAAAACAAAGCATGTGATCCACAGTTTTGATTTCTTGTTTGAAGTGACGTTTAGTTCGAAGTAAAGTAAAAACGTCACTTCTGTTGCAAGATCGTTTAGTTTTGGTTTGATCGGAACGTCGCTCGTTGATGTAACTTCTGCATATGCACCACAAAAGTTAGTGATTCTCCCATCGAACTAGGATTCTCCACAGAACGAATAAAAGCAGAAAAACAAAAGAAGTTATGTTCTCTTGAAGAAAAACTTTCAACCCTTCCCCTTCAGTCCAAATGAAGCTCTATAAGTGCGATATCATTGGTGGAAGTCACTGACTTTAAGAACAGAGACACCGACTTTTGACGTCACGACCGAACTTCGACGATTGATTTCGTTTCCGTTCCTCACGCGTTTTCGCTTGCAAATATAAAATACATTTTCAAAATAGTCACTGAATAGTTTAAAAAGTAACAGCATAAGCTGAAAAAGTCGCTTTTCGACCAATTTTGGAGAAAAAAGTAGCCTTGTCTCGAAAATGTTAGCTTTAGTCGCTTTTTTAGTCGTCTGTGGCAGCCTTGAGTTGTTAGTCATCAAATCAACGTGAACAATATTTTTTAATTTTAAATTGTTCAGTTAGTTATTATTTCATACAATTAACTAGAATGCTCATAATGTGAAGCTGGTTGTTCTCTGAAATCATAGAATGAAAATCAATGACTTTTCAAGGGCCATAATAATATTTTTTAAAGGACCTTCAATACTTTGTTTTCGGGCAACATGTTTTTAAAATAAAGTATGACTTTACAGGTGCTACGCTCATAGCTTTCATGCACAATTTGAATTTGGTTTATGATCAGACTTTGAGGATGGCGCAAGCCATTTTTTATATGCACTGCGCTTCAGCAATAGCACATTAAATGTGCACTTTCCAGGCATAATATTCGTAAGTTGCTTCTGCTAAAAAAAACACAGCACTCGCTGGTCACTAAATTCTTTTGGCTTGCAAAACATAAACACTGCTTTCATGTATTCCTCTTACAGAGTATAGCTAAAACTCCGTTCGAAATCCCCTCCACGAATTAGCAAATATGAACCAAACGACATACAAGTTGATGTATATGTTATATAAATACACCAGAAAATTCTGGTGCAGCGTGAATAAGTGGCGATCCGTATTGAATTTTTATAAATATTGCAGTTGGACACATAATATCAACAAATATTACCGACTTTTAAGAACTTTCAAGTTTTAATACTTTTCAGGGCTGGAAAACAAGATAAAAAATATTAAGAACTTTTAGTGACAGTGGGAACCCTGAGAAAATATTGCTAAGTTTAAGTCAATTATTAGTAAATCTAGTTTATTAAGGGACTATTTTTTAATCATTTTTAAAGATTTGAAATGTTGTAACAAGACATTTATTCAGATAGAAATGTATAAAGGTATTAAATATATTGTAATAATCTCAAAATTACATTTCTGTGCTCCATTAAACAATGCTCGGTCTTTTGGGGTATCACCAACTTCAATTATTTTTGCACCAGCAAGAAGTTGCATGATAAGACCAGAAGTAACAATAGGAGAGATGCCAAGTTCCATAAGAGTTCCTCGGTTAGATGCCAGAATGACACGCATCCAGTAAAATGGATCTGCGGAATCTGACGACATAATGCCAAATAGTGGAATCTGAAAAAGAAATTTAAAGTTATATTTTATTTTTATTCAAATATTGTTTCTATAAATATGAATTCTATATGAATGACATATATAATCAGTGTAAAGGGAAAATATTTTTAAAATTAAGCAGTTGACACTTTTTATTTATAACCTTTTGTTAATTTTAAATTCCCTATTTACAATGCATTGTTTCTCTATAACCATCTGAGAATCATTGTTGTACATATACGTCCTTTGATCAACAGTTTTTCCAGCAATACCCAAGATTTTAAAATTTATAAATAAAATTTAAAATAAAATATTTTTTAAATATTTTTATTAGGGTGATAGTTGAAAACCCATTTAAAACAAAATAAATAAAAAATAATTTTAAATAATCATATATTTGAATCAGAAATATAATTTAAAAATTATTGCAGCAAAACAACTGTACAATATTGCCCATTCGCTGAACACTCAGACGGTTAATATGCAATGATGGCAATAAAATAATAAATATCCCAGTTAAATAAGATGTTCAAGAAATAATTCAAACTATTAATATGAAGTTTTTTTTTTCTCAAAACCTTCACCAGCCTGCAAAAATACAATATGTGTCGGATAAGAACAGTTTTACTAATGCACATTTTCAGTTTTAATAATCAGGGTTCCCACTCAAATCACAGAGTGAAAATCAACGACTTTTAAGCACTTAAATAACGTTTTTAAGGACCATTGAAAATTTGTTTTTAGGCCTCATGTTTATAGATAAATTTTTAATAAAGAATATTCTACCAAAAAAGTTACAAGTTGGTGAATGCGTAATACAAATATGTCGGTGCAGATAAGTAGAGGTCACTCGGGAATAGCAAGTCCAAGTGATATTTTTATAAATTTTTCAGTTCGACACACAACAATCGACAAACATTAATGACTTTTAAGCACCTCTAACCCAGCGGTTCCCAACCTTTTTAGTTTTGCGGACCACATTTTTGCAAAAAAAACTTAGAGGCCCACCAATAGCTAATAGAATATGTGCGCGAGTGCGTCAGTAATTAGCATAACCTATTGTACAAGACGGATTAAAACATAATTTTGCACAAAGAAAGGAACTTTATTGTAATCACTTTTCTGTCACAACTATAAGAAACTAAATAAAACAACTAAACTCAAAGTTAAAAAAAAAGAAAAAAGGACAGGATTTATGTCATTGTTTGTCCCCCACAAAGGAGTCAATATCCGGAGTAAAATTGGATAGTTTTAGCCATGCTGTCGAATTCACTCATTACACCATTGAAGAATATTATTCGATTGTTGCTAGTAATCAAGTGACTCGATTGTTCCTATCTTTGCTCCTGAAGATCCTATAATATTTTTCTTGGCTTAGATTCTTGACCAGAGTCCACGGCCCAGTAAGATACTACAGGCGGCCCACTTGTGGGCCGAGTGCCATAGGTTGGGAACCGCTGCTCTAAGCACTTTCAAGGCCTTGAAAATAAGTTCAAAAATATTAAGCACTTTTAATGACTTTCAATGACCGTGGGAACCCTGATAATGTATAATAACATTTTGCATGCTAGGCAACACAAATTTAGCAAAACAATACCTATTAGAAAAATAATGGAACATACAAGGGCCATTTTCAAAATTCGCTTACATTTGCTGTTCCAGGGGTAAAATAAGAAAAAAAGAGCATAAATTAATAATTATATTTAAATTGAAGCACAGTTTAACATAAAGGAGAATGTTAAAAATTTCTAGCATAAAATTTTTAAAAAATTTCTAGCATAAAATTTTTAAAAAATCAATAAAATATTTTAAGATATAAAGGTTTTTACATGTGACTTATATGAAAAATGCTTGTCCCTCTCAAGTTTTATGTTTTTTAACTCTTGCTTTTTCTACCTAATTCAACTTTTTAAAATAAATAACTTTGCTTATTTTAAATATGAAATATTACATTATATAAATGATAAAAAATTACTTACATAAATTTTTTTCTTTATCAAAACACAAAAAAATATTTTGTCTCCCACTTTGTGTCAAGTCTGTTACCATGTGAATAATTTAACTAATAGAAGTTCATAATTTTACCTACAGAAAGCAGCACATATGCAGTGATATAGTTAAACTAGTTAAGCCACTTTTTTTAGCCATTTTGTTTTCTTCAGTCAAGAAGCATTGCAGTAGTGTTGAGAATAGGATTTCTTCAAGATTTGTATTTTTATTCTTTGTCAAGTCTGTTACCATAATTTGTAATATTAAAATAATATTTTTTCCACTTTTATAGTTAAATGTTGTTTACTAGATAGTTTTAGAAGGTGTTAGTATTTTTTTTTAATTTAAAAATTTTAAAGATCAGCCTTTTTTCTTATGTTTTAATTCTAATGTCAAATCCGTTACCTGTCAAGTCCGTTACCATGTTACTGGTAACGAAATTGACAGAAAGTAACAGACTTGACATTAAATTGTTAATTGCAGCTAACGAAAGGTATTTTATACCTAGAATGTTATTCTAATGTTAACTGTTTTATATTTAATACAGTTAATGTCTGGTATTAATTGTTAATTAGTTATGTTACATCTAGTATATTATTCTAGTGATAATTGCTGTATACATAGTTAATAGTGTTAATGTTTAGTATTAAGTGCTAATTCAGCATATGTAAAGTTATTTTGTGGCTAGCTAAAATTATCTTGTGTCTAGTATGGTTAAAAAGTTTTGTAGTGAAAATTCTGATGTCTTAGTATCTTATACAACCTTCACTAAATTCCGTCGTGCCGAAAATAAGAATATATGTGCATGTATCATACATTCTAATTTTAAATTAAAAGTGCAAAAGTTAATTAGTGTAAAGGCATTTCCAACAAATGATCTTAAGTCCTTATATGCATCTACAGTGTGCAGTTTCAAATCTATGGATTGCATGTATAATAATTGCATCAATTGTAGCAATAAAAAAGTGGAAATTAATGTACCTTACAAAACTGATAGCATTAACTGGTATGAATGGGCAAAAGGAAAGAAACTAGAGAAAAATTGTTGGGGGAATAAAGAAAGAAATATTAGTCCAAACTATATCAAAAGAGAAAAAAGAAGGATCAGTTGGATCATTAATTGAAAAGTTTAAAGAAGATTTAAAAGGCATGCCTTTAACATCAGTCAGCAATTTCAAGCTTATAGGACCAGCAAAAAAAACATGGGACCAAACGAAGCTCTCTTGCACATTGACTTCTTGGAAAATTATGCCTGTAAATTGAATGAAGAAGTACAAACATATCACTATGGTGCTTCAAGAGCCCAAGCGACATAACACACAGCTGTTATGTACATTGGAAAGAAAGTAAAGTCGATTTCTTTTTGCACAATTTCGCCCACTTATGACCACAGTCCAGCAGCAATATGGGCCCACCTAGAACCAATATTGGACATGTTGAAACTTTTGGATCCCTCCATTTTTTTCGGACAGTCTATCAACACAATATCGTCAGAAAATTTTTTTTTATCTCTTCACCCACTTACTCTTTACGCATGGGTTTCAAAGGGGCACATGGTCCTATTTTGAAGCTGCCATGGAAAAGGAGTTGCTGATGGCATTGGAGCAGCCATCAAACGAACCGCAGACAGCCTGGAAGCTTATCGTCATGATATATTTGATGCACGCGATCTGTACGAAAAAATTCAGAGGGAAAACAAATGTCAAGGTGTTCTTCATCGAGAACAAACATATTCAATCCGTCAAAGAAAATTTACCTCATCTTGTTCCAGCTCTTCCCGGTACATTTCATGTGCATCAAATTGCCACAAATGAAAAGGGAAAATTCCTTTTCAGTCCTATGGTATTTATAGTTGTTTTTGTAACCGAAATGGCTGCTGTGAGTGTTTTGCACACATATGCTGCAGTGATTCCAAGAAAAAATGGATGAAGATGGTGAAATCAAAATAATTGATTAAAAGCAAATGATAAGTACAGGAAAGTTTATCACATTGATGATAAAGACATTTCATGTGTTAACTTTAAACAAGTTGTGGGAATTTTTCCACATACAAAATTGAAAATGAAAGGGAATAGAATATTCTATCAGTTTGCGGGACCCTTAGACACGTACGAAAATGAAAATGTATATGTTTATTTATAAATAAATACCTAATGTAGTTTTCGAAAGGTAAAGTCTCGGTTATTTTGTTTTAATTGTTTGATATGGAACATTTTACTAGCTAAGCTTTTGTTTTATAATTAAATCAATATGATAATTCATATTTGTATATTTAATCATAAATCACAGAGAATTATATCACATAATTCTCTGTGTGTTAGGTAGAAGAAAGTGAACATTAAAATGAAAAATATATGTATAAAAACTTGAAAAATATTATTAAAAACTATAGTAACAGACTTGACATTTGGTTAAGGGTTCTAGTCAAATCTGTTACCAAATGTCAAGTCTGTTACCGCACAGTTTTTTATGGTATTTATAGATTAATATTCTTTTTTTTTTCTTCTTTAAATTGTTGTTTCTCTTTCAACTAAGAAAGACAAATATAATTTTCATAAAATTAAATAATTTAAATAAATATACACTTTTGTTATTGAGAAAAGTTTTTTGAAAAAATTCAATGTAATTAAATTCTATGGTAATTTTTGCCTCTAATTTTAATTTAATTGAAGTAAAACTGACTAAATACATGTTTTTAACTTCAGGGACATAAGTCCCTTCAAAGTAAGATAATTTTAAAAGGTTAAAAAAATATTAACTGTGTGAATTTTTATGAATTGTATATGGTAACAGACTTGACACTTTGCCTTGCAACTTAAGTTATGACGCCATTTACATACTAAATTATACAATAAAGTGCACGACTAATTACTTTTTCATATACTTCAGACCTATACCCTAACACCAGTAATCATTTTTAAATGAAATAGTAATTTATTTTTTTTAAATTTCAAAACCTTAAATGTAAGCGTTTGGTGAAAATGGCCCACAAAACTTCTACAATAAACAATCAATAGACAAACAACAAGGTAAGCTTATCAATAACATCAGCTCTTGCATTTTGTGTTAAAGCAAGCTTATTGTAAACTTTTTGTTACTCTGCAATACAGTTTTTGAAGAAGTTCTAAGAGACATACGTGATCAGATTTGCATTTATTATTAATTTTAAAATGAGTAGAGATACAAGCAAAAAACCTAATAAAAAGATTGGATTATGAATAGAGAAATAAACAGGCATTTATTTATGCAAGTAATTATTAACAATGCACTATTAAATGCTGCAAAAGGAATTTCAGATAAAAAATAATTAAAATAAACAGGATTTTTACCTGGCAACACACAAGGAAAATAAACAATGTGATTGCTGTCCATAGCACTTTCTCACGGAACTGAATCTGAAAATTTAAAAAAAAAATACTGTATCAGAAAATTATAAAAATATCCTTCAATCATCAATGTTTACACTTTAAAAACATATTTAGACTTTCATGAAAGTAAACACATAAAATCTATAATTCTAGGGAAATTTTAAAAAAATTATATAAATTGGACAAGGATTATATAAATTAAATAATTTTTTGAGTATATAAAGAATAAAACAAATAATCAATTGAAAAATGAAAAAAAAGAAAGAAATTGCTTGCACTTGAACATATGAGCTTTAAAATGTTTATGCAGAAGAACCCTTCCTAACCCAGATTCTAGTTTAATCAGCCAATTTTTTTTAAAAAACGAAACATAAAAAAATAGTATAAATTAAAAACTTTTCAAAATAATACTCATTAAAACAAAGTTTTTAATATAAATCCTTTACATGTAATTGCAACCTCTTGAGCTCAGATCGAGTTTTCATAATGTTTGACCATTAAGAACAAAAGATCCATTTCAAACTAGTATTTGCTAACCTTTTTTGCCCCCAAAGCTTGATTGAATACATTGTCATCAACAATGAGAATATTTGCAAAGATTCAGTTCTATTGGATGATGGAAATCAGGGTCAATTAGGCCTCTGAAGATTTTACCTCGTCAAACTTAATAGGGGAAAGTTTCAGTTATTAAATGCCATCAATTTGAGCTAAACTTGGTACCTGGATAATAGAATGCGTGCAAAAGCTGATAAATATGAAAGGCAATAGAAACAAGTGTAGAAACGGCCTTAGCATAACAGTATCAAAACTTGATAGGAAGCATTTATTGACAACAAGCAATTGTTATTCCTCATCTCGCATACAGATGGGTTAAAAGCATATGGCTCTGTGTTATGTGGAGTAGCAGACATTGTCCCTCTCTGCTGATGATCTTTATAAAAAATTGGTTTAACAAAGCTGCAGGAAATGGAATCTCCTGCCTTTAGCATAAAAAGTTACCCATTCATTTAAAGATTCTTCTCAATGATTTATAATATGTAATAACGAAATTTTTGAGATAGTAGTTTGGTGCATTTGTTTAACTTTTCATTTAATTGTCTGAGAAACAAACACCTCTAGCCAATTAACTATCTCTTTTTTCTAATCTAGGCTTTAACTGGATTTTCACTTAACCATCTTTTGCTTTGTCCCAGTTAGTGCAGTTAATAAGAAGTTAAAGGAACAAGACATTAATTTCCAAACTAATTTTAATATACATCAACAATGAAAAACTTAAAACAAGTACTAAATCTAAATATTATACTTATTTACACAGTAAAGATATTTATATTTATATACACAGTAAAGATATTTATACTTATATACACAGTAAAGATATTTATACTTATATACACAGTAAAGATATTTATACTTATATACACAGTAAAGATATTTATACTTATATACACAGTAAAGATATTTATACTTATATACACAGTAGAGATATTTATACTTATATACACAGTAGAGATATTTATACTTATATTCACAGTAAAGATATTATAGCAGATATTTAAAATCTATCTTAGGTCTAATGAAGAATGACTCGAAAATGGGAGTCGACAGGGAGCCCAGTAGTAGAAACTTTTCTGCCAGTCTGCGACACTAATTTGGGTGTTAGAAAATGTTCTGCAGAATAATTACTGTTTCTTTAAAGTTTGCATAAAATACATAAGCTCTATATTTATCAATTTTATAAAAAATTCCTGTTTTACATAAACATAGAAATTTGGCAAAATAAATTAAATATCAAAACAGAAATATTTGAAATTATTGTATCTTAAATTAAAATTCTAATTTTCTGTATAAATTCAAAAGAAATGGTGAAAGTGATCTTCACACTAATTGCGGATATAACAGCTGTTACATCAGCACAAGCCTAGGCGAATGACACCAATACGCCATCGCAATTCTCGCAGATAGCTGCTATTAAAACGTCTTAAACTTGGGTGAAAATTACAACTATTCCAACACAAATCTCGGCCACCTTACCGGCGCAAATCTCCACAATTATTTCAAAGTAACAATTCGCAAAAATGACTATTATACCAACGTAAATATTGGCGTAAAGCCCAATATATCAGTAGAAATCTGGAAATTTATGCAATGGAGACGATTACGCAATATTGACTATTACAACCACATAAATCTCTGCGATGCTGACAACTATTATATCAGAGTAACACTCGTCGTCTTAGCAGCGTGATTCTAGGCAATAGCAGTCTTTACACCAGCGTAACTTTTAGCGAAGCTAACTACTACAAGCCAAGGCGCAAAAGCAAATAGAATTCATTATATTTCTGTTAGATAAACAGCTTATTTAACTTGCTTGTTAATGTACCTGTCTTCATACTTTTTCCCAACCTGTGCCATGAGTGAACCGCCCACTTTTCAAAACTATTGTTTACCTTTTGCTTCAGCTAAAGTTTTAAGTTGAGTTGTATGGCTTCTTCCTTGAAAGTTTAATAATATTTGTGTTGGGTATTTCTGAATTTTTGATTGGTCAACTGTGGTATTTTTCCAGACATGCATTTCTTTGTAATATGCAAATTTATTTCTTATATAAGAAAAAGTTTCTTGTGAAACAGGGCAGATGGTTTCTGACTGCCAGTGAGGTAGTAGTATTGATTATGTTATAAATAAACTTTTAACATTTTTGTTTCAACCCCTTGTCCTCAGTTTATTTTTCACTGCATTTATGTTATCAGACAAAATTAAAGTATAATCTCTATTTTTTAAATCTTATGAGATTATATTAATGGTTATGGGCCGTTGTTAACTTTATGCAGTTTGGAAAGAGGACTTCTTCGAAGGGGGGGCCAGTTGGCCTAGATAGAAACTTTTTTTTTAATTACTTGATCAATATTTAAAATGGGTGAAGGCAGTTTTTCCACCAGCAAGTTAAATGGACTGAATTATGGCACTTGGGTGTCTGATGTCAAGGTGCTCCTTATGGAAAGGGGTTGCTGGAAGATTGTTCAAGGAGTTGAAATACCTCCAGATGAAGCAGTGGAATCTCCCAAAGAGATCAGAAACTATAAGCAACGTTTTGATAAAGCATTTACAACCATCTATTTGAATTTAGAGGATCGTTTTCGTTCATTGATAGAAGACCTTGATGATGGAAGGAAGGCTTGGCTGACTTTAGAGAAACACTTTAGACCTGAGTCAAGAGCACGTTTGATGACCCTACTTGATGAATTTTTCGCTTGTAGAATACAGCCTGACGAGACCGTTGGACTTTTTGCTGCTAGATTAAGAAGGATAGTATCCCAGTTTAAAGGAGCAGGTCATCCTTTGGAAGAATTATATCAGAGTTTTCAATTGATAAGACATCTGCCTCCAGCATTTGAGGGAATCATCCAAGTTATATATAGATGGAAAGAAGAAAATTTTACCTTTGACAGAGTTTTGGAAGAGTTGTTAGCCGAAGAGGCAAGATTGAAGCAGAGGCAAGGGGACCAGGAAGCAGTTGCTTTCATTGCAAGATCGAAGCCAGCTCCAATCAGACCTACTCCTACCAGATTCCAAACACCTGTTGGATCCAAGCCGATATCCAGACCAAAGCCTGCCAGACCCAGTACTCCTATTGCAAACAAGGTGATATGCTACCGATGTAATCAACCGGGGCACTACAAAAATCGATGTCCAGAGAAAACCAAGCACTTCAAGGAGATGTCTGGAAGTAGCTACGTGGCCGAGACTCATTGTGGGGAAAAGTGTTTAGACGATACAGCTTGGGTTTTTGATACTGCAGCATCTTTTCATTTATGCCGCAATCGAGAGCTGTTTCGAGACTTCACGCCTACCAAAGGGGAACAGATGACTGTTGCTGTTGATGGAGTGACATGTCCGGTTGTAGGACGTGGTACAGTCACTTTGAATTTTGGGAAGGAAGTAATTCATTTAAAGAATGTAATATACTCTCCAAATCTTAGAAGAAACCTTTTGGCAGGACCTCGTTTTGATGAAGGAGGAGCAAAGTTTGTAGGCAAAGGAGGAAAAATCAGTCTACCATAGTTCGGGTAGAGTGCACTTTTCAGCTAAGAAAATGAACGGATTATACGTTTGTCACCCGACATACCCAGGAAGTTCTAAAGAAGTGACAGCATCATTATCCCAACCCGAGGAAGCAAAGATGTGGCACAGGCGTTTTGCCCACATTAATCCTCAGCACCTAGTGCAGACAAGTCAACAGAATTGCGTTAAAGGACTCCCGAAACTTGCCAGAAATTTTCCACAGTGTGAGCCATGCCAGGAAGCCAAGTCGAAAAGAGTGAGTTTCAAGCCTATTGGTACTATCAGATCTAAAAAACCTCTTGAATTAGTCCACATGGATCTATGTGGCCCGTTGCCAAAACCATCACGAGAGGGACACAGATATTTTTTTACCATAATAGATGATTATTCTAGAAAAGTGGCAGCTTATCCTCTAAAAGAAAAATCTGAAGCTTTTGATGTTTTTCAAAGATTTCAGCGAAGAGCAGAAAGATTCCTGAATGAAAGAATAGTTGCAGTCCGAACAGATAACGGTTTGGAATTTGCCAATGAGAAGTTTAGTTCTTTATTTGAAGAGCAAGGAATGCGGCACGAGCGTACCAACGTATACACTCCCGAACAAAATGGAACAGCTGAACGATTCAACTATACAGCTGTTGATGGCATAAAGGTACTTTTAAAGGACAGTGGATTGTCAGACGGATTTTGGTCAGAAGCCCTATTGCATTTCGTCTACACCTGGAACAGGGTGTGTCACACTGGTCAAAAGATCACCCCATTTGAATTTTATGGAGGAAGACAACCATCTGTTAAGCACCTGAAACCATTTGGAACCAAGGCGTTTGTTGGAGTACCAAAACAACTAAGAAGAAAACTTGATATGAGAGCCAAGAAAGGTGTTTTAGTTGGGTATGCACTGAATACCAGAGGATACAGAATTTGGCTACCACAGGAGAGGAAAATCATAGAAACTATCAATGTAAGATTTGATGAAACTGTCAAGCAAGAGCCAGAGAAAAGATGGGTGTGCAGCCAGCAGCAGGGAGCAGTCCTGGACCCTTTTAAAAACTGGTATGCAGAGGATGCAGAATCTGACAGTGAAGATGAGTATACATTACCAAAAGAAGAATCAGTATCTACAGATGAAAGTTCTGAAGCAGTTGATGACGGTGAAGAGGAGCCTGGTCAATCACAGGAAAAATTACCACCTGCTACAGAAAAACCAGAACCTGTTGAAGCGGTTTGGATACGAAAGCCTGTACCCAGACCAGATGGTTCAAGAACCGATATTTATTACTTTCTAAAAGGAGAGAAGGAACGCTTAAGATCTTTAAATGATATATCCAAGTACTGTTCCAGAAAGAATTTGGAGTACGATCCATCAATTTTCAATTTTTGTGGCACGGACAACTATGAAGGAATAGTGAAGACTCCCGATAACGCCTGTAATGCAACATCAGCGTGACTAGGTGGTGATATTTTAATCCCTACTAATTTTAAAATGGCTCTTTTATGTCCACAAAAGCAAGAATGGGTGGCGGCAATGAAGGAGGAACTCGAGACCATGCAAGAACGTCAAGTATGGACTCTTGTTGAGAAACCCCCTAATGCCAAAGTTCTAGGATGCAGGTGGGTATATACAGTAAAGAAGAATGAATCTGGTGAAATCGTAAGATATAAATCAAGACTCGTTGCACACGGATTCCGCCAGGTTAAAGGAGAAACCTTTGAAGAAGTTTACAGTCCTGTAGTAAACTTTAGTGTTATAAGATTCTTTTTCGCTCTTCTTGTAAGCCTATATAACTGGGAACATTTACAATGCGATGTTAAGTGTGCATACTTGTACGCACCCTTAACCGAGCTAGTTTTCATGACGCAGCCACCAGGTTTTGAGGACAAGAAGCATCCTAATTCAGTATGCAGATTACAAAAAGCCATTTACGGCTTGCACCAAAGTGGGCGTGTCTGGTATTTTGAAATTCATAAAGTTTTACATGAAATAGGATTTAAAAAATTTGAATGGTGCAATTGTGCTTATTTCTTAGAAAAAGATGTCGTTCTTTTACTATATGTAGACGACATAATCATTTTTGGAAGAAATAAAATCTTTACTAATAAAGCAGTTAATCTCTTAAAGGAAAGATTTGATATAAAGATTTTAGGAAAAACAAGAAAGCTGTTAGGAGTAGAATTTGTGGAGGAAGGTAACAGGTTATGTATTCATCAGCACGAATTCATTGATACAGTTTGTAACAATTTTAGGAAATTTAATTTCCCTATATCATCCCTTCCTATAGCTAAAGGGGTTATTTATTCTAAAACCCAATGCCCACAAACTGACTCGGAGATGGAAGAAATGAAGTCCTACCCATATCGTAGTTTGATCGGAAGCTTAGCTTTCTTAGCAGGAAGAACTCGCCCTGACATTTCATATTCGGTTAATATTTTTAGTCAATTTCAGGAAAATCCAGGTATCAGCCATTGGAATGGTCTCCTAAAACTTCTAGGCTATATTAGTTATACCAGAGCTGAAACTGGACTTATCCAAAATTCAAAACCTCAATCTTGATGTCTACACTGACGCTGATTTTGCGAGTAATCGAGATGATAGAACATCCATGGGTGGACAACTAATCTTATTAGACAAAGTACCAATTGCTTGGCGAGCCTTCAAGGAAAAGTGTGTTAGTTTATCATCTATGGAATCCGAATTTGTAGCCATGACAGAAGCTGCAAAGGAATTAGTATGGTATACACGTATTATCAAGGAGTGTGTTGGTGCCCAGCTTATTGAGCAACTACCAAACAATCCCCGTCTACTTGCTGATAATCAGGCTGCAATAGACTTTGTTCGTTCTCCTATTGAAAACCATCGAACGAAACATATAGACGTTCGCTTACACTTCATTAGAGACTTGGTATACACCAACATGTTCGAGTTGCAACATGTTCCTAGTAAAATGAACTTTGCTGACATTTTTACAAAGCCGTTGAGCAAAACTGAACTTTTTCATTTTCAGGAAATGATATTTTCTAAAGTTTGACTTGTATTATTGATAAGTCATGATGTCTAATATTGTCACTATTGAAATACTTAAGTATTAATGTGCAGTTTTAATTTCTTAAGTTAATATATCAAAATGATATTTATATGTTAAAATTGGTTTTGAGCTTTAATAATGTATAGTGACGAGAAATAATTTAGACAATGTGAGAGTTTAAAACTTTATTTTCATAAAGATGCATGCATGTTGTCCAATATTTCAGAAATTTTACTTCATAGGTCATTTTCAAAAGAAAAAATATGAAGAAGGGGGGCACTGTTAGATAAACAGCTTATTTAACTTGTTAATGTACCTGTTTTCATACTTTTTCCCAACCTGTGCCATGAGTGAACCGCCCACTTTTCAAAACTATTGTTTACCTTTTGCTTCAGCTAAAGTTTTAAGTTGAGTTGTATGGCTTCTTCCTTGAAAGTTTAATAATATTTATGTTGGGTATTTCTGAATTTTTGATTGGTCAACTGTGGTATTTTTCCAGACATGCATTTCTTTGTACTATGCAAATTTATTTCTTATATAAGAAAAAGTTTCTTGTGAAACAGGGCAGATGGTTTCTGACTGCCAGTGAGGTAGTAGTATTGATTATGTTATAAATAAACTTTTAACATTTTTGTTTCAACCCCTTGTCCTCAGTTTATTTTTCACTGCATTTATGTTATCAGACAAAATTAAAGTATAATCTCTATTTTTTAAATCTTATGAGATTATATTAATTTCTATAAAATCTCATGGAAATCGCGCATGGAGAGTATCATGATTCCGATTTCTCTTTCATGAAATGAAGTATCGCGCACATGCGTTAACTCAAATAAAAAAAATTAAATTTTAAATTTTTTTTTTTTTTTTTTAAGTTAGATTTGTAAAATGATCTGCAGGCTGCTGAAAAATCTATGATGTCTGTCTCCAGTCTAGTATTTTCTGCTGCAGGGACAGGGAGTGGCAAGGGTTACACATACACACCCCTGGCTTTTGAAAATTAAAAATTGGTTGGTTTGTACAGTCAACAAGCTATTTTTATGTACAAGAATGGCTAATCAGGCAAGGATCTACAGCTTCACATGGATTCTAGCCACAGCAAACATCCGTGCCAAATCCAGGATTTGAATCTTGCACCTTGGGCATGCGAGACCAGAGGGCTAAACTCGCAGCCATCAGGTGGGCACCATTTCATTAGAAAATCATATTTAGATTTTTGAAAAATCAAGGATTGAACAAAATTTTTTGCAGCATTGCATTCACTTGCAATCCACTGTAAATAATCCTGTCTGGACACACAAGATTAACCACAATTTATAAGTGACATTATGCAATGTATGTTATTTATTAGCAGAAATCTCTTTTTCAATAACAAGTAATAAAAAAATTTATTGCATGACACAACAATGCAACTTACTTTTCTTTCAGGCTTTGCTACTTCAGGTAAAATGCCACAAAAAGGCTTGATCACTTCCAAAAACTTAACTATAAAAGAATATTTTAATATCAATACAATTGAACTTACAAAAGTTATTAGATTTTAATACATAGAGCTTTTCATTCTTTAATCAATGAAAGTGTAGAACGTAGCATGCAATAATTTTACTTGTGTGCTAATTTATATATTTCCTACTACTGTTTATTTGAAAGCATATTATAACAATCATTTAATAGGTATCATTAAGGGCACATTAAAAGAAATTAAAAGTATATTTCTTGTACACATCAATTCTTTCATCAAACTAGTTTATGTTCTCAATCACTAAAGAAAACTTCGTTAAAAATTGTTAAAAAAAAAAGGTTAAATCTAACCTTTTCAGAATTTTTTAAAATGTAGCATGATTTATAACACACAATGATAAGCTAAAATATTCAGCTAAATATATTACTTTTATTGAAGTATCAAGAAAAAAAAGTTAAACTCATAATCTAGGAAAAATATTGATTCACTTGTATTATACAGGGTCCAGAAAATTTATTGCTTAACATATTTTATCAATCTAAAATTCTATTTAAAAATTTGGGTGAAATGTGTTATGTAGTGGCCATGATAAGTCATCGAATCTAGGAAACTGGCAAACTGACGTACTTTTGCAATGTTCATGAGCTGTAAATGGTTAGTCACTGTTTGTGGATTGTAGCCAAAAACATTGCTTTTTGGCAAAAAAGCGCTCAATTTTATATCGTACTGACAATTTAGTTACAAATCTGGAATGATTCATTTTAGACATGTTTAAATAATGTGGCAAACGTTTAAAAAAATCACACTAAATCTCTTAGTTTTCAGAAGTTGAGATAGACCAATTTTTAAGTTACACATCCTTCTTCAAAGCGACTAGATAGGAATAACATGGTTGAAAATAAAGTATACATGTTCAATTCAATCTCTTTAGACAGACGTGAAGATGTATAACAAGATTTTCATTGAATTTGAGCTCGTTTATAGATTTTCAGCAGCTTATCTTTTCTCAATCATTGATATATCTAGCTATATAAATCTATCACACATATCTATATAAAATAAAAATACAAGAAAGTAAATTTCAAAACACCTTTAAAGTAGAATACAGTATAGAAATGGGATCTTCAAATACAAAATAATCACAATTGAAACAAAATCTTAAAATAAATATAACATTAAGAACAGGCAGTAGAAGATATCATAAACTTACTTCCCATTCTGTTTCTTTATTGTACAATCAATGAATAAAAACAATCTTTACGGATATTTGAGAAGAATATGTGTCATTTTTCGTATAAAAAAACTATTTAAATTAATTTTAAAAGTGCACTGTGAACCAATATCCACCACACTTGCACTATGCTTTTCAACTAGATGTAGTCAACAATACGGCAACAAAACCAAAGAAAGCTGCCACATCACGAAAGGCACGTTGTGTGCTAAAAATCTGTATATGACGTTTCAGAAAAGCATCTTTTTAACAAATATGCAAGAATATTTTCGATCTAAACAGGATAATTATCAATAAAATTATGATAAATTTTTTATTTTGTTAGAAAAAAAACGATTATACTGGAAATATGATTTTTCTTTTGTAAAGTATTGTGTCAAAATTCTCAAATGAACACTAATTATTCCAAAGTTGTCTATAGAACTACAAATATTATTCAAAAATTGAGAAAAAAAGTAAGAATTTATAAAAATTCAATTATTTTTTAATGAAAAGAGTTAATATTCATTTAAATTATTTCTTTCAATGTACCTAATGAGCAACGTAATTAGAAGTAAGGGACAATCACAATGAGAGTTTAATTTTTTTAGGCTTCAATGATTCGACTATGATGTCAAATTTAATTTTGAGATTGAAGTAAACATTCCGAAGAAAAATACGTTCTTGTTGATGGCAACAACAGTTAAATTGATGTAATCTGATTGTTTTGATTACGAATGTTTAATATTTTTATAAGTCCGAAATTTTATTATTTGACGCTTTGCCAAACCTTTTGAACTTGTTGTCATTCCTTAAACTCGAAAATTTAAAAGGAATTACTGACTGAAACAGCTGATTAGAGTATTTGAAATCATGAAATTTGCGCCTGTTTTTTTTAAATGGAAGTTTTATGAGAAGTGAAAAAAAAGCAAGGGAAAGTAAGTTTCATAATCGGATGACGTACGAAAAAGATTTACTTTATTCAAAACAAAAAATTTCGCCTCTGAATGTGTTGTTTACAATCTTTTTTTAAAAATTATTTTGGTAAAAATAAAAAATATTTAACACAATTATCGTTTTTTATATACTAAATTTAAAGTCGTTTTAATATCGTTTGGAAATGATTGGGCCGAGTTCACTGCTTTTAAAAAGATAAATGACTGTAATGGACTGAATCTAAGATCTATCTCATTTTAAAAAGTTTGCCAATTGTTAAAGTTTAAATTAAAAAAATTTGAAAAAGCTGCATAGTTAGCTGAAATCATAGGATGTCAATGAGCCATTCAAGGATGTTGAGAGTTAAGATTTCGATGCTGAATTAAAAAATCATTTGAAAGAAAGGGATCTCGAAAGAAGTAGAAATGAAAAAAGATAAAATAGAATGATCTAAGGGTTAGAATGCGTTATATCTCCCCCTTTCTCCTTTTTTTTGGGTGATTTTCCACCAAGTTTGGTAACCCGGCACCTATATGGTTCCATTATAACTTGGCATTCATTTTGACAAACCTGTGGTTGCCAATGCAACTTGGCAGCATTTTTCAAAGTCGCCAAGGGGGGGGCAGGGGCATATAACATATTTTAACCGATCTAAGCAACATTTTGACAAATTTTCAATTTCGAGAATTTGTGATTATTTTCGAACTTGCTACAATTGAGAACTTCAACTTGCTACAATTGTAAACTTTCATCAGTGACCCTGGCATGTTCTTAAACTGAGTCCGCTATTAGTTATTGTAAAAATGTAATTGTTTTAACTAACTTATTTGTGGAAATAATATTTTTAAAAACATGAATTTTATACCAGGTTTAACAACAGCAATAAAAGTTCTTTAAAAAAATTTATTAAAGTTCTAAGTCTGGTACGGATTCGGCACCAAGAATAGGTTACATAAAACTGCGCCAAATTATGGCAACCATAGGCAGTTCACTTGTCATAAAATAAATGGCGGAGCTGCCATTTTTTGGAAAAAATTATCTTTGCGCAGAATCATTACCAGATTTGGAATTTTAACAAAATTTTTTTTTTTTTAAAGTTATCTTTTAAAAACTTTTTTACATGTAATAAAATAACATTCATTTATTTTATTTTCAAATTATCTTTTGTTATTATTTTTCTGCCTGGTATTTAAATTCATAAATCATTAAGTAATAACCACATACACCTTTCGGTACTTACGTATTAAAACATCAACCTTTTTTTGTAATGAAAATCTTGCCAGTTTTTAAATTTCTTGATGTTTACGTATTAAACCTTCTACCTTTTTGTTGTAGCAGAAATTTCTTTCCTGCGGCCAACTTTTATTGCAAATCGGTTTGCAAAGTTATCTTTTAAGAATTCTCCTGAAATTTTTTTAAAAAATGTAAGAATTAATAAAAATTAGTTTTATTGAATATGAAAGTTTTTTTTTTGCTTAATCACAAACAAATTAGTGTTGTTGCATTCCTATTCTTTTCCTTTTTGAAGTACAGTAAAAGCTCGTTTATACGGCATTCAATCAACCGTAATTTTTTGAAAATCAAGTTAGGCGAAAAAATTGGTGTGATTTCGCCAAAAAACAACAAAAAGTCGCCAAATGTTTTTTTTTTTTTTTTTTAATTTTATTTGAGATTTTGAAGTTGAGTGGATTTCCCCCCCTTATTTTGATAGTTTTTAATTTGTAATGGCAAAATTGCTGAATTTGCACTGATTAGAAATAAATATATTAATATAAAAAGTTTTTTTTTTTTTATTCCGGTTTATCTGGAATGCCGAAGTTCTTATTCAATCTAATATGAATTCTCAGCATCGTTTATTGCATAAAAAAAATTTGTGTTCGTTTCAGGAATATGTATAATTTGTATCTGCTGAATCTATAATAATCTATGGACTACTTTTATTGTAATTATAGCAAAGAAAGGTGATTTTCAACTTGAAATTATGTTTATAACCTCATCCGGCAAAGAGTAATTAGGAAATTCAAAATTTGGTAATGGTTTGACCAAAATCAAGATAAAATCA
The DNA here is from genome assembly GCA_963978545.1 of Linyphia triangularis. Taxonomy (NCBI): domain Eukaryota; kingdom Metazoa; phylum Arthropoda; class Arachnida; order Araneae; family Linyphiidae; genus Linyphia; species Linyphia triangularis. The sequence continues at coordinate 74,980,419 of OZ021725.1, read as the reverse complement.
ATCATTCTGTTTGTAGATCTACATATGGAACGTGCATTGCACTAAATTTAACCCATTAACCGCTGGTGTTGTGTTCACGCAATGCTTAGAAAACATAACTATAATAAATATTTAATCAATTTTAAACTAATATTTGGAGTTTTATGTTCATTGGTAAGGTTACACACTTTAATTTCGAACAATAAAAATTATTCTAAACCTTATTATTTTCTCATAGTAATAACTTAAACATTTCCAAAATTCGTTAAGTTAGACTGACATTGGTAAATCGATTCCGAAAAAAAAAGGGAAATAATTTTTATTAGACATAACATTTCATATCTCCTTAGTTCACTTGAAGGTCACACGCTAATAAAAAATGTTTTAATGAATTCATCTTTGAACTACGATGTTGCAAATACTAGTGTTGCGCATCGTCAGCGGAAAAGAGGGTCAAAATTTTCTGAACTTTTTCTCAACGCGTGTGATTACAACTGCTTCATTTAGATTTGAAATATCTCGAAAGCACTATCATGCTTAGTGAAGCTATGGGTACTTTTTACACCATTGATTCAGATGACAATGAAACGGTCATTGTTATTATTTCACCAGAATTTGGCAAAGTTACTAATAAGGATACAGTAATAAGTGACTCGAACTTTTTACTAAATGACATTTCTGGTGAGGTTGAATTACATTCAAATAGGAAAGATAAGGACCAAAATAATGCGAAGACAAAGGGACAAAAATTGAGCCTTTGAAATGGAAGAAAATAGATTCTATTTATTTATCGATACCAAAAAATTAAGAAACATCATCAAGTTGAAAAACTGAAAAGAGAGAAAATTTAAGTTGTGAGGAAATTTTCGTTAAGTTTTTTGACTCTGATATTTATGCATTGCTCATTAATCAAACTAATATATATGCTCAGCAAAATAATCGCACTGACTTTTTTGCTTCTGAGAGTTATCTAAAAAGGTTTATTGGTTTGCTTCTTCTTACTGGATACCATACATTGCCACAAGAAAAAATGTATTGGTCATTAGATAAAGATGTATCTCTCCCGTTTGTTAGGGAGTCAGTGTCACGTATTCAGTACAGGATTATAAAACAAAATTTGCATATGGCAGATAACATCAATATTGACAAAGTGAGGGTACAAGACAAATTTGAATTGTCACAACATTGAAAAACAAATTGAAATTTGTTGAATAAGAAATTTTAATCGTTCCAAATATTTGCACACGACCTAAGTATAGACAAACAAATGATTCCTTATAGAGGAAAACATTCTGCAAAAATGTTCCTAAAAGGAAAACCTGTATGATTTGGTTATAAAACTTGGAATCTTGCATCATGTGATGGTTTTTGTGTTGATGGATTTAGTTAGGTCAACTATTGGTAGAACAAGCAATTAAGTCTTTCTTTGGCAGTACAAAATCAAAAAGGACATTTTCTTATATGATCAATTGACAATAAAAGACTTCGCTGTAAACATTGTCACGGTCGAATTATTTATCGCTGTAATGGTTGTGAAGTGGTTTTACATTAAGAATGTAGTAGGGTGGTTCAAAAATATATGGCGAAATTTTTCTTTTTACTTAGAGACCAGGACACCCCCTCATTCTTTTACATCTACCCATACAAATGTTCCAGCAAATTTTCAGAATCCTACTTCAATTAAAAGATGGCGCTCAATGAACAGTAAACTTTCGCATTTTGTGCGTTTTTTGGGTATTTGTAGTGGATTTGGTAATAAGTAAAATTAGAAGCAATTTTCTTAAAGAAAGTTTTTATTTATACCATAATTAAAAAACGTTAAATAAAGATACTAAAAGTTTATGAAATAGTTAAACAGTAGAGGGCTCCACCCCTGCTCACAAACGCTCGTTAACCCCCCTGTGCTACTCCATTATCTTTGAAATTCTGATAAAATTGTCCCTATAAATTAGGCAGTATAAAATCCTGAAAAGTATTCAAAATATAATAAGCTATTATTACACCTAAATACGAAATGAATAATTAGTGTGGTGCTATGTAGATCAGTAGTGTTGTTTATTTTATCATTTAACCAAGATTTACAGTACCACTTGGCTACAGTTTTTGTAAGCCGAAAATGGTAGATCGGAAATTATCTAAATGCTAAAATATCATTTCAAATCATAAATTCTCACTCAATAAAGAGTGGACTAGCAAGTATAAATTGTGTCTTAAGTTTTATCTCTATTCAAAGTTTCTAAATGTGCAGCTGTACTTGATGAACATTTTCAAACGACACTCAATCTCCTACTAAGAATAACATCTAATGAAAATCAATCGAATGAATAGTTAATAACATTTAAAAAATATGGATATGGTATGCAAATTGTAAACAATATAAATCCTGTAGATGTTGCCATTCAGATTATCGAAACCCACTGTCATTGTCGAGACATGTTTGATAACGTAATATTGAAAAATTACCATATCAAGAGTTCTTTGTCACAAATTCTGTATGACTGGCATTATCTTTCACATTTTTAATAGCTCGCAACTTTTTATATTTCTGGAATCTTGTGAGTTATTCATATCTGCAATACTTTTTGATTTCTCTTTTTCTGTAATTCTGTGTGAAAATATGACCTAACCAACCAATTCATTTGAAAGATACCATCCATATAAGCTTTTTCAAAACTTTTCCAGTGGCTTTAGCAATTTTAGAATAAATTATTTTATACTTTTTAACGTTTTTCCAAAAAAGCATTGAACTGTACAAATAGCTGGAGCTGCATTTCTTCTCTCTATTAGTTATATGGAAACCCTCTTGCTGAATAGAAGGATTTAAAAATGTATAGGAGTTTAGCTATCCACTGTGCTTGATGAAACTGCTCTGCAATTGATTTTCTCTGGTATATTGCCCAACTATAACTATCAACTCGATTGCTTCCTTATAATCATCTCTAACTATCATAGTTTTATCCACAGATGAAAGAAAGGCTACAGTTGAAATTTTAAACTTTTTAACGTCTTTTTTCAGTTCTAAATCCTGAAAGTTTAATTGTGCAATTCTTTTTCAAACGGCGTTAAGCCTGTTGAAGAGAGACACCTCTGTGAAACATGAGGGTTCAAGAGGTTAAGTTAGCACAACTTAAATAACTTTGCGAATATTAATTCCATGACATGGTGTCAGCCGGCTAGCCGGTCCACTTCCAATTTTTTCTCCAAATTAATGCATGCCTCTTATACACAACCAATAGTTATACTCGTAGTATCAAAACTTTGTCCAAATTTAATCCTCAACTTGCCATTGTCTAGCATAAAAACAGTTTTTTTAAATATATTGCGCTGTTCTTCCACCACTCAACTTAGAAACACTAAGTAGTTTTTTAATACCCTCTCGAAACATATAAAGACAAACGGTCAATCTTTCTTAATCCAAAAGATTTTAGCAGAAGTTTGCTGTTCCAATGAAAGGCTATAGGACAGTCAGATTTGAATTTACCCATTGCTTGAATCAGCGTATTCTTTTCTAGCTTTTTTTCTTGATTTTTGACACCTCTTTAAAGAGGAAACGTTCGAGGAACATGCCCCAAAGCTGCGATTACTGGAACAATCAAAGTGCTTCACGATCAGACAGTGTTTTTGATATTATGGATGTTGCCAGATACAGTAAATAACTGTTACCAAACCATATTGCATGTATTTAAAACACATAAAAACTTTTTAAAAAAAATATATAGATATGCGTTTTTATCAGCATAAAACTCGAAAATTATGCGAAATTACAAAAAAGTACAAAAATGAATAGTCATTGAGCGCCACCTTTTTATAGGAGTAGGAAGTTAAAATTTTAGGAGAATAATACTACGGGTAAATGTAAAATAATTAGGGGGTGTCTTGGTCTGTAGCTGAAAAAAAAGTTTTTTGAACCACCCTAAGAATGAAGTCAATATTTTCATACAAAATAAGACATATTAAATAAATGTATGTACTTAACATAGTACGAAAAGTTTATATTTTTGAAAAGAAGCTTTAAAATATCGCCTATGGTTAATTATAGTCGTTGAATATTCAACATTAACGGAATATGAAATTCTTGAATACCGCCAATTGTAACTCGGTTTTACGCTGACGTTGCGCCAACACAACAGTCATTTTCTCTAAAGATAAGTAAAATATTCCAACTTTTTCTTTAAATATGTTATATATGACCCTAAAATCATAAATGTTATAAATACTGACCATGTTTTTTAAGGATTTCGAGTTTTGGCGGTTAAAGGGTTAAAGCCATGTGTAACGGATACATTCTATTCCATACAATATCGATGCATCCGTAATTCACTTATACCCGTGATTTAATTTGTAAATTTTCAACCGCATCCGGAAAATGTGCAATTCTGCTGAATTCAACTATTCTAAACATTTTGTTCTCACGATCAATCAGAAAGAAACCTAATTGCATCCATTTAAGTTCATTTCCCCCTATAATCCCAATCAAAGGTTCGATTTGTAGGCTAGTCAACCATTTTGTGCACAAAAAGGCAATTGTTTATTTTTATTTTTTGTGTGCAAAAAGTATGGGCTATATTTTATTGCATACTATTAACGTATTTTGCAATCAATTAAAAAATAAATCTGTTTTGCTGTAACTTTATTTCAGTAACATTTATTGTTTAGATTAGCCGACAACCAGACAATAAATTCAAAACTGAATGTTTTGTAAATTATCCGGAATTCCGTGGCGATTTGTGTTACAATTCTTGTATTCCTTTTTTCTATAACATAATAGTCGATCTTTGAATATGAAGGTCGTCTTCCCGAGCATATTTTACTTTAGGGTGCAAAGAAGGTTGTGTGTGAGGAGGGGGGAAGACAATGGAATCACCAGGGTTTCCAAATACATAAGCCACTTTTCCAGAATTCTTGGAATCTGACCGAGAAAACGCATACATGAAATCTTCCCCTCCAGAACGGAAATAACGAAAGTCCACTTTGTCTGCCCGGTAACCCTAAAATATAGGTTCGGTTAAAATCCGTACTATCAAGAGACTCTAACTTTTTTTTTTTACGTATTATATAACGCTTAATCTTCTACTTTTTTTTCCTTTCCACAGAAATTCAGATATGAAAATGATTTAATTTTAGTAACATATTTCAAATTATTGCCAATTGTAAGTAAAATATAACATTATCGTAACTAAAAATGCTATGTAAAATATTTTTTAAATATTCCGGTTGTGACGATTTTAATGTTAGGTATCATCACTAGCATTATTTGCCGTTTAAATTTGGCAAATAATTTCTATATTGTTTTATTTTTCCTCTATGGTATTTATTTTAAAATTATAAATTAATAATAATAATAATGCTTAAACAGTTTGAACAAAAAAACTTACTCAGGAACTCAAAAGACAAACTATATCAAAATACCTATAAAATGCTACAGTCCTTCTGGAATGAGATTGAAAAAATTATTAATAATAAAAAACCATCTACACTGTAAAATTTGCATCCAATATTCATTTTTATAAAAATATCAATTTATAATACTGCAAAATTAAGATAAGAATGTTTTGATATAACGAATATTAAGTTAAGAACTTTTCACAACCCTTATAAAATTTTCTAAAATATTAATGAATCAACCTTAAACTTTATATTTTAGGCTTTGCTATTGACAAGGAATAGTGCTTCTCCAAATTTAACAATATTCATTATGAGATATCACAAGGAGTATTCTGACTAAAGAACTTGGTCTATGTCCTAAAATTTGTGCATTTTTTTATTTTCCAAAGCTGATCAAATTCTGCATCAAAACGGCAATTTTTCGACATACATGCCGTTATTATACAGGCTATAAGAGAATGTTTTTTTTAATTCAGAAATAATCCAGGATATTGATTACATTTCTGTGATATTTAATTTAAAGTATAAAACAGATGTTTAGAAATTAATTAGCAACAGATAAATTACAAAAAAAAGGCATTCCACCAAATTTAATAAGAAGGCGTCGCGAGTTCGAACGGAAATATTCTTTTTAAATGTTTAGTGTAAACATTTGATGGTTATACAACTTTAACTAACTTAATCACCACTTTCAAATTCCTTTCTCTATTTTGAAAAAGCATGGTAAAAATCCAGTGAAATACGTTTAATCAAAGTACGTACGAAATGCCCGTCCATTCTAACGAACTAGTGGATATTTTATGATGACCCCCTACATTCCACCTACCAATGACGCACATTATATCAGCATCCATTTAATGATTTCAGTCCATGGTCTGTGCATTGGGTGTTTGAACATGAATGTGCATGCTCGACAGGCGATTTCAGGAGGGGTGATCGGCATATTGCATACTATTAGGGGTAAAAATGTAATTTTTGCGGGGTGGTATTTTTTTTTTAATAAAGCAGGAAGGGTGCTATTTTTGATAAAAAGGGCAGGGAGGGCGTCATTATTAATGAAAAAGTGCAGGCAGGGCACGCTGCCCCTTGAAAAGCATCTAGGATGAACTCTGAAATTATTATTTTTTTCAACAGATATCTTGAATTTAGTTTAATTTTACAGAAAAATAAAACCATGAGTGACCAGAAATTACACTTGAGTATTGATATTTGGTTGGAAAAATTGGCATTGACTGTCTATAGGCCACTTTTTACTGACTATGATGGTGTGGAGGTAAGTTACATTATTTCATTCTATAAGATCTGTATAAAAAAACTCCCAACAAATTTTACTTTGAAGTATTAAAAAAGTACTCTTTCGTTAGAGTGGAACCAGATAAAACTCGCTAAATTGCAGCACTAACTCTTTTAAATTATTAACCTTCCGATTATTTATAACAACCCTATAAGAAGCTGTGATAAATGTATTTAAATAAACAAATTAAATGTAATGAAAATAAAAGTCCGCAAGGTTAAAATATTATTTTCACGTAAACATTTCAGCTTGACGATAACTGTGACAAATTTCAGACTTGGGAGCTTTTCATACCCGTCTAACCGAAGAGTACCATTGAAAATATCTATTAAAATTTTTACAAGTAGTAGGTAGTTACAAGGCTGCTTTGCAAACAAATAAAAGCTTTTAAATGATTGATAAGACAGCTAAACATTTTGGTAGTGCAAGTGCATTACCCATTTTTTTTGCAAGTCTTAACTATATACTATTTAGTATTAGAGGATGTTATTTTGGATAATTCAAAATTAGATTCAACTTGTTTAAAATATAATGAAATGTTATTTTTCTAAAAATTACGGATTTTTAAAGCTATTGCAGCGGCTTGAGGCGGGATTACATTGTGCACCCCCTTTTCACTATTATTTCCCTGCATAGTGATAGTACAAATTAAATATGATATGTAGCAATAATATACATAAATGATTAGCACATAAAATAAAAGGAAACTGATAAAATGGTGTACCATAATGAGCAAGTAAATATCTAAATATTATTTATAAATTACAATAAAACCACCCTGGTGTAATGCCTAAATGCATGATCATAGCATATATGAACTTTGTCGGGAATTGCCCTTTTCAAAAACAATGTGCACAGAAAGATCACTAGCTTCGTATAAATACGTCGACATAAATACTGCACTGCGAAACTGATAGGGGGGGGGGGAGGACAAAAGATGAGCGCTTTAGTGAAGGGAACTTCTGCTAAAGTGTCGGAAGAAGTGTTGAGAAGCCATTTTCTAGTGTAACTTGAGATGAAACTTGGGCTGGGTGGTTTTTAATGCAGCCCATAATGTAAGTAATTGATAATTTTGAATAATTAAAAAACATTAATATATCTATTAGATTAATATAAAAACTTACTGTTCTATAGTCTTTAATTACAAGATTTATTTTAAAATAGATTATGACTTAATTTATTTTTATAATTTTTCAATTACTTAAACTTCCTTCAATACATCAGCATTAAACTTTTTACATCATTTTCTTACATCCATCATTCTATAACAAGCATTACATTTTCAATAAATTCCTTTTGAAAAAAATATCTTTGAAGTGGAAAACTTTTGGCTAAAACTAGAAATTATTTACAAATAATTTAAAGTATCTAATAATAAATAAACAAATAAAAATACAATTTTAAATTATTCTTTAAAAAAACCATTTGGTTTTTTTTAGAATAAAAATACAATTTTTTATTATACTTTAAAAAAATCAATTAGGTTTTTTTTTTTTTTTGAGAAAAATACCAATTGGTTTAAACCCTGCCCTGGTTCCATTTCAACAGCAGTAAAAACGCAAGCTTCCTGTCATTTGAAAAACTAGAGTTGCATCCACAGCAGCTTAATACAAGACATCAACAGACAGAACTGTAGTGACCCTTATTACTTCAAAGACGAGCCTTTTATAGGTTAGCGATACCTTCAAAAGTTCTAAAAATATCCAGATAAGATTGATAATAATCTATAATTAAGAGCGATTGCCGAACTAAAATAGAATTAGAATTTACCAAGCATAGACATTATCTACAATTATTTTCAAACTATCGAACATAACATTACAAGTGGGTTACTTAACAATAAAGTAATGTAAAGAAGAAAATTCATTATTTTTAGTAGTGTTCATTATTTTTTTATTTTTCACTATATCCGTTGAGACTTACATGGAATAATTAACGACATGAAATGCCTTTTTTTATACATACAAAAGTTTAAAATATAGTTACATTTACACTTTCAATCAAATAAAAATTTTAAATTGTACTTGTGTATCATCATGTCGATCATTTTCGGGAAAACCGAAATTGTTGCCAAAAGGCAGCTACAGTATGTGTTAACCAAAGCAAAATAGGAAGTTTTCAGTTACTAATATTTTCAGTTTGTTGTGATACTACTGCGATCCATTATTGACGCCATAGCTGCCTTTTAGCAAAACTTTTGATTTTGTTGAAATTGGTCGATGAGTTAATATGCAAGTATCCTTAAAGCAAATCATAAATCATATTATGCAGTGACTATGGAAACAAGTCAGTTACAACCTCCCCACATTTTGGCAGCCTCATGTAGAATAAAGTAATTTTTTTACTTGGCAAGAAACCAAGTCATCAGCATTGTGGTTTTAGAAATCTACCCTTTTCCCCAAATACTTTAATGAAAATTTTATTGGCTTTTATCTAAGGCACTCTACTTTTTCATTAAAATTATAACACTCACTTACATGTTAACAGTTTTCAGTAAGTATGTCATACAAATTGTTAAATCTGTTCAAAGTTGAATATATTCCCTTTTTTATTGTCGAAAGAACATATCTCTAAAATTTTATCAAGCTATCAGAAATCATTAATTGTTCTTTCGAGAGATACCGCCAATAAGAGTGTTATACCTATCCTATATGCTATCCAGAAACCCACAGGTTCATATTTCTTTTGGTATGAGGCTTAAAAGTAATTTGCAACATAATATATTCTTTACCTTAATGTAATTTCTCAATCAGCTTTATAATAAAATTATTTACTTTGGTTACAGGATATTTTATGGATGTCTGAGAGAGATCTTAAGAATCTTGGAGTTAATAATGGAAGCCACAGAGCAAGATTAGGATCTTCCATTGCCATTCTTAAAAACAAATATGAAAAAAGTATATTTATATCTGTTGCCTTATATAATAAGTGCAGAGTGGCCACAGAAACGGGAAAACCTGGAAATCAGGGAAATGTCAGGGAACTTTTTAAAATTTCATGAAAATCTGGGAAATTTTGTATTGTTTAAGGCACATTCATCCATATTTTTGCACTATTTACTTGGAGAGTTGTAGTGGTAAGCCATTAGAAGTTTAATGTTACGGAATAATTTAAACTTTTCATTATCAGGAAAACTATTTTTTAAAAATTTACATATTATCTCTTTAGCATACATGTTCTGTTTGATCAGGGTGTCTAGACATCTGGAAAACCTAAGAAAATTGGGGAAATTTGAAAAAAAGTGTGCCCTAAAATCAGGGAATTTTTTAGAAATCTGTCAGGGAAATCAGGGAACTTTTTTTCCTGAATTTTGTGGCCACCCTGAAGTGGAACTAGTTGTAAAAAATTATCTAAATGACATAAAAAGAAGCTTCCTTTTTTAAGTTTTTAATGCTTGAATTAATGTTGTAAAGTTTTGATGTATTCTTTTCTGGGTTATTTAGAATATTTTATCGTAGATTCAATTGATGTATAATTTTTTTTTTTTTAAATTTAATGTATTTAAAGTGATAGTTTTGCATGAATATGTATTGCATGTTAATTAGTCTAAAAAGAAGTAAACCTATATTAGTAACAAAAACCGCTGAAGTTTATTATAAAAAATTAAGTGTGTCTAGCTTCTACTTAAATCTTATACCTCGTTAATTTTTTTTTTTATAAATTTGACTATGAAATTGCTTATGAATTCTATATAACCTAAAAATTTACTATTTAAGTTTAAAAATTACATAATACTATTTCTATTATTTTAAGGCAGATGTGTTTGACTAACATTTTATTGCAATTAATGGTCATAGAAATAATAGACCAGTAAATTTTCCCTAAATTGTGATCCTTAAAATTTGTTTTGTAGTCTTTAAGTTGCAATAATAATTTTGGAATTTCATTAATTGGAAATTATTTTTCAGGATTAAATATATTTGAAAAATCTCAAAATACTTATTTATTTGTAGAATAATTCAATATATCTCTTAAATATATTGCTTGTAGAACTAGTACAACATTAAAAAAAAGAATCTACATATTCATAATTTTTTTATTTTTTTTTAGATTCAAAGAATACTAGAAATTGTTTGAGTCCTCCACCCACAGGGAAAACTAGGTCTAATTCCAAGTAAGGAAACCATTTTTTTTTCCTTTTTTTTTTTTTTAAATCAACATAGTTTTATTCTGCGGTTCATTTAAATTATTATAATATTCTTAGGTAAAACTTTTACACCTTATTTATGCTTATAACATAAATTATTCAATAACATTGAATATTCTTCAGTATATAACAGTGGCAGGGCTGCCACTGGCGACTAAAAAGGCTACTAAAGCAACTATTTTAGCGGCCTGGCGACTATGGCAACTATTTTAGTGGAAAAAGAGCCCAAAACGACTGTTTTAAGCAAAATCTTCAACTATTAGTGGGCTAAGGCTACTATTTTTTTTAATAAAAGTAGATACTGTCTGATAGTAGGACGGCAAAAAATTGGCGCTAAGGTACTAACTCAGATTTGTCATAATAGCGATATTTTTAGGGGAGGGGGAGTGAACTCTACCGAAATAGGTGTTAATTTTAGTTCATGTTCGCGAGTCGAGTGGTAACCTCGTTAGTCCGTCGAGAGTATCTCTCCGGTAATCACGTGCGCGCAATTATTATTTTAGCCTACCTGTTAGGTTCCAATATTTTATCTTTCGCAGTGCGGGGCTCAACAACATACACTATTATATTCTCAAATATAAAATTATTTTGCCTTTATTTACTTTACTTGACAAGAATGAATTTGTGAAATATGCCTTGAATGACTGAAGAAAATGCCATCAATATGGACACTTTCCTTAACCCATTCTTTTTTAATTAATCTACGTAAAAATACCAATTGAAATGTACATTTAGCATTTGAGGGTTGCTACGTAACCAATGGGGCATCTACTTTTGTGCAACTTAAATTGCTTGATAATGTCATCGTAAATCATCTTTCTTATCTTGTTAAAAAAGTCGCCTAACTTTGCCAAGGTAATTGCATTAGTATTAAAGTTTACAAAATCCTTGTTATTTTCCTAAATGAACCAAAGGAGCAAAATGAATGACACTTTGAAACTATACATCACTAAATGTAAGCAATGCTCCGAAGTGAAAGTTACTTACTGTGTGTGAAAGTGAAAAAGACTTGTGAAAAGCAAGCTTTTGTATCTTAACATATACAGATAAATACATGAAATCCACATGAAAAATCATACATGGTATACAGTCTGCGAATGTGCCGATTTGAGCTTTTTTTGGTCAAAATTTCCTGAGATCGATGTAAATCTGCATTAAAATTTCAAGGGGAGGGGGTCCATGTGTGTACTTGCTTACAAGTTTGTTTGCCACAGACCCTTGCCTGCATTCAGAATTCTAAAATCTCCTGTGGAATGACCACTTTTATTGCTGCTTCCTCTAATGTTTCTCTTTTACCAATATTTATGTTAGTGTGTGATTGTTAATTTCATTGAGTGTTACGTCAACAGGGCTGCCACAGGCGACTAAAAAGGCTACTAAAGCGACTATTTTAGTGGCCAGGCGACTATGGCAACTATTTCAATGAAAAAAGGGCCCAAAGCGACTATTTTGAACAAAACCTTCAACTATTTTTGGGCTCAGGCGACTATTCTTTTAAAAATTGGATACTGTCCGTTTAAAGACAGAATAAAAACGGCACTAAGGTACTAACAATTTTATCAAAATTGTGATTTTTTTTAAGGGGGGGCGGGAGAGCACTATTGAAATAGTTGTTCATATTCGCTGGTAGAGTGATCACTTTGTTAGTCCGACGATAGTAACTTCACGCAAGATGTTGTTTTTGACGGCAACCGCGGTCATTTTCGCCTACCTGTTAGGTTTCAATGTTTATCTTTCGCCGTGCAAGGAAACAGCATACACAATTATATTCTCAAATATCAAATTATTTCGCTTTATTTACTCTAAACAAAAATAAATTTATGGAATTTGCTCCAAACACCGGAAGAAAGTGCCATAGTATGGACAGTATTGATGATGTTTGACGTTTTTTCCGAGATTTGTGTCAGTGCGATGAACAATTTCGCCGTGTTGGTCAATGAATGCTGATTGATTAGAATTTCAATGTTGTAGCTAAAGTTATAAATAATAAAATAATTTAAATTTTTAAGCAATTTATTTAATTACTCTGAATGTAGCTTAAACAGGGTGGCGTCAGAACCGGGAATTCAGAGAAATATCAAGGAATTTCGCAAAATTACTCTTTAATCAAGGAATTTTGAAATGTTCGAGTTTCTCTTCTCGCGTACCCCGTGTGGGTGCAGACATCTGTCCCGACTCGTATCACACGATATATATATAAATTTTATAGTTGGCCAATCGATTTGGGTGCACGAAGTTTCCGAACTTCTTCTACTATCAGCAGCTAAGCCAAACCGGCCAATCTCCCCTCCTTGGCCCACAACCACATGTTCATGTTCCGCTTTTTTTTTTTTTTTACTTTCTGAAATCATTGTTATGCTTGGAACAATGATTTACACATTATTTCTGATAGATTTTTGGTTATCCTATAACTTCGCGTCCGCCGGTGTCTTATTGTTAAAAAAAAATCTTCAAACTTCAATCTGCCTGCATCCTTTATAGACATGATTTTTTTTCTTCTTGCCTTGCGTTTTTTCTCAACAGAATACATTAGAACCCTAATTATTTACGTATTATTTTTCTTAGATTTTTAGTAATTCTATTATTTAGAAACGCAACCGTAGATTTATTGTTTAAAAAAATCCTCCAACTTAAATCTGACTGCATCCTATACAGACATGATTATTTTTCTTCTTGTCTTCTGTTTTTTGTCAATAGAATATATTGGAACCTTAAATTCCTTAATATTTCATATTGATTCCATCATATTTTTTCGTTTTTATTAACCTTTTACAGCATTGTGTTATAGATGTTCAACAAATCTATAGGCATTCATAAGCAAAATGGGTTAGATCCTGTACTTGATTTTTTTTTACTTTAATTTTGACATTTTATTTAACGTAATTAACTGAAATTGATATGTGTTTTTGATTTATATGTTTAATATAAATCAAACAAAGAATTGAAGTATCCTCCTCCCCCTCCAAAAAATAAAAAAAGAATCTGAATGCTATACTGCATACATTTAGACAAAGGGTTATGGAATTAAAAAAAAAAGGTCCTTACATCCCCCCCCCCCCCCCCTCTACACCAAATGCTGCGCTTGTCATGTTTTATGAAAACGATTTTTTGCCTCATTTAATATGTACTTTTGTGGTTTAAGATAGTATTTTGTTGTACAAAATTTTATTTCTGTATATCTATGAGTAATTAATTTTTTATAAGAAGATGTTAATTTCAAGACTTTCTTTAATGCATTATGTGTTATTTATCTTTTCTCCACTTCCAAATCTAAAACACATAATTTTTCATGAAATATATGTACCTAGTGAAATTTGTGGTTGAGTAGCAAAATGCTGATTATTTAAGTTTCATGCTTATGCATGCCCAAGTTTAGTGAATATTTAGGACACTGTTAAAAATTTATGTTATTAACAGGATACAGCCTATAACATATATTAAAGAAAATAAGTTTTTTTTTTTTTTTTAATTAAGAAGAAAAATATTGTACTAGTTTTGCTTTTCCTTGAAGTTAGCAAGTATGAGTGTAGTTTGTAAATTGGTTTATGCGAATTTTCCTTGATGTTTTCCGTTCTTTTTTATGCTCTAAAGATGCTTGTTTTGATTTTTAGCCTAAACTTATATTTAGTTGCAATTATACGTTGATAAGTAAATGTAATTCTATATAGTCAAATGTATATATTTTTAAATTGTCCATTATTTTCTTTGTTTTTTAAAATGTTGTTTCGCAAATTATGTAGCCATTTTGTTAAAAATTTAAAAACTGGCCTTAATGAAATTCTATTGCCATTGCATAGTATAATTGTTTAAACATGATACTTGTTTTTCTGAAAAAAGTTGTTTGACTTTGGAAGTTGAAAAAAAGTTATCTTGTTTTGCCAATCGATTTTTATCTTCGCTTTTGCGTGAAGTTTAGCTTTTTTTCTTCTTCTTTGCTTTGGTGCTGCCTGGGAGTAAGGTTGAGTTGCCAACTTCCATTGCAGTATATAAATATGGTAGCGCCTTCCCCAAGACACCTGCCTTTTACCGTATGGAATGTAATGTTTTAGACAATATTTTGAATTGAAAGAAGAATGTTTCTGGGTTTTCGTGTTTTATGTAAATCAACAGTTTTATTTCGATCTTATGAGAAGTAAGGCTACTATTTTCAACGTCTGAGACTGCTATTTTTTATGTGTGAGACTACTATTTTGGCTACTATTTTTAACATCTAAGGCTACTAAAGCAACTATTTTCAAAGCTTGCGGTCAGTGGCAGCCCTGCGTCAATGTAATGGCCACTATTGCTGTTTTTTGAGCTTGTATGCTGGGCGATCACCGAGATTTACGTTTTTGTGATGGTTAATTTCGCCGCATATTACGCTGATGTAATAGACCATTGCAATATTTGTACCGTTATAATGGACGCTATCGCTAATATTTACATTCTTTTGATGATAATTTTCACCAAGTAGTACGTTGATGTAGTAGACTATTGCTGAGATTTGAGTCGTAATGGAAGACACCATCACCGATATTTACATTGGAGTGATAGTTATTTTCGCCAAAGGTTAAGCTGATTGACGGTTTAATACCTGTATTTTCAATATGTGCGCCGCGGTTTTGGTGCTGATGCCATCTCTGAGATTTGCATTGTAAATGGGTTTTGCCAAGGCTTCCTTTGGTGTAATAAGAAAGACATTATGTTCATGATTTGTGCTGATGTAATGATCGATTTTGCTGTGTAGGTCAATCGATGCAGAATGACTAAAATTTCAATATTGTAGCCAAATTTATAACTACTAATAACTTAAATTTTGAAGTAATTTATTTAATTGCTTTGAATATAGCTTAAAAAATTGGAAAACTGGGCTTAATTAAATTCGCCTCGTCATTTTCCATATTGTATAATTGTTTAAACATTAAACATTTTGAAAGAAGAAATCGTTATGAAAGCGAGGCTACTATTTGTCAACGTCTGAGACTACTATTTTGGATACTATTTTCAACGTCTGAGACTGCTAATTTGGCTACCATTTTCAGCGTCTAAGACTGTTATTTTGGCTACTATTTTTAACATTCGAGGCAATTAAAGCAACTATTTTCAACGCTTATAGCCAGTGGCAGCCCTGCAGTGATTAAATTCATTTCAGTTGTATTTTATTCTATTGTTATTAAAATGCAAAAAGAATTTTTGTGTTTCATTAATAAGTTTTTGTTTTCAGTTTATCCCCCATAAATCAAAAACACATTGAAGAACCACAATCAGGAGTTCGTAGCTGGCCTTCAACAAGACCATCGACAAATCGCTCAACTAAAACTTCCAGTCCACAGTCTAGCATTGTAAGTAATTTATTCATTTAACTAACCTTAAAGAGGTACAGTCTTTATTTTTTACCTTACAATGCCTTTTGTATCTTAAATTTTAAGATGGCTATGAAATTTCTAATATCTTCCGTTAAACTTCTCTTTTTTTTAAATTTTATTTTCTAAAATTTCTTGGAACATCAAAAAGTTTTGGTAGTACAGTAAAAGCCTGGTTATCTGGCATTCAATCCATCAGAATTTTTTGAAAATCAAGTTAGGCAAGAAAATTGCTGCCATTGGGCCAAAAAAATGGCGATAAGTTGCCAAATATTTTTTTGAAAATTAATTCCATTTGAGATTTTTTAGTTGAGTGGGGTTTTATTCTTTATGGTTTGTAATTTGTAATGGTGAAATAGCTGAATTTGCACTAATTAGAAATGAATTTATTATAAAAAGTTAAATTTTTTTAAATTCCGGTTTATCTGGAATGCTGAAATTTTTGTAGAACCTACTGCTAATTTTCAGCAAAAAACCTTAATATTCTTAATAGAAATTCCATGCTTAGTTTATATTGGCATATATCCGGAAAACATTAAAATGTAAATAAGTTTTGGTTATTTTGCCAAATCTGAACAAATCTGACTAGTTTTTATTGCATAAGAAAGAGGGTTTCGTAATTGAAATTCCTTTATCCACAGCATCCAGAAACATGCTCCAGCATATAATTTTTACGAAAAATCTGTTTTATCCGGAATTCTAATCCAAAAAAACTGTACTCATCTTGTATATATATATTCTTGCATTGTTTATTGAATAAAAATATATATTCATTTTCGGAATATGTGTAATTTGTATATCCGGAATCTGTATAAATTTATAGACTACTTTTATTGTAATTATAGTAAAGAAAGGTGATTTTCCACTTGAAATTGCGTTCTCAATCGCATTTGGCAAAGAGTAATTCAACCTTTTAATAGTTTCACCAGAATCCGGATAAAATCAATCACTTGGCTTGTAGGCTAGATCTACATATGGAACATACATTTCACAAAATTTAAAGTCATGTACAATGGATAAGTTCCATTCTATATTATATCAATGCATCCGTAATTTTTTTAGACCCATGATTTAATTTGTAAATTTTCAACCGCATTCGGAAAATTTGCAATTCTGCCAAATTCAACGAAACATTTTATTGTGATACAATTTTTCAGTTTTTCACGATCAACCACAATAAAACCAAATTCCATCCATTTGAAGGGATGCTGCGTCGAATGTTTTTGCCCCTGTAATCCCAATCAAAGTTCAATTTGTAGGCTAGACTCGCATTTGAAGTGATCACAATAATTTCTTTTAGTCAAAACTATTAAAAGTAATAGGCATATTGAACAATTTCGTCTACAACTGCTTTTAGAAAACATACCAACATTAACTGAATTAAAAGATTTCAAATTAAATATGGTAGATGCGCGGTTTAACTTAATTTTTGCATCCTTTATTTTTGTGTGCAAAAAGTATGGGTTATCTTTTACTGCATACTATTAATGTATTTTGGAATCAATTTAAAAATAAATCTCCTTTGCTGTAATTTTATTTATAGTTTATTAGTCGATCTTCGAATACAAAGGTCGTCTTCCCGAGAATATTTTACTTTAGGGTACAAAGTAGGTCGTGTGTGAGGAGTGGGGTAGACAATGGAATCCCTGAGATGAGGTTTCTAAATACACAAGACACTTCACCAGATTTCTCGGAATCTGACTGTGAAAACGCATACAGGAAAACTTCTCTCCAGGAGAAATAGCGATCTTCTACTGGTAACCCTAAAATACAGGTTCGGTTCTATCCAGACTTCTCTCTCAATTTTTTTACAATGCTTAAATTTCGTTTTTTTGCAGGATTTCAGATATGAGAATGATTTGATTTTTATAACATAGTTCACATTATTGCCGACTGTAAGGGTAAAATTAATATTGTAACTAAAAAACCTATGTAGAATATTTTTTAAATATTACGATTGTGACGATTTTAATGTTAGGTACAGTATGCAAAAGAAGAAGAAAAAAATCTGAACGATGGCTATTTCTTGTATTCTAATTGATGAAATAACAAAAGTTAAGTACCGTTGTAAACCATGGAAGGTCTTTATTAATTGTATATAACTTTTTTTTATCATGAGGGGTCATCCACATATTAAAACTAAACCAATTTTTAAAAAGTTCAATGGCAACCCCATAATAATCTATCATATTTAGATTTATAATCCAAAAAAACATCTAAATACCAAATTTCATAATTTTCCAATGAGTGATTAGTAATTTAAATGATGTAAAAAAATTGCAAATTAATGTTAAAAAGAAAATTTGTTTTTTTAGCCATCAATTCTTAAATAGGTAATATATTTTAGCAATTTTTGTTTCAAATGATAGTTCTTAAAAGGCCAAACATAAATAACATGCAGGGATGACAGTTTTCCTCCCTTTGGAGGATTTCTTTCTTTTTGGATTTTTATGTAACATTTTCCTTTGTTTTGTCCCTGTTTTGAGGATAAGCATTTTTCTGATCTGAACCAGTTTTTCCTGCAAAGAGTATACTTTTCCTCATGTTTAAACAAAAGAGTTCTTAGCTCCCCTTTCCTCACAGATTACTTCACTAACTCCTAATATTTGAAATGTAATTATTATATAGTATGAGAAATTTCATTGTAATTTTAAAATTATTAAATCATCCTTCCTGCATACTTTTTTTGTGTATTCCTTCCGCGAGCTTTTTTAATGAATTTTTGGATTTCCTCCTTTTTGCTCTCTGATCACTCTCATCCCTGAACATGTTACTTTTGTATTAAACTGTTTTTTAGTAGTTAGTTATTAATTAATAAAACAAGTTTTAATTTTTTTAAAAATGGAAACATGTATTTTTTTGCTTCTATTAGAATTATCATGGTCGAAAACCCCTCCAGAATTTTTGTCATTCCGTTTTGACTTTTGGTTCTCAATATTTTAGTAAAAATTTAAAAAAAGCTCACTTTAAGAGACTGTTTAATAGATTACGTCTTGAAGCACGCAAAACGTTTGCTTCTTCCCCGCTTTAAAAAAATTTGCCCTCAAGATCGTCCAAAGCATTTTTGCTTGTAAGTGATATGTTTCTCAACATAATGAATTGAAATTTGGAATCTAGGGGAATAAACAAGTAAACAAAGTATTGTAAATCAAATGAAAACAAAGAAAAGGGTTCATATTGAAATTTTTAAAGATGGAGTTAAATTTATTTAGTATACCGGTATACCTAAGAAAAAAATTGCTCCAAACATATATTGAAAATGTTAAACAAAACCGCAAAATTCTATGATAATTAGAACCGAAGATATAGTCATCATTCAGATGATTTTTTTTTTTTTTTGCGTACTGTACCATTACTAGCATTATTTGCCTTCATGTTGCTAAAAATTTGGCGAAAAAACATCAACATTCAATTTACCAGAAGATTGGGTTAGCCGGAAATCCTAATTTCCTGGCGATTCCTGATAATTGGGCTTTTACTGTACTAAAATTGATTGTGATAAATTTTAAGTTGTAAAATATTTTTGCGTCATAAGTATTTCTTGCTTCTAAAGATGTATATATTTTTTAAGGAAAACTTTGTCGGTACTGAAGCAACTGCTGAAGATTTGAAAAAAGCACTGGAAAAAGAATTGAGTTTAGACAGTTCTGATTTAAGAAGCTATGCTTGGTATCATGGTACAATATTGCGACAAAGAGCTGAAGAGTTAGTTTGCCAAGATGGGGATTTTCTTGTACGAGATTGTATTTCCCAGCCTGGGGATTTTGTCATTACGTGCAAGTGGAAATTTATGCCTCTCCACTTTATAATAAAGAAGGTAAGTGCTGCTCAGTAACATATTAGAGACAAAATAATATAAGCAATAAAATTCTGTTTACAAATTAAAAATTATATTGATTTTAAGGAATTCTTTCCTTATATATTGCAATTATTTAAACTTCTGATTAAATTCTATCTAAATTTATATAGCTAAATTTGTAAGTTAGGGAACAAAACTATTTTTTTTTATTTATTATCTAAAATTAAATTACATTTCAAACAGAAAAACATCTGAATTTCAATAACGTTACAAACTGTTGATTGTACGAGTTACATGCAAGTGGAAAAAGTAACTCTTTATTGATTGTAAATGTTGGTGCATTCTAGATATTAAATTTTTTATGTTTTTGCTTTGTGATTCTAAAAGTAATATAAACTCCAGTAAAGACTTTAATCTTTTGTTTATTTATATCAGCGTTCACCACTAACTTTTAGAGGCGGGCTGTAGGACTTATGTTGGAACTTTTTGCTGGATGGATACACCAAAATATGTATCTTTAATTATTATTGATTTAATAATACATAGCATTTCTGAAAACAACGAAAATATTATTTTTTTTTATCTTAATAAAATTACAATTGATATTTGATTATTTTCCCCCCAAATAAAAAAAAAAAATTATAGTTTTCATTGTTAGTAAAAAAAAAAAAAATTGTTTCAATGTGACAATGCAACTTGACATAACTTTTAATAAAATAAAAGTATTTAAACTAACTCTACCTCCAGATTACTCCGTCTTAGTTCATAGCACTTGTGAGACGATGGTGGTCAAAATCGTTCAGTTTTTAATTTATTTTATGATACAGTCGATGTCTTTTGGAATATTTGTTGCAGTCAATTTTAATAAATTGACTGCAATAAATTCTTGATGAAAACCACCTTGCATAGTTTCTTCGGGTATGTAGTGGAGAATTGTGTTCTACATAGCTAATATAAATTATTTCGAAGGGATGACGTCTATGTAAAAAAAGTCTGTACCGTGAAATGTAAGTTTTTTTATCTTCTGGTGGTGACTGTGGGCCGCAGAAATATCTGTCGCGGCCCGTGTAGTGGTTGACACTGATTCAAATTATACCATCTCCATCTAGTGTTAATGAATTTTCTTTTATTAGGTGATTTTACAACCTGACACTGTTTATGAAAGGATTCAGTATACTTTTGAAAAAGATAGTTTTGACAGCATTTCTGATTTTATTACTTACTATGTTGGTAGTAAGTGCCCTTTATCTGAAGCCTCTGGGGTTATTATCAGTCACCCAGTCAATCGTGTCATGCCTTTATCTTACTACGCTTCACGCTATGGAATCCAGTGCCAAATCACTTATGTCGCAAAGGCATTAGAAAAGATACCCTCTTCTCCCGAATGCCAAGACCAAATTCCAATGATTCACATAGAAAAAGAAGAAACAAACACCTTGAAACTTTTCAGGCCAAAGCAGTTACTACCACCACATGACAACAAAGAAACTGAAAATATGAAAAACTTTCTTTCGAACAATAGGCAAAGGCAACCTTTAAACCAATGTAGTAATTTAATAAGAATGGGTAGCGATCCAACTCTGAGTCCTAACACTGAGAGACGAACTTTTGAACAGAGACCAAATTCTGGAATATTCAGTTCTGAATCTATTCATTCAATGCCCCTAACATCTGAAGATAAACCTCCACCTAAGCCTAGCCGAGTTCCATCTAAAAAATACCCGATGAAGCCCATTGTAAGAAAAGAACGCAAGATGTCTGAACATGAAGATGTGGATAATTTTTCAACAAACTTTGTGCAGATTCCTAAAACTTCTATGGCACATATAGCATTCCAGCGGCAAATATCTGAAACTCGTTTTTCTTTTCTGGATCGACCCAGTGTCTCTAGCTGTGCTTCTACTCCTGATGCAGAATCTGTTATTGCAGATTTCATTATTCCAGTAATAAGCGATAAATCTGTATTCGAGCCTCAAAAGTACAGGACAGCTCTTTTGTCTGATGAAAACCCCCCTCTTGAAGGCAGTACACTGTCATGGGTGAGGAAAGTGATGCTTTGCTCAAGTGCCAAAACTTTAGCTCACCATCTAACCAGAATGGATCTTGAGATTGCAAAGCACTTTGATGATATGGATTTAGGACTTGGTGTTACCAGTGGACTGGAACTATTTTTGTTACCACAGGGAGAACAAATGCAGAAAGATTTGTTGGAAAGGTTAGTAGTTTTAAAGATGTTATTATCTACCATTTTACTTAATTATGTTGTTTGCAAATTTTTAAACTTGAATATGCAGTTGCATTTTTTAGAAGACAGTTTATAAAAATAATATTATATTAATCGATTTATAACACATTGTAGCTCTCAGAAATTGCATTAAGGTAATTGATTTTGTACACAATTAAGATTTTTTTTTTTTAGTAAGCTATGCTTAGAAACCTTAGTATTCATATCATTTCAATTTTTGATTCTTAATCCAATTTTTGTTTTACAGAACAAGAAGCATGAAGTTGTTTGTTGCAGTTTTAATCTTGACTTCTCCTACGGAAGAGGAAAGGATGAATGTTCTCAATAAGTGGATTGAAATTGCTATCGAAACTAAAACTGTTTTGGGAAATTTGTATGGATTCACATCTATAATGGCAGGTCTTACAATACCTGAAGTAAGACAATAAAATATAATATTGAAATAAATAAAAATTTATCGATGTATTTCAAATTCAAACAACAGGGCTGCCACAGGCGACTAAAAAGGCTACTAAAGCGACTATTTTAGTGGCTAGGGGACTGTGGTAACTATTTCAATGAAAAAAGGGCCCAAAATGACTATTTTGAACAAAACCTTCAACTATTTTTGGGCTCAGGCGACTATTTTTTTAGAAATTGGATACCGTCCGATGGTAGGACGAAAAAAATCGGCACTAAGGTACTAACTCAAAATGGTGGTTTCTTTTAAGGGTTGCGGGAGAACGAACACTACCGAAAAGGTTGTTCATATTCGCGGGTAGAGTGGTCACTTTGTTAGTCTGATAATAGTAACTTCACGCAAGATTGTTGTTTTTGACAGCAACCGCGGTCATTTTCACCTACCTGTTGGGTTCCAATGTTTTTTATCTTTCGCCGTGCAACGTGCAAGGCAACAGCATACACAATTATATTCCCAAATATCAAATTATTTCGCTTTATTTACACTAAACAAAAATAAATTTGTGGAATTTGCCTTGAACTTCGTAAGAAAGTGCCATCAGTAGGAACAGTATTTATGTTATTAGACGTTATGTCGGAAATTTGTGCCGGTGTGATGAACAATTTCGCCTTGTAGGTCAATCGATGTAGAATGATTAGAATTTCGATGTTGTAGCTAAATTTGTAAATAAAATAATTTAAATTTTTAAGCAGTTTATTTAATTACTTTGAATGTAGCTTAAACAATGTGGCGACAGAACCAGGAATTCAGGGAAATGTCAAAGAATTTCGTAAAATTACTCTTTAATCAGGGAATTTTGAAATTTTCGAGTGTCCCTTCTTGCGTACCCCGTATGGGAGCAGACATCTATCCCGACTTGCGTCACGCGATATATATGTAGTTTTTATAGTTGGTCGATTTGGGTTTACGAAATTTCCGAACTCTTTTTACTCAGCAGCTAAATCAAACCGACCGATCCCCCTTCCTCGGCCCACAACCACATGTTCCGTGTTTTTTTGGTTTTTTTTTTACTTTCTGAAATCATTGTTATGCTTAGAACAATTATTTACACATTATTTCTGTTAGATTTTTTGTTATCCTATAATTTCGCGTCCGCCGGCGTCTTATTGTTAAAAAAATCTCCAAACTTCAATCTGTCTGCAACCTTTACAGACATGATTATTTTTCTACTTGCCTTGCGTTTTTGGTCAACATTATATATTAGAACCCTAATTATTTACGTATTATTTCTGTTAGATTTTTAGTAATCCTATTATTTAGAAGCACGACCATCAGTAGATTTATTGTTTAAAAAAATCCTCCAATTTAAATCTGACTGCATCCTTTACAGATATGATTATTTTTCTTCTTGTCTTGCGTCTTTTGTCAATAGAATATATTGGAACCCTGAATTCCTTAATATTTCAAATTGATTCCATCATATTTTTTAGTTTTTATTAACCCTTTACAGCACTGTGTTATTATGTGCAACAAATCTATAGACATTCATAAGCAAAATGGGTTAGATAGTATACTTCATTTTTTTTTTGTACTTTAATTTTGATATTATATCTAACGTAATTAACTGAAAGTGATATGCGTTTTTGGTTTATATGTTTAATATAAATCAAACAAAGAATTGAAGTATCCTCCTCCCCCTCCAAATAATAATAATAATAAAATCTGAATGCTCTACTGCATACATTCAGGCAAAGGGTTATGGAATTTTTTTTTAAATCCTTGAATCCCCCCCCCCCCCCTTCTGCCAAATGTCGTGCTTGTCATGTTTTATGAAAACGATTTTTGCTTAATTTAATATGTACTTTTGTGGTTCAAGATAGTATTTTTGTTGTATAAAATTTTATTTCTATATATCTATGAGTAATTTTTAACAGAAGCTGTTAATTTCAAGACTTTCTTTCATGCATTATGTGTTATTTATCTTTTCCCAACTTCAAAATCCAAAACACATAATTTTTCATGAAATATATGTACCTAGTGAAATTTGTGACTGAATAGCAAAATGCTGATTATTTAAGTTTCATGCTAATGCATGCCCAAGTTTAGTAAATATTTATACAGCCTATGACTTATATTAAAGAAAATAACATTTTATTTTTTTTAATTAAAAAGAAAAATATTGTTCTAGTTTTGCTTTTCCTTGAAGTTAGCAAGCATGGGTGTAGTTTGTAAATTGGTTTATGTGGATTTTGTATTTTTTTTATTAATGTTTTCCATTCTTTTTCATGCTCTAAAGACATTTATTTTGAATTTTAGCCTAAATTTATATTTTGTTGTAATTATACTTTGATAAGTAAATATAATTCAAAATAGTGAAATGTATATATTTTTAAATTGGCCATTATTTTCTTTGTTTTTTTAAAACGATAACATCGACAGAGATGCACATCAGGGAATTTTCTGGAAATCAGGGAATTTTGTTTTGCAAATTCTGTAACCATTCTGTTAAAAATTTAAAAACTACTCTTAATGAAATTTGATTGTCACTGTCAATATTTAGTATAATTGTTTAAACATGATACTTGTTTTTCTAAAAAAAGTTGTTTGATTTTGGAAGTTTAAAAAAAAAAAAAAAAATCGATTTTTACCGTCGCTTTTGAGTAAAGTTTAGCTTTTTTCTTCTTCTTATTTGCTGTCTGGGAGTAAGGTTGAGTTGCCGACTTCCATCGCAGTATATAAATATGATAGCACCTCCCCCAAGACACATGCCGTTTACCGTAAGGGATGAAATGTTTTAGACACTATTTTGAATTGAAAGAAGAGTGTTTCTGGGTTTTTGTGTAAATCTACTGTTTTATTCCGATCTTATTAAAAGTTATGAAAAGTGAGGCTACTATTTTCAACGTCTGAGACTACTATTTTTAACATCTGAGGCTACTAAAGCAACTATTTTCAAAGCTTACAGTCAGTGGCAGCCCTGAAATAATGAAAATGAAATATTCTCAGAGAAAACTAATCATTAATATCCAAACAATGCATTTAAAAAATATATATTTATATATATATTGCAGGAGGAGTGAGGCATTTAATAAAAAATTTCTCATAAATAAATAATAAAATATAATAAAAAATTTCTCGAAAGCATAGCAACAAATAATTTTGTGAGCAACTATACAATGACGGGTCCAAAATAGGCCGCACAGCTAGCTAGGAATACTTTACTATATTTTTCCTACTTCTGAAATAAAAAACATGCTTAACCCACCGACGGTCATGCACGCATATATACGTCCTTTGATCCCTAGTTTTTCCATCAATACACAACATTTTTAAATTTACAAATAAAATGTAAAATAAAATATTTAAAAATATTTTTACTAGGCCGTTAATTTAAAACCTATCTAAAACAAAATAAGTAGAAAATAATAAAAAAAATATTATGTATTTGAATTAGAAATGTAATTTAAAAATTATTGATGAGAAAACAACTTTAGAATTTCGCCCATTCCCATGACCGTCAGTGGGTTAATATATTAAGAAAAACTATTAGTGAATACAAATTTAATAAATATCACACAAAACATTCTATATTTAGTTTTGTCCTCAACATTAACTATCAAAACACTATTTTAAGTTATTGAAATAGTCCTTTATTCTTTTATACCATTGCAGAGGTTGTATTCATTCTTAATTCCTGAAACTTTTGTTTCTTCCTAAAATTATACTTACATTTTTGCTAATTTTAATAAAATAAAATCTTCCAAAATTCAATTTTCTTCCAAATTCCCCTTAAAAAACTCCGATATTTCTCCAGAAGGGAACATCTTTTCATCCTTGAAAAGAAAAAAATCGCATTTGTGGCGACATCGAGGAAAGGTGTCATAGGCAAAGAATTTCGAAGTTTAGCTTAAAAGCAATATTTCTGGTAGTTCATCAAACAAACTTGGTAAAGTTACGTTTATTTAACTGAAATTTCGATTATTCTTGAGGCGTTTATTAGTAAATAAATATTTTTAATTCATACACACATAAAATACTTAGATTTTTACATTATTTTGATTCTCAGCAATTTAATTTCTTTCTCTAGATTCTTGGTTTACATTCAACATGGTTGGCATTGAGGCATACTCATACCGAGAATGCTTTTGTATTTGAGACTAAATTGCGACCTGCTGTTAAAGCCCTACACAATGCTTCAAGCCTTGAAGCTCCCAACATATGTGTGCCTTATATTGTGTCACTGGTTTTAATTCTGCAGCAACACATCTCTGCTATGAAACTGATGGAAAAGGAAAGCTTAGAAGAGCAATCAACCAATAATGACATTCTGAACTTAATTCTACCTGAAAGCAATTCTACTAATGATTTTGGTCTTCAGCTGCTAGCGGATCATCTTGATACAGGTCGCTACATTATGCAACAAACACATGTTTTCAGAAAAAACGGAGAGATGGCATTACAGAGTATACAGTTTGATAGTATTATGCTGGATATGTTTAATACAGAATTTCATTTACGGATGCTGTGGGGTTACAGAGGTTCTGTTGTTTGTGCTGAACAGAGGCATTCAATATTTCAAAAAGTTGTTCAATCTCTTTTTAATAAGTGCACAATGGTAAATAGTTAAACCTATATACTAAAGTTTTTTTTGTGAAAACAATATACCTTATGTATACTGTAGCTTTATATTTGATATTGAGTAACTTGCACAACAAACAAGGGGGGGGGGGGTATTTTTTGTTTATTCATGAATGGTTTATAACAATTGGTTTCAGAAGACATAATCATTGATTAAATAGAGATCCTTAGCCCTTCTATACTCCATAGGCCTAATGCTATCAAATATTTTACTAGCTATATTATTAAAGTAATAGAAGCTCATTAAAAAATATAAGGTTAAATAACATGTTTTTTTTATTAGATTTTTTTTAAAGTTTCTGTAAGCTATTTTATAATAGAAGCTAATAAAATAGGTAGTAAAAAACACCGTCATTTTTCCTTCAAATTTTATTAATGCGATTTCATAATTGGTGTTAAACTTAGCAAAAAATCATATGATAAGTAATATTTTGCAAGATACTACTGTTCAAAACATGAAACTTATATTCTATATACCAGAGATAGTCTGGAAATTTCTCTTGATTTTGTTTTGATATTCAAAACATGAAGCTTAAATATTGTTAAAAATAAAAAAGTGAAATACTTTACTCATCTCCCCCCAAAAAATAAAAAGGGTAGAATACTTCCTTGAAGTTTTAAGCTGCTGCCAAATAATTAAACATAGCAATGATTTTGAAAACCTTTTGTTATATAGCAAGAATTTTTTCCCTTAATAAACCATACTTTTTTGTAATCCAACCACTTAAAACTTATTAAGTAAAACTTTAAATTAAGTTAGAATATTATATACCTAAGACCAAACAGTGAAACCTCAATTGGAATATCAATTTCAAGATATTGTTAAGAAAAGAAAACTATATCATTCTAGAGATACATCTCGTTTGGGACTTATTTATTTGCTTATTTGAACATTGTGTGGTATCTAGTATCTAACCATTCCCTTGTGAAACTTCTTAAATTGATAGAATGTAGCAGTGAGATTTTTAAGATACAAGGTTTCAATGTTGGTCAACTATATGGACAACTTTGTACAAATAGCAGAAAGTACAATGTTACTTTATATAGCTAACTTGCTTTTTATATAGTCATCCAAATAGGGTAAATTATCCTTGATGTTCAAACGCAAGTGTCTAATTATCAAGTTTTTCCAAACATTTTACCTTAGATTGACGTACAATTGACATAGGTTTACAGTTCATGTTAAAAAATTCCCTTTTTTAAATACAGGCACTACAATTTTTTGCATCTGATAAAAGGTACAAATGCTGGCGAGTACAGGGGAAAAAAATCAAAGTATTTTGATTCAGCATGTCTGGAAGAACTGAACAGAAAAGTTTTTAATAACCAGGACTACAATGAAAACTAAGTTGAACTTTTTCGGAACAATGTTATCCTTGAAATGTTGTAAGTGCATTGAAAATCCAAATGTTTTATTTGCAATGTGTTTTGTGACAAAACCTTATCTTGCCATAGAAATATTTATAAAAGTTGACGAACAAGCATTTGCTGTAAATAGACATACATTATACTTAAAATCAATGTGAGGGGCTACATATTTTATGATATTTCAAAAAGAATTATTTTATTTGCTTAAAATTATTTTTTTGATAATTATAACTAGTTTGTAATCTGTGTTTGTTCTAGTTACTTTTTATTAAAGAGTATAGACTTTTTTCATGCTATGAATATTTCAAGTTTTAGAATTAGATGGCTCAGTATATTTAGTTTAGTTTTTTATATGATTAACTATAATTGATTTTAATTATGATTTCATAATTCAGTTTAGCTCTTATAAATTATATTTCATATAGTAAATGCTTGATATAATTCATCATGTGATTAATGAATTTAGGTGAATTAGTACAATTTCAAATAAATTATTAAAGATTTTAATTCTCAAATGGAACTTATGCCCAATATTATTTAGAATGTCATAAAAATTGATTTTCTTTTGACACTTTTGGTTATCACTCATCATTTTATGCTATAGTGACCAATCAGAATATCTTATAAACACATTTAAATTTTCAATATATTAAAAACCATTATGGTTGTGGTGTTGTCTTTAATATTATTATGCAAAAATTCCATCCAATTTATAAACTTGAAGATGTTTAAAAAACTAACTAATCTTTCATAAATAATATATATCTTAGGATCTTTATTAAGTCATCATACAACTGACAAGTATAATATAAGCTTAATATGGAAAATACAATTTTACTAGTCAATTTGTTTCCTTAAATAAAGAGCTTAGTTAAATTACAAAATGTTTAATTATATAAATGTTTAACAGTGTACATTTTTAATATTTGAAATTGCCTTTTTATAGGTGTTGCTTTTAAGAATGGATTCATATTTTGATGTAAATTTTTTTCTGTAAAAAATATTTTGAAATAAAAGATTTAAAAAAAAAAGTTTTATCCCTCTTGATGTAGATGAATGTTAAGAAGATGCGATTTTTGTTTTAAGTTAACAATAATTTTTTTAGGCTTCAGAAAGTTTGCTTATTCAATGATGCATTTCCATTTATCCAGTACATTTGTAAAAATAAAATAGTTTTTTTTTTGTATTGTTATTTTAAAATTATTGTTTGAAAAGACTTAAATAATTTTGAACACTTGCAAATACATTACGATCTGGTGACCTAGTTAGAATATTATTTTCATGACTTTGTGCACATAATTCTAGGAATGTATGTAAGGTGAGAATAATCAAATATAGGAAAAATGACTTTTGTGTGTCAATAATAACTGAATTGTGATAAAAGCTTAATATGGATTTTTTTTTTTAAACCAAGATGGAAAGTTTTTATGAGGGTTCATGAGGGAAGGTTCTCTTTCTAATTCACTAAAATCAATTTCCCATGAACACGTGTTCCCATACGGACTATCATTTATTACTTTTGAGATTCTAGACTCTTCAACATTTATGGAAATGCATGGCCAGCCATGTGCATATTCTTCTTAAGTCTTTATGATTAAAAAATCTCAACAAAGTTGAGGGCTTAATATCTGTGAAACTAAAGTCTACTATTGTCGAGTTTTACATATTGATATGAAATGATTTTTTATATGCAAAAACAAATGCTTACCTTTTAATAAAAAACACCATTTAATAATAAAACAAATCTTTATAATAACAAAAAACAAATATAGCTCCTCAATAAGAGAAAACCACACCTTTTCAATAATAACACTTTTTTCGTAGGATGTTGGTCATTTATGTATCACAAATGTTAACAATGCTAAGTGCAATGAAATTCAAACTTGGGGTAGAATATTTTTACATAGGAACAAATTTATCAAAGAGTTAGGCTATTTTTCCCTGTGTAAAAAATCACATATCAGGGTTCCCACTCTTATTGAAGAAAAAAATCCAAGGACTTTCAAGGACCTTTTTAAGAAAATTCAAGGACCTTTTTAGAAAAATTTAAGGACTATAATTTTAAATACTACATCAGATGTAAAATTACAAAATGGAGATTATCGGTGGTCGGGGATGTAGTGGAGTAGAAACACGAGACAACGGCGATCCTTTACATTTATAGAAGGCGGAATGACGTTCCCTCAACTAAAATTTTTTTTTTTTTTCTTCTTTTTACGTGATACTGAACTCAAAGCCAAGTAAGCAAACATAAAAGTCATTTTGTGGAAACTTGCTTTCGTATGGGATCCACAATTTAAGAGCTGAGCAGGCAAGTTCTAGTTTTCGTAAAACACTTGAAAGAGGCGCAGCAACCCACACATGGCCATTTCTCCTTGATTAGAAATGAACTGACATATATGTTTACATCTAGCTATGATTCATTCAATAGCAATTATCCTCTTCAACGAATAATCTGTATTTGTGGAGGAATTCCAGACGTCAAATTTGTATGGTTCGTCGTATATACAGTCTAAAACTTCCATACACAAATTCATGCCAATTATCTACATTTTTAAAGAACAAAACTGTGACCTAGCACATTCAGTTCTTTGCGCCCTTTCCTTGAAGAATATTTCGCCTCCTCTAATTTTAACGGGAACGCTAACCGATTTATCAACAAAAGTTATGTAACTTTTTTTTTTTTTTTTTAAATTTTTATATCACGGACGGATTTAATAAATTATTTGTAAACCATTCAACGTACCTAAGAAATGAATTCGTTCAAGAGGAAAAAACAAATGACAATAAGATGGGGTTTTTTCATAATCCAAAAAAGTTTAGCAAACCTGCGGTTCTGATGGGAAAAACTGGTTAGTGCTAAAAATCCAGATAGGTAAGAGCAGAATGTTGATATTTTATATTAGCTTTTAAGGTGTTTTGATATCACGGAATTATGCATTTATATTTTATCAGATATTGGGAAATATTTATTTTATTCCCAGTTATTGGAAAAATCGAACATAACTTGTTTGAACATGAAAAAATATTTTCAAAATAGTATTGATTTTTAAATCCTTTATATTAACTTTGCTTTTGAATGTTTGTGAATTTGAATATGTTTAGTTCAACACATAAAATGTTGCTTGAATGTACATTTAAGAGACTGGCTTCAAGCGCTCCGCTACGTTGTTGTGACAGAACTGAACAGTTGTTAACTTTGTTTCACTTTAACTTGGCAGTACTGATAATGCTACATTAGCCAAATTGCAGCCCTTCACAACCCAAAGTTTAAAAGGGGTTCCAAGGCTTGCGCTCAGAGCGGAGGACTACTAAAAAAAGTAATACGTAGCAAAAATTAGTAATTTTAATAACACGTATTTTATTCAATTCTTACGAAATTAATTTTATTACAATTTTTATATTTTATAAAAAAAATTGAATCTGTGGGTTCATTAATAAAAGCTGACTTAAAATAATGTTATTTAGTGCAGAAAACGCTACGATTTTAATAGTTTGCTTCCATACCATATAGAGCACCCTTACCATTTTTAAAGTGTTTTCTATACCCATTTTCATTGTAAGGGGCGCCAAAACTCATTCTTGCACACATAGCATTTTACTCCAAGGCCGGTCCTGTATATTTGATTTTCCTTAATATAAAAGTGCTAATGGTTTTGCAAATGGGTATAATACATCGAAATTGGGCTGCGAACAAGTAGAAAAGCAATTCACATGTACAACTTTAAAATGCAAAATTAAATTGCTTTTCGGTTTGAGAATGGGAAAGTTTTACATTTACAGTTATTACAGAATTTATTCCAAAAATGTAGCAGTAGTTCTTAAAAAAAAAATCATACAGTGGCGGCAATAAGGGGTATTATTATAGTAATATTAACAAAACTATTTAAAGTTGTCATTTTCACTCTCCCCCCCCCCCCCACACACAGAATATACATTTGTAACGACGCTACATAACATTCCCACACTTTTTTATTTTACACTACACCACTGTCATTGGTCACTGAAAAATTCAAGGACTTTCAAGGACCTTATCCTTTTTTCAAGGACTTTCAAGGACCAAATTTCATAAAAAAAAATTCAAGGACTTTCCAGGACTTTCAAGGACTGTGGGAACCTTGCATATATAGTGCATGGTGATGCATATAGTCCATTGTTTCTGATATGTTTTCAAAGGGATTTTCTATGCTCCAAAGGGAACAGTTCCATGTGGGTTCTCTTTCTAATTCACTAAAATCAATTTTCCATGAAAACGTGTTCCCATACGGACTATCATTTATTACTTTTGAGATTCCAGACTCTTCATCATTTATGGAAATGCATGGGCAGCCATCTGTGCATATTCTTCTTAAGTCTGTATGATTAAAAAATCTCAACAAAGTTGAGGGCTTAATATCTGTGAAACTAAAGTCTACATTTGTCAACTTGGGCACTTTTAAAATAGCATCCGCTACAGTGTCTGTGAAGTGTTTAGCATACTGAATGCACAGTTCATTTAAGTTACTGCTTGAACTCAACAATAATTCAATCGACTTGAGAGGAGGACAGTCATCATTCAAAACAACATGCTTTATAGTAAGTGCTTCCAAATGCTTTAACTTGGAAGTTTTTGTGGGCGATTTAAAATCTTCAAAAACTACACCACACAGAAATAAATATTTCAAGTTAATACATGAATTAGTTATTACCTCAGCTGAAACTCTCAATTCAAACAGTTCTAATTGAGTTATCATTACACCTTTTATTCTTAGAAATGGTGAAATAGAGCAGGACTTTTTGGAAAGATGTACAATGTTTACAAGTTTCAGTTTTTGCAAGTTTTCAAACTTTGCCATCAATTTTAGAGCACTTTCGGTTATATTATCTTTAATGAAAATATGTGAGACATATGGGCAAATCACTGTATAAACCTCCAAGAAAGGCTCAAGATTGTTTGCAATGTTTACTAGGGAAGGTTGATAGTCTAAATTTGTCAAGTTGTATTTTACTTTGCTTTCACCTGTGTAGTACACATCTGATTTGTGCAACTTATAAAGGAAAACAGATAAATTATGACAGGTTAAAATCTGAAGAGATGCAAGATGTTTTAATATTCTAACAATACTTTTTGTGGAGACACTGGTTCCAGTAATGTTTAGAGCTTTTAAAGAAGGAAAACCTACAGGTTTATATTTTGTGCTGTACAAGTTCTTTAGTCCATTATCCGTTACACTTCTACAATTTTCCAAATTAAGTGAAATTAGAGATGTGCATATTTTTCTTATGAGCAATAATATTGCATCTGTAACCTGGGTGCCACTTAGATTGAGGGTAGTAACATTTTTCACACAGCATATTATTGCAGACAGTGTACCAGGTGAGCAAGAACTATGATCCAAATTGAGCAAAGTTATGGCCTGAAAAGAAATATAAATTTGGAATAAAATATATTCAAGCAAGGCATGTATTCTACTTACAACTCAACAAGAGAAATGAAAAGCCTAACTCAATTGGCTCATCAAATTTCAAACCAATACATAAAAGTGGCATTTTCAACATGACCCCTTCAGAATTTAATAAAATTTTGCTTATTTGTTATAATAGCAAAAAGAAAAAATGCCCAATATTAGGTTTAAATCTCGTTTGATTTCTGAAATATAGAGCTTCAAAAAATGGGCGAGAAGAGCAAAATTTCTCATTTCTTGTTTTATAAATTTGCACATAATTTTTTCTCTATCATATGATATTGCTTTTGGTGTAAAAATTAAAGGGAAGATTTGGGCTTTCTTATGATATACCATTGAAATTTAAATGCAAACACATTTTTTTAATACATTAATTCTCTAAAAAAATCTTTTGGTTTCATTTTGTGACTGCAATGGGAGGCCAAGTTATAAATTTAAATGCAAACCCTTATCCTTAACTTTGCACAATAATTGCCTTTGGGTGCAAACTCAAGATTCCTATATTTGTGAAACCTAATGCAAAGGAATGTAAAGGGAATTAAATTTGAATTGTCTGTTATGAATTAATGGTGATTATGCCAAGTTATAAATTTAAATGGAAACTAAAGCCCACTCTTATCATATCCACAGAACGCACTATTTCACCAGAAGGAGGGAAAAGGGAAAAAAAATTAAATCATAAATGCTTAGCAATTTTTCCCCCATACAACTTATCAATTACAATCCAATTAAGACATTGGCAGAGATCGTCTGATAATAGTATATAGAGACCGTTCATAATTATTCCATGGATTGACCATAGTCCTTGGACACGACCATTTCCTTGTTATAGTTTAGTTTCGAATGGAACTTTTAATTTATTAACATGATATTACTAAAATTGATATCTGTATAACAAATAACTATCAAATAAGTAATTAATAATAAATATTTAATTATTCTTAACTAATTTTATGTTGACCACGGACACGACGGTATGATCTTTACAGTTCCACTTATTTCACACATAAATAATAAAATATGATTCTTGTATTGAAAAATAGAATGCAGAATGAGTATTAGAACCAGAATGGTTACATTAGACTTCTTTTCAATATCACAGTTGACTTGTTGTGTCACTTGGTGGGCTGTTAAGCAACTAAAAATTGATGTCCATGGACATAACCCGACAGTCTTGTGACAAGAGGTATTACATTAATTGTAATGAAATTACTACTCATAAAACTTTTATACCTTGGCATAACATTGCTTAACATACCTTATAGCTAAAAAAAAAGACATCAAGGAAATATGAAGTGAAATTAGAATACTGATAAAACAAGCAACTTGAGGTTACGACAGTCCTTCACAGAAATATCTAACTTACTTAGTGGGGAAAAAAATTGCTGCAACAAGCTTTTGTGCATTTTATGGAAAAATGACAAATATATATCTTCTCCTTTTACATAAATAATACAAATAGAATTTTCAACCTTAATTATTGACTAAAAATTACTATGAATAGTGTCTGCTTCATGTATATAAAGTATCTAAACATTTGTTCCTATAAAACTGAAAGCATGAGCATAAACAGAATTGTGAGATAATTCGTTTTACAAGAACGCAACACAAAAGAAGCAGAATTTGTTTGTGCATGTTATTTAGCAAAAGGCATATCACAAAGGTAAAAAGTTTTTTCTACATAGGATGATGAAAGTATCGTTTTCGGTCAAAAAAAGAAAGATTTGATTTAAAAAAAATTTTTTTTTTGCATTTCTTCATGTTTTGGAACATCCTGATTTCCAAAAAGTGATCTAGAAAAGATGTATGTCTATGTGTAGGTGGTTAGCATAACTCCTGAACAAATTGACTACAATTTTCAAATTTAGTGGGTAGGGGGCTATGGGACTTGAAAGTTTTTGTCCAAATTGTGCATGCACATAAGGTTGAAATCATGAAAAAATCACCTTTTTCAGCAATCGTTAAAAAATGGTTCTAAAGGTTTTGATTAAATTCTCTGTGCTAATGCTATTAAGTGTTTTAAAAGTTCCCACATCCAAAATTCCTGTAGAAATTGTCCCCAAAATTCTTGTGTTAAAAAGTTGAAAAACGAGTACCATTAACACAAAGTTCTCTGCACTTGAGCATCGATTATTTTCTTCTGTTTTACGCACAAGATAGGAAAATTAATGTCTATCAAATAACCTCGTTAATTTTGCCATTTTTTCGGCTTGTGGAAAAATTATTGCCAAAAATATCACCAAACTGGCCATTTTTTTTAAATGATGGAAAATAGGAAAACGGTAAATAACACCATATCAAATTTGAAAGCAGTGATCAATATTATAGTGTAATTGAAAGTTATACAATGTTCCACACCCTTAGTTTTTTAATTTTATTTGTGGAAATAGAACACAGAATTTGGGGATTGAAGTGTTTTGAGAGCAGGTTAGTTGTTGAGTATCCGGAATAGTTCAGGAAGACAAGAA
This sequence comes from Linyphia triangularis, assembly GCA_963978545.1. Classification (NCBI taxonomy): domain Eukaryota; kingdom Metazoa; phylum Arthropoda; class Arachnida; order Araneae; family Linyphiidae; genus Linyphia; species Linyphia triangularis. Next base: position 74,943,910 of record OZ021725.1, on the reverse strand, counting down.
GCATCTCTGTAGAATTTTTTTTCTATTTCATACAACAAGGAAGTTACTGCATCCCTACAACACTAGCAGTTGCTCATTCAAATAATAGGCAAGCAGTCATTATCTGACCTTTGTTTGGGTGTTATAAGCCGAAAAGAGTGGTTTTATTATTTTTATAATTTCTCTAATTATATTTTTAAAATGCCTCTACTTGGAAATTCCTTTACCATGGGTAGTTACAAAAAATTTCCATTCTGCTTGAATTCAATTTTTTTTTCTTCTTTTTAAATAAAAATACAGGTAATTCTTTTTTGTAATAAAAGATGCTGCACCATAAAAAAAAAAATACAAAAGTTTTTTTAGGTTTTGATTTGATTTATTTTATTACCATTCTGATAAAATGTTTTTGAAACAAGTGAACTGTTGTAGTGTCATAATCAAGACAGAAACAATTGTGAAACTGAAATTGCATGTGATTACAACATGGCTTATTCTATAATATACAACAAATTAAAGTATAGTCGCTTGTGAATTATTCCAGAGGAATCTGCAATGAAATTGCATCTTAAAAAGTAAACAAGTAATTTTTTTGAAATTTCACTAACAACTACAAAGTATTCAACTAATTTCAGATTTTTTATATGCAATAAAGAAAGATCACTGCTCTTTAGCAATAAATGAATGCTGCATAAGTGTTGTAAGTTTCTCCAGAAATGAATCAATAAGTCATCACAAGGGGCTATACAATTTCAAGAGTAGACCAGTAAAAACTATTTCACTGCTTGCATGCAACTCTTGCCATCATATTTCGTCTAAAAACTTCTCCATACACTTCCTAAATTCCTCGGACTTTGTGCTATTGCTACACTCCCACCGGATATATTTTTGTTTGATTAATAACAATTGTAGATATGTAGGTTTTACAGGAATCTAATGGAGTTTTAATTTCTTTACTAAATTTGTTCGAATGACATCTTATAAGCATTAATTTCACATTTTTATGAATATGACAAACACAGACGGTATGCGTTCTGATTTCCCTTATCCACTTTTTCAGCAATCTTGGAAAACTCAATTTTGAAATCTGGAAACTTGTCCACACATTTAGTAATAGATCCAAGGAAAAAATATTCACCATTTAATTCTTTTAAGCAACTAGATAATTTACATTCAATTTCCTATAAACAATTTTTTGTATTAGGTATCTCTGATATGAAAATCTTCAGTTCACACCCAAAGGTGATTATTGAGCGAAGACATCACCTTTTGGTTTATTTGAATGCAGGCCTTAGAAACAACCCTTTTGTGCCGAGTTTGCCACTAGCATTTGCTATCTTATGAAAATTTTGGAGCCAGTGCATTATAAAGTAGTGGTGCTTGGTTGATCAAGCAGATTTGCTTCACCAGCACGTGGAGGGGGTATGCTGGTGTTAACTCTCCCTTCCCTGGTCGCCAAGGTGCGGTTTGTCCTAAACTGCAAGGTTTGGAATGCTCCTGAAATAAGCTCTCTTTCCTGGTACATAAACTGCAGGGGATGGGGGTTCTTGTTTAAAGTGAGTTATCCTGCCTCAAGTGATACTGTATATTGTTGCACAAATTGTCTGTATATATTGTAAATAGTGACGTATTATTTCAAAATTCTATTGTAATTTATTTTTATCCAATTTTATTTAGTAATTAATAGCGATTATACAAGTTAGAAAAAGGTGGCAACACCTGAAGTAATCGAGACGTTTCGAGAAATTTCTTTCCGATGAATTGGCTGGAAATTTCGAGAATGTCTCACGCGCTTGTTTATAAAAAGACTGGAGAACGGGAAAGTTTTCAGATGTACTTCGGATTTCGTTGAAAGCTGATCGCTTTGTTGACCTATTGGAGTGCGCTTGTATAATCGCTGAATTCGAAGTTATTTTTGTTGAAGCTTGTGTTGAAGCTTGAGAGTAGTTAAACTGTTGCCTGTGAATAGATTTTGTGAGTTTTCTGAAGAGAGAATAAATACTTTTAAACCGTGAAAACTGTGCCATCATTGCCTCAGTGGAAAAATTCATAACAGTGGTGTCAGAAGTGGGGTCTCGTAATTTTGAATGCCGACAACTAGAGGAATGATGGAAGACCAAATGAAGCAGTTGATGGAAATGATTGCTGGAATAAAAGCCGGACAAGAATCCACGGCCGCTGAAATGAAAGCCGAAATAAAAGCCGGACAAGAATCAACCGCCGCTACAATCGCCGAAATAAAAGCCGGACAAGAATCATCTTCTGCGTCCGTTGATAGATTTATGGAGCGCACAGAGAGTGTTCTGCAATCAATGAAGGCGGATATTTTGGATGTCAGAGAAGATCTTAAGACAGTGAGAAATGAAGTTGAAGAAAAAGTTTCCACCGTGCAAGAAAAAGTTTCCACCGTGCAAGAAAAAGTTTCCACCATGCAAGAAAAAGTTTCCACCTTAAAGGAAGAGCAAGACAAATTCATTGACGTTGTAGAAGAAAGGCTGCTAAAAATGGAAACGCGTGAAGCTCTGGCCATAGCGTCACCTAATTGGGATAACGCTTCCATCCCCTTTATGGCGCCGCGCTCTAACACCAAAGTGGCCCCTTTTGATGGGAAGTCGTCTTGGCGCGTTTATCAAACGCAATTTGAAATGATTGCGTCTGCGAATGGTTGGGACGATACTTCGAAAGCATTCCATCTCGCGGCATCTCTTCGAGGTGAAGCTGCTGACATTTTACAAACACTACCTGAAGAGAAGCGGGGAGAATTCGTGGCGCTGGCAAGTGCGTTGGAGTTAAGGTTTGGGGAGCAGCATCTAAAGGATTACAACAGACTGCAATTGAAAGTGAGACAGCAGAAGGCCAATGAAACTCTTCAAGAATTGGCATCGGATATAGAAAGACTGTCGCTCCTCGCTTTCCCAGACTGTCCCCCGGATGTACGAGATGATCTTTCTCTGCAGTATTTCATCGACGCTATTCAAGATCCCGATGTGCAGCAGGCGGTAAGGTTATCTCAAAACAGAAACCTGAAGTCGGCCCTCGTGTACGCCATGAGAGTGGAAGCCGCGCAGCTAGCTTCTGGAAAAGACCGACGATATGTGCGTGGTGCATTAGCCGAGGATTCATCTGACTTTTTCACCAGTAAGCTTCGAGAGCTGGAAAGCAAAATTGATAGAATGATGAGAAGCTATCCCGGAGCCAGGGATCGAAGGACCAGAGTCGTTTGCTGGCACTGCAAACGGGAAGGGCATCTACGACGAAACTGCCTTGATTTGAAAAAGAGAAGGGATAACACTACCACGGATTCTACACAACTGAATCTAAGAAGATGTCATCTCGCAGGGCAGAAGCTGCAATGTAGAACAGGTGAAGCCCCGACCAGTCGTTTCCACGTTTCATCCCAACAAGGAGGAAACCAGGGTTTATTCGTGAAGGGGGAGATCAACGGAACTCCATGTCGTCTAATCGTCGATTCGGGAGCGAACGTAACGATCGTAAGGACGGACGTGGCTCGTCGCCTGAACAGCCGGCTCCTCTACACAGCGCCCTCTGTTTCTCTACAAACTGTGTCTGGTGGTAATATCTCTGTTCATGGGAAATTGCAAGTGGACATTGCCCTTGGATTTAACACCTACAAGCACACCGTTTATGTTGCCGAAATTGTAGATCCGTGCATTCTCGGACTAGACTTTTTGAAGAAAAATGGAATTACGCTGAATTTTGAGAAAAGCAAGCTGCAAACATGGAGAGGCGAAGTTCCTTTGCACGATCTAGACACGAAAGAGCTGTGCGTATATCGGATTGTAGCTCATGAAGACAATGTCATAGAGAATGCTGAAGAGTCCACATCTATGAAAAGTACCTCTCCAGCCTCGGAAAGAGAACCGAAGAAAGCGACGTTGATGAAACCCTCCCAGGAAGGGGTTCATGTGGAAATGGACAAAGTCAGTGAAGAGGGAATCGACATCCATGCTCCTGTTACAAGCATCGAACGGAGGTCCAGGGATCTATCAGCTGCACCCGCGGATGATTCGGACGCAATCTCAGAATCATATAACGAGCAAGATGGGGATCAAAAACTTTCACCGCTTCTGTTTGCATACAGGAGTACAACTCACGAGACCACCGGATTCTCTCCATCTCTAACGATGTTTGGAAGAGACCTTACACTCCCAAGCAACCTCCTCTTTGGACAACCACCGGACACTCCTTCCTCGCCTGTCCAGTATCTAGATGATCAGCAGGCACGTTTGGAAGCCGTACATCGGTTCGCCAGAGAGAGAAACAACATCATGACGGAGCGCATGAAGATCCGGTACTATGCCAAGGCCATGGACCGTTCATTCCAGGAAGGTGACAAGGTGTGGTTAGGGAACCCTAAACGTCGGAAAGGACTCTCCCCTAAGCTCCAGACGAACTGGGAAGGGCCGTATGGGGTCCTTAAGAAGATCAACGACGTCGTGATGAAAATTCAACGGACACCTTCCTGTAAACCTAGAGTAGTACATCACAATAGGCTATCCCCATATTATAGTAGAAGTGATTGAATTGCCTTTCCTCTTAAGGACTTCACTGCCCGGGACGTGCAGTCTTTAAGAAGGGGGAAATGTTGCACAAATTGTCTGTATATATTGTAAATAGTGACGTATTATTTCAAAATTCTATTGTAATTTATTTTTATCCAATTTTATTTAGTAATTAATAGCGATTATACAAGTTAGAAAAAGGTGGCAACACCTGAAGTAATCGAGACGTTTCGAGAAATTTCTTTCCGATGAATTGGCTGGAAATTTCGAGAATGTCTCACGCGCTTGTTTATAAAAAGACTGGAGAACGGGAAAGTTTTCAGATGTACTTCGGATTTCGTTGAAAGCTGATCGCTTTGTTGACCTATTGGAGTGCGCTTGTATAATCGCTGAATTCGAAGTTATTTTTGTTGAAGCTTGTGTTGAAGCTTGAGAGTAGTTAAACTGTTGCCTGTGAATAGATTTTGTGAGTTTTCTGAAGAGAGAATAAATACTTTTAAACCGTGAAAACTGTGCCATCATTGCCTCAGTGGAAAAATTCATAACAATATGTATCATTTTTTCTGTTAATGCTTACATTTCCCAACTGTTTCACTGTCCTGAACTATTCGCATTACAGTCGGCCACTTGCATTGTCTAAATGTTTATACCAAGAAATTGTTTTTGTCCTGTCTTTTACCGATTTTTAAGGTGCAAATTGCTTGAACTTTAGATAGATAGGTACAAATGACACATCAAAATAGAGCCCAAATGTTCACTTTTTTGACACAATTTTTTTTTTAAATGTTCCCGTTTAATCCGTATTTTAGAAATTAAACGAGATTCAAACCAATTATTGAACATTTTCTCTCTTCTTTATGAATCCAACAAGTGAGCAAAATTTATTAAGAGTAAGATTCTGAGAAGTTGAACCACCCCTGATTCACACCATCTCCGATTGTCCCCAAAAAATTACCAGTTGCTGCTACCCTTATTAGATGATAAAATCTAAAATTATTTGTTCCGTAGCCAGGGACGACGCGAACGGGGGGCGAAGGGGGCGTCTCTCCCCCCCAAAAGTTTTAGAAAATTGAACAGTCTGCAAATTTTCGAAATTTTTTTAGCCCTTTTTTTAAAGTTGATCCACAATAAAATCGAATTGAATAATAATAAAAGAATAATAATAAAAAAAAAAAAAAAAAATTCGAACAAAATATATTAAAAATACCGACCCAAGTTTCACTAATCGACATTTTTACACTAGAAGTCTATTATAAAGGAGTCGGTGCCTTACCCCCCGCCTACATTGATGGACTGTGTACAGAAATATAATAGGTATCTTGCGAACACAAATCATAGATATCTTCATTATCTCACCCCGCCAAAGTTTTTAGAAAAGAAAGACGGCACTCGGCAAATTTCCATCAATTCCTTTAAAAGTGCCAAGTGATGGATGTTTTAAAATATATAGAATAGAAAAAAAAATATAAATAATTAAAATCGTCAATAGTATTAAAAAATCCTGATCATAATTCAGCCCAAGTTGGCGGTCGGCAATTTTAAATTGGAGTAAGCATATCCTTTTTTTGCAGGAACATTTAAGTTGACATCGTCACTGACAGCTTCTAAATGAAATTAAATATAAACGTATCTCCCGTACTGTTACGCAAGTATCAATTTCCACAAATTCTCTACAGAATGAATAATTTTCCTTCAATTTCAAATCAGTACATTTAATTGTATAAATCGTCAAGTTGACTGTCGTAAGCTTTTAAATTCAGTCACCTGATAAGTACACACTATATTCTCAGGAAGAAACTGACAATAATTACTTATTCTTCCAATTAATAGATAACTCTGATGGGTTACAGTAGGTGACATATTTTTAGTACGTCAGGTAACGCCTCAAAAAATATGATATGCCCATTAAAAGACATTTACATAAAGTGTGTATTGCACGTCATATGAATTGAAAGTCTTAAAGAAAATTTCAAAACATCTAAACTTTAACATCCGAAAAATTATCCTTCTTTTTTCATATACATACCTTGCGTACACCACTGGTCTGGCGAGAAGTTTCAATTTCGAATAAAACTTGCTTATTTTTGATAAGATAAAAATAAAAAATACATTTTATAAGGTTATTCAATAAGGTTTATTTTTTCTTATTACGAACGTGAAGTTGAGTGAAATGGAAGTAGCGTGTAATTCTGTTAAAAAATACGTCTTTTCCATTTTGCCAAATTATTGCAATTAATGTCAAGTAGAACTCTATAAATGATGTTATATAGTACTTCATTTATTAAAAATGTGTAACGGTGTGCGGTAATGGAGAGTCGAATACGGGACTCCTAGATCAGAAGACAGGCACGCTAACCACTAGGCAAAAGTGATCACTAGTGACTAGGTGTTGTATCTGTTATTTGTACACGAGACCACCTCATAGCCCCTTCCCAGTGAGTTGCACGAAGGGGTGAACGATTGAGTTGCTTGCGTGTGAGTTGAGTGCGTTGCGTGTGGCAGTGAGTCGCCAAAGGTTGCTTGCTATGTGGCAGTGAGTCGCCAGAGATGCTGAGGTGGTAGTGTGGAGGTCACAAAGACATCGTGTTTCAGTTGAGTTAGATTAGTCAAATACCTTTAAAATATTTAAAATTGGATCAGTAGGTCTCACATTAGGATTATAACCTTTAAAGGTGGGAAAGGGAAATGGGGGAGTTTTTTTTTGGGATTTTTAGAAATCTCAGGTTGACTGTGACGTTTCTCTTCTTTAGAAGATCATATGCTCAACTTCTCCTTCCTCACATTGGCGATTTGAATACCTCCCTCCCCCCAAAAATTCCTCTGCATGTACTATTCCTTACTTAGTTTAGATTTTTGTGCCGAAAATTTTGGTTTGCTTTTTTATAGATCTGAATATTTTGTTCATAAGGGTAGTGAGTTAGTTGAGAATAATTTACTTTGTAAAACTTGATTTCTGCTTCATTAGGATAGAGGTTCATATATATTACTTTTTTTTTAATTTATATATTAATAATATTATAGTATGGTTTAATGCTTAGGTAATACATTTAATTTTTAGGCCTGCTTTGAGAAAATTAGCATTATATTTTCCATCTGGAACAAATGATTATTATTAATAAAACGAGTAATATTTGCAGAAATTATTGCTGAAAAACCTCGAAAAAATCATTAAATTCAATCCAGCAGTTTTGGTAAAAAATATGTACACGAAGTAACTATTTTTAAGAAGTAAATTCCTATGTTAAATTGCTAAAAAAATTTAAGTTTTACTATTAATATACTTTTCAAAAGAAAGTAAAATCCTCTTTTCTTTTTTGGCTTGGAAAATATGTTAAAAAGTATTTAAAAGTTAATTAAAATGTTTTTAGTAATTATTGTATTTTGAAATGCAATTATAGTGTCCAAGAGCGCCAACAGGATTATTTGCAGGGAGGTTCAGATCGCTAACAGGGAGGTATAAGGCGACAAAAGTCTTTGTTTAATTTTAGATTTTTTGAAAATGGGAATCGGACTTCCTAATTTGATGTTAGTTAATAGCTGTACATAATTTTTTGCTCGAATTGATAATTTACTACCTATATATTTTGTTCTTGTGAATTACTTCTTCCACATTACTTTATTTTTCGAAAGGCAGGAGGGAGTGTAAGGGCTTGTTTCTTATATGTCCCTGACATTGTCTCTATTATAAAAATCGCAGTGATTCGTGTAGGTAATTTTGTGTGATAGCAATAATCTGCCAGGATTTTACAAAGAAGAATTTTTCCAAAATTTGTTCGATTAACTTTTTTTTTACAACTCTAAATTAGAGTCACCTATTTGATCAATATTTTTCATTTATTTTATTCCGTGTTGTAGTGCGTTTTCTATTCACTTTTAATTAATTTCTTTGAAACTGCAATTTGAAAATTTAGAAAAATTGCATTGAAATGGTGCCTTTGTACTACTCATGTTACTGAATTGGTTCAAGATTGTGAGAATGCATTCTATCTGCAAGTGATAAATGCCTCCCCTCCCCTCAAAAAAGCACTTCGAAAAATTATCCCCTTTGTTCGGAAAAGAGGGGGTTATTTATTAAACAAAAATGAAAAATTAAATGAATTTGAAGGAACTTTAACTAAAATGTGAAGGGAATTTACTTAAAATATGACATTAATTACGTATTAATAAAATGCAATAAAATATTAAAAACACTAATTAAAATGAATTACACATTAAATAAAATAATTCACAATTAAATAAAAAAAAAATTAGTTATAAACTCATTAACAATTACGCATTAATTATCAAATAATTAAAAAAATATGCATTAATAAAATTTAATTAATAATAGATTGACACCTTAATAGATATTTTCTACATTTACACTGTACTTGTCTCGATTTTAGTCGGCAAAAGTCTGTCTAACGCCCACCCAATCGAAATTCTTAGCGACGGCCCTGTCCGTAGCTGCACCGCTCAAATTCTAAGACCTGTCAAAGATCAACTTTAAAAAGGAAAAAATTGGTGTTTTTGTGACTCATGAAACCTATTTTTATCCTTCTAAAACTTCACAAGCAACTTGCCACCTGCATTTCTTCTGTTATGGAATGCATTAGAATAGATCTTTATAAAACATTAAAAGTTCATGGCAAGTCAATTGCGCAAGGTCATTCAAGGTCATGAAATGTCCAGGTTTTCATGTTTTTTACCATTTTCAAGACTGAATTATACCTTGAGCGTTTGATTTGTCACTTCAAACTAGGTGTCATTGGATAGAGCTATATTAGTACTATTTATTAATACATAAAACATTGAGGCAAGTTGAACACATTGGAAGTTATTTGGCACAAAAATCAAATAATCTCCGAATTTGACACAAATTTGAGCTTGTATATCTTGCTGCGGGAACAATATATTGACACAACGCTGAGACTATTCAAACACTCTTTTATTATACTTAATGAGAAATTAAACTTTATCAAGGCAAGTTGAAGAGAAAAAAATAAATGATTTTTTTTTGTTGCACCCCATCCTTACATATTGATGCATTACTGTTTTCATTCATGTTTTCAACAATTAATCGATTTTCACTTCACTTTTCCTCATGTTTATAACAATTGCTTGTAGTATATCTTTTTAGCTAGGAACTTTGACTGGATCGGCTCCAGAAAGTTGCAAAGTACCAAAGAAAACTGAGCTTCGGATCACGCAATGGCCACTTAAACTCATCAGCTCCTCTCTGATGAAGAAATTTCTTTTTAAACATGTCATCCCCACAATCTTCTATTAGTTTACTAAAGTAAATCCATTTTTTTTTGTATATAGGACAGCGTAAAATGAATGGGGCCGAATTTCATATCCACAGTTCTTATCTCGAATTAGCTTTATCTCTTTTATGATATTCTCCATTTGTAAGGGGACAGTAATTTGGATTTCAACTGCAAATTCACCATGCAATCAGTTCCAGGCACAAGTCAGGCAACATCTTATAGACGAAGACAATGTCACTCAGCCATAAATTTATAACTCTGATGTTTTGCCCAGAAAAAATTGCTCATCAACATTTGAAACTGCAGAGGATTTGTCCCTACATATTACCATAGAGAAGAACATCAAATTTCTAAAATAATAACTAGTTAAGACAAAACCAGAAGTGCATTTGCAAAAAGAATGGAAGCAGTGACAAAACAAACCAATTATGAAATTATTGCAGCTTTTGAAGAACTCACTACAGATAATAAAAATTACATCTAATCAAGTCTTGTGCGCAAAGAAGGATAGGCATTGAAACCCAAAAGGAAAGTTTAAGAACCAAAATCAAAAACAGTTTAGAATACTTCAACAAAGGAAATAAAACAGGAAATAAATTAACACCCCAAACTGTTGCAAGTATGATGAGAAATCTCACAGTTGATGGAAAGAAGAAATTTTGTTCAAATGAATATTTGACATGGGAACAAGTTATGTCACATTTCCACAGAATGAAAGGTAGGATCGAAATATGCAGTGTTATTAAAGATGAAGTCATTGAACAAGATGACGAATTTTATCTTGGAATCATTGGAGACAATCAGGTATGTAGATGGCATGAATAGATGCAATTTCTATTCTCTATAGTGGGTTCTTCAAAATCTGCAGTGATTTCATAATTAGTCTTTTTTGTCCTTGCTACCATTTTTTTTGAAAATGTACTCCTGGATTTGTCTTGACCTGTGATTGTTTTAGGAATTTGGTGTTCTCCTCTAGCAATATATAGGGACAAATCCTCTGCAGTTTCAAACGTTGATGTGCAATTTTCTTCTGGACAAAACATCGGTTATAAATTTTTGGCTAAATGATATTATCTTCGTCTTTAGGGTTTGGTCTGACTTGTGCCTGGAACTGATTGCAGGGTAAATTCACATTTGAAATCTAAATTACTGTCCCCCAACAAATGGAGAATATCATAAAAGAGATAAAGCTAATTGCTGATCAGGACTGCAAATATGAGATTCAGCCCCATTTTTTATTCGCAGTCATGTACGATAAACGATTTTATATTCGTAAACTGCTAGAAAATTGTGGGGATGACGTGTTTCAAATGGAATTTCTTCACCAAAGAGGAGCTGTTAAGTTTAAGTGGCCATTGCTTGATGTTATCGACACAGTGCATCGAAGTTCATTCCCCCCCCCCTCCCCCGTCTTTTGAAACTTTCTGGAGGCAATCCAGTCACAGTTCCTAGCTTAAAAGACATACAACAAGCAATTGTTATAAACATGAGGAAGAGTGAAGTGAAAACCGATTAATTTTTGAAAACATGAATGAAAACAGTAATGCATCAATATGTAAGGATGGGGTGCAACAAAAAAAATCATTTATTTTTTTCTCTTCAACTTGCCTCGATAAAGTTTAATTTCTCATTAAGTATAATAAAAGAGTGTTTAAATAGTCTCAGCGTTGTGTCAATATATTGCTCCCGCAGCAAGATATACGAGCTCAAATTTGTGTCAAATTCGAACATTTTTCGATTTTAGTCCCAAATAACTTCCAGCATGTTCAACTTGCCTCAATGTTTTATGTATTAATTAATAGTACTAATATAGCTATATCCAATGACACCTAGTTTGAAGTGACAAATCAAACGCGCAAGATATAATTCAGTCTTGAAAATGATAAAAAACATGGACACTTCATGACCTTGCGCAATTGACTTGCAATGAACTTTTTATGTGTTTTATAAAGATCTATTCTAGTACATTCCATAACAGAAGAAATGCAGGTGGCAAGTTGCTTGTGAAGTTTTAAACGGATAAAAATAGTTTTCATGTGTCACAAAAACACCAATTTTTTCCTTTTTAAAGGTGATCTTTGACAAGTTATAGAATTTGAGCGGTGCAACTAAGGAACAAATAATTTCAGATTTTATCATCTAATAAGGGTATTAACAACTGGTAATTTTTGGGGGACAATCGGAGATGGTGTGAATCACCCCCTAATGTTAAGTGGCTCAATCTCTCAGAATCTTGCTCTTAAATTCTGAAGAGGTCGGTTTGGGAGCTGTGTTGATTTGACATGGAATAACTCAATTGTGAGACAAGCTATGTGCTTTTCAAAGCAAAGAAAGACAATATGCTTTTTCTTCGTTATTAGTGTAAGGACTCTTGACTATAATAATTTAAAATTAAATTTATTTATCAAAAACTGTTAAGAAAAAATTCATGCACCAATTCAATTTTGATTTTTTTTTTCATACCCTTAGATAATTTTACAATTTAATCGTTCAGTTAATATATTTAAGTTATTTGATGTTTTTTTATTTGCTTTTAATTTATTTATTTTCAACATCCTAACCTCTGACTTCCAAAGTACATTACAATAAGTTAAAACTAAACATGGGATACCACTATGCATTATTGCTCATATAATTTACCTGGTATTACTTACTAATAGTGTTTACAATCCAACTTAGTATATAAAAGATTGAATTCTATCAGGATCAATACGACTTATCAAACAATGCTAATCTCCAATTCTTTGCCCTAAGATTGCTTTTTAAAAGAGAACAATCGATTGCTAAACCCTTAGTTTAATCTCCTTCTGAATCTGGTTTATATTTTTAAATTAGTAAGTGAGCTAATGATGCCAAGGAATAAACCAAGGTCGACAACTTTGCAGGCAGACATACTGTACATAAAATAGTCTTGAAATGAAAAACTACAATTTTTTTAGGGATAGAGTAGTCATTTTAAACAAGTTTTTTAAATAAAAAAAAGTATCATGTAGAAACAAAGTTTTTCTATACATTCTTTATATGTATTAAATACATTTATGTAACTTAATTGCAATTGCAATTTATTTAAGCGATTTTGAGCTGTTAAGTTTTTCTAGTGTTTCCATGTCATTTACCAACTTGTTTTTTTCCCTATCAAAACTTGATAAAACATTGTTATCTTCAAGTTTCAGCTCGATTGGATTATGGCAAGCGGATTAATTAGCAGTCCCAAGACTTTATTTGCTTCTAACAAAATTGAAGGTAATATAAGGAATTTAAAAACATAAAAAAGATCGCGTTTTTTCATCATGTTGTCAACCTTTGCAGGAGGAGATTTCAGCAATAAAATATCACTAAATTGTGCATGCTTGAATATTGTTTGGTATCATTACCTGATGAATGCAAGGGTGAAAACAGTCAAAATGTACAAAAGAGGAAAATATATGCAGTGTTATTTTGAACTACAAATATAGCTGAATAAAAATATATTTGTGTAGTAATGTGTGTACAAAAGTAGCTCAGCCAGGAATTTTTTCTGGGCAAGTTTAGTCTGATAAAGTCCACTAAAAGTAATAAAATTGTAAAAAAGCAGAACTTCTCGGAAAGAAAAAAAAGCGGAACTCCACATAAAGGCGGAAGATTTTCATCCCTGTATATAGCAATAGAAACACGTGTTTAAGTGGCCTTTTAACCCATTAGCGCCCAGTGTCCTCATTTGAGGACGCTGTAAAAAACTGCTGTTTCTATCATTAAATTAAAAAGTATTATTATTTTTACAAATTTGTCTGATAGATGGGAGCACTATGCATTGTGTAATTTGTTTGGAATGACGTAATAAAAGGGCGGGGAAAACGCAGTGTAATTTCCCGCTTTTTTTATAATGGGGTTATGATAACTTCATACTAGTTTATCACACTGGATATATAAGGTAAATTCTTTCAATTTGGTATATATATAATCTAAATAGTCCATATTATACTGTTAGCATGTTTATTCAATATTTATTGTCATTAATATATTCATAAGAGGCAAGAAATCTTATGCGTCATCATTTGAGGACGCTGGGCGTTTGTGTATACTTCTTATTCATCATTTAGATTTGTTTTTAAGCGTTTCTTTCATGTTTTACAGTCGAACTGTAAATGAACTGTGAAAGATGAGTAGAAGACAAGTATTTAAAAGCTTAGAAGAGGCAACTGCTTATCTTTTTTCTGAAGAAATTGAAGCTGATATTATAGCAATGCCTCCGGATGTTGATGAACTAACAGATGAAGAACAGTTCGATGATGATAATTTGAATACTCCAGTTGTATCAGATGTTGCAGGTACATTAGAAATTTCAATACCAGATGATAGTGATAACTCTAATATTCCGGATAAAAAAAACGAAAATAATTCCAGTAAACGTAAAAGAGAAACATCAAAAGTTGTATGGACGAATGAAACCCCTTCTTATACATTTGGAACTTTGGTTAATTCTTCTAAGAGAAATTCTGATAAATTGGCAATGGAAACTAATAATATGAGTCCAGTTGAGCTGTTTCAAGAATTTTTCTCTGAAAGTGTTTATGATATGATTGTAGAGGAAACTAACCGGTATGCTCACGAAGTGAAAAATAAACTGAATTATAATGTGACTAAGGATGAAATAAAAACCTTTATAGGTTTTTTGATACTTTCGGGTTATAATACGTTACCTAGCGAACGGGATTATTGGGCAGAAGCAGATGATTTAGGAGTAACAATAGTAAAGAATGCTATGACTAGAAATTTCTACTTAGAGCTCAAGAGATTATTACATTTTCAAGATAATAAATTACATCAACAAAACAAACATGATAAATCATTTAAAATATGTCCCTTGTTAGAAATGCTTTCCAAGAATTTTCAAAAATGGGGAATTTTTCATGAAAATTTGTCAGTTGATGAAATGATCGTCAGGTATTATGGGCATCATTCACTAAAACAGTTTATAAAATCTAAACCTATTAGATTTGGATATAAACTCTGGGCTCTGTGTGGAAATGATGGTTACTGTTACAACTTTACACTGTACTGTGGAAAAGAATCAAATACTTCCAAATCTGACAAACTCCCTTTAGGTACAAAAGTGGTGTTAAATTTATTATCGATTGTTGAAGATCCAAAAAGCCATCGTGTTTATTTTGATAACTTTTTTACTAGTCATGCACTGCTAAAAAAACTGAAAGAAATGCAATTCAGAGCTACTGGAACAATACGAGAAAATCATACTGAAAAATGCCCAATAATGGATGATAAGGAAATGAGGAAAAAGGATAGAGGGTTTTATGATAATAAATTTGACAAAACTAATGAAATTCTTGTTGTTAAATGGAAAGACAACAAGTGTGTTTCCATGGCCACTAATTTTGATACAATATTACCGCTTTCTTCAGTACAAAGATGGAGTGTAGAAAAAAAGGAAAAGGTGAAAGTGAGTCAGCCTCATGCTATAAGTACGTATACCTCATTTATGGGGGGTGTCGACCTTCATGACTGGCTTCTTGAGAAACATTCTATAGCCATACGAGGAAAGAAATGGTATTTTTGCCTTATTACTAGAATGATAGATATGGCTGTTGTAAACGGCTATATCATTTATAAAAAGATCCATGGTTCTAAGTTAATGTCAATCAAAGATTTTAGAAGATATATTGCAGTAACCTATTTAAAAAAAGGAGCTGATTCTAAAGCAGCCCTAGGAAGACCAGTACAGAGACATATAACATCTCGATGCAATGTGCTTCCTGATATAAAATTCGATAAAATACGGTATGTCATTGGCAAAAGGGAGAAACAAAGGCATTGCCAATATGATAACTGTTTTTCAAAGCCAAGAACATATTGTATGAAATGCAATGTGACATTATGCATAGAATGTTTTCCCCTTTTTCATACAAAAAATCAACCTGGAAAATGTTAAAGAAATAAGTTTCCTTACAAATGTAAAAACAAATTTCGCTTCTTAACTTTATATTGCTTATTAGTTTTTTTTATATATTAAAACAACATAATTTTATGTAAATAATTGAATTTTGTAGAAAATTACATTTTTATGCACACAAACGCCCAGCGTCCTCAAATGAGGACGGCTTAAAACATATGGTTAAAATTAAAAAATTTCAAAATGCTTTTGAAATACTCTTAATTTATGCATTTCTGCCCATATATATCAATTTCAAAAAAAAATTTCAAAAATTATTAATTTGGGCGTTAATGGGTTAATGACAGACCCCCAAAAAATGCATTATCATCAACAAGTTAATTACACCTCAAAAGATTTACCTCCCATAAACAAAATTGAAGTTAATATAAAGGATGCAATAAAAACTAGCCCAATACTCATATCCGTAATATGTATGAAACATAAATAGAATATTTTTTTTTAAAGAGACATTTGCAAAACTCACTTCTCCCATTGATTTAAACTTGAAGACAATGGCAGGAAATGCATAACCTGAACCAGGCAATGAGACATTTGTCCAGTGTGGTGAAATGAGCCACACCAAATATTCTTCTGGAACAAGGCATTTTCTTTCAATCAATTCAAATAACCTATGTGAATAGCATCTCCCTGGAAATGAAAGAATGATTTTAAATCACATATTTTAGTTTTAATGATCTCTAAATGTACTACCTAAAGCCTTCACTGATTATAAGTTCTTTTACTATCTACAGTCGAATCTCACTATAGTGAACTGTCTGCGAACACCCAACAAGTCCACTATAACTGATCGGTCACCATATCCAAATTCTTTGAAAAAATATTTTTTAGCATATGGCAATACTATTGTTGGAAATAGCGATTGTGATAGTACATAAATTGTTTATAAATAATTAAATAGATAATTAATCAACGATTAAAAGGAAAAATTATTCTATAACTAAAGCTTGATTTTATTCTCAAATTTAATGAAAGAAATTAAATATTTTTTATAAAGTACAATTCGATTTTATGTACAGTTCATCAATTTTGTTATCAACAATTAGTACAGAATCTGTTGTTTTCTTGTCCGCATTTTCTGCATATTTGTGGCCGATTTCACTTCTGAGATAGAAGATGTTGAAATTTCACATTCTTCTTCAGCATCTTTCTTTAGTTTAACTTCAGATTTAAGTCATAATCTGTAGGAACACCCGAAATGCTAACTTCGTCATCGCAAGAATCGAATTGTTCAAGAACTTCCTGTGGAATAATGTTCACATCATGCTTTTACAGCCACAGAGTTATCGGTGGGTTCGAAAGACCAGAGTGTTGGAAGCAGTTGCGTATTGTTGCTGATGTTACCTGACTTTTCCAATAAAACAATTACTTCCAAAAGAGAAATGTTGTATTCCATGTTGTTCATGTTTGATAATTTCAACCTTACCCACAGTTGAAAATGCTTTCCTTTTTACAGAATTCATTTTTACAAAATTTTTAGCTGCTCTTATAAAGGCGTCTACTTATTAAATTAGTGGATTTCTAGAACTGGGGGGGGGGGGGGGGGGGCGGACGAAGAAGATAGGTTTGTTCCTGCAACCAGGGAAAGAGGAATGCTGTTTACTAAGTTGTTTACCATAGTTCAAGCAGATGAGCATGAAAGAATGAAATTTGACACAACGTAAAGGAATGCTGTCATTTGCACTACCAACTCGCGCAAGTTTAAGTTTGGAGATCTGAAAAAAAAATCTGTGTAAATAAAATACGAGTTCACTATAAATGAACTACCATTTTCTCAGATGTCCACAATAATTGTATAAAATAGCATTAATTAAATGGGAGTTCAGTTGGGACTCCTAAAAAAGTTCACTATATCCCAGGTTCATTATAGCGGGGCTCGACTGTATAAGTAATTTAGCTACAATCCCATATATGTGAAATAAGGGACTTTTGGATCTAGTGTGTTTCACTTGTAAGCTCACAATATAGTCTGCCCAATATATACTTAAGAAACTGAAATTTGACAGAATTTTTCTTGAGTTGTAGTCGGATAAAATAACTTATTGAATCTGTTTAAAAAGTCTTAACTGGTAGAAAAGAAAGTAGATATAGAATAATTTTGAAAATGTAAAGTAGACATAGACACATAGGAAAAATTAGGTATTCAGCTAGTGTACAGATAAATAAAACAGAGTTTCAAAGGGAAAAAAATTAAATTTAATTTGCTTATAAGCCATAGTAATTGGTAATTTATATATATATTTTTAAATTTAAGTTTGTAAAAAATTTAAATTATATTTTACGTATTTAAATACATGGAAATAAATAATGCATATAATGATGTAGGAAGAAATAATAAACACAATTAGATTAAAATTTTATGTTGAAAGTGTTTTTTCGGAGATGATGGTGTTGCTAAGTCATCAACTCCAGAGGAAGTAAATTAAACAAAATGGTCCTAACTTTAAATTGTTTAGTATGAATGAGAGCACCTAAAAAGGAATAAGTTAAATATTTGTAGGAAAAAAATTAAATCGGAAATTGAGTAAATAATGGCTTGAACAAAAATTGAAGTAAAATGTATTTAAACGATTAGATTTACAAGGGCAATACAAATTCTCTACAAAGTTTAAAGAAACATTCACCTGGCTCTAAAAGAAGACAATTTCAAAAAGCAACGTAAAATGATGTGTCAAGTTAAGAAATTGTGACCTGTGTTTGGGAAAAATCTAAAGCAGATTATCAAAAGGATCTGTATTAAAGAAAAAAATATACATAGATAAAGATGGAAAAGTTCTGACACAAAGTTCTAATATTTATTTTATTAAACAAAATAAAAAAATGCATTTTACTAAAGCTTACAATTTTTTAGCTCTTCTTAGAGTGCATTACAAAATGATTGGTCACCCTTTTAATTACCCTTGTAAAAAAGAAGGGTAATAGAGCAGATTTAACTTCATCAATAAATTTCACTGTACAAAGAGTATTTAAATAAAAAACCAGAAATAATAGAAAAATCATCTTTTCAAAGTAACAGGTTTAATGATAAAAAAAAAATTAAAAAAAAAAAAATTAAAGTAGAGTCAGTCAGTAAGAAACTTAACCACCTTATCTCAAAATTAATTAGCTAAACCTCTTTGACATGCTTTCTACAAGCTTTTGCATACCGTTTTTGTAAAATTCTGCCCATTTTAACAATAAATTAGTCATCAGATCATCAATGCAGGCATAGTGCTTTCCTCTTTTATAAACGGTTCTTTCAAGAATTTTCCCTGTTTTTTAGTGGATATAAGCTGGATTGTAAAGTAGCCAATAATACAATATACCATTGCTCAAAAACTATTTTCCGCATGAGTAGGTGTGTTACCCTGATGAAACATGAATAACAGACCACCAATGTTTACGATAAGGTAGCATGTTTTGTTCAAGTACTTCCTGGTTTTCAACAACAATTTAGAAAATTATTTTTGCAGCCTATATTAGTTTTTACACTCCTATTCAAATCCAAACCATACCATAATAAAACCACCACTAGCTTGCTTTTTCTAGAAAATCTATCTCTCACTGCAAAGGTCATGGCAATAGTATTGGAAACTGTCTGGCGCATTTCAAATTAATTTTTTTCATCACGGATGATTACTCAATGCCAATCATGCTTCCAAATTATAACTTCTTGGCAAATTTCATGTACTTTTCTTTAAGTAGGTACTTCTGTCCGGTTCAGAGCCACTTTTCTTTTCTTGTACTTTAACATGCAGTGTTTTACAGCTCTAAATATTGCAGATGTGAAGCGTTTTATTTCAGGCTAAAATAGAAAAACTTGTATTACCTGATTTTAGGGATCTTAAAAGTAGCCTTGTATGTGGTGCAAATTTTGTTGGTCTTCCAGAGGATTTCCTTTTACCATAAGCACTACCAAGCCCCCAAAAGTTAATTACATTATGAGACCTATTTAAAAGTCTGACAATTTTACAGTTTGTTTTTCCTTATTGTTTAAAAACAAGAATTTTACCTCTCACTATTAACGACCAACTTCGATTACAAACCATATCGATAGGTAACTCTGAGCTAAAGAAATACTCACAGATCTGTTTAAAATCATGCAGTGAACTTTCAAGGTCATCCAAGGACAAGACTTGAGCAAATTTTAGGTAATTTAACCAATTAGCACTAAGAAATAAAAATCAGACCTAATAATTAAAGAAGATTCAAAACATACTTAAAATAAATGAAAACTTTAAAATTATTGTTGAAAAAGAGTCTTTTAATTTACAGTGGCAAACATTTGATCACAAAACCTCGTGGACCTAATTTTATAACGCACTACATTAATCAAATGGATATGGGCTTTGAGGATTCATATAAACAAAATAATTCAAAGACTTTTTTAATCATTTAGAGTGAATAAAAATTGTAAGGTATAATAAGAAACAAAATCTAAAGACAAAAACTTATTTTTTCTGAAAGATTAAAAAAATTATACTTCATTAATAAGAGGGCGTACATAAATTACATCACAGATGCGGAGAGGTAGTTTGGGTTTGTACAATATGATAAACCATAACAGGGAGGGTCAGTTGTTTTCAGATTATCTGGCGCTGTCAGCAGCAGGAGGGCTATAATGCACCGAAACATTCATCATTAGACAAGCCAACATACATTTACAAACACCCATGCCTTACACAGGACTCGAAACCGCAACCTCGCAGTCTAGAAGCTAGAACGCTAACCACTATACCGTTTGATCGGCCATAACAGGGAGGGAGGTGGGGTAATCACTTTTGTGACTTAACAATTTCACTTTTGAAGGAAAAATTTAATATCTTATTCTTTCAATTTACAGTTTTCAAAAATTTAGTTTGAACTGTCATTTACTAAGAAAATTAATCTGCAATATATTGGACTTATTTCTATCCGAGTTAGTAATTTCAGAACCATATCTCTTGAATATTCGATCTTTCAGAAGATGCTGTAAATAAAACTAGAGCTTTTGTGAAATTCATCAGTAGTATGTGCAATGAAAGTTGGTTGTATTCAGATTATCTGGCGCCGTCAGCAACACAAGGGCAATAATGCGCCGAAACATTTCGTCATTTGACAAACCAACATACATTTACAAACACCCATGCCTAACACGGGACTCGAACCCGCAATCTCGCGGTCTAGAAGCCAGCACTCTAACCACTATACCGTTTGGTCGGCATGTGCAATGAAAGATTAATGATTCTCTTTTTTTTTAATATAGAAGTTGATTCAATTCCTGAATAATGAGATAAAGTTGCCACAAGACGAGCAAAAATCTCACACAACCCAATCAATATAACATAAATATGTATTTTTAAAATTAGAGGAGCATGGTAAAATTAATATTTTAGGAGGGGTGTCACTAACCCAAACAAAACTAGAAGTAAGAAACTGAATGACTTGAACCAATAAATTCAGCTGTTTTATAGGCATCAGTTGAATTTTAAGACATTTGTTTTGGGTTAAAAATTAAAGCCAAGCACTATTTATGGCCGCTATTTTAGAGAATTGTTCGGTGGAAACCTTGGTGCAAAAGTATAACAAGCGGACTAGGAATACACCAAAACTTTATCTAGGTACCTATAAGTTAAAAAAAAAATTTTTTTTTTTTTTTTTTTTGAAGAAAGACATAAAAATAGCCAGGTGAATATTAAGTGTCACGTTTAGTTTCATTATTATAAAAACAGTACGTACTCAAAAAGTCAATATATATTTCCGTTGATTCTTTATA
Source organism: Linyphia triangularis (assembly GCA_963978545.1). Classification (NCBI taxonomy): domain Eukaryota; kingdom Metazoa; phylum Arthropoda; class Arachnida; order Araneae; family Linyphiidae; genus Linyphia; species Linyphia triangularis. Next base: position 74,922,481 of record OZ021725.1, on the reverse strand, counting down.
TCTACTAAATATGCTTATATTGTCAACTATGACATACAAACACAAGGTTTGAAGGTCTGTTTCCCGCTTAAACCTCATTAGAAATTATTTATTCTACCGAATGAATAAAGTAAATGTAATAAGTTTATCCTTTTTCACTCCTCAACTCAAAGATGACAGTCCTTTACGTTAAGACTTAAATTTCGATACAATTTTAAAATAACTGAGTATTTTAGTCCAAGGAGGTTAGAAGAGAAGGAGGTGTGAGCAAACGCGAAACCATTCGAAACCGGTTGTACCTTTGAAGTAGGTTTATCACCAATTTCGCCAAGCAACTAAGCCCTTTTCGACGCCAAACTCCCAACTGCGCCAAGCTTAGTTGATTTTCTCTACCAGCGGTTCCTACCCCACGGACCGCGAGTAACGTGGTACTGGGCCGTGGACTCTGGTAGAGAATCGCCGAGATAAATATTATCGGAGCTTCAGGGTTTAAGATGGAAACAATCGAGCCACTCGATTGTATTTTTCGATGTTGTAACGAGTGAATAATATCGATAGTGAATAATGCGTGAATTAAACAGCATGGCTAAGTTTTAATCTAGATATTGACTCTCTTATGGACGGGGGATAAACAATGTCAAAAATTCCGATGATTTTTTTTTTTAAACTTTGATCACTTGTTTTTTAGTTTTCTAATTGTTGTAACAGCCAAGTGCAATAAAGTTCCTCACTTTATAAAAAAAATATAATTTAATTTTTCGTGTACAGTATATTTTTTTCATAATATAGATAGTTGATCCGAACAACTAAAAAGGTTAGAAACCGCTGTTTTATACAATATCATTTTTCTCTTTGTCAAAGAGAACTTCTTCTGTCCCCCCCCCCCCCCCCCTTCTCCCAAATTGTTTGGGAAGTTATTTTGGGGGAGAATCTGTGTTGAGTTAGTATCATTTTTGTAGCTTTTATTATTCTAAAACAATTATAAAATGGGCTTGTTTACTGATTAACATTGCTTTATAAGCAGTGGCATTATTGACTTGACCCCAATGCGGAAAGGGGGGTGATGTCTGCTCAGGTGGCCATAAAGGATGATACTTTTGTATCGATAAACAAAATTCTTCTAAAAATTATTAAATTTTTTTTTCTGAGAATAGCGATTTGACCATACAAGTATAGTATACGAGAAGGTTGAAAAACAAATAATAAGATGTAATATGCAGGTGCAAATTTGGAAATTATGGTAAGTCACAATATGTTTCAACTTATATCAAATGATTGTATTTCATTCGTTCTGACAGTTACTTACAAATTATTACCTTTTTTAAAAAATTGTTTATATAAATTTCGATTTTGTGTGTGTGTGACCTACAAATCTACGAATGGCTAATTAACCCTCTTACCGTCATCCAATCAGGCTGACCAACCTGATGGCGGTGTGGTTAGCGCTCTGGCCAGTCATGCCAAAGGCCGGGTTTGAATCCGGGTTTTGCCATGGATGTTCGTTGTGGTTCAGAATCCACGTTAAGCTGTAAATCCTGGCCTGATTAGCCGTTATTGTGCATAAAAATAGGTCGTTGAGCGAACCAACCAACCAATCGGGTGAAATTGGTCACATAGATTCGTTATCGATGACAATGCATTGTATTTAGTTTTGGGGGCTGTCACTAAAAGACCACTATTGCAGACACTACATTGTCACTTCTAATGATTTTTTTTTATTAACACCCGTTCTGTCATCCAGTCGAAATGAAACTTTGCAGATTGATTTGATATAGATTCCAATACATTGTATCAAGTTTTGGGGGCTGTCACAGACACTCAAAAAGATCGCTTTAACACAGGCTTCTATTATCGTTTCTGAATGCTAATAAATCCACTTACCGTCATCCAATCGCTCTGAAATTTGATAGACAGATTCATTGTCGCTAGAATGTATTATATCAAGTTTAGGGGACTGACACTATTATAAAAGAATGCTTTTATACAAGCTACTATCGTCGCTTCGGATGACATCACACTTCATCCAATTGGACTGAAACTTGCCAGATAGACTCGCTCTGAATGAAAATGTATTCAAGCAAGTTTTGAAACTAGTAAATATTTCGGAATAGATGTTGTTTTTCCCCCTTAGTGATCAAACTTTATCAAAACTTGATCTGAGTTCAGTGACTTAACACATAAAACATATATATAAAGGATTTATATTAGAAACTTTGTTTTTATGAGTTATAATAGTAGAAAGACTTCTTGAATTTAAGATGTTAATGATATAAATAATTAAATTGTCATACAGTTTTTTCTTTCTTTACTTCAGATTTTTACTCTTTGAGAAGTTTGCATCATTAAATAACTCAGGGAGATTCCACTAATCTGGCGCAGTAATATCTGTGTAGTTTGTAAAAGTTTAGATAAATCTGTTTATTTTTTACTTCTGAGTTTATAATACACAAATATATATATATATATATATATATATATATATATATATATATATATATATATATATATATATATATATATATATATATATATATATATATATATATATATATATATATATATATATATATATATATATATATATATATATATATATATATATATATAAATCCTCGTTTGATGATAATTATTGTGTTTACCATTTCAGTGCTTTTTGAAAGCAGTTTTTAAATATTATTTAGTAATATGAATTATCTTTTAAAGGGTAGTTTTATGCATGAAAAAAGTTATTAATTATTACGAGTCTAATTTATGAATAGAAGAAAATCTATAACAAAAGATATATGAACCTTGGAAAAAGTTTAAAGCGGCAAGCCGAAAATGTCACAACAAATGTGACAGGTCTTGCATGTAAAGATTTTTTTTTTTTTTTTTTTAAGTTTTTTTATTGCGGTTCTTTTATAGATTTTTTCTTATAATGTTTGAGTGCAATATCAATTTTTGGCGAATTACAGTATTGAAATTATTCTTAATCACTGCTATTAATTACTGAATTCAACCAAAAATACTCATAAACGTATTTCAGAAACACAAAATATTCCAAAAATACATTAGAGCTTCATAAATAATAATATTAACTAAACCAAAGCAACGTAGAGATTGCCTGATTACCCATGATATTACAATAATAATGTTTTGTAAAGCTATTTTAGTAGGAAAAGTGTCATTCCAACGGAAAAAGATCATCCAAAGTTTTCAATTGAATGCCAAATTTGTTTCCTTTATTCCTTTTCTTTTTAAACATTAGTTCGAAATCCAAATACTTTAAGATCTAAGCAAAAGGAGCCGCCTAATTCATCGACAAGTCGTAAAACTTCTGCGTACAAATCACAATAGCAGGGGGCTTTCCCTGTCCCTATTCTCACGCAGAGTGATAATGGACTTGCTTTCGAGGAGGAACAGGACAGTAGTATCCTGTGCCCTGAAGATATTGTCCATTACAAATTAACACAGAGGGGGGTGAGCGACGCGGTTGTCACCCACCTCCAAGAAAAAAAAACCTGCTTTCCTGGACAGATTGTAAAAGCTGCGCATTAGCTTTCAGTGAATATAATAATTAATATATATATATATATATATATATATATATATATATTTTTAATGTTTTCATTTTAAATAGTTTTTGTAGAGAATCTGAAATGAAATTGGAGATTGCATTCTTTTCATGAGCTCTACTATTGTAAAATAATTTTTAACATGGTTTTGTTCGCCTTTCGTAATTGCGTTATGAGATTGGAATAAATATGATGTTCCTCGTTCTCTTGAAAAAGACTCGATCTTTTCTGAATTTTCTTTAAATAGTTCTTTTCAAAAATTAAATTTATTGAAACTTAGCAATTTTTACAAAAACCAGTGTTTATTTTCATTAAACTAATTTACATTTGACAAATAGTCAAATAGTTTTAAAATAGTGAACTTTTAGTAACACAATCAATTTCAATATTTTGAATTTTATTTTATACTTTAACATAAATTAATATACAGTAATATAAGAACTTTTTCAGATTTTATACAAAAGGCATTTTTCAACAAGTTAGATAACTCATTTTACATATTAACATTTTATTACAACAAATAACAATGTACCTACCAAAAATATTATATACAAGATAACAAAACTAAAAAAAATTATTTCTGTTTACACTTTCACTATTTCTTGTTTTATTAATTATTTTTGGTTTTTATAATTTCAAATAATCCGTAGAGATTAAAGAATAAAATTTCAAATGAAGTAATGTATTCCAAAACCGTACATTTTCTAGAGAAAATAGCAACAGTTTAATTATTTAAATAGGAACTCAAAAATTAAGTTTGCAAAATGTATAAATAGTGCATATTATCTTCTGAGGTAGGGATGGAAAAGTTGTTTATTGCTGAACTAAGATTAATTTATTAATAGAATTTATAATACAAAAAATGAACGTTGAAAAAAAATTAAATTCTAAGGTACGAAAATTGATTCAATGATACAGATTTGTGAAAGGAACTTGACAAAGTTATAGAATACCCTAAACAGGGCTCCCACTCACTCAGAAAGATTTGGAGCAGTTTTTGGAGCAGGTAAAATCAAGTTTCGGAGCAGAAAAAGTGACTTTTGGAGCAGATAAAAACAAGTTTAGTAGCAGGAAAAAAGCCTATTGTAGCATGTAAAAGCAACTTTGGTAGCAAGAAAAAAAAAAAATTCTAGCAGAAATATAAAATTTGCAATAAAAAAAAAACTTTGAAGCAAAAATATCCGAGACGAGTGTCACCAAATCGGCGTCGAAAATCTCGGCAATATCTGCTATTACATTACCATAGCTCTTGGCAAAAACGAATATAACACCAACGTAAATATCGGGGATAGCACCCACCATACCATCACTATCTCGGTAATATCGGCGCAAAATCCCAGTAACATCGTATTTTTTAAGTCACCAAACAGCGTCGCAAATCTCGGCAGTAGCTGCTATTACATCAGTGTAAACTTCATCGAACCGTCGAAAATCTAGACAGAGGATATTACGTAAGTTGAAGACTCAGCAGAAATGACCATCACAAAAACGTATATATCGGCACAAATGTCGGTAATATTGACATTTTCTCGGTAATGTTTGTGCAAAATTCGGTAATATCGGATGTTAAAAAAAGCGCAGCACTCTTCAAAAATGACCGTCACACCAACGAAAATATCAGCAATAGAGCCGAATAAACGGGAGCAATTTTCAACAACAGCTCTAATATATCGGTGAAAGACTCGACGAAAACGACCTTCACAATAATTTGCAATAACGTCTGCATCAGCGTCGCAAATCATCGCAGTAACAGCGACATTCTCTAAGTAATATCGGGGCAAATTTCGGATATTACAATATCGTAGCATACCAACGAAAATATCTGCGATAGCGTTGAATTAACTGGAGCAATTCTCAATACTACTGAGCTATTATATCGATGAAAGACTCCGAAAATGACCGTCATAACAACGTAAAACTTGACAATAATGTCAGCATTAACGTCGCAAATCATCGTAGCACTCGGGAGAAAATGAATACCGCACTAACGTAAATATCAGCGTTAGCGCCGAATATAGCGGAATATTTCTCAACAATAGCGATATTTCAGCGGCAAACAATATCGAATTTCAACGCTCAAAAAAAAAAAAGTAGCGTTCTGGCGCAGATATGGCTAAAATAAAGCATTTGGAGCAGCTTGGAGCAGATTTTTGTATTTGGCGCAGTTGGGCTCAATTGGCACAGGTCTGGGACCCCTGCCTAAAGCAGCAACCCAGCAACAACATCGCGATAATGTCGCAAAAAATATGAGGTGTCGCACTAAGGAAATTAACCTATTTCAGATTTTAAACATTAGACATTCAACAAAAAGTGAGACAGCTTATTTTACTTCCAAGCATTTTGATACCACAAATACCAAAAAAAAAAAATATTAGAATATAAATATAAGATTACAAGGAAAAAAAAATACCGTTTAGAGATTCATTATTTCCTTTATTTATTTTAAATTATTTTTTGTTTTTATAATTTAAAATAATCAGTAGAGACAAAGAAATTTTAGATATATTAATGTATTCAAAATATGACGTTTTCTAGAAAAATAGCATCAACTTAAGTATCTAAATATGAACTCAAAAATTAAGTTTGCAAATATATAAACAGTGGATTATCTTAAGGTAGGATAGCAAAGAAAAAGTGATTAATTACTTAACTGATACAGCTTTATTAATTAACAAATTTATGAAGAAGTTAATTTATAACACAAAAAATAAACATTGGCAAACATTTAAAACGTAAGGCATGAAAGTTGACTCCAAGCAGCGGACTTTTGAAAGGGGCAAAGGGACTTGTGAAAGTTAAAGCATGCCCTAAAGCAACAACACCAGAATATCACGAAAATGTTGCCACAAGTGTAAACGGTGTTGAATAAAAGAAAGTCTATTTTTATTGCGGCAGCATAATGGAAAATGTATAACAAAATCACTGATTAATATCTTTATAATACATTATATTATTATTCAGTTTTTAAATTTGAGGCCGTTTCGCCAATATTTAACTTCCTTATTACTAAACTTCCAACGACAAAATTTAACTTGCTGAAAGGGCAGAAAGAAAATTCATAGGACTGGATTCATAGGCTTAACTGGAGAATTTCCCTAAACATGCATAAATCACAATTTAAAAACTTCCAGACGAAACACATACCGTAACCCTAATTTTTTTGCATCATAAACATTTAAAGATATACATTTGGACAGAATTTTAAATACATTAAGGAATTTTAAATACATTAAGAAATTTTAAATACATTTAAAAATCTGAAATACAAAGTTATTCTCCTCTAAATAAAATTAGTTTAGTGAACAAATTTCTCTTCTTTTTATCAATTAAATTGGTTGACAGTTGTTTGCACCAATGTTTTATACGTATGTCATAATACTTTTCACTAATGGCTTTTATTAAATGGACTGTGTGGTTCATAACTACATCTTGTTCTAACATGTGTTCATTTAAATCCTCAAAAATTGATTCTCCTACAAAAAACTCTAAGACTCCCGACAACATTCTCAATACATCTACTTTTAATTGAGAATTTTCTCTGTTCGATGTTTTGATGAGATTTTTCCTTAATATCTTTTCACATCGAAAGCAAACTTTGACCACATCAATCGAAGGATTTACTAATCCTCCTTGATTTTTCTGCTCAATTAAAGAATAAAATCCCTTAGGGTGTTTTGAGGGATTTGTTTCCCGTAACGCACTAACGCAAAATTCGCAATTCAATTTCATCTCCAATTTTTTCACAACAAAACCAGCTATGTAAACAACAGCCGACTCGCAAAAGGATGTCAATTTTCCGACATCGTAAACATAGTCATGATCGAGCCAAAAATTAACGTAGGAAATGTCATCATTGTCATTATCAACTAGTGGTTCCTGTTCCTCTGTTGGTCTGACTCTTGGGCAACTTAGGTTTATCAATTTCTCGGACGTTTGCTGTACAATTGTAGTGCATTTGGTACTTTGTAGTATAGGGATACTTTCTAGTTTCAAACAATTTCCTCTAGAATCTTCATGTAGTTCACAATGAACCAGAAGTTTTTTGTATGCAGATTTAAATTGCCTTGCAGTAGGATTATTGTTACACCCACCAAAAGATCTTATCGACGCAAAAAACAACTCCAGGTGATCTTGGCTGAATTTGTACATCGATAAAAACTTCAGGTGGTTTGAAACAATTAATCTCTCATAAAGATCCATTGTTGTCTTAATGCACACTAGAAAACCTAAAAAGCCAGTTTTTCTGTTAGAATGAACTATTTTGTTTCCAATGCAGTCTGTTAGTCCATCTATATACACGTACGTTTCCTCCAAAATTGATTTGGTCTTCTGGTAGTTTAAACTAGTCAAAGGTTGTTTTGACCTTTGTTGTAAAAGAGTCCTACTATTTAATATGTCAGTAGTTAAAAAAGGAGAGTCCTGAGCCATGGAGCGACCGAGCGACGGGACGGGGGACGATGACGTCACCGGAAGTGGGCGTGGCCGGATATGACGTCACAGGAAGTGCCATCACCGGGTATGACGTCACCGGAAATCACGTGACCGGAAGTGGAGTGGAGTTGTTTCCTTCCTGCTGCTGTTTTAGTTTCGGTTTCATTATAAGCTGTTTGTGTATGACGTCACAGTGGATATGACGTCATAATGTGTTTTATATCAAAGTTTTGAGCGGTGGCAACACTTTTTTAGTTTCGGTTTATCTAACAGACGGGGTTGAGTTGTTCTAGGGCTGCTTGTAAACGAATAAGTTAGAGTGATAGGCTTTTATTGCGTGACGTCACAGTAGATATGACGTCATAATGTGTTTTATATCAAAGTTTTGAGCGGTGGCAACACTTTTTAGTTTCGATTTACCTTTAGGATGGAGTTGAGTTGTTCTAGGACTGCTTCTTAGTGAATAAGTTAGAGTGATAGGCTTTTATTGCATGACGTCACAGTAGGTATGACGTCATAATTTGTTTTATATCAAAGTTTTGAGCGGTGGCAACACTTTTTAGTTTCGATTTACCTTTAAGGCGGAGTTGAGTTGTTCTAGGGCTGCTTCTAAGTGAATAAGTTAGAGTTATAGGTATTTTTTACTAGTGACGTCACAGTGGGTATGACGTCATTCATGATTTTACAAAACTTACCTTTAAGACGATGGCAGCAATAGAAATAAGCTAAGTTTTAGGCGGGATGGAGTTGAGTTGTTTTAGGGCTACTTTTAAGTGAATAACTTAGAGTGATAGGCTGTTTTACCAGTGACGTCACAGTGTTAATGTAGTGGGGATGACGTCACGATTTGCTTTATATCAAAGTTTAAGGAATGGCAACATCTTGTATCCTGATATATAGCTAAGTCTCCTTTGATTGGTTGAAATAAAAGCTCACTTCTGATTGGTTAGAATATGTCACGTGATTTCAAATGCTCTTCTCATTGACTATACAATTTAGTAAGACAGTTTTCTACTAAGTTTAATGTAATTGCGGCGCCATCTAGTGGTAGGAAGGAATATAAATTACATAGTTTATAACTTTTCATGCTTAACCATTAAAAACTTCAAATACATGCAAAGATAATATACTAACACAAATGCGTAAAGTTTCGGATTGAGTGGATTTTTTTTTCTATAAGTGCTTAACACATTTAAACTAATGTTGAGAGATATAATCGCAAGACACTTTTAAGGAATCAGGTTTAATCAATGTTAGACACATAAAGTCTCCTTATTTTCTCAATAACAGTATGAAATGTAAATATAAATTAAAATTTATGAGAAAAAAAAAATTTAAACTTTGATATCTTAACGTGAAAATTTCTTTTACAGAGCTTAACATATCATTAAAAAGTTTTTTTCTTTTATTGTCATAGTTTTTGAGGGATTGAATACACAACAAAAGAACTTAGACTAGAATTAATTTTCAATATTCAGCAACTGAAACCCATTATGGAAGTTAAAGCAATGATTTTACAATTATTTTTAGGTTGAGTTAGTCTGACCCTGTTGAAGGAATTAGTAGTTGTAGTGTGTTCACACGTGAGTTAGCAATACAATATTAGTAATATACATTTCCAAAAAACGAAATATTTATCACTTTGAATAGAAAAATGACGATTTTTTTTTTATTTATGTAAGTATTATTCTCAATTTTGTAAATTTTAAATGTATTATCCATATTTTATTGAAGAATTTATATTTTTTTTCTTCTTCTTTCAGAATGGTTTAGGAAAAACATTTCATTTTAGTCAGAACAATGTTCTCAAAGAGATGGAAATACGCAACTTTTCGATATATCAACCTTCAAATACTTTGAAATTGATTCTATTTGTTACAACCGGTTGTAATTTAAAGCTATACTGTACTATGCGAGCGATATTATATATCTTAGCTACTTACTGTCTATGTTAAAATTTATATTACCATTAAACTAGTTAGAAATTAATATGTCTATGTTAGTTATATTAATCAAGATAGTTTTTATTGTACAATGATACTTACTTAAGTTGATGAATGGCAACACAGAACTAGCTGCTAATGCTGAATAGATATGTGATAACTGATTTTGGATACTCTAATGTTTAAATAAGAGAGAAAAAGTAACATACTTGAACATCTTACAACTAAGAATTCAAAAGTGAACATGAAAATTTACTTTACGAATAAATATCATGTCTTTAAAATGTGTACGAATATCACTAAATAAGAGAAAAAAGTAACATACTTAAACTCTTTACGACAAATAACTTTAAAATTAACGAAAAAAAACTTACTTTACACATAAAAATCACTTTAAAATGTGTAAAAATATCGCTAAATAAGAGAAAAAAAGTAACTTACTTAAAATTTCTAAGATAAATATTTAACCTTTACGCGAAAATTCCCTTCATGTATAAAAATCACGACTTTAAAATATAACATGCAAGAGAAAAGTAACGTACTTAAACTTTTTACGACAAATAACTTTAACATTAACGTAAAATTTTACTTTACACATAAAAATCCCGATATTAAAATATGTAGAAATATCGCTAAATAAAAGAAAAAAAGTAACACACTTAAACTTTGTACGACAAATAACTTTGACATTAACGTAAAAAATGTTCTTCACATATAAAAATCACGACTTTAAATTTGAAATGTAGGATGAAAGTATAACATACCTATAATTTCTACGACGAAGAATTCAAACATTGCCGTTCATGTCTTTAAAATGTATAATGACAACTCTAACTTTTAGAAAAAAGAAACACTAAAAATTTACAAGGCAAAGAATTTAAAATTGTACGTTAAAATTAACTTTACATGTACTATCATACTCTTATATCAACGATAAATAAGATAAAAAAAAAAAAGAAACTAAAAATTTATAAGGCAAAGAATTCAAATAATACGCGAAAATTTACCTCACATATAAAAATTATGTCTTTCAAATGTGTAAGAATAACGCTAAATTAGAGAAAAAGAAATATTAAAAATTTATAAGGTAAGGAATTGAAACAATACGCGAAAATTTATTTCACACATAACATTTTTATCTTTAAAATGTGTAAGAATAATGCTAAATTAGAGAAGAAAAAAAAATAACATACTTAAACTTTCTTCGACAACAATTTAAACAATACGCGAAAATTTCATACACAATTATTTTCTTAGGTTAATGTTAAATAATGGGAAATTTAACAGAATAAAAATTTCAAAGATAAAGAATTTTAACCTTTACACGAAAATTTACTTCATATATAAATATCATGTCTTTAAACTTTAACGTGACAATTTACTTCTCATATACAATTAAACTCTTAGGTTAATGTTAAATAAAAGAAAAAGTAACATACTCAAAAATTTCTAAGATAAGCATAACGTAAAAATTTCATATCATGTGTTTAAAATGTAACATATAAGAGAAAAAAAATAACATACTTGAACTTTCTATAGCAAAGAATTTAAGCGTTAGCGTAAAAATTTACTTTACATATAAAATTCACGTCTTTAAACGGGGTGATAAGCATGTGACGGTAATTAGCCAATCAGGTTAGCGGTAGGTGATACGCCACTTGCCGGCATTTTTAGACCGGAGGATGAGTCACGCTAATACTTGTTCAAACAGGTCGGGAGACTTGTACAGCAAGAACAACAGCATCGACGCGCAAGCAGCGGGTGATGCTGCGGTGTGTCAGCAGGTCTTCGAGATTATCGTTTTCCTACTTTTCCTTTTTCATAATGAAATGTTTGTGAAAACTTGGAATGAATGAAGTGGATTTCAAAGACACATTAGTAAGTGAAGGTAGAATTCGCATGGACTTTCTTCCAAAAAGTATGATTCACTTGGAGAATTTAAGATCATTTCTACTTGAAAACTTTTCTATTGTCTAAAACATTGAATATTGTTCAAACTCAGTGAGATTATATGCTACAATACGGGTAAAACTTAACAAAATTGTTACATAGAAGAAAAATAGTAAGAGATTTAAAATAAATACTAGTTATAGATACTCCAAGGAAAAAAATTCACCTCTACTTTTCAATCGGAAAATCAATGCAAGTTGAAAATTTATGTTACTTCAAGAAAGACTTAGACAATTTACTTTGTAATAATATACGTTAAGGTGTTGTATTAACTCGTGCAATACATGCTGACTAAGGTTTATTTTACTTATCTAAGAAAGGTGAATTGGGGGAAAATATTAAATAAATTGTAAATATTAAATACATTGTAGATATGCATTTAAGTTTTGAAAATCACCTGCAAGACTTTTAAAACATCTTAAGAAAAATTGAAAGAAACTTGCGAATTATATGTAAACTATATAACTTTTTATACTCTGAAAGGAAATCACAAGTAATTTAGTTAACTTTTTTCATGGTAACACTCATATTCAACGACATGTTTTTAAAATTTAACCTTCTTTACATGATAATAGTTATAAATTTTTTCAATCTCAGATGCAATATACTATTATTTCTAACATATATGTTACGAATAGTGTAAAGTTTTTAAAACTGTATATGCAAATCACCAATCAGAAACATAAAAATCTAACATCAATCAAACAAACTAAAATAATAAGATATTTTCCTTAGTGGAAATAGTTAACTACTCATGTGATGGAATATACTTAGAAAATTTAAATACTGAAAAAAGTTTGCTAGGCAAACTTAAAGAATATTTTTTTTTTCTTGTGAAAAACTAGCATAAATTTGGAAAATGTAGAGTTTGTTACTACGTAAAATTGAACATCATCTGGACAAACTAAATTATACATGAATTTTTTTTTTTATTTGAGAGGTGCTGACAATATATCATTAATATAGAGATTTTTAACTTCCACCCATAATTTCTAAATAACTTATACATAAATTTCAGAAAAACTGAAACGGAATGGGTGTTTTACAAGAGGCTTATTTTGTAAGATGAATATTCAATATTAATATAACTGAGCAAAGTTCATTCCGGAAAAAACTTGTAAAAGATACTTATATTTTGAAAATAGTTTGAAATATCCTTTTAAATTTATGAATGCTCGCTTTCGAAAGACACAAATAAAACTGATATTACTCATGATAATTAACACATACATAACATTAGTCAAACAAAGTGAAATTTTTATTGCTTGTGACCGATAACTTTTCAGTGAAGCAGAACTTACATAGGAAATTTGTGCAAACTTTTTCAACTTTTAAACCAAGTATCATGTAAAATTATAAATTACGATAGGAAATAGCATACTTCAGAATCGGAACAAGTCATGTAGTTAAGCTAAATGTATTTCTCAAGGAATTGAAAGCATACCAGAGAAGTCCTTATCATTTCGCATCTTTTCTCATGTTGCAAGAAGACATACTTTGTAAAAGATCGTCTTAGCACTTAACAAAAATCAGTAAAAATAAATATATTTTCTATGGCAAAGATAAAACTTCACAACTTAATTACTTAAATTTAGCTAAGTTGCATATGGTTTATTCACATAACTCGCATGTGCTTTGAATGTTGAAATATATTTGTCAGTTGAAATCAAACTCATCGAAAATAAATGCTATCTACATTTTCAAGTCGGAAATTACTATTAAATAAACTTTACATGTAAGACATTATCATGTTAAAAAGAAAAATCTGCAAAAATGTAAATGATAATTTTACTGTTAGTACATAAATGATGAATAATTTATGATTTTATTCTAGGCAAACGTTTTATTGTCTAACAGAGAACTTAAACTTTAGCAGAAAAACGAAAAAATACAATTTTTATATTCTATCATGCTTGTCGAAAATTGAATTTATTAGCTGTTGTAATAGATTTTTATTGTCCAAATTTCTATAGTTCTTCCCAGTACAATAATATTAAGTTCATGTGTAATGAGTAGGTTTTTTTTTTGTTGAATCTTATAAATTTAATGAAATTATTATGACCTAAGAGATTGAGTGAACTGAATAAATCAATGACGTAAATTTAAACAGTGACTTGAACTGATACCTACTATAACTGTAAAGAAGTATGACAAAGGGAAAAATTGAAGTGAAAATAGAAGTTGAGTGAAATGTGTTGAAAAAAGTTGAAGACGACAAGAAATTCATAAATGAGAATTATCATTGACTTATATTAACTTCGTTTTTCTTGCTTATGACAAGAAAATACACTCTTGTTTATTAAGAACCAACTTGATATCTTATCATAGAATGACAATGATGAAATATCTATACATTAAAAAAAAATACCAAACTTAGACATAGCAAATTTCTTGAAATTCATGTATAATGTGAGAAGTTTTACTGGAAATATAGAAGATACAACATTGAAAGATGTGAATGTTTCGAAGTACTTTATCAGAAATAAAATATAAAAAAAAATGCGCTGAGGTCCGCTATAAAATTTTTTAGGAGAAAGTTTAAACAAAATTTAAAATCAAACATGCTTTTAAGTGGGAACACATATATTAAAACTATAGCACATTTAACAATTTATATTATGTCATCTCAGTTGGTATCAAACTGAATAATATGAAAAACAACCACAAACTGAATAAACATGAAAATTATCAATATATGTGGAAAAGTTTCCTTTTTTCACATATAAAAAAATAATAACACATTGACATACGTTAAGATCACGAAACATGCGTAATCATATACCGATAAGAGCAACCAATGTTGCGGGGAGATATTCACGTGATGGACAATATCCCATGAATAAATTGAGTGATTTAATTTCTAATGCTAATTCCAATAGTATTCCACGTAACTTCAACTTTATATGTTACACTATAGATGTATTTATTTTTCAAATATATTGACTTTCGAAAAATCATCCTTCAATATAAGAATGATCATAGTAAGAATAAAAGAAAAGATACTAAGCATTGATTTAAAGTGTATTTATTTCAACTTAGCAACAAATCATATGCGTGAAACGAAAATTGCCTCGAACCAAAGTATAACTATCCAATTTCATTGATTCCTACAAGGAAATTTTTCTCATCTAGTAATTGAATTTTTTTTTTTCTCCTACCCATTATAAGTGTTGTCCAATCAGGTGTAGAATAGCTGAAGATATCCGACCTCTTTCTAAATATTAATAAGTCACTGTTGAAAAACTTATAAAAATTTCAATTTACACTTAAAGTTTTTTTATATATATATATTTCAAAGAATTTTTTCAAATCAATATGTATATTTAAATACTGAAACTTATTCACTTCAATAAATGTATGTTTAAGTTATAAAACTTGTCGTATGTATTGAAAAATTGTAACTTTTCGTCTTCGTATAAATCGATAACTTATACACTAGTTCTTCATCAATTAATCTTCTAAGTAAATCTTTCAAAGGCAAAAACATACCTATAGCTTTACATTTGTAACAAGTTAAATTGTACATGTTTCATGTGAAAGTTACAAAATTTTGTATATTTTCATGAAAAACATATAAAATTTTAATTTCACGAGAAACATGTACAATTTAACTTGTTACAAATGTAAAGCTATAGGTATGTTTTTGCCTTTGAAAGATTTACTTAGAAGATTAATTGATGAAGAACTAGTGTATAAGTTATCGATTTATACGAAGACGAAAAGTTACAATTTTTCAATACATACGACAAGTTTTATAACTTAAACATACATTTATTGAAGTGAATAAGTTTCAGTATTTAAATATACATATTGATTTGAAAAAATTCTTTGAAATATATATATATAAAAAAACTTTAAGTGTAAATTGAAATTTTTATAAGTTTTTCAACAGTGACTTATTAATATTTAGAAAGAGGTCGGATATCTTCAGCTATTCTACACCTGATTGGACAACACTTATAATGGGTAGGAGAAAAAAAAAAATTCAATTACTAGATGAGAAAAATTTCCTTGTAGGAATCAATGAAATTGGATAGTTATACTTTGGTTCGAGGCAATTTTCGTTTCACGCATATGATTTGTTGCTAAGTTGAAATAAATACACTTTAAATCAATGCTTAGTATCTTTTCTTTTATTCTTACTATGATCATTCTTATATTGAAGGATGATTTTTCGAAAGTCAATATATTTGAAAAATAAATACATCTATAGTGTAACATATAAAGTTGAAGTTACGTGGAATACTATTGGAATTAGCATTAGAAATTAAATCACTCAATTTATTCATGGGATATTGTCCATCACGTGAATATCTCCCCGCAACATTGGTTGCTCTTATCGGTATATGATTACGCATGTTTCGTGATCTTAACGTATGTCAATGTGTTATTATTTTTTTATATGTGAAAAAAGGAAACTTTTCCACATATATTGATAATTTTCATGTTTATTCAGTTTGTGGTTGTTTTTCATATTATTCAGTTTGATACCAACTGAGATGACATAATATAAATTGTTAAATGTGCTATAGTTTTAATATATGTGTTCCCACTTAAAAGCATGTTTGATTTTAAATTTTGTTTAAACTTTCTCCTAAAAAATTTTATAGCGGACCTCAGCGCATTTTTTTTTATATTTTATTTCTGATAAAGTACTTCGAAACATTCACATCTTTCAATGTTGTATCTTCTATATTTCCAGTAAAACTTCTCACATTATACATGAATTTCAAGAAATTTGCTATGTCTAAGTTTGGTATTTTTTTTTAATGTATAGATATTTCATCATTGTCATTCTATGATAAGATATCAAGTTGGTTCTTAATAAACAAGAGTGTATTTTCTTGTCATAAGCAAGAAAAACGAAGTTAATATAAGTCAATGATAATTCTCATTTATGAATTTCTTGTCGTCTTCAACTTTTTTCAACACATTTCACTCAACTTCTATTTTCACTTCAATTTTTCCCTTTGTCATACTTCTTTACAGTTATAGTAGGTATCAGTTCAAGTCACTGTTTAAATTTACGTCATTGATTTATTCAGTTCACTCAATCTCTTAGGTCATAATAATTTCATTAAATTTATAAGATTCAACAAAAAAAAAACCTACTCATTACACATGAACTTAATATTATTGTACTGGGAAGAACTATAGAAATTTGGACAATAAAAATCTATTACAACAGCTAATAAATTCAATTTTCGACAAGCATGATAGAATATAAAAATTGTATTTTTTCGTTTTTCTGCTAAAGTTTAAGTTCTCTGTTAGACAATAAAACGTTTGCCTAGAATAAAATCATAAATTATTCATCATTTATGTACTAACAGTAAAATTATCATTTACATTTTTGCAGATTTTTCTTTTTAACATGATAATGTCTTACATGTAAAGTTTATTTAATAGTAATTTCCGACTTGAAAATGTAGATAGCATTTATTTTCGATGAGTTTGATTTCAACTGACAAATATATTTCAACATTCAAAGCACATGCGAGTTATGTGAATAAACCATATGCAACTTAGCTAAATTTAAGTAATTAAGTTGTGAAGTTTTATCTTTGCCATAGAAAATATATTTATTTTTACTGATTTTTGTTAAGTGCTAAGACGATCTTTTACAAAGTATGTCTTCTTGCAACATGAGAAAAGATGCGAAATGATAAGGACTTCTCTGGTATGCTTTCAATTCCTTGAGAAATACATTTAGCTTAACTACATGACTTGTTCCGATTCTGAAGTATGCTATTTCCTATCGTAATTTATAATTTTACATGATACTTGGTTTAAAAGTTGAAAAAGTTTGCACAAATTTCCTATGTAAGTTCTGCTTCACTGAAAAGTTATCGGTCACAAGCAATAAAAATTTCACTTTGTTTGACTAATGTTATGTATGTGTTAATTATCATGAGTAATATCAGTTTTATTTGTGTCTTTCGAAAGCGAGCATTCATAAATTTAAAAGGATATTTCAAACTATTTTCAAAATATAAGTATCTTTTACAAGTTTTTTCCGGAATGAACTTTGCTCAGTTATATTAATATTGAATATTCATCTTACAAAATAAGCCTCTTGTAAAACACCCATTCCGTTTCAGTTTTTCTGAAATTTATGTATAAGTTATTTAGAAATTATGGGTGGAAGTTAAAAATCTCTATATTAATGATATATTGTCAGCACCTCTCAAATAAAAAAAAAAATTCATGTATAATTTAGTTTGTCCAGATGATGTTCAATTTTACGTAGTAACAAACTCTACATTTTCCAAATTTATGCTAGTTTTTCACAAGAAAAAAAAAATATTCTTTAAGTTTGCCTAGCAAACTTTTTTCAGTATTTAAATTTTCTAAGTATATTCCATCACATGAGTAGTTAACTATTTCCACTAAGGAAAATATCTTATTATTTTAGTTTGTTTGATTGATGTTAGATTTTTATGTTTCTGATTGGTGATTTGCATATACAGTTTTAAAAACTTTACACTATTCGTAACATATATGTTAGAAATAATAGTATATTGCATCTGAGATTGAAAAAATTTATAACTATTATCATGTAAAGAAGGTTAAATTTTAAAAACATGTCGTTGAATATGAGTGTTACCATGAAAAAAGTTAACTAAATTACTTGTGATTTCCTTTCAGAGTATAAAAAGTTATATAGTTTACATATAATTCGCAAGTTTCTTTCAATTTTTCTTAAGATGTTTTAAAAGTCTTGCAGGTGATTTTCAAAACTTAAATGCATATCTACAATGTATTTAATATTTACAATTTATTTAATATTTTCCCCCAATTCACCTTTCTTAGATAAGTAAAATAAACCTTAGTCAGCATGTATTGCACGAGTTAATACAACACCTTAACGTATATTATTACAAAGTAAATTGTCTAAGTCTTTCTTGAAGTAACATAAATTTTCAACTTGCATTGATTTTCCGATTGAAAAGTAGAGGTGAATTTTTTTCCTTGGAGTATCTATAACTAGTATTTATTTTAAATCTCTTACTATTTTTCTTCTATGTAACAATTTTGTTAAGTTTTACCCGTATTGTAGCATATAATCTCACTGAGTTTGAACAATATTCAATGTTTTAGACAATAGAAAAGTTTTCAAGTAGAAATGATCTTAAATTCTCCAAGTGAATCATACTTTTTGGAAGAAAGTCCATGCGAATTCTACCTTCACTTACTAATGTGTCTTTGAAATCCACTTCATTCATTCCAAGTTTTCACAAACATTTCATTATGAAAAAGGAAAAGTAGGAAAACGATAATCTCGAAGACCTGCTGACACACCGCAGCATCACCCGCTGCTTGCGCGTCGATGCTGTTGTTCTTGCTGTACAAGTCTCCCGACCTGTTTGAACAAGTATTAGCGTGACTCATCCTCCGGTCTAAAAATGCCGGCAAGTGGCGTATCACCTACCGCTAACCTGATTGGCTAATTACCGTCACATGCTTATCACCCCGTTTAAAGACGTGAATTTTATATGTAAAGTAAATTTTTACGCTAACGCTTAAATTCTTTGCTATAGAAAGTTCAAGTATGTTATTTTTTTTCTCTTATATGTTACATTTTAAACACATGATATGAAATTTTTACGTTATGCTTATCTTAGAAATTTTTGAGTATGTTACTTTTTCTTTTATTTAACATTAACCTAAGAGTTTAATTGTATATGAGAAGTAAATTGTCACGTTAAAGTTTAAAGACATGATATTTATATGTGAAGTAAATTTTCGTGTAAAGGTTAAAATTCTTTATCTTTGAAATTTTTATTCTGTTAAATTTCCCATTATTTAACATTAACCTAAGAAAATAATTGTGTATGAAATTTTCGCGTATTGTTTAAATTGTTGTCGAAGAAAGTTTAAGTATGTTATTTTTTTTTCTTCTCTAATTTAGCATTATTCTTACACATTTTAAAGATAAAAATGTTATGTGTGAAATAAATTTTCGCGTATTGTTTCAATTCCTTACCTTATAAATTTTTAATATTTCTTTTTCTCTAATTTAGCGTTATTCTTACACATTTGAAAGACATAATTTTTATATGTGAGGTAAATTTTCGCGTATTATTTGAATTCTTTGCCTTATAAATTTTTAGTTTCTTTTTTTTTTTTATCTTATTTATCGTTGATATAAGAGTATGATAGTACATGTAAAGTTAATTTTAACGTACAATTTTAAATTCTTTGCCTTGTAAATTTTTAGTGTTTCTTTTTTCTAAAAGTTAGAGTTGTCATTATACATTTTAAAGACATGAACGGCAATGTTTGAATTCTTCGTCGTAGAAATTATAGGTATGTTATACTTTCATCCTACATTTCAAATTTAAAGTCGTGATTTTTATATGTGAAGAACATTTTTTACGTTAATGTCAAAGTTATTTGTCGTACAAAGTTTAAGTGTGTTACTTTTTTTCTTTTATTTAGCGATATTTCTACATATTTTAATATCGGGATTTTTATGTGTAAAGTAAAATTTTACGTTAATGTTAAAGTTATTTGTCGTAAAAAGTTTAAGTACGTTACTTTTCTCTTGCATGTTATATTTTAAAGTCGTGATTTTTATACATGAAGGGAATTTTCGCGTAAAGGTTAAATATTTATCTTAGAAATTTTAAGTAAGTTACTTTTTTTCTCTTATTTAGCGATATTTTTACACATTTTAAAGTGATTTTTATGTGTAAAGTAAGTTTTTTTTCGTTAATTTTAAAGTTATTTGTCGTAAAGAGTTTAAGTATGTTACTTTTTTCTCTTATTTAGTGATATTCGTACACATTTTAAAGACATGATATTTATTCGTAAAGTAAATTTTCATGTTCACTTTTGAATTCTTAGTTGTAAGATGTTCAAGTATGTTACTTTTTCTCTCTTATTTAAACATTAGAGTATCCAAAATCAGTTATCACATATCTATTCAGCATTAGCAGCTAGTTCTGTGTTGCCATTCATCAACTTAAGTAAGTATCATTGTACAATAAAAACTATCTTGATTAATATAACTAACATAGACATATTAATTTCTAACTAGTTTAATGGTAATATAAATTTTAACATAGACAGTAAGTAGCTAAGATATATAATATCGCTCGCATAGTACAGTATAGCTTTAAATTACAACCGGTTGTAACAAATAGAATCAATTTCAAAGTATTTGAAGGTTGATATATCGAAAAGTTGCGTATTTCCATCTCTTTGAAAACATTGTTCTGACTAAAATGAAATGTTTTTCCTAAACCATTCTGAAAGAAGAAGAAAAAAAATATAAATTCTTCAATAAAATATGGATAATACATTTAAAATTTACAAAATTGAGAATAATACTTACATAAATAAAAAAAAAATCGTCATTTTTCTATTCAAAGTGATAAATATTTCGTTTTTTGGAAATGTATATTACTAATATTGTATTGCTAACTCACGTGTGAACACACTACAACTACTAATTCCTTCAACAGGGTCAGACTAACTCAACCTAAAAATAATTGTAAAATCATTGCTTTAACTTCCATAATGGGTTTCAGTTGCTGAATATTGAAAATTAATTCTAGTCTAAGTTCTTTTGTTGTGTATTCAATCCCTCAAAAACTATGACAATAAAAGAAAAAAACTTTTTAATGATATGTTAAGCTCTGTAAAAGAAATTTTCACGTTAAGATATCAAAGTTTAAATTTTTTTTTTCTCATAAATTTTAATTTATATTTACATTTCATACTGTTATTGAGAAAATAAGGAGACTTTATGTGTCTAACATTGATTAAACCTGATTCCTTAAAAGTGTCTTGCGATTATATCTCTCAACATTAGTTTAAATGTGTTAAGCACTTATAGAAAAAAAAATCCACTCAATCCGAAACTTTACGCATTTGTGTTAGTATATTATCTTTGCATGTATTTGAAGTTTTTAATGGTTAAGCATGAAAAGTTATAAACTATGTAATTTATATTCCTTCCTACCACTAGATGGCGCCGCAATTACATTAAACTTAGTAGAAAACTGTCTTACTAAATTGTATAGTCAATGAGAAGAGCATTTGAAATCACGTGACATATTCTAACCAATCAGAAGTGAGCTTTTATTTCAACCAATCAAAGGAGACTTAGCTATATATCAGGATACAAGATGTTGCCATTCCTTAAACTTTGATATAAAGCAAATCGTGACGTCATCCCCACTACATTAACACTGTGACGTCACTGGTAAAACAGCCTATCACTCTAAGTTATTCACTTAAAAGTAGCCCTAAAACAACTCAACTCCATCCCGCCTAAAACTTAGCTTATTTCTATTGCTGCCATCGTCTTAAAGGTAAGTTTTGTAAAATCATGAATGACGTCATACCCACTGTGACGTCACTAGTAAAAAATACCTATAACTCTAACTTATTCACTTAGAAGCAGCCCTAGAACAACTCAACTCCGCCTTAAAGGTAAATCGAAACTAAAAAGTGTTGCCACCGCTCAAAACTTTGATATAAAACAAATTATGACGTCATACCTACTGTGACGTCATGCAATAAAAGCCTATCACTCTAACTTATTCGTTTACAAGCAGCCCTAGAACAACTCAACCCCGTCTGTTAGATAAACCGAAACTAAAAAAGTGTTGCCACCGCTCAAAACTTTGATATAAAACACATTATGACGTCATATCCACTGTGACGTCATACACAAACAGCTTATAATGAAACCGAAACTAAAACAGCAGCAGGAAGGAAACAACTCCACTCCACTTCCGGTCACGTGATTTCCGGTGACGTCATACCCGGTGATGGCACTTCCTGTGACGTCATATCCGGCCACGCCCACTTCCGGTGACGTCATCGTCCCCCGTCCCGTCGCTCGGTCGCTCCATGGCTCAGGACTCTCCTTTTTTAACTACTTATGTCAAACAATAAATTAATAGTTCTTATAAATTGAATAGTAGCCTCTGAATTTTGAAAGTCTTCAAGGCCCATATCTTTACATAGTTCAATGGCATCTGCAACTGATGCACTCAGAAGTTGAACCGCAAGTCTCACCTTCATTTTTTGAGTTACGAACTCAACATGCGCTTTGCGCAATTTATTTGCAAGATGTACTCCTTCTAATTCTTGTAACTCATGCAGTTTTTGAATGTACACCCATCTAATAACTCCCCCGTCTTTATCAACAATGTGTTTTTTCTCGCCAAGTGTGTTTCGAACCAGCTTGATCATATGGCAGGCATCTAGCATGACAGAAACTATTTTGTTAGTTTCTGGATGATCAAACTGGGTTTTTAACTTGGATGCTTCAATACAGCATCCAAGTTTATTAGCCATGGCTATATTTGTGGGGGTGCCATCAAATGTTACATTTACCACATCCACTTCAACTTGAAAGCAAAGCGTTAACGCTTGTGAAACAAGATTGGAAATTTGCATGGAATTGATTCCATCAATTAAAAAGTATCCAATTGGAAGTTTCCAATTTGAATTTATGCATACAAGCATAAATGTCATAGCGCCTTTCGCAACAGGCAGAGAATCATCTTCCAAATCCAAACCGAAATCTGCAAAACCGTGATATGATTTCCCGTCCCATTCCACATACTTCCTGATGGCAATTTCATCTATAACTAAATTCCATACATAGGATATTTTAGGGGTTTTGCTATTTCCTATGGAAACAATTTCTTTTAGTACACCAAATGCCTCAGTAGTGAAGCCTGGTTTTCCATCAGTGCTTTGATACCATTTTTTTATGGTCCTCTCGTGAGGTAAGCAGGTATTGAAAACTTTACGAACAAATCTGTATGCGCGAGGTGAAAAGTAGTGTAAAGTTAAAGCAAAAGCTCGCAGCTCTGCAGAATATTTAGATGGAAGAGGTTTGTTTTTCTCTTTCGCTAGCTGTCGAAATAGAAGTTCATTATTTGGGCTTGGAATTTTGCGAAATAATTCCAAATTATCATCGTCTATGAAGTTCTTTTGTTTAAGCGAGGAAATAATATTTTCCAGCACTGCCTTTCTCTTTTTATCTCGCCTTTTCTTTTGATGAAGGAGTTTTATTTTCTTTTTGGCTTTTGCCAACTGATCCGTAACTCTATTCAATTTTCTTTGTACTGTAGCTAGTTGTATTTGTAACGAAATAAATTTATCAGAGCTACTGTCTTCTGGTCCATCCAATTGCAAGCTCTCACTCACATTAATATCTGAAGCATTTGATTCCGGTAAGCCCACAGGATCCCTTATCAAAATTGGTCTTTGATTATCCTGTTTAAAGAAAGCTATTTTTAGTACACTTTGTGTTATTATAAGCAAGGATATACTAGCACAAAATACATATAAACAGTTTAAAAAAAAAAAAAAAAACAGCACCGAAAAAATCAATGCTTTAAAATGTACTAGACCACAATGTACTAGATGATATACCCCCCCCCCCCCTTTAAAAATATATTCTACAAAATATATCAATATATTTTTAATTTGTCACTGTTTTCTCTGAGGTAAAACTTTTATTTGCAACAAGATATCCCTAATTTCTGAAAAGTTAAAATATATTTTCAAGGAGGGGGTAAATCCCCTCCCCCTTGGCTACGCACTTGCGATTTATCCTCCCCCTCCCCCCGAAAATATATACACATTTAATTTGCCAATGCTACCTAGCAGCTACTGTTAGGCATCAACCAAATAAACGATTACATCTATTACAATCATCATTGCGTCTACTCATTTTTAAACTCATTTTTTCAGAGCACTAACATTAACATTAGAAATCTAATCTAAGTCCTTCTGCATTCTAGTGCAGATATATTGGTTACAAATTATAACACATGTGATGGCATTCATGATTGTTGATACACAGTTAAACTAGAACATCGAAAAAGTCTATTGACCTAAGATTATCTCAAATTAGTGCTGCATAATGCTTCGAAATATTCATATAGACTGAGAGGCGACTGCAATTTTTGGACCCCATCGAACATCATTCCGAAATTTTTTATAGAAATTAGAGAAAAGTGAGTAGATTACGAATCCACTGGTCTGCCGTGGCAAAAATGGCCGAAACTGATCAAAAATCGACTTTTAATAAGTTGAACTAAATCCAATTGCCAAATGCGCCATAACTTGCCAAATAATGAGCATTTTTTTTTTATTTGGTAACCTTCACTCTTTAATTTTCAATTAAGAAGGTTGCAGACGATTCAGATATCTGGCGACGGTCTACTTGCATCTATTAAAAGAGAGCCAAGTTGGCAAAAAAATATTACGTCACTTATGACGTAACTGATGTCGCCAATTTGGCTTACTTTTAAAAGATATAAGTTTTCCGAGCCAGAGATCAGAAATCGTTTGCGCTTTTTCTCATTGAAAATCAAAATGCGGTGGGTTGGCAGACGAAAAAGTTTGTTCTATTTTTGGAAAGTTATGACATATTTGGCAATCGGATTTTAGTTCAACTCATTCCAAGTCGATTATTGATCAGTTTCGGCCATTTTTGCCGTGGCAGACCAGTAGATTCCTTATCTACTCACTTTTCTCCAATTTCTATAAAAAATTCAAAATGATGTTCGATGGGGTCCAAAAATTGCAGTCGCCTCTCGGACTAATAACTTTTATGCTTAATCACAACAACTGTTATGCGGTTCACTGAACATATCTGTAATTTTAGTGAAATGAACAAGTAAGAAAAGATTTTACAAACCTTTTGATTTCGATAATATGATGGGTAACTAGGAAATAGAGTTGGAATGGATCCTTTCTGTAACTTCGAAATTTTTAGTTTTCGATTAAAGCATCTTTCTTCAAAATGCAAAGAGCAAATAACCGAATAGTTTGAAGGCAGCCAACCTTCTCTTCTTACTGTCTTAATCCAAGCATTTTTAATGGCAGGATCTTTCGGGAATCTAAAATTTTAAAAAGAACAAACTGTATGTGATACTAGTACGGATGAAAGGAATAAGATCGACCCCGAAGAAGTCGCCACCGGTGATAGCATAAAACTTGACCATTTACACTATAGCAAACACATGTATGTCACATTACTGTCAAAACACCCTCCCTCTCTTCTTTCTTAAAAATTAATTTGATTAGTTTTACTATTTTCCCCTGTTTCTAAAATTTAAAAAAAAAAAAAAATTTAACGTAATTCGTAGTTTTGTAATGAACTCCGAAAAAATAAAATCCGACTTATTGCAGATTAGTTTTTATCAATGTCATTCTTGGTCAAATGATTCATTCGAACGATTGAAGGTACTTAAAAATATATATATATATAAAATTAAAAAAAAAAAAAAATTACATTTTCCTCTGAAAAGTGAAATTGTTACATCTCGCAAATGATTAACTCTTCTCTCCTTTCATATCGAGGTTAATTGCACTGGACCAACTCCATCCCTCCTCTGCGTGTAACGTAATTTATGCACATATCACTAAAAATGAGACTTACAAGGGGGGGAAAAAAAGAAAAAGAAAGAATTAAACTTGGAATTGGACTGTATTGCAGGCAATTAAGCATGGAAAGTTAGAATATTTATCAGCAGTCAGAAAGTGCCTGAACAGTGGGGTAGAAGTGGGAAAAGAAAACTGGAGAGGAGAAGGGGGGGGGGGGGGGCAAAAGTTGGTGACAAGTGCAACCCCCCCCCCCCTCCCATTCCAAGTTAAATGTTAATATATTTTTTTTATAAGATACGAAATTATAACTAGTAAAGAAATAATTTATATTTTTGTTATTTTAATGAATATTCTGTGACTTGGTTTTATTACTTGGAAGTAAGAGAATAAATGAAGTAATAATTCAATATTATGTACATAACGGGTTATTTAGATTTAAATAGTGATTCCAAATGGGCATATTTTTTATGAAATTAAATTAATAGAGAATAAAAAAAAATAATTTAAAAAAATAGCTTATCTTTATATGAAACAAAAATAGAAATTTAGCTTGAAAGAAAGTTCATTCCAAGTTAAAAGTTGACTAAGCGTAACAGTATTTGTTAATAAAAATACTTATATCTTTATACAAAGTAGTATAATACATTTTTATAATAGTCTGATACACATATCCAATATAAATATTTTCTTTTTTTTTTACATTGGAAAACTTTTAAATCACTTCTTCTCAGTGTCACTACATTTAAAGATAAATGTTATTTTTCTTTAGCAGTTTTAGACGGATTGAAAGTTTTTAAAAGTAAGGAAATGGATTTCAGTGTTTTTATAACTAGGGGGGGGGGGGGAGGGGGACGCATGAGTATTTTCTTGAAAAGTGGGGGGACGCGTCACCACGCGCACCAACACTTCTAGCTCTGTGCCTGAAGGTATAACTCTCGTTTCATTGGAAAAGTAGAAGCACACAAAACGCAAAGAACAAAAACTTTCGACTAATTCTCCCGCCCTCCAGTTAGTGAAAGAACTGAAAACCACATTTTACACCAGACTGTCGCCATTAGGTCACGGGAGTGCTCGCAAGGACTACCCAGAACAGGAAAAGCAATTTTTAACAAAAGATGCAAGGGGAGACGAAAATGTTGCGATTGGGTGTGACGATCAATATGACCATTGCTTTGGACTCATCGGCGCTTGCTAATCACTATCCAGTGAACTCAATCTGTACCAATATGCCATCTGTTGTAAATGGAGGAAAGAGGAGACCAGTAGACAGAAGTGATCGGCTTCAATTTCTTTAAAAGATTTATGTCCGCTCACAATTAGACACAATGTTATTGGTGAATACTTAGTGATTCTACGAAATACCCTTAAGAAAAATGGGAAGGAAAAAAAATCGCTTATCGTTTCAGGCCCCCCCCCCCCCACGAAGTTGACAGCGGATCCCCAATTGCCCCTTACAAATTAGCTCCGAGGGCGGTGATGAAGTCTTCGGACACTCGCTCCTAAAAAAAAAAAATACCCCTTGAAGGATTGTCATTGTAAAAGCTGCGGTTTAGATTTCAGTTCAGCGGGCGTTCTGAAACTGACTCACGGGACATCCTATTTTTGCGAGTGCAAAACAGTGAGATTTTTACTGTTACAACTGTTGTATATTTTGTTAGACAAATTATGCATACTTTATTCTACTTGTTACTCTAAGTGGCCACAATTTTTTGAACATTTTGGTTGATAGGTTGCTCCCTTTGTTGGGATTAGTAAATTACGTTTTTAAGAAAAAATCAAACAACTAATGAATATTTTTGGCAATATAAATTTTCCATGGCACTTTAAAATTGTCTTATATAATCATTTTTCATCTTTTTAATGAATGGAATGGTGTTTATATTTTCCCAAGCAATCTCATTTCTTGACAAATAACAAATGCTTAAAATTTAAGAACTCTTTTAAAAATAATTTATTAAGTTATAAAAATCGGTTCGAAATGAAGAATTGCACAATATTGGAAAAGACAGGGGAAAAAATAGAAAGAAAATGTTACCATACTGTGTGTTTAAAAGACGCATTCATCTCATTTAAAGAAAAAAAGATCCTCACAAATCAAGATTGTTTTATTTTATATTTTACGAAATTTAGCAAAAATCTTACTCTTAGAGCACACACCTGTTGACCAATACAAGTGTCTGATTTGTTAAAATTTCTTTCTCGAACTAAACAGTTTGCAAATTCAATACGATTAAAAATCTTTTTTGAAATGAAACGTTATGCGATAAAAAGATCAACTCAGTTTATTTTCAAGTAAAATGTATTCATTGCAAAAATGGAGAAATTGTACAATACAAAAAAGACATTATCATCGGTGACAGGCAACCATAATAGGATGCAATGGTTTTTTAAAGAAGGCTATAAAAGGGTTATAAGAGAAATTATGGAAGAGAATTGCGCTAAAGTTTTCCGGCATAAAAACAGTACTATGTGTATTAAGTACACAACTCTGTACTTAAAAATCTTGATTTGACGCAATTATTAAATTACTGATGCAAGGGACATGCATTTTCTTAAAATAGCAAGTTAATTTATTTTTGTATTTTTTAAGAAGTTGCACAGCACTATGTGAGTGACTTTTAAAAGAAAAAATAAAGTTTAGCAAAAATTGAAAATCAAAATATATTTTTATTTAAAAAAATATATATTTCACACCAACGCATGGGCATGTGTAAAACTTCGAGCTTAGTTTCATAACTTCTTCTACCTATATTTTTGGTTGCAATATTTTTGGACTTTTATATTTCTACTGATTGTAATGACTATACTAATTAAAAAAAAATTCTTGAATTTGTTCCTTTCAAAAATTTCTATTTATTATACTATGTTTCACCTAATTTAGAGTCAATGAAATGAGTGAACTTTCAATGTCAAAAAATTAAACTAAATTGGATCGCAATTTTTTTTTTAAATTTATATGATACTTCGGGCATCTAACTTTAGTAATAATTCAATAATTTATATTCTTTCGAGGGATTTTTTTAGGTGTAGTGGTTTCAGTTTTCAGAGAATTCCCCATATAATTATACATGGAGCATTATAACTTAAATGTATAATATTTTGAATGGATTTCAAAAATATTACGTTATACATTGTGCAAAAGTTTGAAAAAAAAAAAAAAATTTAATTATAATTATAATAATAATAATAATCCATTTAAAAAAAATTGAATTTAGATAGATTTTATGTCATCTTTATATTCACAATTTTCAAAACAAATACAAGTATATTGCAGATATTTATTTAAAAACACTTATTACTCTAGTTAACAACTTATTTAACTAAATATATAATTTAAAAAAAAGTCAAGCAATATAATAATAATAGTATAATCAAGAATATAATTTAATAAGTATATAGTACCAAACTCGTAGGATACATTTTATCACAATACAATGTAACGCACATATCACAAGTAAAGAAAATATATTTGAGTATTTATATTTTTACAATCTATTTTTGCTGTACATTAAGTCTTCGTTCCGATATTGAACCCATTAGATACCATGGCAAGATTACATAAAAATAACATTTGTATTTCAGAAAGAAATAAGCTAAATAGTGTTTAATTCTTACCTGTGAAGAGTAATATGCGTACTATTTGATAGTTCAGATCTTGAACTACAGCCTACAACCGCACAAATTGTCATTTTAAAAATTATATAAAAGATTTAACATAGCTACAAAATTAACCTCAAAGAGTGAAACTTTGTTGTCCTCCGTAGACGAGCGTACTAAAAAGTGATTTATATGGGTCCAGTCCTCCAAGGAGGTGGTCAGTTAGTTTGGATTGTTTCCTGTAAAGGGGGAGTTGGGGGAGTCAATGCGGTTAGTCATATGCCCCCAAGGGGAAAAAAAAGTGCACTTTTCGAATGATTGTAAAAGCTGAAGGTTTAGAAGACCTCCTTGGGAGTAATGTAAACTTAGTTGTACTTTATAAGTGCGATTCATTAAAATGTTTCACAACAATATTCCATTGAACGTTATTAAAAAAAGTTATATCAAAGTTATATATTCGGCATAATTTGAGGTGGAATATATACTGTCAAACACTAATTTTTAGTTATTTTAAACTTTACATTACTGTAAAAGTTTTGAAATTGTGTATAAAAAAGTTCTATTCATTATTCATAATGGGAAATATGCAGCAAAGTTGTCGCACAGAATATCAATTCAAGGAGCCATATCATTAATTTTTATCTTGAAACTTTTTTTTTATAAAAATATATTATTATTTGAACATTAATTTTTCTTCTCTAACGTCAGCTTTCAATCTAATTAACAAACCAATATTTTAATTATTTTTTAAATTTATTTTTTTAAAACTTTTTTTTCAATAAAGTTATTTTAATTAAGCGTAGAACTCTAAAATTTTCGACATAAGTAGATTTTACCTTCTAATTTTGATTTTCTTTGACAAAATGTGAACATTTTGATTAGTTTGTTTAAAATTAGTTTTTAATTTTTTAAAGTTGGTCTTTCTAAAGTGATTTCAAGTAAGAGTAGAGTACGAGTTTTGGTGAGCGAAGTGAGCCTATGCTTGCGCAATAATTAACCTTTCATCACGCAAAGCGAGCCTGTGCTGGCGTAGCAAAGAATTTTTCAGCGATCGAAAGGAGCTTATGCTTGCGTAGCAATTAACCTTTCAACGAACAAAGCGAGCCAGTACTTATGTGTTAATGAACTTTTCAGCGAGTGAAGCGAGCTGTTTTTATGTTACAATGATGCTTTAGCAGAAGAAACGACGATGCCAATGATTTGTTTTCTTTTCGGGACTGAAGACAATGACGGGTATCCTCAACGAGGAACCACACAGCTAGTGTAAAATATTTCCAATAGATTACGAAACGATTACATTATATAGTGCGCAAAGGTAACGAACATATTGTAACCATTTTTTAAATATTGAATCTATTTTTAAAATGTTCATCCACAACGAGTCTATCTGCCAAGTTTCAGCTCAATTAGATGACGGCAAGTGGGTTAATTAGCCCTTCGAATATTTTGCCTCGGCAACTTTAATAGTGGAAGATTTCAGTCATTAAATATCGTCAAACTTTACATGTTTTAATTAAGTTTGGTGTTTGAATAAAAGAACGTGAGTAAAGGTTGGTAAATCTGAAATAAGGCAATAGAAACGCTTGTAAAAACGGCCTTTGTGTGACAGTCCCAAAACTTAATAGAAAGCATTGTGATAGACAACGAGTGCGTCTGCCAAGTTAAATGTTTAATCTCATTATAGAAAATGGGTATATAAGTAAACCAAAGCGTCAGTAAAAAGCATGTGTAAAAGTAGCCTTTTAGTGACAGTGACTCGCCTAAAAATTTGATAGAATGCATTTTCATCCACATTGAATCCATCTGCCAAGTTTCAGCTTGATGGGAAGACAGCAAGTGTGCTAAATAGTTCTATTACAAACAATAGTAGCGTGTGTAAAAGAAGTCTTTTAGTGATAGTGATAGCCCCCAAAACTTAAGTGAGTGCAATTTCGTCAACATCAAATCAATCTGGCAAGTTTTTGTTCGATTGGATGACGGCAAATGAGTTAATTAGCCCTCCCCCGATTTGCACGCCTCATACAAAATCAAAGTTAGTGTGAGGGATTTAAAAACCGTTAAATATTGCTTAATTATTAGCTGTGAAGAGTAATACGCATACTGTTTGATAGACCAGGTCTTGAACTATAACCTACAACCACAGAAATTGTGTTTTTTTAAAATTATATTAAAAATTTTGCAGAATTTCCAAACCTACCCACGTTTTTCCCCGTAGAAGAGCGTACTAAAAAGTCGGTTTGTATAGGCTTAGTTCAAGTGAGAGTAGGGTTGCCAAAGTCTGCTTCTTCGCGCCAAGCTTGCTCGGACCTCCTCTCTCTTCTAACCTCCTTGATTTTAGTCGAACATAACTATTTGCAGCTAGTAGGGATGGGAAATAAAAGAACAGTCTGCTATTTTGAGCCTGTTCCTTAAAAAGAGCGGGAACATCCTGTTCTTTGATCACACCAAAACCCTGTTCCTTAACATTCTTATCTTAGGCGAAATCCTTCCCGCCCCGATCCTATGCGTCACACCTCTGACGTCACACTCGAGGAAGAAGGTTTCGTTTTCCCCTCTCCCACCTCACACACATTCCTTATCCATGATCTCTCTCCTAACAGCAGGGCTGCGTTGCGCAGGCGCAGAGTAGATGAACAGCATCGATATGGAGTACTATCGATGAGCAGGTTTGTTTCAAAGAGCCAGTTCTTTTCAACCAGCTCTGTTCAGAACAGTTGAGCTGAGTTGCTCTTTCCGAACGGCTCAGTTTGAACTGCTCCGTAAAGAGCTAGTTCATTTGAACTATTCCCGTTCACTTGTTCTCTGCTCATTCCCGCTCTGTGTCGGAACGGGAGCTTCTACAGAACTGGTTCCGTTCCGTGTTTCTCGGATATGCTGTTGATTTCATTATTAGGACTGTGTTGAAATGCTCGAGGGGAGAAGGGGGGGGGGGGGGTGAGATCTTTTCAATTAATTTCAGCAGATATTAATGCTTATATGTTTTATTATTATTATTATTATTTTGAGTATAAAAAAATAATAATAAGGAAATTATTTTATTTCTCTTTCTATATTCAAACTATCAATGCATTGGAATGAAACCGCGTTTTTCTTTTATTATAATGTGTTACAAGTGTGTTTTTAAATTAAGTAAACTTAATTTTTTTTTAATTTGGAAAAAGGAAACATAATTTATGGTAACAAAACGTTGTGGAATTATTATTTTTATTATTATTTTTTTTTTAATGTATTAGGTCTATGTTACATTGGTCCGGTAAATCCCATCCAGCAAATAAAAAAAAACATTTAGTTTTTTTTTTCTTTTTTAATTTTACCTTGATTTTAAATTGAAATTATTATAATTTTTTTCACTATATTTGTGTGTAACAAATAAAAGCTGGTTTTGAAAGAATTAAAAAAATAAATTTGCGGAGTTTATAATAAATTTGTTAAGAACATGTTCTTTCACAGAATTCTCGCCATGTGAGGAATTGTAAACAGTTTTACTTTCTTTACTTACACAATATACACAATGCATAATAGGAATACATAATTGAAAATATCGAATTCTACAAATTCGGTATTTTCTATTATGAATTCATGCATTAGCGGTTTTTTGTATTGTGTATTTTATAAATTCAGTATTTTATTTTGTCTAGAATAACCTTACTGGATCTTAAGCCTCTTCTTGGTCTTCCTATTTGTATTAATTAAGAAAGATGAGAAATGTCGTTTTTTGTTTAATGCTATTCCAAAGGTTGCTTGTCATATTTTTAAGGTGCTACGTTCGAATCCTTAGCAGGCTGAGTTGTTCGTTGACATTTCCAAATCCACTGTAATGAAGGTTGTATTTTTTATATAATGTGAAATAAAACTAGTGTGTTCCATATATTGTAAATCTATTGTGAAATATTATTTTGGTAAAAGGAACTGGGCTATCTCTAACATTTTTGTTTCAAATTAATCTCTTCTACACTACATTATCACTGTGGGAATCTTTCACAAATTACTCATCCTCTATCGCCCCACCGGGCCAATGTAATTTCTACTATCCAGAAACGAGTAGACACGACAGTGATAGTAACAAATTATCTCTCACTAGTTTTTAAGTTTTTTTTTTTCTACCTCAGTTTAATAAGTGTTCTATAGAAAGATAGTTGTAATACTATAAGAATTTTGTTTTCAGAAACGTGTATGCTCAAAAATAATTTAAATTTTTGAGTTACTTATTTAACGTTGTAACTTTCTAGAAATTAAAAAAAAAAAAAAAAAAACTAAAACGTTGTTCAAATGGCGCCGATTAAATACTTGTTTTTAGCATAGTTTACCATTAAAATGAAAACTAGGGGTATGGAACATCGCACAACTTTCGATTACATACTGACGTGGAATTGTGTCATTTACAGTTTTTATATATTATCCTTTATTATAAGTGAAACAGAGGGGAGAAGAAAAAACGATCGTTGATGAGGTATACTCAAGGAAAGAGAACTTTTGTTGAAGGCATTCGTTTTTCAACTTTTTACGCCTTTTAATATTTTTATGGGAATTTCGAAGGTGGGTATATCTAGAACACCTTAAGAGGCATTTCCACAGTGATTTTAATGAAAATCGTTAGAGCCGTTTTTTTAAGCAATAATTGAAAAACATGATTTTTTCAATGGCAGTTACCTTGTGCGCATGCGTGATTTTGACGAAAACCTAAATGGTACCCATGGTCACCACATACCCGCATACTCAATTTGAACATCGTAGGTCAGCTTTTTCGGGAGTTATGCTGACCACAGACAGATGTTTTTTCTATACCACTTTTTTGAAAGCTGGATGTTTCAAAACGCGGAGAAGTGCAAAAACAAAATCGATTTTTAATGACCGAATGCTATACTTTCATTACCCTATGTATACAAATGGGTAATTCAAACGTTTATCCAGGGGAAGGGATACGGGATATATCCCTTCCCGAAATTTTTAGGTTTGCCATTAAAACACAAAAAACAATTGATATTTTGTTTAAAATATTAAATTTATTTAAAACTAGCTGAATACCCGTGCTTCGATACGAAATTTTAACATGTGCAATATTTCAGCTAGCTGTGAGGCCTCGCTTTGCGGAAATCTGTCATTCGTGTATAGGACACAGTTTTTGGCGCTTCACTCGTAGAAAGGTTCATCGCTACGCAAAATCGAGCTCGCTTCGTTCGCTGAATAGTTCACTGACGCATAAACACGGGCTTACTTCACTCGTTGAAAGGTTCATTGCTATGCAAGCATAGGCTCGCTTCTCTCGCTGAAAGATTCATTGATGCGTAAGCATATGCTCACTTCACTCACTAAAATCTAATTGCTACGTAAAACCTTAATATTGGAAGCCTCTCTCCCTTGTAGAGAAAAAAAAATTCCCCTTTAAAACAATAAAACAACACCCCTTTAAGATTATTTTAACATGTGTTTGTGGAAAGCAAAATTAGAGGCCAAAACTACTTATGTTGAAACTTTCAGAGCTCTATGCCTATTCGAAGTCGCTTTTTGTGAAAAAATTGATTAAAAAACAAATTAAAATTTTAATATTCTTTTTGTCAGTCCAATTAGAAAGCCAAAACTACTTGCGTTGAAAATTTCAGAAATGTAGCCCTGTTTGAAAACGTTTTGTAAAATATATATTAATTAAAAAAATTAATTAAAAAGAAACTGAATAAAAATTTAAAATTCTGTTTTTCAAAAATCCAATAGAAGGCCACAACTATATATTTATATTGAAAATTTAAAAGCTGTAGTCCTATTTGAAATCATTTCGTAATATATATATTAATTAATTAAACAAATTAATTAATAACGAACTAAATAAAAATTTAAAATTCTGTTTTTCTGAAATCCAATTAGAAGGTCAAAACTACTTATGTTGAAAATTTTAGAGCTGTAGCCCTTTTAGAAATCATTTTGTAAAATATTAATTAATTAATTAATTAATTAAAAAGAAACTAAATAAAAATTTAAAATTCTGTTTTTCAAAAGTCCAATTAGAAGGCAAAAAACTACTTATGTTGAAAATATCAGAGCTGTATCTCTATTTGAAATCACTTTGTAAAAAAAAAAGATCAATTAAAAAAGAATTAATTAAAATTGTAACATTCTCTTTGACAAATATGTACAATTAGAAGGCCAAAACTTTTTATACTGAAAATTTCAAAGCTATACTCCTATTTTAAGTAGGTTTCTATATATAAACAGACAGACAGACACGCAGCTTATTTTATTATTATAGTTTTTTTTTTAATGTCTAAGGATACAAAAAAATAGATATTATCTTGATTACTAAATACATGCGGCATTGATAAAGAAGATTGTATGATTTATTGACATGATTTCATATCTTCTCCCGATTTTTTTTTTTTTTTGGCTACGCCCTTGGGGTAAATGAAAGTAAAAAAATAAAAATAATAATTTCTTGTGTGTCGGAAAAAAATTATACAAAATTCACCATCGTTTATGATTTTGTATACCTCCATTAATTTCTAATTTAGAGTTCTAATTCATTTATTCATTCCTTTTAATAAATTATATACCAAAATGCAACAATATTTATTTGTATTTTTCCATTGAGGTTTTGAACTTTCTGTGAGTCCCATTGTTTTGGAAACTTTAGATATTAAAAACTCCATTCCTTTAAAATTCCTACATTATAAATGCAAATATTCAAACTAAAATTATATGTAAAGCTTATAATTTAAGGAGTGCGACTGTCACAATCATATTTTCGAAAATATAAAAAAGTCTCTTCTAATTTGTATGTGTTATTCTGACGCGGTCATTGGAAAACCACACAAAAACGTAGTAACTTTTCCTCTCATTCTTTAAAACGCCACGTTAACAGAGCACTGAAGTGGAGGGGAAAGATTCGTCCTTGACCCTAGTGACCTATCCCAGAGACCTACCGAAGATAGCACTTCTTCCCAAGGGCTATGATTTCGGCAATTGGAAAAAAAGAACTAGTTCTTCAAAAGAACGGGTTAATGAGTAGCTCATTTTAAAAGAACGGGAGCAGAGAACACCTGTTCAGTAAAAAGAACGTAAATATCACATCTCTAGCAGCTAGGTTTGCACTGCACAGCACATCTGCATTAGTGTTCCTTAAACATCGATAGACTATCGATTCTATCGAAAAACAATCGATACTATTGTTTTCCAAAACAATCGAGTGAAAAAATCGATAGAGTATCGAAAACGCTCGATACTATCGATTGTTTTAAGCAAAGCAATACTATCGATTGTTTTAAGGAAAGTTGAAATATGATAACAAACTTGTGTGTCTATTTTTTTTCTCGGAACAGTATTATCAGACAATACCTGATTTATTCAGGTAAAAAATTTTGTTATTATGCTCTACATTACAGTAAGCTTTTGCAGAGGCTATGCCTTTTTTTATATATATAATATTGCTTGTACTACATGAAGCTATTACATGCAAAGGTGCAATGCACATATAATAGTCCGAGAGGTCACTGCTAGTACCGCATACAACATCGCTCTGAAACTCATGTGGAATGTAGAAATATGCTAGCGGAATGTATGCTACCGGAATTGTAAGAAAAGCCCTATGGGAAGTGCAATTATTAGGTACCTAAATATACCATCGAACATCACTCTGGTATTCACAGATGTTTAAGAGCCTGATTCTCACCTCCGATCGAATCGGAAAAAAAATCGTGACTGGCTCTCTCGGAATCTGGTCATTTCTCGTTCAGTAGATACCCAGATAGCATGCAAGCTTACGAAAACCTTGTCATATGCTTGTCATTAGACTTGCAGTTCTAAGCTTGGAAAGTAACACCTTTCGAAAAGGATATGTAAAGGGTCGAATTCCAGGGCATCAGCAACCCCCCCTTTTCGAAAGGGTAGGTAAAGGGTCGAATTCCAAAGGCTGCAGTCTTTCCCCTCTAATAAAAGGGTTTGAAAAGAGCAGCCGTAAAAAGCTTGGAAAGTAACACCTTTCGAAAAGGATATGTAAAGGGTCGAATTCCAGGGCATCAGCAACCCCCCCTTTTCGAAAGGGTAGGTAAAGGGTCGAATTCCAAAGGCTGCAGTCTTTCCTCTCCCCTTGCCGCAGATCAGATAAGATCTCCCCCGTAAAACGTGTGTGACTAAACGTATCTTGCAACCGGTTTTGAGTTTGGCATTCGAATGTTGGTTAAATGCTTGTTGACCAAGAGCTTGACGGACACGGAAGATGAAATACTTTCATCTTTAATTCCCGCTGTAAAAACCGGTACGTACGTTGTTTTATAATTATAATTAATTAATTTTTTATCAATCTGCAATAATATTATTAAAACGGAAGCGTTGGAACGTTTTATCAAATTCTTAAAGAAATAGGCTTAATTAGTTGTCGACACATAGTAACGCAGCCTAGAAAACATTAATAATTTTTTCATAGACAAGTAACTTTTTTGTTTCTTCGAAAAGTTTTATGGGCCGAAAAAAAATCAGCTATTTTTGTGGCGAAAAGTTATTGAATTGCGTTGGGGTAGAATTTTTTAAATAGTACATGCTTTGTTATAAACAATAGCTTAATTCCATAATTCACTCTGAGCGTAATTTTTACCTCGTAACACGTTTTTACGATACTACAATTTATAAATCTGTACTTAAGATAAACTACCAGGAGTGCAATGTTAAACACTAAATTGAATTTATGGGATCCCGTATTTTATGATAGTTTACTTCTGAGGTACAGAAATGTTCCTTATGTGCTGTAAGTTTAACATAATGAAATGAAATTTAGCCGTGTTTCACCAACATTCCCTTAAATACAGACAGGGCAGCCGACAGGATTTTCGGCCCCTATGCAAATGTAACTCGGGCCCAATTACCCTCCCTCGCCCATATACACATATTAGCGTCGATACTAAAAAGATAATATCTCCACAGTTATTATAACCACATGCATTCAGGACATTTAACCTAAGAATAAGATGAAGCAATAAATTATTATACATTTTTTCATTGTTTGGGTAAACAAATACTAAACTTACTGCGTATTCTCAAACCAGAAATATAGAGAAAACGAGAAAAAACAAAGATAAATTAGAGGAGTAAGATGAACTGATAGCACTGTTCTCAAATACCAACTTAAAGTTAGCGGCCCCCTGGTACCTTCCCAGTCAAAATACAGAGCAATCAGAATGCGCTATATTTATGCGTATGAGTGCGCCCATGATGCGTCACAATTCCAATTGCATCGAGCTTTTGTTGACGTTCGTTGTTCTCTTGTCTCCGACTGAGGTAGACGGCAAATTTTGCTGTAAAATTTTACACATGCGCGTGTTGCTAAAACGACCTTTGCTTTTTATACACTTGATTGGAAAAACCCCGAGTTCGATTTCATCCAAAACGAAGAAAAAAATTGATGTGAAAAATCGAGAATTTAAAAAAGAATGAACTAAATCGTATGCGTTAATTAACACCAAATTTGGACAGCTGACTTGTCTCATTCAGGCCCGTAGCCAGCCAAAGCTTGTAGGACGGGCAAAATTTTTCCCAGGAGGGGCAGAAATATAAATTATTTAATTGGTTTTCAATTAATTTTTACAATTGAAATTTTTACAATTATTACAAATTTACACAATTTTTACAATTCGTAAAAGAGT
Organism: Linyphia triangularis; assembly: GCA_963978545.1. Lineage (NCBI taxonomy): Eukaryota > Metazoa > Arthropoda > Arachnida > Araneae > Linyphiidae > Linyphia > Linyphia triangularis. The sequence continues at coordinate 74,883,037 of OZ021725.1, read as the reverse complement.
ATTTATCAGAGCACTTTGTGAAGTACATATACAAAAAAATATTTAAAAAAAGAAACATTGTTAATGTATTTTTTATGTAATTTTATTTTTATTAATTCTTTTAAAGATTCTACACCAGAAATTTTTTTGATAAAAGCAAAACTTTCAATTAAAAATTTTTTAAAGTATATTTAATACAATTCTATTCCTTTAAAATATTCTATGCTTGTCCATCTCTTAATTTTTCACACATTTCAACTTAAGAATATCTACTTTAAAAATAATTACAAATATAAAAATTAGTAAAAGTTACTTTTACATAAAAAGTTTTTTTTAACATAAAAAGTTTTTTTTAACATAAAAAGTTTTTTTTTATAATTTTTATCTCAAGGCAAAATTTTCAAACAAATCAATGTATTGGATTTCAAAACAATTACGTATTTACCATTTTAACAATTTTACGGACATTTTTAAAAAAAGCAGTATAAAAAAAAAAGATTTTTTTTTTCTTTCTTCCCCCCCCCCCCCCAATAGTATTACTTAAGGGTAAAATAATCAAAAGGGTAAAATAATATCATAAGGGCCTAACATTTTACAAAACGTTGCCTGCAAATTGAACCAGGTAGTTCTCAAATATTAAAAAATTTCTACATAAATTACAAACACAATAAATTAATAATCATTTTAGATATGCATTAATTTCTGGTGATACGTTCTTACATAAGTAATGAATTTATCATTTCCTTATTGCTTGGTTGTTTTCAGATTATCTGGCGCCTTCAGCAACACGAGGGCTATAATGCGCCGAAACATTCGTCATTAGACAAGCCAACATAGATTTACCAACACCCATGCCTAACACGGGACTCAAACAAGCAGCCTCGCGGTCTATAACTCAGATAGCATTTTATCCTTTTAAAACCCTTGTCTAAACCTCTCAAGCGAAAAGGGAGTAAGGTTCAGATGACAAGGGAGTAACCATCATAAAACCTTGAAGAAAGGGTCCTAGTCTCCAGACGTCAAGCTTTTGGTAACCATTTCATGACCCCCTTTGCCACAAGGCTTTCGCCGTAAAGGGTGTGTAAACCTTTTCGTGATAAGCCTGCCACACGGTTTTTGCCGTAAGGGTTGTATAAGCCTTTTCATAATAGGCTTGCCAAAAGGTTTTCACTGTAAAGGGTGTGTAAACCTTTTCACTCTGAGGTTCCCACCCTGTAGATATAGGAAAGGTTGCAAAAACTTTCCTTTATAAAGTATCATTTATCTTTTGTGTTCAAAAAGAAACACTTAATTGGGAGAGTTCCAATATTGTCGGAAAATGCTTTAAATTTAGTGGCTAATGAAAAATTAATATTTATTCTATAGGAATTTAATTACAATTTGCCTTTAATGGTATCAATCATAACCCAATTTATTGATAAATTTTAATTTATTTGCTAGGTAGAACTTACTAGAATAATAAACATAATTTACTTTTTTTTGTAAAGAATTTTAAAAAAAATAAAGATTCAAAATTCAATAAAAAATTATGTATATATTATTAAAAAAATGCATTGAGATCTTAGTAGGTTGCGTTAGACAATTTAAATTGCATTAAAATTTGTTTTAAAGGGTTAATCCAAGCTACTTATAGTTTTATTATTAGAAACATATACAACTAAAAATGCATTTTTACTGATAATTCTTTTTTAGATAATTCTTTATTTTGAAGTAAACAAACACAAATGAGTTGCTTTTTCATTTTATACAAAGAATATAATTTAAACATGATTTTAAATATATACTACAAATATTTCTTCATTTATTTGCTGCATCTGACAAGAAGTTTCTGGAATATTCTTGAGGAAAACTAAAGGGAATCCCATTCATTTCTATCTGAAAAAAATAAACAAATTTAAAATCTATAATAATAAAACAAGCTGTGTGTCTGTCTGTTTGTGGATCTGTTATAGAAACCTACTTAAAATTGGAGTAGAGCTCTGAAATTTTCAACACAAGAAGTTTTGACCTTCTAATTTATGAATGTCAAACAGAATGTAAAATTTTAATTAGTTCTTTTTTAATTAATATTTTAACTAACTTTTATTTTACAAAGTGACTTCAAATAGAGATACAGCTCTGAAATTTTCAACATAAGTAATTTTGGCCTTCTTATTGAACTATTGAAAAAAAGAATTTTAAATTTGTTGTTAGTTTTTTCTTTAATTAATTAATAAATATTTTACAAAATGGTTTCTAATAGAGCTACAGCTCTGGAATTTTCAACATAAGTAGATTTAGCCTTCTAATTGGACTTTTAAAAAACGGAATTTTAAATTTTTATTTAGTTCTTTTTATTTAATTAATTAATAACTATTCTACAAAATGATATCCAATATTGCTACAGCTCTGAAATTTTCAACATAAGTAGTTTTGTCTTTTATTTGGCCTTTTTTTGAAAAACAGAGATTCAAATTTTTATTTAGTTCCTTTTTAATTATTATTTTGTTTTTTTAAATTTATTAATATATATTTAACAAAACGATATCTAATAGAGCTGCAGCTCTGAAATTTTCAACATAAGTAGTTGTGCCCTCCTAATTGGACGTTTGAAAAACATAATTTTACATTTTTATTTAGTTCTTTTTTAATTAATTAAAAAATATTTTACAAAACGATTTCTATTTGGGCTACAGTTCTGAAATTTTCAATACAAGTAGTTTTGGCATTCTAATTGGACTATTGACAAACAGAATGTTAAAATTTTAATTTGATTTTCGATTGATTCTTTGAATTATTATTTTTTTTTTAACAAAAAGCGACTTCTAATAGGCCTAGAGCTTTGAAAGTTTCAACATAAATAGTTTTGGCTTTCTAATTTTGCTTTCCACAAATACGTGTTAAAATAATCTTAACCCCCTGAAAAATACAGCGCCTGAGAACTATTTGTTCTGCAGAGGGTTCTCGGGCAACCGCCCGAGAACACTCTCTCGTTTCGGGCGTTTGGGATCTTCGAGGTTTGGGGGGTCTGGTCAGCTTCCTCACCTCCTGTGGTGTTGATTTATAGGGGGCAGTTCACTCCTGTCAACTCCGAGAAGCAGAGTCTTGTGGAGAATTTTTTTTCTTCTTTCTTTTGCATGGGACATTTAGTAGAAACTTTTCCGCGCGGGAACTTTTACTAGAGAATTGCCAAGTTTTACAAAATAATTTGCGTTTTGGTTCGCAAAACTTTAAATACATATGAAATAAACCATGCTATTGATATTGTTAAATAAAATTATAATATTTAGCTAAACTTCTTGAAGAAATTAATTATTTCGTCAAGACAGATCCCTCTATAAATTGTTTTAGTCGCATACAGCTGCGAACTCAAATATTTGTGAATTTTTGACTCATTTTCAAATGACGTTATTCTTTTTTTTTTTCGCGAGACATAATTATTTAACCCATGAAAACAAAGTTTTAAATATTAATCCTTTATATACATCGCCAATTTTTATATTCATTAACACAGCGCCGATTCTGTTAACAGCGTGTGCTTGGTGCTTGTATCTAATTTTAAATATCAAACACATTTATATCAGCAAAATGTGTTGCAAACTACGTTTCAAAATGTATTTATTAGAAATGAACGTGCATTTATGCATTCACATCCAAACATCTTTTTTTTTTTAATTTGATTAAAACAATTTTATTATTTATTTATTTAAAAAAAATTTGGCAATATCAAAGAGTTTCAACAATGATCGGCTTACTGCTATTTTAGCGCGATTAGATGAAGGCAAGTTAGTTTATTAGTATTCCGTATAAGCAACTTTTTAGTGACAATAACAGCCCCAAAATGTGAAAGAATGTATTGCCATCGACATCGAATCTATCTACCAACTTTCACCCCGCTTGGATGAGGGCAAGGTGGGTTAATTAAGCATCCGCAGACTTGCACTCTATCGACACTCACACAAAATCGAAGTTAATTTAAAGAATTCAAAATACATCCTTTATTGAAACTTTAATGCCTCTAATACGTACGTTATTGAAATATTCGATTTTTCTTAGATGCTATTTTATAATTTTAGGTGAAATGAAAGTACTCCCCTCGCTCGATAAAAATTTAACACTCCCTGTTTCACCACGATTAATAATTTGGTATTGAAGATCAGAACAAATAAAGGAGTCTACTTACGTAGGATTGCTTAGCCATATGAAGTCCGTGGCGTATACAGGGAGGAGGCTGATAGGGCTACAGCTCCCTGAAAATTGAGAAAAATTATATTTCCAAGTGTAATGTAACAATTTTTGTAAATAGTTAATACTTAATATCCTCATTTAACTAACTTTTCGAGTCAGTCATTTTTTCAAAATAACTATAACAACGAGAAATGAACACAAAAATACAAGCACATCTATTTCATTTCCAACTCTTCCGATTTTACATTTCTTTCTCATTTCTATATGCTGGGGTCATGACGTCCTTCAGATGGTCAGAGCAGAGAAAACTTACTGGTTCCCTGAAAGAGCATGCGTAGACACAAAGACTTCTCCTTCCTGATACCAATAATACAAATCTGCCATAGAAAATCTGGTAAAATTTTATGAAAGAGGTTTTCTTGGTTTTCAAAACATCATCGAAGCAGATTAGGAAATATGGAAAACAAAATACAGGGTTACTAGAAAAGAATCATTCATTTTCAAAACCCGACTTATTCAAAAGTATTATACTTACAAATATGATTGGTACAAGAAAACAACCGCAAAATATTTAAGTTTTATGCTCCAGATGGTGCTCAAGTTTACCCGATTTATTCAAAAGTATAATACTTTTGAATAAATCTTGTTTTGAAAATGAATGATTCTTTTGTAGTAACCCTGTAGAAAGGTTTTCTTGATGCTTTCGCAGAATGTTCTGTAGACATATTTCCGAATATACGTCACTTATTAAAAAAAAAAAAAATGTATTTTACCAGTTTCAATTGAAACTTCTGAGCTTTCAACTTTGTGATCATTAACATCATATTAAGAAATTCTATGAGCAAAACAAGGTTGAACAGACTGGCACTTTTTGTCAATTCACAACAACATAAAAATTTGGTTTCGGTAGCCAATGAAATTGCCTTGTTTAGGGGATTTAGAATACACCAATAAACAGTGTTTACATTATATCATAACAATATTTAACATTTAATAAATTTCACTGTATACACCAGCGTTGATTTTTTAACATGTTACTTCTTGCGTTGTGTGTTATTATGTGTTTACATTGATTTTATTTATAACATTCATGCTTACGTTTTTTTAATAACACATGCTTAAGTTGTGTTTTAGAAACGGCACTAATGTTTATTAAATGTTCTTTTCGTTATAATGTAGAATTGTAAGATTATTTGTTTTTCAATACCTTAACAGAATAGCTGTGAAACACTGCAGTTTTAAATTTCCTTTCATTATGTTAAAAAGTGAGTAATTTTAATTTATAACTAGTTTTATTATTTTTTAATATTAGCTGCCCAACCTTCTTTCCTATTATGATCAAATGTTCAGTTTTTTAAGGCGTTACATGAATATGGCAAGAGCAGACAAAAGTCTTTTTTTTCTTTCAGAAAACCAAAGAAAAAAACTAAATAGTGAGTAACTATAATACTACTAAAAAAGTGTAGTAGAAGTACTGATCCTCCAATTCTAAAATGTGACTGCAAAAAATTAATAATCAAATGAAATAATAAAATAAAATTTTAAAGATTGAGACTGCGCTACAAGAAAATAGCCTATAAACACACTAAAAAAAATGGTGACTAAATAAAAATAAACATTAGAAAAATTATAATTTCACTCCATAATACTAAAAAAACATGAAAAAGTAATAAAATAAACAACAGAAAATAATGAAGTAGTTCTTGAAGAGCTGGTCAACAAGGTTACCAGGAAAGCGACTAGCAGAAGAATTCATTGTTTTTAACACTACGCACATTTGATTAAAAATTACAAAAGTAAAAAAAAAAAAGCTTACCTCAAACTTCAGGAGATAGCTTTGAGTTGGGTTTCAGCATTTTGCAGTCAGATCTTTTGAGTTGTGGAAAGCAAATTTTCTGAGAAATATTGGAAAATGTATTTTAAACAGAGTTTGAAAGGGACATTGGAACAGATCCCAGATAGCATTTTATCCTTTTAAAACCCTTGTCTAAACCTCTCAAGCGAAAAGGGAGTAAGGTTCAGATGACAAGGGAGTAACCATCATAAAACCTTGAAGAAAGGGTCCTAGTCTCCAGACGTCAAGCTTTTGGTAACCATTTCATGACCCCCCTTGCCACAAGGCTTTCGCCGTAAAGGGTATGTAAACCTTTTCGGGATGAGCTTGCCACAAGGTTTTCGCCGTAAAGGGTGTGTAAACCTTTTCGTGATAAGCCTGCCACACGGTTTTTGCAGTAAGGGTTGTATAAGCCTTTTCATAATAGGCTTGCCAAAAGGTTTTCACTGTAAAGGGTGTGTAAACCTTTTCACTCTGAGGTTCCCACCCTGTAGATATAGGAAAAGTTGCAAAAACTTTCCTTTATAAAGTATCATTTATCTTTTGTGTTCAAAAAGAAACACTTAATTGGGAGAGTTCCAATATTGTCGGAAAATGCTTTAAATTTAGTGGCTAATGAAAAATTAATATTTATTCTATAGGAATTTAATTACAATTTGCCTTTAATGGTATCAATCATAACCCAATTTATTGATAAATTTTAATTTATTTGCTAGGTAGAACTTACTAGAATAATAAACATAATTTACTTTTTTTTGTAAAGAATTTAAAAAAAAATAAAATTCAAAAAAAAATTATGTATATATTATTAAAAAAATGCATTGAGATCTTAGTAGGTTGCGTTAGACAATTTAAATTGCATTAAAATTTGTTTTAAAGGGTTAATCCAAGCTACTTATAGTTTTATTATTAGAAACATATACAACTAAAAATGCATTTTTACTGATAATTCTTTTTTAGATAATTCTTTATTTTGAAGTAAACAAACACAAATGAGTTGCTTTTTCATTTTATACAAAGAATATAATTTAAACATGATTTTAAATATATACTACAAATATTTCTTCATTTATTTGCTGCATCTGACAAGAAGTTTCTGGAAGATTCTTGAGGAAAACTAAAGGGAATCCCATTCATTTCTATCTGAAAAATATAAACAAATTTAAAATCTATAATAATAAAACAAGCTGTGTGTCTGTCTGTTTGTGGATCTGTTATAGAAACCTACTTAAAATTGGAGTAGAGCTCTGAAATTTTCAACACAAGAAGTTTTGACCTTCTAATTTATGAATGTCAAACAGAATGTAAAATTTTAATTAGTTCTTTTTTAATTAATATTTTAACTAACTTTTATTTTACAAAGTGACTTCAAATAGAGATACAGCTCTGAAATTTTCAACATAAGTAATTTTGGCCTTCTTATTGAACTATTGAAAAAAAGAATTTTAAATTTGTTGTTAGTTTTTTCTTTAATTAATTAATAAATATTTTACAAAACGGTTTCTAATAGAGCTACAGCTCTGAAATTTTCAACATAAGTAGATTTAGCCTTCTAATTGGACTTTTAAAAAACGGAATTTTAAATTTTTATTTAGTTCTTTTTAATTAATTAATAACTATTCTACAAAATGATATCCAATATTGCTACAGCTCTGAAATTTTCAACATAAGTAGTTTTGTCTTTTATTTGGCCTTTTTTTGAAAAACAGAGTTTCAAATTTTTATTTAGTTCCTTTTTAATTATTATTTTTTTTTTTTTAAATTCATTAATATATATTTAACAAAACGATATCTAATAGAGCTGCAGCTCTGAAATTTTCAACATAAGTAGTTGTGCCCTCCTAATTGGACGTTTGAAAAACATAATTTTACATTTTTATTTAGTTCTTTTTTAATTAATTAAAAAATATTTTACAAAACGATTTCTATTTGGGCTACAGTTCTGAAATTTTCAATACAAGTAGTTTTGGCATTCTAATTGGACTATTGAAAAACAGAATGTTAAAATTTTAATTTGATTTTCGATTGATTCTTTGATTTTTTTTTTTTTTTTTTTTAACAAAAAGCGACTTTTAATAGGCCTAGAGCTTTGAAAGTTTCAACATAAATAGTTTTGGCTTTCTAATTTTGCTTTCCACAAATACGTGTTAAAATAATCTTAACCCCCTGAAACCTACAGCGCCCGAGAATTATTTGTTCTGCAGAGGTTTCTCGGGCGGTTTCGGGCGTTTTGGGATCTTCGAGGTTTTGGGGGGTCTGGTCAGCTTCCTCACCTCCTGTGGTGTTGATTTATAGGGGGCAGTTCACTCCTGTCAACTCCGAGAAGCAGAGTCTTGTGGCGAATTTTTTTTTTCTTTCTTTTGCATGGGACATTTAGTAGAAACTCTTTCCGCGCGGGAACTTTTACTAGAGAATTGCCAAGTTTTACAAAATAATTTGCGTTTTGGTTCGCAAAACTTTAAATACATATGAAATAAACCATGCTATTGATATTGTTAAATAAAATTATAATATTTAGCTAAACTTCTTGAAGAAATTAATTATTTCGTCAAGACAGATCCCTCTATAAATTGTTTTAGTCGCATACAGCTGCGAACTCAAATATTTGTGAATTTTTGACTCATTTTCAAATGACGTTATTCTTTTTTTTTTTCGCGAGACATAATTATATAACCCATGAAAACAAAGTTTTAAATATTAATCCTTTATATACATCGCCAATTTTTATATTCATTAACACAGCGCCGATTCTGTTAACAGCGTGTGCTTGGTGCTTGTATCTAATTTTAAATATCAAACACATTTATATCAGCAAAATGTGTTGCAAACTACGTTTCAAAATGTATTTATTAGAAATGAACGTGCATTTATGCATTCACATCCAAACATCTTTTTTTTTATTTTGATTAAAACAATTTTATTATTTATTTATTTAAAAAAAAATTTGTCAATATCAAAGAGTTTCAACAATGATCGGCTTACTGCTATTTTAGCGCGATTGGATGAAGGCAAGTTAGTTTATTAGTATTCCGTATAAGCAACTTTTTAGTGACAATAACAGACCCAAAATGTGAAAGAATGTATTGCCATCGACATCGAATCTATCTACCAACTTTCAGCCCGCTTGGATGACGGCAAGGTGGGTTAATTAAGCATCCGCAGACTTGCACTCTATCGACACTCACACAAAATCGAAGTTAATTTAAAGAATTCAAAATACATCCTTTATTGAAACTTTAATGCCTCTAATACGTACGTTATTGAAATATTCGATTTTTCTTAGATGCTATTTTATAATTTTAGGTGAAATGAAAGTACTCCCCTCGCTCGATAAAAATTTAACATTCCCTGTTTCACCACGATTAATAATTTGGTATTGAAGATCAGAACAAATAAAGGATTCTACTTACGTAGGATTGCTTAGCCATATGAAGTCCGTGGCGTATACAGGGAGGAGGCTGATAGGGCTACAGCTCCCTGAAAATTGAGAAAAATTATATTTCCAAGTGTAATGTAACAATTTTTGTAAATAGTTAATACTTAATATCCTCATTTAACTAACTTTTCGAGTCAGTCATTTTTTCAAAATAACTATAACAACGAGAAATGAACACAAAAATACAAGCACATCTATTTCATTTCAAACTCTTCCGATTTTACATTTCTTTCTCATTTCTATATGCTGGGGTCATGACGTCCTTCAGATGGTCAGAGCAGAGAAAACTTACTGGTTCCCTGAAAGAGCATGCGTAGACACAAAGACTTCTCCTTCCTGATACCAATAATACAAATCTGCCATAGAAAATCTGGTAAAATTTTATGAAAGAGGTTTTCTTGGTTTTCAAAACATCATCGAAGCAGATTAGGAAATATGGAAAACAAAATACAGGGTTACTAGAAAAGAATCATTCATTTTCAAAACCCGACTTATTCAAAAGTATTATACTTACAAATATGATTGGTACAAGAAAACAACCGCAAAATATTTAAGTTTTATGCTCCAGGTGGTGCTCAAGTTTACCCGATTTATTCAAAAGTATAATACTTTTGAATAAATCTTGTTTTGAAAATGAATGATTCTTTTGTAGTAACCCTGTAGAAAGGTTTCCTTGATGCTTTCGCAGAATGTTCTGTAGACATATTTCCGAATATACGTCACTTATTAAAAAAAAAAATGTATTTTACCAGTTTCAATTGAAACTTCTGAGCTTTCAACTTTGTGATCATTAACATCATATTAAGAAATTCTATGAGCAAAACAAGGTTGAACAGACTGGCACTTTTTGTCAATTCACAACAACATAAAAATTTGGTTTCAGTAGCCAATGAAATTGCCTTGTTTAGGGCATTTAGAATACACCAATAAACAGTGTTTACATTATAACATAACAATATTTAACATTTAATAAATTTCACTGTATACACCAGCGTTGATTTTTTAACATGTTACTTCTTGCGTTGTTTGTATTATGTGTTTACATTGATTTTATTTATAACATTCATGCTTACGTTTTTTTAATAACACATGCTTAAGTTGTGTTTTAGAAACGGCACTAATGCTTATTAAATGTTCTTTTCGTTATAATGTAGAATTGTAAGATTATTTGTTTTTCAATACCTTAACAGAATAGTTGTGAAACACTGCAGTTTTAAATTTCCTTTCATAATGTTAAAAAGTGAGTAATTTTAATTTATAACTAGTTTTATTATTTTTTAATATTAGCTGCCCAACCCTCTTTCCTATTATGATCAAATGTTCAGTTTTTTAAGGCGTTACATGAATATGGCAAGAGCAGACAAAAGTCTTTTTTTTTCTTCAGAAAACCAAAGAAAAAAACTAAATAGTGAGTAACTATAATACTACTAAAAAAGTGTAGTAGAAGTACTGATCCTCCAATTCTAAAATGTGACTGCAAAAAATTAATAATCAAATGAAATAATAAAATAAAATTTTAAAGATTGAGACTGCTCTACAAGAAAATAGCCTATAAACACACTAAAAAAAATGGTGACTAAATAAAAATAAACATTAGAAAAATTATAATTTCACCCATAATACTAAAAAAACATGAAAAAGTAATAAAATAAACAACAGAAAATAATGAAGTAGTTCTTGAAGAGCTGGTCAACAAGGTTACCAGGAAAGCGACTAGCAGAAGAATTCATTGTTTTTAACACTACGCACATTTGATTAAAAATTACAAAAGTAAAAAAAAAAAAAGCTTACCTCAAACTTCAGGAGATAGCTTTGAGTTGGGTTTCAGCATTTTGTAGTCAGATCTTTTGAGTTGTGGAACGCAAATTTTCTGAGAAATATTGGAAAATGTATTTTAAACAGAGTTTGAAAGGGACATTGGGCATTTGGCGATTAGAAAATTCGCCAAAATTAAAAACACAGTAACTAAAATAAAATTTAAATAAAAACAAAGAAGGGCTTGTCAAGAAGAACCCGCGATATCTTGTTTTACTAAAACATTTTAAAATTTATTGGATCCATACAACAAAACAAAAAGACAAAAGGTACCGAATTTTTTTTTTTAACTTCAGATGGAGAAAAGCACCTCCTCTATTTCTAACCCCCGCCCCGCAAACCAAGAAGCACTTGGGCTCGGTGTATCTGTAAATACCATTCAACAGCGTTATAGCCTTGGGAAATTGGTTAATTGGCCACACATGCTGCATGTCTGCTCTTTGACAAAAGACCAGACATGCCTTGGGGATACACCGGAGTGTCCTTAAAGTGGGCTTGCAATATACGATTGATAAGAATGTATGAGTTCAGAGTAGCATTTAATTTTAGTATGTGTGTCAAGATTTAGAATTTATACATTTAAAATTGAATTTTTTTAAAACTAATTTCAAAAGCTAGCTATCGATACCAATAAAAGTAATTTGTTTAAAGATTTATTTATTTAAAGTTTAAATAATTATTTTTCAAAATACCAAGTTTACATTCTCAAAAGCATTTGTTATTTTGGTAAATGGTATTTATATTATTCATTGATTTAAAAAGGAAATGGCCGACCAAACGGTATAGTGTTTAGAGTGCAAGCTTATAGACCGCGAGGCTGCTTGTTTGAGTCCCGTGTTAGGCATGGGTGTTGGTAAATGTATGTTGGCTTGTCTAATGACGAATGTTTCGGCGCATTATAGCCCTCGTGTTGCTGAAGGCGCCAGATAATCTGAAAACAACCAAGCAATAAGGAAATGATAAATTCATTACTTATGTAAGAACGTATCACCAGAAATTAATGCATATCTAAAATGATTATTAATTCATTGTGTTTGTAATTTATGTAGAAATTTTTTAATATTTGAGAACTACCTGGTTCAATTTGCAGGCAACGTTTTGTAAAATGTTAGGCCCTTATGATATTATTTTACCCTTTTGATTATTTTACCCTTAAGTAATACTATTGGGGGGGGGGGGGGGAAAGAAAGAAAAAAAAATCTTTTTTTTTTTATACTGCCTTTTTTAAAAATGTCCGTAAAATTGTTAAAATGGTAAATACGTAATTGTTTTGAAATCCAATACATTGATTTGTTTGAAAATTTTGCCTTGAGATAAAAATTATCTAATAATCATTAGTTAATTAATAAGTTTTTCTAAAATATCAGAAAATTCTGTAAAATTGTAGTACTCGATTAATCGACAGCAAACTTTTATAATTGAAATTTTATTTTAAAATTTAAACTTTAAAAAAAAAAATCTTTATATTGTTTTTGTCCTATCCTTTCTAGTTTGTATAGAAAATACGATATTTTAGTATGCTGATTTATAAGTTTATATGTATTTCTTGGCCTATTATGTTGAATATGCAATAACCTCGAATACCATGAAATGAATTTAATTGAGACCTTAAACTGTTTAAATAAAGGTCACATAATCTAAAATGCTGTTTTCGAAATTTTCCAAAATGTCTGTTCGTTGCTTTTCTTTCTTACAAAAACTATCAGTTGGAAATATTTTCTAGCGTATGGGAGTTTGCCTCTTCATTTTTCTACCTAAATAAGCCAATAAAATAGCTTTCGAAAAATGTAACCTCTTACTAGGAATAAATAAATGGAAGCCGATATGCATTTCACAAGATGTTTTAACAAACTATTTTCTTAAAAATCAGTACACATAAGGACATTTTAACTTTTATTGAAACGAAAAAATTAAAACAATAATTTATTTTAATTCTTGTATTTTAATGTTTAGAAATGAATATTATTGAGATAATTTTTTTTTAGAGGCTGTATTACAGTATTTTATAAAGCCAAAACATATCATGAGAGCACCCAATTAACGCTGGTGTACTATTTCTATTACCAAAACCTTTTTTACATTTACCAGGGTTCGGCAGACGTTTCTGTGCAAAGAGCCAAACATTCAATAATCATCAGAATCGCAGTACATAAGAAAGTACATTTAAAGAGCGGAAATACGAGTTTTTAACAACGAACATTTTTATAGTATAAAAATCATGGCAGATGAGACCAGGCCTGTAGCCAGAGTGGGACAAGACCTGGAAAAATCTTCGCCTGTCCTGGAAAATTTTATCCCAATCATTTGTAAACCTTTATATCTATGATTGAATAGAAACGAACATTTTGCTGTTGTTGATACCTTTGGTTGTAGCACAGCAACTTGCGAATCTACCTTTTCCACTTTGACGGCCATAAATTGTCCCTAAAGACTAAAGAATGTCAATGGGCCACGAAAGGATGGCAAATCTAGTGTTTTGGGCATTTGAAGTAGAGATAAGAGTTTTGAAATTGTTTAATATGGTGTAAAGATAGGAAATTGCTATTATACTAACATTTATCATTTTATTTTAGATTTTTTTGTTACGCTATGTATTTTAAAAAGTTTCAAAATGTTTAATATAAGACCAAGAATAGAAAAATGAATTTCTATTATTTTATATTATAATTAATAAAATATGCAAATAAATAGAAAAAGGGTTTTTATATTATAATAGTATCTGATAAATTTTTCAGAGTATTGAAAATGATAGGAGAAAATAAAGGAAAATGCAATTCTATTAGTAATGTGTGTGTGTGTATATATATATATATATATATTTAATATATATATATATATATATATATATATATATATATATATATATATATATATATATATATATATATATATATATATATATATATATATATATATATATATATATATATATATATTAAAGATATAGTTTTTATATAAAAATGTAAATAACTTTTTATTGCTGAAAGAATTTCTTAAATGAAAAGTTTGTTAAAGAGTTATGTAGCTGTTCCACAAGACCAATGATAGAAAAATGTAATTTGCTTAACAATATATATTTTTAAATAGAAATGTAAGAACAGAACTTCGAAAAAACTTTTTATGTTAAAAAAACTTTTTATGTTAAAAAAAACTTTTTATGTAAAAGTAACTTTTACTAATTTTTATATTTGTAATTATTTTTAAAGTAGATATTCTTAAGTTGAAATGTGTGAAAAATTAAGAGATGGACAAGCATAGAATATTTTAAAGGAATAGAATTGTATTAAATATACTTTAAAATTTTTTTAATTGAAAGTTTTGTTTTTATCAAAAAAATTTCTGGTGTAGAATCTTTAAAAGAATTAATAAAAATAAAATTACATAAAAAATACATTAACAATGTTTCTTTTTTTAAATATTTTTTTGTATATGTACTTCACAAAGTGCTCTGATAAATACTCTTTTACGAATTGTAAAAATTGTGTAAATTTGTAATAATTGTAAAAATTTCAATTGTAAAAATTAATTGAAAACCAATTAAATAATTTATATTTCTGCCCTTCCTGGGAAAATTTTTGCCCGTCCTACAAGCTTTGGCTGGCTACGGGCCTGAATGAGACAAGTCAGCTGTCCAAATTTGGTGTTAATTAACGCATACGATTTAGTTCATTCTTTTTTAAATTCTCGATTTTTCACATCAATTTTTTTCTTCGTTTTGGATGAAATCGAACTCGGGGTTTTTCCAATCAAGTGTATAAAAAGCAAAGGTCGTTTTAGCAACACGCGCATGTGTAAAATTTTACAGCAAAATTTGCCGTCTACCTCAGTCGGAGACAAGAGAACAACGAACGTCAACAAAAGCTCGATGCAATTGGAATTGTGACGCATCATGGCCGCACTCATATAGCGCATTCTGATTGCTCTGTATTTTGACTGGGAAGGTACCAGGGGGCCGCTAACTTTAAGTTGGTATTTGAGAACAGTGCTATCAGTTCATCTTACTCCTCTAATTTATCTTTGTTTTTTCTCGTTTTCTCTATATTTCTGGTTTGAGAATACGCAGCAAGTTTAGTATTTGTTTACCCAAACAATGAAAAAATGTATAATAATTTATTGCTTCATCTTATTCTTAGGTTAAATGTCCTGAATGCATGTGGTTATAATAACTGTGGAGATATTATCTTTTTAGTATCGACGCTAATATGTGTATATGGGCGAGGGAGGGTAATTGGGCCCGAGTTACATTTGCATAGGGGCCGAAAATCCTGTCGGCTGCCCTGTCTGTATTTAAGGGAATGTTGGTGAAACACGGCTAAATTTCATTTCATTATGTTAAACTTACAGCACACAAGGAACATTTCTGTACCTCAGAAGTAAACTATCATAAAATGCGGGATCCCATAAATTCAATTTAGTGTTTAACATTGCACTCCTGGTAGTTTATCTTAAGTACAGATTTATAAATTGTAGTATCGTAAAAACGTGTTACGAGGTAAAAATTACGCTCAGAGTGAATTATGGAATTAAGCTATTGTTTATAACAAAGCATGTACTATTTAAAAAATTCTACCCCAACGCAATTCAATAACTTTTCGCCACAAAAATAGCTGATTTTTTTTCGGCCCATAAAACTTTTCGAAGAAACAAAAAAGTTACTTGTCTATGAAAAAATTATTAATGTTTTCTAGGCTGCGTTACTATGTGTCAACAACTAATTAAGCCTATTTCTTTAAGAATTTGATAAAACGTTCCAACGCTTCCGTTTTAATAATATTATTGCAGATTGATAAAAAATTAATTAATTATAATTATAAAACAACGTACGTACCGGTTTTTACAGCGGGAATTAAAGATGAAAGTATTTCATCTTCCGTGTCCGTCAAGCTCTTGGTCAAGCTCTTTAACCAACATTCGAATGCCAAACTCAAAACCGGTTGCAAGATACGTTTAGTCACACACGTTTTACGGGGGAGATCTTATCTGATCTGCGGCAAGGGGAGAGGAAAGACTGCAGCCTTTGGAATTCGACCCTTTACCTACCCTTTCGAAAAGGGGGGGTTGCTGATGCCCTGGAATTCGACCCTTTACATATCCTTTTCGAAAGGTGTTACTTTCCAAGCTTTTTACGGCTGCCCTTTTCAAACCCTTTTATTAGAGGGGAAAGACTGCAGCCTTTGGAATTCGACCCTTTACCTACCCTTTCGAAAAGGGGGGGTTGCTGATGCCCTGGAATTCGACCCTTTACATATCCTTTTCGAAAGGTGTTACTTTCCAAGCTTAGAACTGCAAGTCTAATGACAAGCATATGACAAGGTTTTCGTAAGCTTGCATGCTATCTGGGATATGTAGCATAGGACATTTGGCGATTAGAAAATTCGACAAAATTAAAAACACAGTAACTAAAATAAAATTTAAATAAAAACAAAGAAGGGCTTGTCAAGAAGAACCCGCGATATCTTGCTTTACTAAAAAATTTTAAAATTTATTGGATCCATACTACAAAACAAAAAGACAAAAGGTACCGAATTTTTTTTTTTTAACTTCAGATGGAGAAAAGCACCTCCTCTATTTCTAACCCCCGCCCCGCAAACCAAGAAGCAGTTGGGCTCGGTGTATCTGTCAATACCATACAACAGCGTTATAGCCTTGGGAAATTGGTTAATTGGCCACACATGCTGCATGTCTGCTCTTTGACAAAAGACCAGACATGCCTTGGGGATGCACCGGAGTGTCCTTAATGTGGGCTTGCAATATACGATTGATAAGAATGTATGAGTTCAGAGTAACATTTAATTTTAGTATGTGTGTCAAGATTTAGAATTTATACATTTAAAATTGAATTTTTTTAAAACTAATTTCAAAAGCTAGCTATCGATACCAATAAAAGTAATTTGTTTAAAGATTTATTTATTTAAAGTTTAAATAATTATTTTTCAAAATACCAAGTTTACATCCTCAAAAGCATTTGTTATTTGGGTAAATGGTATTTATATTATTCATTGATTTAAAAAAGGAAATGGCCGACCAAACGGTATAGTGTTTAGAGTGCAAGCTTATAGACCGCGAGGCTGCTTGTTTGAGTCCCGTGTTAGGCATGGGTGTTGGTAAATGTATGTTGGCTTGTCTAATGACGAACGTTTCGGCGCATTATAGCCCTCGTGTTGCTGAAGGCGCCAGATAATCTGAAAACAACCAAGCAATAAGGAAATGATAAATTCATTACTTATGTAAGAACGTATCACCAGAAATTAATGCATATCTAAAATGATTATTAATTCATTGTGTTTGTAATTTATGTAGAAATTTTTTAATATTTGAGAACTACCTGGTTCAATTTGCAGGCAACGTTTTGTAAAATGTTAGGCCCTTATGATATTATTTTACCCTTTTGATTATTTTACCCTTAAGTAATACTATTGGGGGGGGGGGAGAAAGAAAGAAAAAAATATTATTTTTTTTATACTGCTTTTTTTAAAAATGTCCGTAAAATTGTTAAAATGGTAAATACGTAATTGTTTTGAAATCCAATACATTGATTTGTTTGAAAATTTTGCCTTGAGATAAAAATTATCTAATAATCATTAGTTATTTAATAAGTTTTTCTAAAATATCAGAAAATTCTGTAAAATTGTAGTACTCAATTAATCGACAGCAAACTTTTATAATTGAAATTTTATTTTAAAATTTAAAACTTAAAAAAAAATAAATCTTTATATTGTTTTTGTCCTATCCTTTCTAGTTTGTCTAGAAAATACGATATTTTAGTATGCTGATTTATAAGTTTATATGTATTTCTTGGCCTATTATGTTGAATATGCAATAACCTCGAATACCATGAAATGAATTTAATTGAGACCTTAAACTGTTTAAATAAAGGTCACATAATCTAAAATGCTGTTTTCGAAAGTTTCCAAAATGTCTGTTCGTTGCTTTTCTTTCTTACAAAAACTACCAGTTGGAAATATTTTCTAGCGTATGGGAGTTTGCCTCTTCATTTTTCTACCTAAATAAGCCAATAAAATAGCTTTCGAAAAATGTAACCTCTTACTAGGAATAAATAAATGGAAGCCGATATGCATTTCACAAGATGTTTTAACAAACTATTTTCTTAAAAATCAGTACACATAAGGACATTTTAACTTTTATTGAAACGAAAAAATTAAAACAATAATTTATTTTAATTCTTGTATTTTAATGTTTAGAAATGAATATTATTGAGATAATTTTTTTTTAGAGGCTGTATTACAGTATTTTATAAAGCCAAAACATATCATGAGAGCACCCAATTAACGCTGGTGTACTATTTCTATTACCAAAACCTTTTTTACATTTACCAGGGTTCGGCAGACGTTTCTGTGCAAAGAACCAAACATTCAATAATCATCAGAATCGCAGTACATTTAAAGAGCGGAAATACGAGTTTTTAACAACGAACATTTTTATAGTATAAAAATCATGGCAGATGAGACCAGGCCTGTAGCCAGAGTGGGGCAAGACCTGGAAAAATCTTCGCCTGTCCTGGAAAATTTTATCCCAATCATTTGTAAACCTTTATATCTATGATTGAATAGAAACGAACATTTTGCTGCTGTTGATACCTTCGGTTGTAGCACAGCTACTTGCGAATCTACCTTTTCCACTTTGACGGCCATAAATTGTCCCTAAAGAATGTCAATGGGCCACGAAAGGATGGCAAAGCTAGTGTTTTGGGCATTTGAAGTAGAGATAAGAGTTTTGAAATTGTTTAATATGGTGTAAAGATAGGAAATTGCTATTATACTAACATTTATCATTTTATTTTAGATTTTTTTGTTACGCTATGTATTTTAAAAAGTTTCAAAATGTTTCATATAAGACCAAGAATAGAAAAATGAATTTCTATTATTTTATATTATAATTAATAAAATATGCAAATAAATAGAAAAAGGGTTTTTATATTATAATAGTATCTGATAAATTTTACAGAGTATTGAAAATGATAAGAGAAAATAAAGGAAAATGCAATTCTATTAGTAATGTGTGTATATATATATATTAAAGATATAGTTTTTATATAAAAATGTAAATAACTTTTTATTGCTGAAAGAATTTCTTAAATGAAAAGTTTGTTAAAGAGTTATGTAGCTGTTCCACAAGACCAATGATAGAAAAATGTAATTTGTTTAACAATATATATTTTTAAATAGAAATGTAAGAACAGAACTTCGAAAAAACTTTTTATGTTAAAAAAACTTTTTATGTTAAAAAAAACTTTTTATGTAAAAGTAACTTTTACTAATTTTTATATTTGTAATTATTTTTAAAGTAGATATTCTTAAGTTGAAATGTGTGAAAAATTAAGAGATGGCAAGCATAGAATATTTTAAAGGAATAGAATTGTATTAAATATACTTTAAAAAATTTTTAATTGAAAGTTTTGTTTTTATCAAAAAAATTTCTGGTGTAGAATCTTTAAAAGAATTAATAAAAATAAAATTACATCAAAAATACATTAACAATGTTTCTTTTTTTAAATATTTTTTTGTATATGTACTTCACAAAGTGCTCTGATAAATACTCTTTTACGAATTGTAAAAATTGTATAAATTTGTAATAATTGTAAAAATTTCAATTGTAAAAATTAATTGAAAACCAATTAAATAATTTATATTTCTGCCCCTCCTGGGAAAAATTTTGCCCGTCCTACAAACTTTGGCTGGTTACGGGCCTGAATGAGACAAGTCAGCTGTCCAAATTTGGTGTTAATTAACGCATACGATTTAGTTCATTCTTTTTTAAATTCTTGATTTTTCACATCAATTTTTTTCTTCGTTTTGGATGAAATCGAACTCGGGTTTTTCCAATCAAGTGTATAAAAAGCAAAGGTCGTTTTAGCAACACGCGCATGTGTAAAATTTTACAGCAAAATTTGCCGTCTACCTCAGTCGGAGACAAGAGAACAACGAACGTCCACAAAAGCTCGATGCAATTGGAATTGTGACGCATCATGGGCGCACTCATATAGCGCATTCTGATTGCTCTGTATTTTGACTGGGAAGGTACCAGGGGGCCGCTAACTTTAAGTTGGTATTTGAGAACAGTGCTATCAGTTCATCTTACTCCTCTAATTTATCTTTGTTTTTTCTCGTTTTCTCTATATTTCTGGTTTGAGAATACGCAGCAAGTTTAGTATTTGTTTACCCAAACAATGAAAAAATGTATAATCATTTATTGCTTCATCTTATTCTTAGGTTAAATGTCCTGAATGTATGTGGTTATAATAACTGTGGAGATATTATCTTTTTAGTATCGACGCTAATATGTGTATTTGGGCGAGGGAGGGTAATTGGGCCCGAGTTACATTTGCATAGGGGCCGAAAATCCTGTCGGCTGCCCTGTCTGTATTTAAGGGAATGTTAGTGAAACACGGCTAAATTTCATTTCATTATGTTAAACTTACAGCACATAAGGAACATTTCTGTACCTCAGAAGTAAACTATCATAAAATGCGGGATCCCATAAATGCAATTTAGTGTTTAACATTGCACTCCTGGTAGTTTATCTTAAGTACAGATTTATAAATTGTAGTATCGTAAAAACGTGTTACGAGGTAAAATTACGCTCAGAGTGAATTATGGAATTAAGCTATTGTTTATAACAAAGCATGTACTATTTAAAAAATTCTACCCCAACGCATTTCAATAACTTTTCGCCACAAAAATAGCTGATTTTTTTTCGGCCCATAAAACTTTTCGAAGAAACAAAAAAGTTACTTGTCTATGAAAAAATTGTTAATGTTTTCTAGGCTGCGTTACTATGTGTCAACAACTAATTAAGCCTATTTCTTTAAGAATTTGATAAAACGTTCCAACGCTTCCGTTTTAATAATATTATTGCAGATTCATAAAAAATTAATTAATTATAATTATAAAACAACGTACGTACCGGTTTTTACAGCGGGAATTAAAGATGAAAGTATTTCATCTTCCGTGTCCGTCAAGCTCTTGGTCAAGCTCTTTAACCAACATTCGAATGCCAAACTCAAAACCGGTTGCAAGATACGTCTAGTCACACGTTTTACGGGGGAGATCTTATCTGATCTGCGGCAAGGGGAGGGGAAAGACTGCAGCCTTTGGAAATCGACCCTTTACCTACCCTTTCGAAAAGGGGGGGTTGCTGATGCCCTGGAATTCGACCCTTTACATATCCTTTTCGAAAGGTGTTACTTTCCAAGCTTTTCACGGCTGCCCTTTTCAAACCCTTTTATTAGAGGGGAAAGACTGCAGCCTTTGGAATTCGACCCTTTACCTACCCTTTCGAAAAGGGGGGGTTGCTGATGCCCTGGAATTCGACCCTTTACATATCCTTTTCGAAAGGTGTTACTTTCCAAGCTTTTCACAGCTGCCCTTTTCAAACCCTTTTATTAGAGGGTTACTCGGCAAGCTTAGAACTGCAAGTCTAATGACAAGCATATGACAAGGTTTTCGTAAGCTTGCATGCTATCTGGGAAGCTTGCACTCTAAACACTATACCGTTTGGTCGGCCATTTCCTTTTTAAATCAATGAATAATATAAATACCATTTACCCAAATAACAAATGCTTTTGAGAATGTAAACTTGGTATTTTGAAAAATAATTATTTAAACTTTAAATAAATAAATCTTTAAACAAATTACTTTTATTGGTATCGATAGCTAGCTTTTGAAATTAGTTTTAAAAAAATTCAATTTTAAATGTATAAATTCTAAATCTTGACACACATACTAAAATTAAATGTTACTCTGAACTCATACATTCTTATCAATCGTATATTGCAAGCCCACTTTAAGGACACTCCGGTGCATCCCCAAGGCATGTCTGGTCTTTTGTCAAAGAGCAGAAATGCAGCATGTGTGGCCAATTAACCAATTTCCCAAGGCTATAACGCTGTTGAATGGTATTGACAGATACACCGAGCCCAAGTGCTTCTTGGTTTGCGGGGCGGGGGTTAGAAATAGAGGAGGTGCTTTTCTCCATCTGAAGTTAAAAAAAAAAATTCGGTACCTTTTGTCTTTTTGTTTTGTTGTATGGATCCAATAAATTTTAAAATGTTTTAGTAAAACAAGATATCGCGGGTTCTTCTTGACAAGCCCTTCTTTGTTTTTATTTAAATTTTATTTTAGTTACTGTGTTTTTAATTTTGGCGAATTTTCTAATCGCCAAATGCCCAATGTCCCTTTCAAACTCTGTTTAAAATACATTTTCCAATATTTCTCAGAAAATTTGCGTTCCACAACTCAAAAGATCTGACTACAAAATGCTGAAACCCAACTCAAAGCTATCTCCTGAAGTTTGAGGTAAGCTTTTTTTTTTTTACGTTTGTAATTTTTAATCAAATGTGCGTAGTGTTAAAAACAATGAATTCTTCTGCTAGTCGCTTTCCTGGTAACCTTGTTGACCAGCTCTTCAAGAACTACTTCTTTATTTTCTGTTGTTTATTTTATTACTTTTTCATGTTTTTTTAGTATTATGGGTGAAATTATAATTTTTCTAATGTTTATTTTTATTTAGTCACCATTTTTTTTAGTGTGTTTATAGGCTATTTTCTTGTAGAGCAGTCTCAATCTTTAAAATTTTATTTTATTATTTCATTTGATTATTAATTTTTTGCAGTCACA
Source organism: Linyphia triangularis (assembly GCA_963978545.1). NCBI lineage: Eukaryota > Metazoa > Arthropoda > Arachnida > Araneae > Linyphiidae > Linyphia > Linyphia triangularis. Next base: position 74,860,170 of record OZ021725.1, on the reverse strand, counting down.
TTTTAGAATTGGAGGATCAGTACTTCTACTACACTTTTTTAGTAGTATTATAGTTACTCACTATTTAGTTTTTTTCTTTGGTTTTCTGAAAGAAAAAAAAAGACTTTTGTCTGCTCTTGCCATATTCATGTAACGCCTTAAAAAACTGAACATTTGATCATAATAGGAAAGAGGGTTGGGCAGCTAATATTAAAAAATAATAAAACTAGTTATAAATTAAAATTACTCACTTTTTAACATTATGAAAGGAAATTTAAAACTGCAGTGTTTCACAACTATTCTGTTAAGGTATTGAAAAACAAATAATCTTACAATTCTACATTATAACGAAAAGAACATTTAATAAGCATTAGTGCCGTTTCTAAAACACAACTTAAGCATGTGTTATTAAAAAAACGTAAGCATGAATGTTATAAATAAAATCAATGTAAACACGTAATACAAACAACGCAAGAAGTAACATGTTAAAAAATCAACGCTGGTGTATACAGTGAAATTTATTAAATGTTAAATATTGTTATGTTATAATGTATACACTGTTTATTGGTGTATTCTAAATCCCCTAAACAAGGCAATTTCATTGGCTACTGAAACCAAATTTTTATGTTGTTGTGAATTGACAAAAAGTGCCAGTCTGTTCAACCTTGTTTTGCTCATAGAATTTCTTAATATGATGTTAATGATCACAAAGTTGAAAGCTCAGAAGTTTCAATTGAAACTGGTAAAATACATTTTTTTTTTAATAAGTGACGTATATTCGGAAATATGTCTACAGAACATTCTGCGAAAGCATCAAGAAAACCTTTCTACAGGGTTACTACAAAAGAATCATTCATTTTCAAAACAAGATTTATTCAAAAGTATTATACTTTTGAATAAATCGGGTAAACTTGAGCACCACCTGGAGCATAAAACTTAAATATTTTGCGGTTGTTTTCTTGTACCAATCATATTTGTAAGTATAATACTTTTGAATAAGTCGGGTTTTGAAAATGAATGATTCTTTTCTAGTAACCCTGTATTTTGTTTTCCATATTTCCTAATCTGCTTCGATGATGTTTTGAAAACCAAGAAAACCTCTTTCATAAAATTTTACCAGATTTTCTATGGCAGATTTGTATTATTGGTATCAGGAAGGAGAAGTCTTTGTGTCTACGCATGCTCTTTCAGGGAACCAGTAAGTTTTCTCTGCTCTGACCATCTGAAGGACGTCATGACCCCAGCATATAGAAATGAGAAAGAAATGTAAAATCGGAAGAGTTTGAAATGAAATAGATGTGCTTGTATTTTTGTGTTCATTTCTCGTTGTTATAGTTATTTTGAAAAAATGACTGACTCGAAAAGTTAGTTAAATGAGGATATTAAGTATTAACTATTTACAAAAATTGTTACATTACACTTGGAAATATAATTTTTCTCAATTTTCAGGGAGCTGTAGCCCTATCAGCCTCCTCCCTGTATACGCCACGGACTTCATATGGCTAAGCAATCCTACGTAAGTAGAATCCTTTATTTGTTCTGATCTTCAATACCAAATTATTAATCGTGGTGAAACAGGGAATGTTAAATTTTTATCGAGCGAGCGGAGTACTTTCATTTCACCTAAAATTATAAAATAGCATCTAAGAAAAATCGAATATTTCAATAACGTACGTATTAGAGGCATTAAAGTTTCAATAAAGGATGTATTTTGAATTCTTTAAATTAACTTCGATTTTGTGTGAGTGTCGATAGAGTGCAAGTCTGCGGATGCTTAATTAACCCACCTTGCCGTCATCCAAGCGGGCTGAAAGTTGGTCGATAGATTCGATGTCGATGGCAATACATTCTTTCACATTTTGGGTCTGTTATTGTCACTAAAAAGTTGCTTATACGGAATACTAATAAACTAACTTGCCTTCATCCAATCGCGCTAAAATAGCAGTAAGCCGATCATTGTTGAAACTCTTTGATATTGCCAAATTTTTTTTTAAATAAATAAATAATAAAATTGTTTTAATCAAAATAAAAAAAAAAGATGTTTGGATGTGAATGCATAAATGCACGTTCATTTCTAATAAATACATTTTGAAACGTAGTTTGCAACACATTTTGCTGATATAAATGTGTTTGATATTTAAAATTAGATACAAGCACCAAGCACACGCTGTTAACAGAATCGGCGCTGTGTTAATGAATATAAAAATTGGCGATGTATATAAAGGATTAATATTTTAAACTTTGTTTTCATGGGTTATATAATTATGTCTCGCGAAAAAAAAAAAGAATAACGTCATTTGAAAATGAGTCAAAAATTCACAAATATTTGAGTTCGCAGCTGTATGCGACAAAAACAATTTATAGAGGGATCTGTCTTGACGAAATAATTAATTTCTTCAATAAGTTTAGCTAAATATTATAATTTTATTTAACAATATCAATAGCATGGTTTATTTCATATGTATTTAAAGTTTTGCGAACCAAAACGCAAATTATTTTGTAAAACTTGGCAATTCTCTAGTAAAAGTTCCCGCGCGGAAAGAGTTTCTACTAAATGTCCCATGCAAAAGAAAGAAAAAAAAAAATTCGCCACAAGACTCTGCTTCTCGGAGTTGACAGGAGTGAACTGCCCCCTATAAATCAACACCACAGGAGGTGAGGAAGCTGACCAGACCCCCCAAAACCTCGAAGATCCCGAAACCGCCCGAGAAACCTCTGCAGAACAAATAGTTCTCGGGCGCTGTATGTTTCAGGGGGTTAAGATTATTTTAACACGTATTTGTGGAAAGCAAAATTAGAAAGCCAAAACTATTTATGTTGAAACTTTCAAAGCTCTAGGCCTATTAGAAGTCGCTTTTTGTTAAAAAAAAAAAATTCAAAGAATCAATCGAAAATCAAATTAAAATTTTAACATTCTGTTTGTCAATAGTCCAATTAGAATGCCAAAACTACTTGTATTGAAAATTTCAGAACTGTAGCCCAAATAGAAATCGTTTTGTAAAATATTTTTTAATTAATTAAAAAAGAACTAAATAAAAATGTAAAATTATGTTTTTCAAACGTCCAATTAGGAGGGCACAACTACTTATGTTGAAAATTTCAGAGCTGCAGCTCTATTAGATATCGTTTTGTTAAATATATATTAATAAATTTAAAAAAAAAAAAAATAATAATTAAAAAGGAACTAAATAAAAATTTGAAACTCTGTTTTTCAAAAAAAGGCCAAATAAAAGACAAAACTACTTATGTTGAAAATTTCAGAGCTGTAGCAATATTGGATATCATTTTGTAGAATAGTTATTAATTAATTAAAAAGAACTAAATAAAAATTTAAAATTCCGTTTTTTAAAAGTCCAATTAGAAGGCTAAATCTACTTATGTTGAAAATTTCAGAGCTGTAGCTCTATTAGAAACCGTTTTGTAAAATATTTATTAATTAATTAAAGAAAAAACTAACAACAAATTTAAAATTCTTTTTTTCAATAGTTCAATAAGAAGGCCAAAATTACTTATGTTGAAAATTTCAGAGCTGTATCTCTATTTGAAGTCACTTTGTAAAATAAAAGTTAGTTAAAATATTAATTAAAAAAGAACTAATTAAAATTTTACATTCTGTTTGACATTCATAAATTAGAAGGTCAAAACTTCTTGTGTTGAAAATTTCAGAGCTCTACCCCAATTTTAAGTAGGTTTCTATAACAGATCCACAAACAGACAGACACACAGCTTGTTTTATTATTATAGATTTTAAATTTGTTTATTTTTTTCAGATAGAAATGAATGGGATTCCCTTTAGTTTTCCTCAAGAATCTTCCAGAAACTTCTTGTCAGATGCAGCAAATAAATGAAGAAATATTTGTAGTATATATTTAAAATCATGTTTAAATTATATTCTTTGTATAAAATGGAAAAGCAACTCATTTGTGTTTGTTTACTTCAAAATAAAGAATTATCTAAAAAAGAATTATCAGTAAAAATGCATTTTTAGTTGTATATGTTTCTAATAATAAAACTATAAGTAGCTTGGATTAACCCTTTAAAACAAATTTTAATGCAATTTAAATTGTCTAACGCAACCTACTAAGATCTCAATGCATTTTTTTAATAATATATACATAATTTTTTATTGAATTTTGAATTTTATTTTTTTTTAAATTCTTTACAAAAAAAAGTAAATTATGTTTATTATTCTAGTAAGTTCTACCTAGCAAATAAATTAAAATTTATCAATAAATTGGGTTATGATTGATACCATTAAAGGCAAATTATAATTAAATTCCTATAGAATAAATATTAATTTTTCATTAGCCACTAAATTTAAAGCATTTTCCGACAATATTGGAACTCTCCCAATTAAGTGTTTCTTTTTGAACACAAAAGATAAATGATACTTTATAAAGGAAAGTTTTTGCAACTTTTCCTATATCTACAGGGTGGGAACCTCAGAGTGAAAAGGTTTACACACCCTTTACAGTGAAAACCTTTTGGCAAGCCTATTATGAAAAGGCTTATACAACCCTTACGGCAAACACCGTGTGGCAGGCTTATCACGAAAAGGTTTACACACCCTTTACGGCGAAAACCTTGTGGCAAGCTCATCCCGAAAAGGTTTACATACCCTTTACGGCGAAAGCCTTGTGGCAAGGGGGGTCATGAAATGGTTACCAAAAGCTTGACGTCTGGAGACTAGGACCCTTTCTTCAAGGTTTTATGATGGTTACTCCCTTGTCATCTGAACCTTACTCCCTTTTCGCTTGAGAGGTTTAGACAAGGGTTTTAAAAGGATAAAATGCTATCTGGGTAAGGAGTGATTCTGACCTCAGTTTTTCCCGAAATCGAAAAATGCCGCACTTCCTCCGCTGAAAACTGCGCGGTTAGGAATGCGCAGTAGAGTTTTCAGAACCATGTGCTGTTTTGACTTCAATTCAATGTTCATAATTTTCTTGAGGAACTCGTCCTCTCCTCGTGGTGTTGCAAGAAATGGCTTCCAAGAAAGTTGAACAGATACTAAAATGCATTAAAACATTTATTAACTTTTCTGATGATAACAAAGGAATACCTTTGGTCCCTCTAAATCACAAGACAGCAAATTTTGAGAATGAATGACTCAAAAAAAAAAAAAAAAAAAAAATAGTAAAACTTTTATCAAACACAAGCTAGGCGGTATTTATGGCTTTTATTGTGCATTTTAACTCTTTGTGATGAACACAATGTTTTGTTTATGATTTAGAACATAGTGATAAAAATTATTGGTAAATTAATAATTAATAATTGGTAAAAATTAATAGCAGGCACCCAACAGGAGATAAATTTATGCAACAGTTTTAATTAGAATATTGATAAGAATCGCAACATGCAAATACTAATTTGCTAACAGTTGGCTGCCGTCTGAATTACATGAATCACGTTCTTGCCTGATACCACCAAAACTATTTGGTAGTTAAAGGAAAAATCAGGTTGGTTGTTTTAAGATTATCTGGCGCCGTCAGCAACACGAGGGCTATAACGCGCCGAAACATTCGTCATTAGACAAGTCAACATACATTTACAAACATCCATGCCTAACACGGGACTCGAACCCGCAACCTCGCGGTCTAGAAGCTAGCACGCTAACCACTATACCGTTTGGAAAGATCAGGTTTTTTTTCGTAAATGTAGTGAACATATAAGAATTTATCATGATTACATTTTTCCTTCCTGTATTGGCTCCGTAGCTTTATGTAAAACTTAGGAGAAATGAGTCTTAATAATAGAAAAAATAAAGTAGTTCAGGGCTCATATTTCTTTTTTTTTTGGCACTGTGTGGCAAGTACACTTCTAATTTCTTCAATTACCAGCCATGCTGCAGGTTTCGAAAACCGAAAAATTTCAATAAAATGAATATCGTGAGAGTCGAAGGGATTTGTTTTATCTCTAAATACTCTTTGTCTTCTCAATTCCCTGTTCACTAAATACTGGGTAAAATTCATAAAAACTAATGTTCTTGCAGGATCCATTTTGATGTTTGTTGTTTTAAAACAGCAGCAACAATAGACACTTCAACATACAATACAACTAGAACAACCAATCAGAATAAACTTCGCCGAGATCTCGATAATCGTCATGGCATCCCAAGAGCTCCAGAGCAACCGAGACGCATTCCGAGAGATTGGACATCTCGTTAAACGAGATTTTGACGTGAGAATCGCAAATAATCGGAAAGTCACGTATATAACACCTCCCTTTCCGATTGCAATTCCGATTCGAGAGTATAGGTGAGAATCAGGCCCTAAGAGGATTCAGAGGCTGCTCAAGGAAAAAATTATGGCACCCTCGATCCCTCCCTCCCCCCCCCCCCAAAAAAAAAAATTGAACAAAATCCCGAAAATTTGTAATACATTAGCCACAGATCAATTTTGATTCCTCCATAAATTGCAATAAAATTTAGTGTACCTATTTTTCTAAGTGTTAATTAAACTTGCATAAAATAAACTAAATTTACTAGAAAATGCGTTACATTGACATTCCTGGGTATAAAAACAGCATTGACTTACCTTTTTTTTTTTTTTAGAAGTATCATGTGATACTTAATTCTATAACTATAATAAGAATAATATCAAAAATATGAAAATCCACAAATATTTCCTTCCCCTATTTTAAAGATCTCTCCATCCCCATTCCAATTCCTTTCGAGAAGGAGTCTTCTTCCAATGTTCCTTGTTTAACCACAGCAACGAAATGTGAAGGTAGAAAAGAAAAGAAAAGAAAAAAAAAAAAAAAAAAAAGCACTTGGGGTAGACAGTCATAAATTTTAAAAGAACCAGAGCTAAATCGTCATGAAAGCCTCCCCACTCGGACGTTTTTTTTTTTCCCTACTTCTTTTCTTTTCTCTCCCCATCTTCCACTATCTTCGAAAGTCAAGTCCAGCCAAGAATTTTCCCTCTGTTAATTGACTGTGATTTTTGTAGCTCATGACACTGCAGCTGCACCCCTCTTGATTCCAAGAAGTAGAAGGGGTGCGAGCAATATCCCCTTTCCCCCTCCAAACTCCATCCCCTCCCCACCTTCCAACGTGGATGTCTTGTGTCTCGCTCCTGGTGGAAATGCACGTGAGGTTCCGGCCTGATTGCATAAAAATAGGTCATTGTGCATAAAAATAGGTCGTTGAGCGTATAAACCAACCAAATTGGTTGCATTTTTTCTATTTGTACAGCTTCCTTTGAACAAAATCAATTTGAAAGTAAATAATAATTTTCAGTCTTTTATCATTCATATAGTTAAGTTTAAATGACAAACGTAAGCAAATAACCATTACCAGAATTTCTAAGAAAAAATTTCAATATTTTTTGGAAAGCAACTAATAATGTGTCGATGCATGTTTAAATAATTTTCTTGGCTATCTGTACATAATAATGAAAAAGTACATTTAATCTTACAATAATTTTATGAATAAAACAAGATGACAAAAAGTTTTTGCATACTCTCTGTAAGTCAACAAAATCAAATTGAAAATAAATCATTATTTGCAGTAATTTATTATTCATTCTGTTAAGTTTTAAATGACAAGCGTTAGCAAATAACCAAAGAAGGACTAAGGAAGAATTTTCAATATTATTTGAAAAGTTAGCCCAATTATTCGATAAAAATGGAAAGGAAAAGAGCCGAACCTAACAAATCATGTAAAAAATAAAGAATCGGTTTTCATCCCCCCCCCCCCTCCCTTCGACGACGCGACCAGTATTTTAACAAACGAAACAGTTGTACAACCTAATACCCTCCCGTGGTTCTTTGTCCTGTTCCTCGAATTTTGCATGCGAGACAAAAAAAAAAGAAGGGAGCGAGGGTCTAGGGACCAGAAGCCAAACTGACCTAAAGGGATATTCGAGCTAAAGTGACCCCCTTACCATTTTAGTTACGTTAAGTTTTAGCCCGCGAATCTATTCAAGTATCGGCGCCAATGTCTCTTTGTGAAAAAACTCCCGAGGGTAAATAAGAAGGGAGAGGAAATGTAAAAATGGATGTAACCTAGCTAAAACGGATACTGCTGGGTAGGGGGTAAATTGAATTAATCTCGTGTTTCGTCGCCTGCTGGTGTTGTAATGAATTTTGTCTCTTCAACACAAGTTTCACATTATCAGATTACCCGAAAAAATACTTCCTCCATAGTAAAAAAAAAAAAAAAAATACACCCCTTTTGAAAAAACCCTCAAATACCCTCATTTTCAAATTACCCTCCAAAATACCCGCCAACCTTTAAAATACCCGGTTTGCGGGTAATTACCCGCCAATTGGCAACACTGGGTACAAGAACAAATTTAGATGACGTCACAAAGTAGCATAGAACTAATAGTGCTGCCATCTATATTGGCATACAATGATTAATAAACATGGAGTTACATATTCCAACAGTTCGAAAGGGGGAAATACGAGCACTATCCGAGGAAAATTTTGCTCTCAAGAAATATCGAAACAATGGTCGTTATTTTGTCGAAAATATCAATTAATAAACATTAAATAATAATAAAGATGTAAGTATTGAATATTAAAAACGACAAGTTAAAATAAGGCAAAACTAAAATATTTATCCAGAGCGCGTAATTCTTATATGATAGTATTTCCAGTGGCATTTTAAGAGTACAAATCGAAGTTATAACACTACCAAATTACTCACACCAGAATTGTCTAAATTACTTACTCTGGGATCGAACCGAGGACGGTTATCTCCGGAGTGCGTTGACAAGGCCACTGGACTGTAGTTACTTGTGATGCTTGGTATAGCAATTGTATTGTACTACAAAACTCTACTATCATACAGACTTTGCAAGGAAATTGACCGACATTTTTTTTTTATATATGGGATATTTTCGGAAAATAGCAAATCTTCCATAAATTTGGGAAAATGATATTAATTTATTTATTATAGCAAAAAAATAATAGTGTCAAATAAATAGTGTCGCCATCTATTTTGTAAAATTTTAACTAACTGACCAGTACATTTTATGATATTTTTTGAAATGCAATTTAAGAGTTTTTACTTAATAATTTTGACATTTAAAAAAATATATTTAATTTTTAATTTTTTTAAAAAACTATATCCAATTTGATTAACTTTTTGAAACATATAAACATATTTTTATTTTACTTAAAAGGTGTTTAAAAAACGGACCAAAATGAGTTCAGCAAATTATAATAAAAACTATTTAAAACCAAGGACTATATTTTTATTTTATATTGAAATTGAAATGAGAATTTATTTTTAATTTTAGAAAATTGTTCCTATATTTTTTTACACTATATTTTTTTTTATTTATGGATTTTATTGACGTATTAGATAAGCAATATATAATTATGTGGTTTGAATTTTTTTTAAATATATTTTTACATTTAAAATTTTTCGTACACTTATTTTTAAAATATTTTTCACTTATTGCCAAAGCGAAATGTTTAGCAAATTGTATACTTGATTTAAATTTGAAATACATTCAAGGATCGCCTCTAATTCAGTGGAATTGCAAGAAAAAGAAACATAAGTTTTTTATCGGCTGTCGATGTCATTCCGATATCTTTCGCCGATCAAAAAACGTTGATCAGAAATTTCACCGGCTACCGATGTTGGGAAGATATCTTTCCCCGATGAGTTTAGGGTCATCGGCAGACGAGGAAATACGGGTGTGTTTATATATCAGTCTGGGGAATCGCCGATGACTTTGATGAATTCCGATCATTGGCCGACGAAACGCCATGCAGTGATTGCTACTAGGGATCGTTTGGTAAGTGATTTTTGTAATTATTTACTCTTTTAATTCCCAAAACATTATAAAATGACGGTTTATTGCTGTGTACCTTTATCTAAGTCAAATAGCACGGTCGATAAAATATATTTTCACGAATTCCCAGCTGATTTATTACCCTAGTAGCAATCACTGCATGGCGTTTCGTCGGCCAATGATCGGATTTCATCAAAGTCATTGGTGATTCCCCAGACTGATATATAAACACACCCTTATTTCCTCGTCTGCCGATGACCCTAAACTCATCGGGAAAAGATATCTTCCCAACATCGGGGGCCGATTAGAATTTCTGATCATCGTTTTTTCGATCGGCAAGATATCGGAACCACATCGACAGGCGATAAAAAACTTATGTTTCTTTTTCTTGCAATTCCACTGAATTAGAGGCGATCCTTGAATGTATCTCAAATTTAAATCAAGTATACAATTTGCTAAACATTTCGCTTTGGCAATAAGTGAAAAATATTTTAAAACTAAGTGTACGAAAAATTTTAAATGTAAATATATATTTTGAAAAAATACAAACCACATAATTATATATTGCTTACCTAATACGTCAATAAAATCCATAAATAAAAGTTTTTATATAGTAAAACAATATAGGAACAATTTTTTAAAATTAAATATAAATTCTCATTTCAATTTAATATAAAATAAAAATATAGTCCTTGTTTTTAAATAGTTTTCATTATAATTTGCTGAACATATTTTGGTCCGTTTTTTAAACATCTTTTAAGTAAAATAAAAATATGTTTATATGTTTCAAAAAGTTAATCAAATTGGATATAGTTTTTTTAAAAATTTAAAAATTAAATATATTTTTTTAAATGTCAAAATTATTAAATAAACTCTTAAATTGCAATTAAAAAAATATCATAAAATCAGTTAGTTAAAATTTTACAAAATAGATGGCGACACTATTTATTTGACACTATTATTTTTTTGCTATAATAAATAAATTAATATCATTTTCCCAAATTTATGGAAGATTTGCTATTTTCCGAAAATACCCCATATATAAAACAAAATGTCGGTCAATTTCCTTGCAAAGTCTGTATGATAGTAGAGTTTTGTACTACAATACAATTGTTATACCAAGAATCACAAGTAACTGCAGTCCAGTGGCCATGTCAACGCACTCCGGAGATAACCGTCCTCGGTTCGATCCCAGAGTAAGTAATTTAGACAATTCTGAATTTGGCAGTGTTATAACTTCGATTTATTTGTACTCTTAAAATGTCATTGAAAATACTACCATGTAAGAATTACGCCCTCCGGCTTTTAGTTTTGCATTATTTTAACTTGTCGTTTTTAATATTCAATACTTACATCTTTATAATTATTTAATGTTTATTAATTGATATTTTCGACAAAATAACGACCATTGTTTCGATATTTCTTGAGAGCAAAATTTTCCTCGGCCTTCGAACTAATTCTTGTCGGCTTCTGCTCGAATTCGATCAGTTTCCGGACATCGGCCAATGGCCGGCCACGGGGACAAAATGGATTAGTTGCCAAGGGAAAGATAAGTTTAGGGTGAGTTTCCGGTGAATCGCCAATCATCGGCGATTCACCTGGGGATGGAATTCCGATCACCGGCCGAGGTAAAATTGCTACTAGGGTAGAACTAAAACGTGTTCCTTTAGATAAACTGATGCTTTTTGATACTGTTCAAGAAATAATATCCTTTAAAATCAATTCTTTTCATCTAAATTTATTCAGAATTGAAAATATAGGATTAGATAGTCTTTTCTATATTATTTCGATTTTCTTGTTTTAATTTTTTGTGTAAGATATCTATATCATCACACTATATTTTATGATGTTCCAATGTTTTCATTAATTAAAATTGATTATATTTATTTTTACTTCCTTTTTTTAATTCATTTAATAGTTAATTTATGAATATTAGAGCATTTTATAAAAAAAAATTAACAATTAACTTTGGGTTTTATTCTGGAAAAGAAATGGTCAATTACTACTTGGTCAATTAATGGCAAAATTGCTTTTGGTAAGAAATTCTGATGATATATGAAATTGTAAAAAGGACTGAAACATCATGTTAATTTATTTATTTATTTATTAATCAATTGATATTTTGGGAAGTTTTCATAGTATTCCGTTAATAATTTTTCAAGAAAAAAAATTAAATGTGTAGAAACTTGCACTAAATGGTCAATTACTGGTAGGTTCACCCTAGTATTAACAAACTAATGAATTAAATTATTTTTCTATTTGTATAAAGTTATGTAAATATGCTATGTTTCGTTTTATGATTTGTTTGTTTTGGTTAATGGTTACGATTTTCGCCACTACCCCGGATTGGCGCTGTCCAAGTAGAAAATTTATCTCGTAGGTTGGTCGTCGCGAAATGAGCCATTGTCAAAGCCTTATATTCCCCCTTGAATCGAGGGAATTTACAGATTCTAGGAAGTATTTTGTTTGAGGAGCAACCGGAAGACTACGGAAGTACACGAGAAGTACGTCATAGAGCAATATCTGTTTCTGCTACAAAGAAGCTAAGAAAAAGGCGGGAATTGTATACGGCGAAACGTATCCATCTCATCCAGAACAATTTGGATACAATATATAAGTGAGTGAAATATTCAATTACATCTTGTTTATAATGCATTGAAACTGTCCCGTTCTGATTTTTAAAGTGCGTAGTCAATTTTGTTAGTTTGTACATTAACTGAAACTTCTATATTGAATTGGAACTGATTCACTTTAAATTTTTTCGTATCATAATTCTTTAATCTCACTCTCTAAACAGTTTTATAACAACTTTAAATAGTAATCTAACAGAATTTTAGGTCACTTAATACTTAAGTTTCAGAGTGTATATACAATTGATTGAAAAATAACTAGTTTGATATTTTACCATACATTTTCAAACAACCCATAATCAATGTGTATATTTTACTGCTCTCCACATTTTAAAAACACATTCCTTAAACTTAATCCCTACTCTTACCTTAAAGTCAATGAAGGTTTTTTCAACCAGTAGTTTCTAGGTGTAGCCACATGGTTTGCTATCTTCGAATGCTAATTCATAAATCTCGCTCTCTGCACAGATTTATAGTAACCATACATATTTTTCAGTTGTATTTCAGCTTCAATCAATCGAGTAAGCAGTTGGAATGTAATTATCGTCAATGATTTCTATGATTACCAACTCGCCCATGTATAGAACTAGAGAGGATACATTTTTTCTGGATGAGGTAAGAATGCTAAAGCTTCACAGTTGCTGGCTCATTCATAAATCGGTCTATTCATATTTAATGTGGAAATATTGTCAAGTGAATATGGTGCCAGTTCCTAGACGATAGAGTTTCGTACTATTAGCAAACCTATTTCTTGTGGGTTTTCAGTTGTTGTGTAATACAGTCAACTCGCGATAATCTGAAGTTCAAAGGACTGGCCAAATTCTTCGAGTTATTGGAATTCACTTGGATGTTTTTTTTATATTCAAGGCATATTCTTGGGACCGAATGAAAACTTCGAAATAAACGAATATTCGACTTATGAGACTTTGATTTATAGTGAGTTGACTGTATGAACAGCCTTTTTGAATATCCCACCATGTTATAAATTTTGAATTGGGCACCATATTGAATTGGCCATGTTTAAGCCTTGACACCAACTTATCAAAATAGCACCAACCCTTCTACTTAAACTAAGAATTTACGCATTAATTGATTGCTTAAACCTATTTAATTAAATGGAAGGCTTGGGATTAATTAAAATTTGCAAATAAATTTATTGTTTAAGTTGTTAAGAAATGTCTAGTTATGTAAATAGTAGGTGGGTACTCTTCCTTTAGACGGGTATCGGATAAAAATCGCCAAATTGCAGCAATATCTCATTCAAACTTGTAACCTTCGAATCATTTATATATTTCCTATAACAAACCGTTATAGGGTTGCTATAACAAACAGTTATAGGGTTGCTATAACATTTATGCATCATGTAAACATTTAAACTTGGTACCAACTGGTACCCGTCTAACGGAAGAGTACCCAGTAAGTGTTTGATTAAATTTTCTGTATTAATTTAAAAAAGAAGCTAATATTTTATAATTTAAACTATTAATTTTGTAAACAAAATCATGCCAATTTTCAAAAAGCTCCTATTGTATTGTAGCATTGAAAATAGATTTCCTTTTATTGTGGTAGAGCTGTAATATTAGTGTTTACCAAGTGATTTTGTTGATATTTAATTGTTTGTGAAATAAAAAATTTATATTGACAAAGTGGCAAAATATTTCATAATTTAAAACCACAATAATATATTCAATGCATGTATTTATATTGCAGAAAATTTGGTTCACCATTGCAGTCCCCCTTATCTCCATTTTATTGCAGCTTGTGTTTCTTAAGCTAGTTGGCAATTAAAGTGAGAAGAATTTCTGGTGCTCTACACAGAAGATCCTGTAAGTTATTTTAGATTCAATGTTAACTTAAAGCGTTGTATTTTTATCCACCAAAAAATTGCTCTTTACAAATGAATCGTTCATTTGGAAAAACAAGTTACTGCTGGCAACTTTGGAAAATCATGAGAAATTAATATTTCTGAATTGGATTTTAGTATTAATGATAAAAATAAGTTATGTAGTGGTACATTTTTTGTTCACTTAAATTTAAACAAAAGTTAATCCGAAATGGCAAAAAACTCTGAGTCAAAAGTATGGCAAACAACAACTGAGGTGAACAACAACTGAGGTGAAAATCAATCCTGCTCTAGTATTGAAAGTTGATGTTTAGATATGTTGAAGTGAACTGCCAAAACCATTAGGTTATGGTTGCGATGCATGCTATTGCAATTTAAGCATTTCGCTTTTGAACTCTGTTAAAAACAAACATCGCAGGAAAAAGTTAAACAAATTTGCAAGTTTAACAGCTAGAATTCTAAAGGAATAAAGTTGCAAGTATATATGGTTATATTTCTGTAACTACATATGTATATCTGTAGAGAATATATTTTACTGATTTATTCCATTTGAAACTTTATTGTTCAATGACAATAGACTTCAAAGCCTAAATACCTGTTTTTTCTTGGCCCCAAGCAAATAGAAATCAATCTAGATCAGAAGTAATTACTATCCACTTCCTACATAATGTATTAAATTGCTTAAATGAAATGCTTTGACTATTACCGGTTTGCAAAATTATAATTTCCAAAAAAATATAGAAAGAGTGTTGCGCAAGGGTAGTACAGTTGCATTTATGTGTCCTATCCAGGGCACTTTGGAACACAGGGTTAACCTGTTAAAATAATTTATTGTAAAATAATTTATGTTAAATTAAAATTTTACATTATATTGCTATGTGTTTATCATCTAGAAGTGAAAGAAATTTGTGAAATATTGTTTTTGATAAGTTTGGATTTTGCTGCACCAACTAAAAGTGACTTGTAATCCAGTAGATGGAATCCAAAATTATTGTAAATAACCAGGTTACCAATTTTCTGTACATTTTGCATTCGTGTAAGATTTTACATTGGAAAGTTATATTTTATTTGAATTCAATCATTTTTCAGGGGTTCAAAAATTGAAAGATTTATGTGTATGAAAGAATAAACTTTAAAATTACATCTAAATTCTAATAAAAAAATATCTATAAAAGTATTGTTACAATGATTTATATTTCCTAAGCACTCATGTAGAATAATAAATGAAGTGTGTGTTAAGAACTTATTTTAGTGCAATAGTTTTATTCATATTTTTGGAATGTAATTTTTTTTACTTATTTTTATGCTAAGCATTTGACTCATTGAATGTATTGAAGCTGTTTACTTTAGCTAAAAAACAATTATTTTTACAGAACTTGAAATCAATTCCAGCTTTCAATGTGCAACAGTGTGTAAAGAAAAAGTGCATATGATCAGGTATACATATATTTTTTCTCCTAAATCGTAGATTTCTCAGCTCTTTTATATTATGTTATTTATGGTATTGTTTTAGTTTGACTCTAATTATTTTACTTGACCTCTTTACTGAAAATTAAAGAATCATCATAAAACGTTTGAAATGAACTATAATAAAATGTCCAACAAGTAAAACCATATTTTTGACGTAAAGAAATATATTCTTATTTGTCAATAGCAAAATAAACGCATTATTTTTTCCTTTAAAATCTCTTAATATGTTCTAATCATTGTAAAAATTTCAGTAAACAAAAGTATTTTATTTTTAAATAAAAGAATTTAAAATAGTTTTTTTTTTTGGGGGGGGGGGGGATATATTTTATTTATATCCTTCACATCCCGAGTGTTAGTCTTACTTTGGGATTTTACTACAACTTTACATTTTTAAAGAAAGTTACATTCTGTTAGAATCAGGTTTTTTAATGTGTGTCCAAACTAAAGTTACATAGAATAATCTGAAGTTGCAGTTAATGACATTTAATCAGTTTTTGTCAAATATAATACAGATCAGTGGAAACACTAATTTCAGTACATTGAATGTAGTTTAAAAAAAAATAAAAAAAATAAATGGGAAACTTAATCAAATTATATTCACCTGTTTGTCAACATAGTATAATTGTTTAAAGTTTTGACTTCTTTTTTTTTAAGCCATTCTATGTTTATTGTATACTGTGTTTCATAGTAACTTAATGTGAGAATTTTAATAATTTCTTTCAGATTCTGTGCTAGAACTTCAAATAGACTGCTGTGGCTGACGATACTATTTGACATGTTTGAATGATTTACAATATCTGTTAAATTTTTAATTGTATTAATTAATAGTGAATTATTTTATGATGATACCAATCTTTGTGTTGTTAGTAAATAAAGCATTCATTTTATTCATGTTTTTTATTGAAATAAATAGACTTTACTAAAAGTTATTATAGTTCTGTAATTGTATTCGTTGATTGATTTTTAGGTCAGCTTCTTTTATGCTGAAAGTTCTAAATTTAAATTTTTGATTCTTGATTTTTTTCAGAGATGCTGCAGTTCAGCTGAAAATCTAATTTCAGTTCTTTAGAACAAAATTTTAGTTTTTTTTTAATGTAATAAGAAAATTAGGTTTAATTAGATTAACCTGTTTGCCTATATAATTTAATTGTTTAAAGTTGTTTGACTTCTGGCATTTTCTTTAAAAAAATGAGTTTTTTTACAGGTTTTCATTGCTTTTATGTAAGTTCTGTTTTTTTTTATTGGGGGGTGGGGTGGCAGCTGTTCCATGTCTGTTTTTGTGGGAACAAAATTGATTGTATCACCTTTTTTAACACAAGGTTTGTGTATTATTCAAAAAAAAATTTCAAGTAATACATTAATTTTGTCTTGCTATTCATTATATTGATCGTGCAATTCAATTTTTAAACTAATAATTCATAAATTTAAATTATTTCTTACAATGACAGCAAATTTAATTCACTGATTTCCTTTAACTTGTACAAATGCATAGAAGTAGTATGCATGTAGTGAGAAAAATGTGCAGTTTTTTTTTTATGTAACCGGAAGCTAAAGTAAATACAGTTTTTCTAAATCCGTTATATATATGTATTTTTCAAAAGGTTGGCTTAATTCAGTGTTACTTTGTTCTTTTGTAAAAATTACAAGAATTCTGAAATATACATTAACAGGAATTTTCAGGAGAAAACTGGTATTAAAGCCTACAGTTAGCTTTCATAAATTAGAGGTTTACATCCAGGTTTTTAGAAATCTGTTTGTTTACACTTATGATCCTTTCTTAGAAAGTAATTTTATCCAATTAAATGTCCCAAAATTCAACTACCATTAAAGTCAATCATTGTAAAAGGAGAATTTTTTGCAGAAGAATAAAAATGTGCATTTTAAAACGCAATTTAGATTTGGGACCTTTTAAATAAGGATATACTTTATATGACGTTATTAATTAAAAAATATGATGACTATATGGTGGTTTTACATAGTGGCTAACACAATATTTGTTTCAATTGCTTGCCACTGGTTCAACCTGAAAATATGGATACCCCATGGATTTTGCAGAATACTCGGCTAACAAATGCGGGGCTTTCACTGATCCAGTAAATCTCGCAACAGCAGAAGGCTGTGTAGATCTCACTCAAAAAGACCACCAACCAATACCTAATTAAAGTAGGTGCAGCACTGCCACAATTAGCTTAACTCTTGTGCCATACAAACTCAAACTCACTGAATTAAAAACTTTCCCTACAGTAAAGTTTTTTTTTATGTTATTTGTACCAAAATAAATGGAAAGCTGCTATTCTAAATTTAATAATTTGTGTTCATATAATTTTAATTGGTTAAAATTTACTTCCTTTTAATTTTGTAAAAATGTTAGATATATTATTGAAATTAATTTCATGTTCAAATGCATTTATAGTAAATTCTCGATAATGTTTCCCTCACAGGTTTTATTCTGTGAATTTTTAATATTGTAAATTTCAAGAAGGAAGGCACATTCGTGACGATGCATATTGTGAACTTCAGTACCTTTGGTCAGTGGCAAAATAATGTATGTTTGAGCCCCACCGCCAAAAAATGCCCCCCCCCCCCTTTTATTTTTCAAAAATTGTTATGAAGTATAAGAATTAAATTTTTTTTTCAATGGGGTTGTAAGTGAAACAATGTGAAATTGAGTCTCCCAAAATATCAAGCATCCCTTTTTCACTTTACGAGCACACATAAAAATTTGGGGTGTGGAACGTCTCGCAACTTTCAATTACTCTAGAAAATTCGTCATTGCAATAAAATTTATAGTGTTGTATACCATTTTCATATATTTACTCATTTTAATAAAAATGGCCAGTTTGCCGATACTTTTGGTAATAATTTTTACAATGGCAAATAAATATCAGCCATGATGGAGAAATTTCAATGTTTATTCGATAGACATAACATTGTCCTTATGCATGAAACAGAAAAAAAGTCAATCGTTGATGGATGATGCTCAAGAGCAGAGAGCTCTGTATTAAAGGCACTCGTTTTCAACTTTTTATCGCATTTCAACTGAAATTTCTCGATTAGAACACCTTAACAAGCATTGGCACAAAGATTTCAATCAAAATTGTTAAAACCGTTTTTGAGCAATTATGGAAAAACATGATATTTTATGATTTCAATCTTATGCGCATGTACAATTTTTGATGAAAACCTTAATGGTAGATCCCATGGCCACCACCAACCTGCACTCCAAATTTGAACATCGGGAGTTATGCTGACCACGTACACAAAAACATACATTTCTTCTAGGCCACTTTTTTGAAATCTATGTTCCAAAAGATGGAGAAATGCGGGAAAAAAATCATTTTTTTTCACCTAATGCCATACTTTCATTACCCGATATACACATATGAATACTTGAAAGTAAAAACTAGCAGGATAGCCATCGCATACTGAAAACTTTTTTCAAGATATCTGCAGTTGCTTACTCTTCATTGCGAAATTTCTATCATCCGATAAAACCTCCATTGACTTTGTTTGCAATTAACTGTTGTCAGAGAATTTAAGGAATTTCAATTTATAAGAAATTTCATTTGCTCATCATATTTCCAAAAGGGATAGCTGGGGAGTTTTTTTTTTTTATTCATCACATTTTAAAGTATATTTTTACAATTTTTATTGAAGTAACAAATTATGAAATATAATTTGGACATTTTAGTTATTATCCTCTTTTTTAAAAAAAATTCTTATTGTAGTAGTTTTATGCATGGACTCTTAAGTTTATTTCCAAGGTGGTGCAGATCGCAATTGAAGGATGTGCAAGGCTGCTAGTTTTTTATCCAAACCTTAATTTTAACAATTACTTGAATTTAAATTAACCTCCCTGACAGCTTCTTTAAGTGTTGTGAGCGTATATCACTTTACACTTGTTATAATTCACTGCATTTTTAAAAAAAAAATTTGTATAGTCCAATTTGTGCAGTCGATAGGAATATAAAATAGTATTTTTGCAATTTTAAGAGAATATAGACTTGTTTTACAGATAATTAGCAGTTTGCTAATTTTCGTGGAGTCTAAATAAATATCACATTCTATTTGTTTATGATTAAAATACGCACAATATAATTTTGAAAACAAAATAAATCGAGACTTAGAACCAGTGGCGAATCCAGGATTTTCCTGGGGGGGGGGGGCTCAACAATTTGCTGTGCCCTAGTCAGGACGAAATTAAATGTTTGAAAAAAAAAATCAAAATCTAAGCAGTGTTCAAAAAATATGTTTCAAGATCATCCATATCCATTGATTGACCCCCCTCCTCATTCGTCACATCTCCGACTTGATAGCTTAGCGTAGGGTGGTTAACACTGTCCTTTTGTTTTTTCATTTACTATTTTATTTAGTAAAAAAATTGTATTAAAAATGTACCGTACATATTGAACATTTTAGCGAGCTACTTTTCCGGAGGTATCGATTATACTGAAGCAATTCCAAAATGAAAGCGGGAACTTGCTACTTTTATTTGTGACTAACTAACTACGTATAAACCTTACATTATACTTACATCAAACTGGGAAATCAGTAATTGTACATCAAAATTTAACATTCATAAAATATTTATGCAGTGAGCTTAATAAGTAAAAATACGTAGTTTTACTGGATAATTCATAGCTACTCGAGTAATCTAAAGTATGTAGCGAAAAATTGTTTTCCAAAGAGAATGTTTTACTAATTAATTATAAGCAATATTTTTAATAAGGCAATAGAAACAAATACAATTTAATTATTGATCAGTTATTACAAAATAAATTCCAGTTTCGAAGTCTCTATTGCCAATAGTAGTATATACTTACACATAAAAAAAAGTATAATGATAAAATTAAATGAAAAAGTCCAATGATAAAATTTGACATTATATAATATCGTAAAACAAGACCCCCCCGCCCCCCCCCCCCCCGAAATAATCACTGAAAAAAAGTAGATCTTCCTGCTTCCCGTGGGCACCCACCGAGTACTGCTACTTTACCCAGATAATACTTTTTACAAAACTGTTTGAAAGTCTATTTCTTGTAAAAACTTGGCATACCTTTCCACTGTGGTGTTGCAAGGGAGGATTTTTAATTTGATGGCGACAAACATGGCGCTTATTTAGAAGCCCGAGCTAGAACTGGACGAGTTCTTATGCAGTTTATAAACAACCTTTCTCTTCCTTTCTATCAAAACTTTAAAGTTTAGCCAATTAAAATCATGTCCAGCTGAATGAAGGTGACAATTTCAGAGGAGGGAGGTAACCCAAATAGTCAGTTATTGTCCCCCCCCCCCCCTGTTTGGCGTTGAAAATTACGCATGTGAGAGTAAAAATCTTTTCCTCCCAGCCAACAGAAAAAGGTATCTTTGGTCCTGAAGGATGAGAAGAATATTTATTGATAATTCGATCCCAGAATACTTTTAACAGAAAGAGATGTGTTTTGAAGTGTATTGAAATGTCTTCAAGATCAAGGGGGTGGAGGTTTGAATGCTTGAACAATCTTTCAACGTCGCCGTATGAATGAGAAGTTAGAATTAAGGCTTTAAAAAGAACCTCTTGATCCAAAAATAAGCTTTTCCCCTCCCTCCCCCCCCCCCGGAAATTAGATGAAGGTCGAAATATGTTTGTTGTGTGAACTTATTTAAAAGGATATATATATATATATATATATATATATATATATATATATATATATATATATATATATATATATATATATATATATATATATATATATATATATATATATATATATATATATACTCAAGCTGAGGGAGAGGCGCGCGTCCCCTGGCTGGATCCGCCATTGCATAGAACAAAACACCATCAGTTTAATTTAAAGACGTGTTCTTTAGATTTTCAATAGATTTAAAAAAATTTAGATTTTCCATGATTTAAATTATCAAGTCTTTTTTCTTTCAATTACCCATATATATACATATGGAGTAATGAAAGTATAGCATTCGGTAAAAAAAAATTACGATTTTTTTTGTTTTTGCATTTTTCCAAGTTTTGGAATTTCCTGATTTCAAAAAAGTGATCGAGAAATATTGTCTGTCTCTGTGGTCAGCATAACTCCCGAATAAATTGACCAACGATGTTTAAATTTGGTGTATTGATTGGTGGCGGCCATGGGACCTAACTTTAAGGTTTTCGTCAAAATCGCGCATGCTCATAAGGTAGCTGCCATTGAAAGAAACATGCTTTTCAATGATTGCTAAAAATATATAGGCTCTAACAATTTTGATCGAAATCGCTATGGTAATGCCTCTTATGGGGTTCTAAACATCCCGCATCTCTGAAATTGCAGTAAAAATGCTTTAATGGCGTAAAAAGTTGAAAAAAGAGTTCTCTTTCTTTGAGCATAGCTCATAAACACGTGGCACGAATCTTCCTACCAGCTGCAAACCCTGATTGGTGGAAATAAACATCGCGGAAAGGTTACAATCTGGCTGCAATTTAACTCAGCCAAAATGTTTCTCGATGCCTCAACTTGGCTAAAAAAATATTTTTTGTGGTTTCAACTATGGTTACTAGAGTTGTTCTGTTTTGTTTATGTATTATGTATGTTATCAGAAGCAGGTAGCCGGGAAAAAATTTAATGTTCAAGTAATTAGTTATTCAAGATTAAATTTAAGTCATTAGAAAAAAGATCAAACTTGCATGGGATTGTATTCTTTAAACCTATTCATATTATGAACAACTTTTTCAGAAGAACAAATTTAAAGCATTTGTTACGGATTTACCACTTTTTCAATGTGAAGTATAACTAATTTTGTTTAAGTGTTTGGTATTCTGCTATTATCCATACTAAAGGATATCACAGCTCAAAAAATACTTTTTAGATTACTTATGTGCTCTGAAACTTGACACTTGCTAAATTTTAATTTGTTAAAGAGCTGGGATTTTAATTTTAAATATTTTAAAAATAGTTATTTTAAGTGTTCTTTTAATTCATTCAACATACATAATAGATTTGAGTTCAAAGAATTAATTTTTAATGAATAAAAATATATGGCTGCTCCATCTTTTAAATGATTTTGCATATACTTATACACATACTTTTTTAATGGAAGTATATTCCCAGGTGTGTTAAAATATTTATCAGAAATTAGTACATTTTAAATTTTAAAGAAATTATTTACCTAGCATGTAAATAAAGTGTGATTTCTTGCTTTTTTTATGTAATATGTGTGTTAGTAATATTAATAAAGATATGATAACTAATAAATGCTTACAAATAGTATGTTGTTTTTTGTTGCCCGAGATGTAACGTAGACACAATTTGGTTTCTTTAAATCAATTCCTCAAGTATGATGCATATCTAATTGTATTTTTTAAAAGTTATTTGGCTAACTTTTAAAAGACACCTGTATTCGACAAAGAAATTGTCTGTACCCTTCCTCATGGAAAATTTAAAAGTGTAAGTTACCAAACAAAAGAATGCTTATTATTTGCCAAGTTAGGACATTTAGCCATTGAATTTAATTCAACTGATTCCCTAGCATAGAATGATGTTCGATGAGGTACCTAAATTAGCAGTTATCTGTCGCGCTATATAGCCATGCCAGAAAACTTGTATTCGCCATAGACCAAGGTTGTGTGCCTTCGCTTAATATCTAAATAACTCTGGTGTAGAATTTTCAGTCAGTGTAAAATAATTTTAAAAAATTTGCTTTTTACATTAGCAAACAAGATGCTGCAGTATAATCTATCCTTAGAATACCAGCTAGATGCCTAAAAACATCATTAAATAGTCTAAATTAACAAGCAGAAAAAAATGTCAGTTGGTGGTATAAAACAACTTTATTTTTTATACATGTTCTTAGCACCTCTCCACCCACAATCACCGCAGTCTAGGCAGCTGAATTAGATTTGTTACATTACCTCTTAGCTAACAATTGTTTACAATTTAGTCTGTGAAAAATGACTGAAAGTGTTTCTGTCTCTTAAACTATAATACTGTGCTGTACTCCAGCAGTTCTCAACCTTTTTTTCCTTGTGTACCCCTTGACCTATCATCACTGTTTTGTGTATCCCAACCTCGCCCTTATTATATATTTGTATTGTTTAATTATTAACATCTAAGAAGAAAGTTGGTTGTCCTATTCCTTTCAATAGGTACTAGTTCTGCTGATAAAATAATTACTAAAATAAATTTAAAATATTTAATTCCAACTTAAAAATTATTCAGATTCAATTACATAGGATTTGAATTTTTTAAAATGAAATATATTATTTCTCTCATGTGAAATCAATCTATCACTATCCATCATTAATATCTTTTTTTCCTGCATACCCCCCTCCCCTCGAGACCATTTCACTTATCTATGGGGTATACGTAGCAAAGGTCGAGAAACAGTCTTCTATTCAATGATTTAATATGGCCCATAAGGGACATTTATACGAGGATTGTAAAACCGCGAGTACGCTCCGACAGAGAATTGGACAGTTTTCTGTCCTGGAAAGTGCGCATCTACACGGGGAAAGTAAAACGGTTAGTAATTTGTAGTTGAAGATGGATGTTTGATCGAAATTTAATTCTGAATTGGTTGAGAAAGTGTGAAGAAGTGTTTGCGATTTAAATGTTGTATTGGTGTCGGACTCTGATGAAGCTGTGGGTGAATTAATTGCGTATTTGAATGAAGAATTAAAAAGATATTTTAAATTGGCGCATAACCTCATGGGTATTGTAAAAGAGATATTCATCGTATATACGAAATAATTATTCACGAATTTCCAATTGAAGATCCTCAAGAACAGAAAATGTTGTAGAATTACCGTTAACAATTTTAAGACGTAGTTACAACTTTTAGAGCCTCTTATTTAGGGATTATTTGACACAAAATTACCACCATCGATATTAAAAAATAAATACTTAAATGTGTAAAAATATTAATAATGTTTAAAAGAAGAAAATAACTTATTAGCTGTATATATATATTATTTAAAAAATGAATACGAAGAAAATAAGATTTCAAAAATAATTCATTTATATATCTTTAAGTTATCTACAAAACATAAATTTCATCAAACAAAAGTATTAACATTTATATGCTTGATAAATTAAAACTTGCCAGATTAAAAATGGATGGTCTAGAAAATACCATTTATCTGAAAAACGTATCTGCAGAGTTGAATCAACTTGGTTTTTACTGCAAGGACGTAACCAAAGACTTTTCTCGGGAAAGAATTGGAAACTATAACTCGGTAAATCATAACAATTATGTTTGTTATTTGTTTGTTATTAATGTTAAACAGCCAAATATACTTAGTTACACATATTGTTTCAACATATGTTGAGGAATTTAAAAATATTTCAAATAAATTTAGCATTTTAAACAAAATATCTTTTGGATTTAGTGTTCTAAAAGTAAACCTAGATATTTCGGGAGGGGATATATCCCCCCACCTGGGTAAGTGCCTGTTTTATTGTATATATAGTTCTTCAATTATTTTTTTAGAAGCCGCAACTTTAAGATTTTCTTGCTTATATGTCGATTTTATGCTTTTTATTTTATTCCTTAAAAATGGAATATCGACTACAACAATATTCATTACAACTAAATCTTCATAAAGCTCCAAAAGTATTTTGACTCTTTTAATTTTATTAGAATAATCCATGTGGCAAATATTCCAAAAAAGTTCACAATTCTGAAAAGCTTCGAGATATTTCGATTTATCATTGGAATTCCACCTCGGTTGCATCTATTGTTTTAACTCTGAACTCATTTTTAATAATGTTTTTGATACTTGCTCAGTCAATCCTTTGAAACAAAAGTGGGGCAGAAAAATAAAGAGGAAGAATTCTGGCTGTCGAAGGTCATGCGAGTCTCTTCACCGACAGAACTCATTCAAAAATCTTTTCTCTCATTTCATAAATGTTCAAACTTACTGTCTGTCACTTGGGAAAAATTTAAAACGGGAGAGATTTTTAGAGCTCACATCCTTATGTAGTATCCCCTATACAGTTGTAGAGTCGAGAAAATCTCTAAAAATTTTTACTCTGATGCTACAAACCGAAATTGGCCTGAATATCCAGCATTATTTGATGCCCTTTCAGGTCATACATCAACCTAAAATAAGTTTAAAATGGAAAATGATCAGTCAAGTGGACTTAATGCACAGCCGTCGTTGGAAAATTCTAAAATGATTAAAACTATCATCTTGTTTATCAAAGTTTTGTGGTTTAATGTTTGGGTAAGCCCTAAAAATCAAATCAATTAAATGACATTTATTCTAAATCAACGAATTAAATAACACTCAACACTAATTTCAGTTTATATTTTATTGCTCCTTCAAAAGCACTAACTTAATACACTTTTAGCTTTACCCATTTCTAAATGCAGAATTTGTAAAATACAGTACAGTCAAACCCCTTTAATGTTAAGTCGATGGGACCGCTGAAATTGTTTGTGCTAAACAAATAAATTAACTAAGTTTTTAAGTACCGAGAACTGCTTTTACTTTGCATCAAACAGGATTTCATGTTAAGTTACTTCAGGACGTTGGTTTGACTATATATATAAGGGACATTTCATAAATTTGTGATAATTATACTGTAATTTTGTCAGTTTTAATCCCTTTCAGTCCTGAATTTATTTGGTTTATCTGTGATTATTTAACAAAAAAATTATCAAATAATATGTCTAGTGACAAAGAAATACACTTCACTTGTTTCACAATTTAGTTTCCAAGTGTATTTGAAGTTTTAAAAAATTTAAGATGGGAAATATCATGGAAAGTTAGAACTTTAGATAATGCATTTGGCATCTGCGGTACTGAAAAGATTGTGAAGTTTTAATAATCTTAAAATCGTTGAAATAAGAATGGAAAACATTTAAAAAGTTTATTCTGCAGCAAAATATACAAGGCAAAACAGCATAAAAAACTTTATTGAAAGGCATAGCACAGAAACACTTATTAAGGTCTTGGATTTTCAGTACAATAGACTTCAGTCGCGGTGCTGGTACTCGATAGAGTCACCCCCATTCACAAGGTCTTGGATGAAAAGAGGATGACATATTGCATTCCCTGTTTTTGTATATTTTGACTAATAACCAAAAAACATTTGTAATTGATGACATTAATACAAAAATGATATGCCACCAAAAAACAAACATTATTTAGTGGTTTCCTGACTTCACAGAATGACTTACCTACTGCCAATTCACAGAAATCTCTCTTTGGCAGAAGCAGAGAACTATTGGAAAAAATACAAGATAATTTAGAACAAATCAAGAGAAAACAAAATTATTTATTAGTGTTTATATAATATACTACATTAAAAATATAAAGAAAATCAATGCAAATTTTAAAAGTAGCACATTAATTTTTAATACTAATATAATCGGTGTGGCAACTGGCAGAGGAAGGCAGTTACCCTCTAACTTTTTTAAGTTTAAGTGTTTTTGAAAGTAATATAACTAACACCCCCCAATCACCACCATTGGATTCAATCCCAGATCAACTATTTAATTTGAAACAGAGGATAAATAAAAATAAGCATTAGTAACTAAAAATTAAAATTAGTAGATCTTAAAATTATTTGCACTTTAGGACTGATGTTCCCTTTGAATATTATTTAGCTAGGGATCCCTTTAGCTATATAAAAACAATTTGGAAGGCAATTATTTTGGTAGATTCTTTCACATAAAATACTTTACATTAATAGAATGGATTCTCAAGCCCCAGATGTAAAATATTTTTAAAAGAAACCACCAAAAAATTATTTGGTAGATACCTCTAATCATGAAACACTTACTGCATCTTATGTAATCATGAAAAGAATTCCAAACAAATTTTAAGTGCCAATTAAAAAAAATTCTAAATGGTATCTTAATTACCATGGATTATTTTGAACACTACCATTACATTCATTATTATATTCTTCATTATATACCCAAGTTTAGACAAAATTCAAATATATCTGGCAACAGTTCAAAGTTAAACACAGAAGTTTAAAATGTAAACAAAGTTACAAAGTTGTGAAATCAGAGATTAATAATATTGGTGTGAGTTAAAAATTTCAGAAAAATATAGATAACATCTTCACATCTTTTTTAATTGAAAGGCAGAAGAGAAATTAGTATTCTATGCAAGTAATTATCAAATTTATGATGAAAGTTCAGGACTAATTTTGTTTAACTGGTAGCAGGTTAAACTTTACCTGGTCATTGTTGTCAAATTTACTATTTTCAGGCCAAACTGCTGACAGACATAAATAATAGTATATTTTAGAAAATGTTATAGCTTTCCGATGAACATGAGTACATTTAAGATACTAATATGAAAGATATTATTAATTAGGAAAGGCACTGTTTTGCAAAGGTGGTGGAAAAACCCACACCACTGCTTAGTCAACGTTCTTAAACACTTTTCTTTATTTTGTGAATGTTTAGTTGAGGCTGGTTTGTGCGCTCAACATCCCATACCTGTGCACAATAACGGTTAATCAGGCGTGGATCTGCAGTTTAAAGCGACTTTCAAATTACAAGTTTAGTTGAAGAAAATATATTTTAAAACTTTCCACTGAAACTTGGCTATAAGTAAATATTTATTACACTTCAGGTAGCCTTGTCATTCCTCCCAATATCCGCCAGCCGACCAAACGGTATAGTGGTGAGCGTGCTAACTCCTAGACCGCAAGGTTGCGTGTTCCGAGTCCCGTGTTAGGCATGGATGTTTGTAAATGTATGTTGGCTTGTCTAATGACGAATGTTTCGGCGCATTATAGCCCTCGTGTTGCTGACGGCGCCATATAATCTGAAAACAACCAACCCAATATCCGCCTCCTATAACCTGCAAATTATAAGTAACTAGTCACTAATAAGCAGCAGAGATGATTCCAAGCACCAAAGGTTTTGAAGCCGCAAAAATTATTATTGGAAACAGTACAAAGTTCATTTAAGGCAAACTGTTGAAAATCCAGTGTTTAATTTGTATTGTGTATAATTGAGTGGCATCGTTTATTTTCATGTAATGTTTTATGCATATGGCAACACTTTCTTCTCCTTTTTTGAATAAAATATAAGCCAAAAGTAAGACGTAGTGTTCTTCTCTTTTTCTACCGTTTAAATCCTAAATTCAAACTAAGGACCACTTTATTTTGTTATTATTGTAACACAATAAAAAAAGGCTTCTTTGGAACAACGCTTAAAAATATAACATTGCTGGTATTCAAACTTCACACGAAATTTCTACCATTGAGAAATGGTGCTTATAAAAATATTCACACTTTCAGAAGATTTAAATGAATAAAAAAACCAATTAAATTACTAACGCTAAAAATACGACGATAGAATTAGCAGTACCTATCAGTCGTTACAAATGCAAATCTTTACTCCATGCTATCATTTTTCATCTTTAGAAGAAACTTCACATTGATAGCAAAAAACAGACTGTGCAGAGTTTTCTCCCTAACAAAATATGGTAAATGTTTATAAAATCTATTTAAATGATTTCGTAGAGTGGCCACAAAATTCAGGAAAAAAAAGTCCACGGATTTCCCTGATATTTCTAAAAAATCCCCGATTTTACTGCTACTTGTAAACACACTGATCAAATGGAACATGTATGCCAGAGATAATATGCCAATTTTTTAAAAATAATTTTGACAGTAATGAAAAGTCTGAATTATTCTGAAACAGGACATTTCTAGCAATGACAATCACAATTTTCCAGAAAAATTGCACCAAAGCACGGATGAACAGGGAAACGTACCTTCAGTATAAAGAAAATGTCTCTGATTTTCGTAACATTTTAAAAACTCCCCAAGAAATCCAGAATCAGAAAACTTCCCGACATTTCCCTGATTTCCAGGTCTGTGGTCACTGTTTCAAAGATGCCATCGAGGCAGAATTTGGAAGACAAAATTGAGTTCAATTCCTTGTGCATTTTGCTAATTTCAAATGCAACTGTTGAAAGAAGCTTTCTAACATTATGACCCTTAAAATAATATTTAACAAATTCTAGGAGCGAAAGTTGGTTGGTTGTATTCAGATTATCTGGCACCGTCAGCAACATGAGGGCTATAATGCGCCGAAACATTCGTCATTAGACAAGCCAACATACATTTACAAACACCCATGCCTAACACGGGACTCAAACCCGCAATCTCGCGGTCTAGCTAGGAGCGAAAGAAGGTTGAATGGATAGCCACTATCGTCAATTCACTAATATAAAAATAACTGATGACATGGCTCTAGATAAAATTTAAAAAAAAAAGAAAGAAAAGATGGTTGGTTAGTACGCTGAACAACCTATTTTTATGCACAGTAACGGCTAATCAGCCTTGGACCTACAGCTTAACATGGATTACAAACCACGGCGAACATCCATGCTTAACGTGGATTACAAACCACGACGAACATCCATGCTTAACGTGGATTACAAACCACGACGAACATCCATGCTTAACATGGATTACAAACCATGACGAACCCTGCACCTCTGACCAGAGCCAGTGCGCTAACCCCACAGCCATCAGATGGGCATTCATATTGTAAACAAGTTATTAATTAGTAAATTGAGAATCTCTTAAAAAATAACCTAACAATTTACTTCTCATCTGTTAATACAAATTTTTAATTCAGATGTATATAGAAAAAAGTTAGCTATTTCACTTTCATCAACCGTTCAAAAAACAATAAGAATCAAATTACATGTAGAAGACACTGGTATATTACTTTGTAATTATTATTATTACACACTGCATTTTCTATTTCGATCATTTTGAAACTCGCAAGCTCTCATTTATGACTACCTAGATGTTTATTGAATGTAGATAAATGTTATTACTGATGTTCTGAAATATTAAACTACTATATTAGTACATAACTTGAGAAATGAACTAGTAGTTACAAAAACGTATCAAGGCTGCTCGGGTACCCAAGCGATAGTTTAAGATAATAATTATAACCAGCACAACAAAAACGCGCCTAATGCATTTTCTAGGTTATTAGTAGATAAACAGTTGAAATCATCAAAATAACTTATGTTTACCAATTACCTAAAAATAACACTGGATACGTGATTGTTATGTAACACATTTACAAGAAAATAATTAGTACATTAGTATTTTAAAAAGTACTACCTGGATAGAATTTTTTCCTCCTCGTGCGTAGCGGATACAATAAATATAAATGGCGCTTCAGCTTGTTTGCATGCTTCAATGCTTTTTCGAAATTGGATTGCTACTTTTGGCGCTTTATGTTCATTATCTACGAATTATATTCGCCAAACATTCCTAGTAGAGATATTTAGCCAAATATGGACATTTTGTTGCCAAGGAAAGAATGATGTCATTTTTGACCAATGAACGTTTGCAGCTGGTAGGAAGATTCGTGCCTTCTCTCATAAACGACCGTTTTTTCTCTTCTCCTCAGTTCCACTTATAAGAAAGGATAATTTAAGAATTATCAAAAAGTATATAGCCATAATCATCATTTTGGCGGAAGTTTTCCTTTTTAGAGACCCAGATAAGAATTATTACAAAAAATATCACCAAACTGACTATTTTTTCTAAATGAATGCTGAAAATATAAAACGGTAAATAACACACATTCACGTCAGTATTATAGTGTAACTGAAAGTTGTGCGATGTTTCACACCCCTAGTTTACTTTGTAATTTGTTGATTTATCTTTTCTGCCAATTTAAAACAGACTGGCCTATTTATCTCCTTTACAATAAGATATGACGTCAAATAAGACAATTTAATTATTTTTGCCTTTCCCTTTTTCATATTTCATGTGTCTCGGAACATCTCAACTCCACTAATGGCATTCTTTTGCTTTGTTGTTATGGATAGTACTATTCTCTTATATGACGTACTTCTTGTGTACTTCCGTAGTCTTCCGGTTGCTCCTTTTCTTCCTAGAATGTAGCGCGTCCTTGAATCGAGTTTAGCCTTGTAAAATTTGTTCTCTAAACTACTTACTGGTATCGAACTATGCAAAGTAATTAAATGAAAATTTAAAAATGAAGCATAGGGAAATTATACAAATTAATTGTTTCAACTGATTTAAACTTTATTTATCAATTCCTTTATTTTTGTATAGTTAAATAAGTAATTCATCCACTTTTCTTAGATTCTAAACATTAAATCCACAAGTGAAAATTTTCGTTTTGGAATTTGTATCTGACAACGGTTGCTAACGAATCATAACAAAGCGTGTATGTTTGTTTACTTTTAATTCAAAACTGTGAAGTACTTTCAAAATGCACAAATTCGTTGAAATATATAATTTTTAAACGTTAAGATGATAGATATTGTCAAGTTTTGAAATGATACTCTCCCTCTTGGTATTTATATCGTTTATTGCAGGGTTACTTTTTGAAAATTATTGAAGATGTACCAAACTCGCGGAGCAGCTTGGATAGGTAATGACATTTTATGTTTAAATAATAACTTGTAGTACAGGTTCACTATATGCCTCTAGTGTTATTGCATAAATATTTTGGTGCAAAGAAATAAAGCCAAACACTAATGTTGATAGTCCAATAGAAAATGATAATTGAATGTGAAATTATGCAATAACAGCTGCATTATATTTCCCCAAAATTTTTAGTAGCTTTGTTTCGTCTCTAAGATAACCATGATTTTTTTACTTTTTCTATTTAACACTTCAAAGAATTAGAATAAAAGTACTACAATATGAAATGAAGGTTAAGATTTACTAAAAGGCGTCGGATGGAGACTTTTTTGAAAGTTGCCATCTGAAAAGTACCAAATTGAAAATGACTTCAAAAAGCTGTGTCTCCAAATCTAAAATAGTACTGTGTTGTCTAATTCAAATGGCCACTGGAGTTGCTATAAAACCTAGTCAACAGGTTGTCATATTCAGCACTAAATTGATACACTTCCACCGCAAATTCATCCAACATCTTACAGTAAATCTTAACTGTAATGAATACTGAAACAAAGCTCAACTAATTTTTACTCAAATTGTCAGGTTTCTGTATGGTAGCATACTTGAGTTTGCACAATTATTATTATGAAATTTAGAGAAGGTTTTCCATATATATAGTATGTTTCTCATGTTTTAAATTTTTTTTTTTTCACTACTTGATATACTTCAATTTAAGGTTTTTGACATTTTGCATTGGTTCCTTAAATTTCTATTTGCTGTATTGTTTCTGTGTTTGGTATTCTTCCATTATATAGGTACTGGTTGTCACCAAGCCTGAATGTTTAAATGATGCATAAATGTATCGCCAAGTCTAAATGTTTACGGTTTGTTATAGGGCTGCTAAATTGTTTGTTATGGGAATTACAAATGATTTGGAGGTTGTTAGTTTGGATGAGTTATGACTGTAATTTGATGGATTTTATCTGGTACCCGTCTAACGAAAGTATCCTGTGTTTTAAAACAGAAATGTATATTTAAGATGTAATCATTGTAAAATTTACACCTGCAATTTCATATAAATTCAACAGCTGAAAATCTTTTTAATATAAAGTGAACCCCACTTTCTCAGTAAAACCTTTAGAGAAATCCTATTTCGTTAGCCTTAAGGTCAAATAAACCTAAAAAAATCTGGTATCCTCTTTGAACAGTTATTTCAGATTACTTTTTTTGGACAGTGGTGAAATCATTGGGAAATGTAACAATTAACTTGTAATGTTCCTGATCATTGCAATCAATCAGAAATAAATGACTGTCTCGGATAGACCTTTAAGGATTAGGTAAACAAAAATATTTAAATATTTTCACACATATTGAAGCATCTGACATTTAGGGACGATAGATAGCTTTTTTAGCTTCAAGAAAGCCCAATACCTTTTGTTGCATTCTATTGTATGTCTCCACACATAACTAGCTTTTATAATTAAGAGGACTTGGACCATAATTTAGACATTTAAATCACCTGTAAAAACATGTATAGTGTATCAACTACAAACAAATGGTAAATGAAGAAATTCTAAATAGAACATTGTAACTATAATTCGCCAAACAATAATTACTTCCAGGATTTGATTGAGAACTGAAATTATCTGTATATTGCAAAAATTGTTTGGTATTTATTATGTTATTCATGATTTCTTTTAAAGATGCTGTTTGTTTAATAAGAATATTGTTTTGTTTTATTTAGGTTTTGAAGAAGCTCAAAAAACCATCAATGCATTGAAAGAAGAGGTAATATTTTGGGTACTCTTCTGTTTGGCGAGTACCGGTTGGAGCAAAGCCTAAAAGTTTACACATTTAAATGAAGCATAAATGTATTGCCATGCTTAAATGTTTACAGTTTGCTAATGGTTAATCCTATAACAGTTTCTTATAGGAATTATAAATGATTTTAAAGTTGTTAATTTGTTCGAGTTAAGTCTGTAATTTGTTGGGTTTTTTTTGGTACCGGGCTAATGGAATAGTATCAAACTCGTGTCCTAAGTGCCTTTTATGAATGTAAAAAAAAAATATAGGGTTTTAAATCTCTCATATAAATCTCTCAAATAAAATACAAATAAGTGTTGGGGAGATATTTTGACAAATTATGGACCAAAGTTACTGGACTCGTCAAATTTCTTCGATTTTTAAGTCTAAATATTGATCTACAATTTTTATTGAAAATTTTCTATGAAACAAAATCTAGTTTCTGTTATAAAATGATATTTAATTATGCTCTCGATAGTTAATTTTGTATACAGTCATAAGTTTTATGTGAAAGTACCAGTAGTGTAGAGTAGAGTGAGTAGTGATTATGTAAAAGTGAGAATTTGCTTATAAATAGAAAATGCACGTGAAAATTCAAAAACAATTTATATACTTTATTTTTTATTATGTAGTTCATTTCACATTTTATTTTTCTGGAACACATTCTTTTTGTGTTAACGTATAAGAAAAATGGTGCTATGAAATCTTTTATACAAATAGTTTATTTTCTTTTCTGATTTTATTTTTATTGTAAACAGGTGGAAGAAGCAGAAAAAAAGTTATCCAAAGCAAAGCAAGTTTTAAAACATGATAGAGGAGATGCAGGCATTAAAATTTGTAGTTTAGATGCACCCTCAGTTAATTCCTTACGAAATATTTCTTATAAGAATGAGCTCACCAGTCACTTTGTAAAGGTTTGTTTAATTTCTTTATTTATAGAGTGACAACTATTGCATCGATTTTGTACACACATTTATATAAAATACACTGTCTGTCTATAAAACTTTAGCTTAGATTGGTTAACTAATTTAATCAAAGATAATTAAGACAAAAATAGTTATTTGTTTGTTCCAATTTTTTTATTTCTGTGCTTTCAGGAAGTTGTACCTAAAAAGCAACCACATTTAGAAAAGCTTCACAAAAAACAAAGGAAGTTTACAGGCAAGACTATTTATTTAGTATTTTTTGTTGTTGGTAACTTTAAATTTCTGAGAATACATTTTAAATGCTTAATTTATTTTTAGATTTAAAGTTTTTTAAAACTGAACTTTATATACATTCTTAGATTACAAAACTACTTTTTAAAACGGACTGTAAGTTCTAAAATTACTGATTGTCAAAGTGGCATAAAAACTTGTCATAGGAAATCTGTTGCATAATTTTCATTGTTTTTGAATTCCAGTATTGTTATTTAAACTTCTTTTTTTTATAAAAATATATTTCCTTGCTTCGGTGTATTATTTGTTGACCATAGTTGCTTTCTTTATCACTAAAATATTTATTTTTATGACATTTTGACACTTTATTATTTATTTTTCTAACAGCTTTTTTTTTTAATTAGTTCCATCTGTCATCAAGTTATTTTCTGATTCAGAAGAACAACCAAGTTTAGTTCCATCGATAGTCTCCTCTCCATTATATGGAAATATTAAATTGTCGAAGATATCATCAAGTGAATCTGAAATTTCATATAAAAACTTCAAACACAAATCTTCCTCTTCAGAAAAGACTTCTTTAATAGCAGATACTTATACCAATATTGGCTCCAAACTTTCAAGTGTAATTGATAGGTAATAGCACTTTTTTTTAAAAATTTCTATTCTATTGCAATCAAACTTGTTTAGTGACAAAAGATTTTTTTATAATTAAAATATTATTCTAGTTTTATATTTGTAAGATAATTTTGCAATACAAAAAAATTGAAGGAATCGAAATTCTGTACTTTTATGGTGGAAAAAATGTTGTTAAAAAAAGATATTAATAATTTATTGCTATTTCAAGAGTGTCCATGCTTTAGAGTATAATTGTTTGCTTCATTGAAATAATTGGAAAACTTTAGTAACACAAAAAAAAAAATTAATTTCAGAGAAATTTACATTGACATGAATATAAATAAATAGGTGTAATTGATTGTAAGAAATGACTTGGTAGCCTTTAAACTTTTGTGTATTATAATTGCAAATATTTAATTCTATATATTAATCTTTTTAAAAAAAAAAAAAAAAAAAGCTACTGAACTAAATAAAGACTGTGTTTTTCATTAATAATGCTAACTGTTATTTTTTCTTTCTAGGCATGAAATGTCAAAAAGTCCAGATGCTTCAAAAATTACATTCACACCTTGGGAAGAAAAATTTCTAAAATCTTATGTTGACCATAGTGATGTAGATGTACCCTCAAGTCAGTCTGATAAACCTCTGGAAAATATTACCAATGATATGGAATGGACTCCAGTGCTGAATGGGCAAAAATTGCCAAGGAAAAAGAAGACTGTCGATGGTACTTTACGTTGGAAATATTCTTGAAAATTTAAAATAAAACTTACTAGTGTTCCATGAGTGTATATGTATTAGCTTTCATTAAAATAACAATACTATAAAACTTAAGTGTTATTTATTCATGTACAGATAGTATACTTAAAATTATAATCTGCTATGTATTTATAATTACTTTTTAAAGTACCAACAGTGGAGTTTATAAAAATTTACAAACTTTTAGGTTTATTATACATGTGCTTTTTCTTTCCACAGAAATCCCTGTTTCTATTAGGAACAACATTTTAAGTTTTATTCGTTGCTTCTTTCAGCTAATATTTGATTATGCATATATATATATATATATTTTTTTGGATAATCCTATTCGTCGTCATTATAATTACCTTAATTTTACTATTAAATTTCAAAATACTCAGTTATTATTATAACTGCATAATCATGTTCAGCTATACTATTTCAGTGTAGTTTTTATGTGGGAAGAATTAAAAATATTTTACTGTGTTATCTTTTAAATTCATATTTTCGTTAACACAATTTTTTACTTTCAGATGGCCTTTTGTTACTGAAGCAAATTATTGATCGCCAGAAAAGATTACACGAGGAAGTTTATTCTAACTCAGAAGATGGTCTTTCTCCTTCTGAGAATATTGATCCTCCTTTAAAATCAAAATCAGATGATAAAACAGCTGCTTTGAAAGACTTTACATACACTGATATTGAAGCTGAAGCACAAGTTAGGCCTCCTCCTACTAGAAAAGTGCGTCTCATCACAACATTGCCCAGATACAGAGGATTCAGTGCACCCAATAGTTTCTCAACTAATAAGCAACAAAATAAAATTAAGTATCCAAAGAAATCAGTACAGAACTATGCTGGTAATACACTTTTTTCAACATTGTTTTTAATTCAGTTCGGTCAGCAATTGTTTAAAATTTAAGTAAAGTTTAAAATTATTACTTTTAAAAAAATATAAAAAATTTATATCGTTTTATTTAATCAAAGTAACAACGTACAGAAGGTAAAAAAAAAATAAAGAAATAATTTACTAATAAGTTGTATACGTGTATTTTATCTGTTAGAGTTATTTTAATTTGTTATCTGTACTTATAAAACTAAGAGTCTGTGGCTGTGTGTGCGATTGTTTATATATATATAATTTTTTATTATCATTTCTTGCTATCGTTGATAATATATCAATCTTTAAATCATTTACAAATCCCATTTCACATTTAAAATAAATGGTTTAATAAAGACATTAAAAAGTAGTTTAAATTTTGATTTCGAACTGTTGATTTGAAATAGATAAAATATTAAAAGAGACTTATAACAAAGTATCATAAAACTTCTTTCTAATTTCAGACAATAAGACATCTTCAACACGCAAGAGAACTACAAAAATTATAAGCAATAATAAAAATGATGGTATGGTTCTTCTGATATTTTTTATTTTCTGTATATATATATATATATATATATATATATATATATATATATATATATATATATATATATATATATATATATATATATATATATATATAGTTGAAATGCATTTCTTAAAATATTTTTATATATACTGAATGAAAACAAGTTACTTTCTTATAACTTTCTGTGTTGTCCTATACCTTGAAAACTATTAAATCTTTAGAAGCTCTCAAAATGTCATGAAAAATATTTACTTAAAATCAAAAAATACGTACTAGATTTTTTTTTTACATAAGAGCTTCTGTCATGTTCTATTTTATTAAATTCATTGCAAGTGAAATTTGTTGAAATATGACAAAAGTTATACTTTTTCTGAAACTTATTGTGTTAACTGATTAATTTTACCTGCATTATTTATTGGGCTGTTTATGTCTAAGAATAAGGGTTGATTTCTAAAACAAAAATTAGCTTACGTTTTTGATAACTATGTTAAATTTGAATAAATCATGGATTTTTATTTAGTTTAAGTAGCAACCCTTATACAATTTTTTAAAGTGCATTGAAACAGCTAATTTTGACAAATATGCATGTCCAAAATTCTTTGTATTCATTTCATTAAAAAATCTGTCATATTTTATGAAATAAATATGTCAATTAGACAAATCTGTCACATTTTATGAGATATGTTACTGAAATTATCTTTTAGTTATCAAAAGCTCCATCGTGAAAGATAAGCAACTTAGCCCAGAAGAAATCCAAATATCAAAGGATCCATTAACAGAAGTTCAGGCTGAAGATAAATCTGATACGAATTCATCCTCTAAAACATCTGTACTTTCTAAAATAAGCTCATCCAAAGAAAAAGATAAAGAAATAGAGGATTCTAAAATTTCAGAGCAAATGTTTCTAGAAAATGGTATTTTCAAATTTTTAAAAAAAAATATTTCATGAGACTATTTTATTTATATTTCATTTTATTTCATGCAGGCATTTATTTAAAGTGAATTCAACACCTCTAAATCCCAAAACTTCTATGTCTTAATAAAAAGTATAAATCTATACATAATAAAAAAAAACTCTTTTATTAAAATTAATTCTGGTTACAAGATGTTTTTATAAATATTTGTATTAAAATAGAAATTTTTCCTTTTTACACATACACTAGCTGAATACCCGTGCTTTGCTACGAAATTTTAACATGAGCAATATTTTAGTTAGCTGTGAGGCCTCGCTTTGTGGAAATCCGTAATTGGTGTATAGGTCCCAGTTTTTGGCACTGCCCTCGCAGGAAGGTTTATCGCTAAGCAAAATCAAGATCGCTTCGTTCGCTGAAAAGTTCATTGACACATAAGCACAGGCTTACTTCACTCGTTGAAAGATTCATTGAAATGCAAGCATAGGCTCACTTCACTCGCTGAAAGGTTCATTGTTGCATGAGCATAAGCTCGCTTCAATCACTAAAATCTAATTGCTACGTAAAGCCTTAATATTAGAAGCCCCTCCCCTGTTGAGAAACAAAAAAAAACATTAATACAATAATACA
This sequence comes from Linyphia triangularis, assembly GCA_963978545.1. NCBI lineage: Eukaryota > Metazoa > Arthropoda > Arachnida > Araneae > Linyphiidae > Linyphia > Linyphia triangularis. The sequence goes on along the minus strand of OZ021725.1, from coordinate 74,820,887 downwards.
ACACCCTTTTAAGACTATTTTAACACGTGTTTGTGGAAAGCAAAATTAGAAGGTTAAAACTACTTATGTTGAAACTTTCTGAGCTCTAGGCCTATTAGAAGTTGCTTTTTGTGAAAATATTAATTCAAAAACAAATTAAAATTTTTATTTTCTTTTTGTCAAAAGTTTAATTAGAAGGCCAAAACTACTTGTATTGAAAATTTCAGAACTGTCATGGTTCGTACGTTTTTAAAAAACCTTGAAAAGTGCTTGAAAAAAAATCTTTCATTTTCAAGTGCTTGAAAACCTTGAATTCTGTAAAAATATGTTTAAAGTGCTTGTATTTTATTTTATTTGCTAAAAATAAAGCATATTAAAATTTTTTTGTCAACAAGTGAGCAAAATCTTTTGAATTTAGTTAAACCAATCATCAACTAAGAAAGCAGCATAGTTGAACGTACAAAGATTTCGTCATTCCCCCCTTTGATGAGTACAGCATTGCGCATTTGGAATATCTGATCAAGTTACGTGATCTTTGTTTTGTTTTTGTATTCTGTGTGCTAATTTTTTGCGCACTGTTTAAAAATGGCGGGGAAATGCATTTTCAATTAAAGCTGATTTGAAAAGCCAGAATATAATATGGTTTGAAGCCTATGTCTTGGATTTGCACTTAGCACAATGTACATTGTGTGCCAAAAATGTCATGATGGGAGAAGGTGCTTTAAAAAGCCATGCGAAGAGCAAAAAGCATATTATGGTTTTAGTTTCTATAAGAAATTTGATGAGGATTGTTTGAACTATTTCTAATAATAAAAAGTACCCCAAAATCGTATATTTTTCACAACAATCAACGTCGTCAGCCCGATGGAGGCACATGTAACTGAAAATGAAGTTTTAGATATTGAAATACTATAGACAATGGATATTGAAAACCATAAAAAATCACGGCTCTCGTAAATTAAATGAAAACATTGATAAATTATATAATTACATGTTCGCCGGTAGTGTGATTGCATCTAAATTTTCATGTGGAGAAAAAAAAGTGCATATTATGCTGTATTTGGATTCAAGCCTTCAGAGTAAATTGAAAGACAGTTTAATCAATTATACTTTTTTTATTAATATTTGATGAAACTCTCAATATGATGAAAAAAGAAAATCAAATGGATGTTCACATCCGATATTGGCGTAATTACCAAGTGAGTACTAGCTACTTTACTTCTGGTATACTTTTTATGGGACATGGTACTGCTTGCTCCTGATAGATTGGAAGGATTTTTTTTGTATTGTAACCTTAACATTTTCTTTTATTAAAACTTAAAAAAAAACAAAAAAAAACGTGTTTACTCGATTTGAACATGCACCGTTTGCCAATAAAAAAAATTGGAATTTTTTTTTAATGTTTGAATTGATTGAAAGTGGATATACACCTTGAAAAGTGCTTGAATAGTCCTTGAATTTTTTTCTCCTTCAAGTGTACAAACCATGACTGTAGCTAATTAGAAATTATTTTGTAAAATATTTGTTATATTTAAAAAAAATTAAATAAAAAACAAATAAAATTTTAAAGTTCTGTTTTTCAAAAGTCCAATTAGAAGGCCACAAATACTTATGTTGAAAATTTCAGAGCTGTAACTCTATTACAAATTGTTTTGTAAAATATATAATAATTAATTAAAAAAAGAACAAAATAAAAATTTAAAATTCTGTTTTTCAAAAGTTTAATTAAAAGGCTAAAACTGCTTATGTTGAAAATTTCAGAGTTGCAGCCTTATTAGAAATCCCATTGTAAAATATTAATTAAAAAAATTAATTAAAAAAATAACTAAATAAGAGTTTAAAAGAAAGTTGTGTGTAGTCCACTTTTTTTTTTGAAGAACGTAATTATTAAATTTTATTATTTAGATAAAAAGAATTCTCATGAAGATCATGCTACAAATATGAATATGAATTCTTTTCATGAAAGTGAAGTAACATCAGCAGACATAACAGATAAGATTGAAGAAAAAGACATTTTTCCAAAATTCATTGCTATTTCTAAAAGTGTTAAGAGAAAAGCTTTTAAAGTTCATGGTAAGTGTATACTGCATTTTCAATTGAATTTAGTGTGCCTTTATAAATTTAAACTATGCCACTTACAATTATACAGTGTCTCTTGAAAATGAGACATTCATTAAAAAGTTTACTAAAGACTCTAATATCAGAGAAAAACATTGTTTTTTAAACACATTTTTGGTATATTTTCTTTTTTAATCAATGGTAATAATAAGCAAGTTAGTTTAAAAAAATATTTCTAATTTTTAAATTTTTTTTTATAGGACTTAAAAAATCTTACTAAGATGGTGGAACACTGAAATTTTCTCGAATAATCTAGGAAATAAAAGTAACTTAAAAAATCTTACAAAAGTGGTGGAACACTGAAATTTTTCAAATAATCTAGGAAATAAAAGAAAATTATTAAGACTTTTTTTTTGTAAATGTGACAGTTGCTTATATACTCATGTCCAAAAGTTTAGAATAATCACTGTTTGATATTTAAAAATACATCGGAATGGAATGAAATTTGGTATACAAGTGAAAATTAGTTGAAAAGAAGAAAACATATAAATAATGATAAAATTATTTTTTATATAAAATAATAAGGTTATTAGAAAAATGGCATAAAAATGTTTTTCAGTTTCTCTGAAAAATAATAATTTAAACAATGGAAATTAGAAAATAATTGGTCATATGGCATTCTCGGGCGGCCACTCATGCTGATGAAAGATTTTTCATATATTTAATCATGGTTTTAATTAGTTTTGTGCTCAGAGATTTCCAAACCTGTAAGCGAGGGGTTTTTATTCTTGAACTGAGCTTGGTGGGGGACAGAAGGGTGCAATGCATCTCCTGAGCATGTCCAAAATACATGTTCTATCAGAATGAGGTCAAGAGAGTTGCCGGGCCACTGCATGTGCTTAATGTCTTCACTTTCAAGAAAGTTGTTGAACCTGCATATTGAGAAGTCACATTATTATCCATTAAAATAAAATAATTGCATATAATTTATTAAAAGCTTTTTTCCAATCTCTCATGCCAGTTTATTCCTCAATACTGACTTGTTCATTTGCAACTAAAAAGCTTGATTATTGTATTATTATTAAATTTTATCATATTTTTCATTACTCTTTTAAAATTTCACACATAAAATCATTGTTTTAATAAACTTGTGATTATTAACCCCTTACCAGCCTAGGAAAACTTACGAGATTCCCTCTCCAGTGCACCATTTTTCACCTAGGCTCACACAGTTATGTGGTGAATTTTAAAATTTGAGATTTTTTACAATTATGCAAATTTAAGTACAAAAATATTTTTGACTCCAGATGATGGCTAAACTAATCTTAGGGATTGATAAGAATAATTTTAAGTGAAAATTTTTGTGAATATTTGGAAATTGCGATGCAAAGGATCGTTCTTCGTAAAAGCGTATATATATGTTCGTGGCAGGTGAGATGTTAAGATGATGATTATTATAATTCAAATATAATAATTATACTTAAATTTATAATTGCGAATTATTTTAAAACTTTTATTAAATTATTAAATACAAAAATTATTTGAGAAATAATCTTTTTAAAGAAGAATAAATTTTGTTATTTCGAGCTGATATATGATGAAAATTTATGATGATATAATATTTCTTACTTTTCATCCTCACTTTATTGAATGCTAAAATGTTCCTTATGAGAATTTCATGTTCAATTGAAACCTTATTCTTTTCACTGTCTTTCTTAATAATGAAATAGTTGTTGAAGTTTCCAAATTTTTATAATTTCTCCTTAAAATTGTGTACATTGAAAAGTATACTTTATTGAATTATTTTTAAAACTTGACATAATTGCATGTTTATTTTAGCGGAAGAAAAAATGGCACCCTCTCCCAAAATAAGGCATTATGATACAAAAGCTGTTAGAGATTATATAAAGAAGAAGAAAGCAGAAAGAAGAAAGAGGCATTTAGAAGAACATAAGAAATCTCTAGAACAAGCTGAAAGAAAGAGGGAAAGCCTTCAAAAGTTATTGGAATTTCAAAAGCAAAATATGGCCTTGCCCATTTCAAAAACTGTTTCACCTTCAAAAGTATGTTATTTAACCAGTTACTTAACCAGTTAACCATAATTTGGTGTCTAAAAGGAGGGCGATTTTTATTTAGGACAAAGTATCAATCTTATGCACTTAAGAAACAGTTACCTTTTGACTAATGTGTAAAGCAACTATAAATATGATTTGCCTTTATTCTTTCTACTTTCACCGTGTAATGGTATAGCTTGTAAATAATGTGAAGTTATTATTATTTTTTTCTGCAATATCTAAAACAGTGTTTGCATACTATTCCCAGTTCATGGGGTAATCATGCATAGATGGTTAGGTTAGTGCAACGTTAATTGAAAAATTTAATTTTTTTGTTATTTAAAAAAAAATTTATTAATCAAATCTATATCTAAGGAACATTTTGATGATTAAGTAGTAGTTCCAGTTTTAAATAAAGATATTCCAATAAAGCTTTAATTAGATTTTCAATTAAATAAAAGGGCTGGCTGAGATTGCAAACAAAAATTATACTACTTTTGTTTCGATTATTATTAAAATGATACTATTTTTAGTTATTAAGGCAATTCTGCAATATTTTAAAAACAGGGAATAGCTTTTTTCCAATCTTTTTTGTTACGATTTGAACAGTGAGAACTACGAACTAGAACTTGATGCAACTAAACTTATTACTATTCGTGTTTATATATTTCCTCTCTTTTCATGTGTTCTTGTTCGGAATAAAATATTTTCTCGCAGTGACAACAGCTCGGTTTATTCTCCCTTAACTTTTTAATACTGGGGACAAGGCAGGTACGCTCACAAACGGAAGCAATGAAATAATTGCTGTTTTAAAAAAAGATTCGTCTGCAAATTAATGCATATCGAAATCGGCGTTTTTCTTCCGTTCAACACAAATGCAAAGAGCAACTTCCATCAGAGTGGCCACAGAACAGGGAAAACCTGGAAGTCAGGGAAATGTTAGGGAGCTTTCTGATTCTGGAAAAAATCAGGGAATCGTCAGGGAACTTTTTTAAATTTCATGAAAATCAGGGAAATATTGTATTGTTTAAGGCACGTTCATCCATATTTTGGCACTATTTACATGGAGATTTGTAGTGGCAAGCCATTAGAAGTTTAATGTTACGGAATAATTTAAACGTTTCATTACCAGCAAAACTATTTTTTTTAAAAATTGCATATTATCTTTTTAGCATACATGTTCTATATGATCAGGGTGTCGAGACATCTGGAAAACCTAAGAAAATTTGAAAAAAAGTTTGCCCTAAAATCAGGGATTTTTTTAGAAATCTGTCAGGGAATTATCAGGGAACTTTTTCCTGAATTTTGTGGCCACCCTGTCCATGACTTTGTATGTTTTCTATGATTTTTACTGAGTGGAAAGACGCATCCAGATTGTTTTTCACGGATTCCCGATTGCTGGAATGGGTTGTATTTTTACTTTGTAAAGTTTAACTGCTATTAAGTATTTCTATTTAATTTTCATTATATTATGTATTATTTTTACTGTTCTGATATCGATACTACTGTGCAATATTTTGGCTCTGTTGGTACTATTTCCGAGTTTGATGTTTCTAAACCGCAAAATATTGAGTTGTATTTAGAACAACTATGCTTTTATTTAGAAGCAAATAATATTACTGATGATTCGATAAAACGCGCTACGCTTTTAGCAATGTGGGGAATAAAAATACTTGGTGTTATTTGTAATCTTGTCACACCGAATAGACTTACTGAAGTTTCGTTTAAGGATATTGTAGAGAAACTTAAAACTCATTTCTGCCCTAAATCGAATGAAATTTTTAAATGATTCAAATTTCATAAACGCATTCAAGGGGAAAATGAACCGTTTAATGTGTACGTTACTGAGCTTAGGAAATTAGCTGACAGGTGTAATTTTGTTACTACTTTATCAAATAGGTTATAAGACCAAATTGTTTGCGGCATAAATGACGAAGATGTTCAAAGGCATTTGCTCTCGGAATCAGCGTTAACCCTTGACTCTGCTATTTCTATGGCTTTAGCGGCTGAATCAGCAGCTTCTTAGTCGAAGCTGATGCTTTTGGAGAATTTGTTTGCCAGTAATTTGCAACAATCAGTAGATTTGTTAAGGCATAAAAAACCCGTAAAGGGTAAATGGCAAAATTCTAAAAATGAGACGGGGAAAGTTTGTGACAGTTGCGGATTAAATAATTTGTGTGTAGATTGCAAATTGCGCAATGCAGTTTGTCATTTTTGCAAGGGTAAAGGTCATGTTCAAAAGGTATGTTGGAAAAAGGGTTCAAATCCGTTTCGTACAAATGAAATTGGGGTGCAGGAAGAATATGTTAATTCTTTAAATAGTTTTTCTTTTGAACAAAAAATCAAAGTGCAACTAGAAAGGAAAAACTTAAGTTTTGAGATTGATTCAAGTTCTTATTATGCGATAGTTTCCATGAGTACCTTCCAGCGCTTTCTTGAGGTTGAAAAGCCGATGATTCGGGAAACGCTTGTCGAACTACAGGATTTTCAGCAGAATAAAATTTCACTCGCAGGGGTTTGCAAAGTTCAAGTTACCTTCAAAAACCATAGAGCTAATCTAGAACTTTTAGTTTCAAGGAGTCGTTGCACCAATATTCTGGGTTGTTCTTGGTTTGAAACTTTAGGAATTTATTTAGGTGGAATAAACAAGACCAAATCCGAGATCATCAACGATTTACTTTACTAGTATCATTATGTGTTTAGTGAGGGACTGGGTTCTTATTTGGGTAAACCTATCTCCTTACCTTTGAATCCAGAATTTCCCCCAATGCGATTCAAATCAAGAAACGTTCCCCTCGCTATGAAACCTAAGATTGAAAATGTATTAGATAAGCTGCTTAGGGAAGGGATGATAGAACCAATTGCAGATCCTAAGTGGACAACGCCTGTGGTCCCTGATATTAAACCATCAGGGGAAGTAAGGCTATGTGGAGATTATAAGGTAACGTTAAATAAGGCTATGGCTAACCACCTTTACCCCATGTGAACCATTTAATTTCAAGCTTAAAAGGAGGAGAATTTTACGCTAAATTAGATTTAGCACAAGCTTACCTTCAACTTCCAGTTGACAAAAAATCGTTTGAGGCTCAAACGATTATTACCCATAAAGGCACGTTCAAAGTAAAACGTCTTCAGTTTGGAATAAACGTTGCTCCTGGGATTTTCCAAAATCTGATCAATAGCTTATTCCAGAATCTGGAGGGGGTAGTTCCCTACCTTGACGATGTGTTAGTTATGTCAAATTCAACTGAAGAGTTAGCTTCACAATTAGAAAAAGTTTTTGGCTAAATTGAAAGAGTATGGGTTAAAAGCCAATAGAGACAAATGTCTTTTTGGAGTTTGATAAGTTGTCTTCTTGGAGTATCGTATAGATAAGAAAGGGATCCACCCATCTAAGTCAAAAGTAATTGCACTTCAATAGTTCTCTGTGCCCGAGAACAAAACGCAACTCCAAGCGTTTTTGGGGTTATTAAATTTTTACAATGGATTTTTGAAGGGCAAGGCTACAGTAGCAGAAGTCCTACATAGATTGCTTGATCAACATTCTGACAGGAAACAGAGTAAAATGCATGACGAGGCTTTTAAAACCCTAAAAAATCTGCCCAGTTCAGATAGCGTTTTGGTCCCCTTTGACAAAAAGCTACTCATAGTGCGATGCATCGCCTTTCGGATTGGGCGCCGTTTTAAGTCATATCCTTCCTGATGGGAAAGAAGCACCAATTGTGTTCGCGTCTCGTACTCTAATGTCTGCCGAATGCAACTACTTGCAGATAGATGAGGAAGCGTTAGGAATTGTTTTCGGAGTAAAGAAATTCCATCATTTTCTTTTCTGTCATAAATTCACCATCATCACTGACCACCAACCACTTTTTAGAATTTTCAGTAATAATAAACCTACTAAAGAGATAATGTCTCCTAAGATGCTGATTTGGTGTTTAATTCTAAATGCGTACGATTATTCTCTTGTTCATGAATCAGGGAAAAGATTCTTAATGCAGACGCGTTAAGTAGGCTACCTATGAAAGTTCAGGATTGTGAGGTTCCATCACTGCTTGAAGTTCTCTTTACTGAGGAACTGGAGAACCCACCACTGTATGCTGCGGAAATTGCAAAAATGATACTGCGAGATCAAACATTCTCTAGAATCCTAAATTTCGTTTTGATGGGTTGGCCTATTAAACCACCGAGTTCAGAATTTCAAACTTATTTTTTTAAAAGGAATGAGCAATCAGTTCACAGGAACTGTTTACTTGGGATAATAGAGTAATAATTCCAGCATCGGGAATGTTCTGTGTTCTGAAAGCATTACACCTTGGTCATCCTGGAGTTGAAAGAATGAAAATGTTTTCTAGATCATACGTATGGTGGCTAGGAATGAACCTTGACAAAGATTCCTTCGTCAAGGACTGTAAAAACTGCGAATCAGCTCGACACTTGCCTCCATGCGCCCCTGTTCATTCAACAGAAATCACGAGTCGTCCATGGTTCTGTCTTCATGTCGACTTTGCGGATCCATTCCAAGACCAAGAATTCTTCATACTCGTCGATTCCTTTTCTAAATGGATTGAAGTCAAGCGAATGCCTTCTACTACGGCTACTGCTACCATTGATGTTCTTCGAAAAATTATCGCTTTGCACGGTCTTCCTGAAGTATTCATCTCAGATAATGGCCCGCAGCTCACTTTTTCTGAGTTCTAGTCCTTTCTAGAACAAAACGCTATACGCCAAGTTTTGATCGCTCCCAGACGCCCAGTTGCAAATGGGCAAGCTGAAAGAACTGTACAAACAGTTAAGAACTCCCTGCGGCATATCATTCAAGGAGACTGGAGGAAACGTTTAGCAAATTTTCTTCTGCAACAGCACTGCACGCCAACTATAACTAAGGATGCCAGTCCTGCAGAACTTTTGCTGGGGAGGAGGCTTTGCACGATAATGGATAGTCTCCGCCTGGATCGCACAGAAGAACGTAGACTTAAGCAAGAGATTATCTACCTCCAGGTTTGTGAAGATCATGGCTTAAGACAGTTTCAAGCGAATGATTCCGTATTGCTGAGAAACTACAATCCAGGGCCACGTTGGATTCCAGCCAAGGTGATAAAAGCCACAGGACCTTGTGTCCTACCAAGCTCGTACTGAAGATGGCCAAATCAAGGGATGCCATGTGGATCAGAAGCTAAGAAGGAATGCAGAACCACCATTTCTAATGATTTCGGAAAATCCTACCTCACCACTTGTGCCAACATCCGTGTCTGCAACGACATCTACGTCGACTTCTATGCTTTCACCTGAAGTAGCTGCAGAGCATGGTTCTGGTCAGGAATCTGGAGGATCCAACAATAATCGTCTGAACCCTGCACCTGAACCACCTAGACACTCCTACAACTTACGGCCACGAAATTCTCAACTTTGATGAGGAGGAGTGTTACGATTTGAACAGTGAGAACTACGAACTGGAAGTAGAACTTGATGCAACTAAACTTATTGTTATTTGTGTTGATATATTTCCGCTCTTTTCATGTGTTCTTGTTCAGAATAAAATATTTTCTCGTAGTGACAACAGCTCGGTTTATTCTCCTGTAACTTCTTAATACTATAGCTTTTTTTCCAATGTTTTTGACCTATAAAACAAAATGAACTTCTATTTACTGTAAAAATTATTTTTAATGTTTATTTATAACTTTTTTTATGTTATATTTTTTTTCTTGAATAATTTTCTCACTTTTCTTATGTAAATTTGTCTGGGTATTTAAAATTAAATAGACAGTCAACTGCAAGAGTACTGCAGTGAGAAATCTTCACTATTAAATCAAATAGGTTCTTTAAATAGTTTAATTAATATCAGAATAATTTATCATGCCTTTTTAAAACTTTAAGGTAAAAACTGCAGCATTTGTTCTTTGATTTTTTAAAATTGATATAAACAAGTTATCATTCATTAGCTGGATAATGGATTATTGATACTTTTGAAACTTTGATTTACAATATGTTATTTCTGAAATGAAATTTTTTTAAAAATATTTTTTCTTTTGTTGCAGATTTATCAAAAGAAAACTGAACAGAGAAACAATGATGTTGAGCCTCAGTTTTCATCACTATTGCATCACCAGCATATTAATAAAATTAAAATTGCCCAATTCGATACATCAAAAGAGTCTCGGCTCGAACCCGATCAAGCAAAATTCTTGGATCCTCCAACTAATATATTTCACAAAGAGGATTATCTTGATAATCAAAGTTCTAAACAGCTTTCTCAAACTCTCATACCTAAACCTTCACAATCACAAAGGGAAAAGGAAGCAGCAGGAAATAATATTGCAAATATTGAATCAAAAGCGAAAAATAGTGACAGAATTAATCCTAAGATAGATCATGAAAATAATAAAAGCAAAGGTGTGATGGCCGTTTCTGAAGAAGAAAAACCAAGTTATTCAAATCAAGACTTGTCTGTGACTTCTTATGAATACCAATCTACCAATTTATCTGATTATATATCCAGTATTAATACTCCCAGTGAATTAAGTCTGTTGCCTAGTTTCGATGAAATACCTCCTCAGAAATTCCAGAAAATTAACTTTCCAAAAGGTGAGATATTTATGTGCTTTTTTATGCTGCTGCATATCATCTAAATCTAATCTAGTTTGAATAAATACATTCTTATAAAATATTTTGATAAAAATATACTCCGATGTTACTTTGAAGAGTTATTTTTTTTTATCTGGGCAATTCTCTGGCTGACGCACAAGACATTTTGGCTCTTTTTTCTACTCGTAAACAGATAAGAATTATAAAATTAAGATGAATCTTATAGCAAGGTTCTCACTGTTATTGAAAGTCATTAAAAATGCTTAATATTTTTGAACTTGTTTTGAAGGGCTTGAAAGTGCTTGAAAAGCTTAGAGGTGCTTAAAAGTCCTTGAAAATGCTTAGAGGTCCTTAAAAGTCCTTAATTTTTGCAGATGTTGTGTGGCCAATTTTCAAAATTTATAAAAATACAACTCGGACTTGCTATGCCCTTGTTGTCGCCACTTATCTGCACCTTATCGGAATTCTCTGACTTATTTGTTTTACGCATCCACCAACTTGTAACTATACAATAAAATATACTTTTTAAAAATTTATATATAGACATGAGGCCTGAAAACAAATTTTCAACGGTCCTTAAAAATATTATTTAGGCCCTTAAATGTCATTGATTTTCATTCTGTCATTTGAGTGGGAACCCTGAATAGTTATGTTTTTATTTTTTATCATATTACTTGGTGACAAAGTTATATGACACCGACGCGTCATGCGTCAGATGATATAAATACATATTTGACCTAGTTAAAATAATTATTTTCCATATAACTTTGTCACCAAGTAGAGATATATAAAACAAAAGCGTAATTGCTAGATTCATAATAATTTTAAAATTCTAATTTGTTTATGAGTAGAAAAAAGAGCTAAAATGTCTTGTACTTACAGCAGAGAATTGCCCATCTAATCATGACATCAACATATTTATTCATATTCAGAAGCTTCTTTTTGTGTTTGAAGTTAAAATTAATTCTGACAGTTGATATCAATACTCTAATTGAATGTAAAGCAACAAGAAAAAATGTAAGAAACTAGGAAATAGCAGGAAATTTGTAAATTGTGTAAATATCAGAAATTTTCTAAAAAGTTAGAGAATCTAAGTTCTCTTAGATTGTAAGATGAAAAAATTTATAAAAAAAATCCAACAAGAGCAAGAAATCATATTTTCCCAATCACTTGATGAACTTAATCTGCATTTATTTTAGTTTTATCACTTCACTAAAGTTTCTTTTTCTTTTGGTAAAGGTTTGAATTTTTTTTGCATGCATGTTTATTTGAAAACTATAATATTTTAAAGAAGTTTATAACAAATTATATTCTGCTGAAGGAGCTGAATAGATTATCTTAATTAAAACAATATTGACCATGAAATGTTTGTGAGCACTAAGTATTTTGAAAAAAGTTAGGTTTTAACTTTTGAATAAATAAATTTTAAGGTATGTGTGAATAATCTCTTGTTAACATAGAAATATCGTTTATTAATACAATATGGGGTTAATGGTTATTAGACTTGAGACAAGAATGTACATTAATTCATTAAGTAATAAATTATTCAGATTTTGATATTTTTTACATTCCACATTGATTGAAGTTTTTTAATTAAAGAGTAAATATTTTTGCAGTAAAATTAAAGCAAGCAGAAGCACTTAAAAACCTTGTCAAATCAATTGATGAAATGACTGCACCTTATGAGCATTTAATTAGAACTAGAACATGGGTAGAGCAAAGTCCTCCACCCCCAAATCGTAAGTTGGATATTAGAAGAGCTCATGGAAAATTGGAACATCCATCAAGTAGCTCCAATATTTTAAGAAGCGGTACAGATTTTGTAGTGGATGTTGCAAAATCTCTACATTCACTTGACGGAAGCAATTTTATTCAACGAGTTACAGGCAAGTAACTTTAATATAATTTTGCGTATTCTTTATTACGATATTTCATTTTAATCTGATAGTGTTTTCAACTTATGCATAGAGGGAGATTATAATTAAAACTCTTCCATAGATGGTTCTTTACATTTATACTGACATAAGGAAATAAAGATTCCTTTGGAAAACAAATAAAGTTGATAGTGTCTTATTTCCCTATAGTGGTAAAAACTTTCAATATTTTACCTGCTTTCTAAACATGGCAGTGGTTATAGTGTACTTAAACTTTTGAAACTTTATTTTGATTCAATTCTTTATGCACTACCAAGTTAAAACGTTCCATAATATAAACATGATTGCATTACAATATTTTTTCACAATAATTACTCATGTATTCAAAATAACAATGAATTATAAATATGTGTTGCCTATTTTATGGCACTTTTGGAAGCAACTTTTGTTGTTGGATTTTGTGGAAGCTGTAAGTATATAACCAATGTGATTAAATAAAATTAGATGTAAATTTAACTGAAAACATCTTTATGCATTGTAATGTTAGAAAAAGATGTATTAAGTCAAATTTACAGATGTTCTTACCTACTCACATTTTTATTTTCAGTCAATTATAACCACGTACCCAACATATATTTAAAAGTAGTTGGGAGATTTTTATTTTTATGTATTAAAAATATGTTTTTCAAAAAATATATTTATGTTTTTTTTTTTACTATTTATTACTACTTTGTGCTCCTATAAAGAAAAAAAGAAAAGAAAAAAAATTCCAATATAGAATCGAGCAAATTAGCATTTTCACTTTAATTATATTTATTGCATTTTGATTTAAAGAATTGTATTTAGACTTTAGAAATATAGAATTAAATGAAAGCTACTATAAATACATATAGCTCATGTTCTGTGCAAGAAAATTATCTATTTAATAAATGTTGGCCAAAAAGTCACCTGCTAAAAATTAACAATCAAGTGTACTCACGTACTACACAAATACCTAACTTTTGGTATGTGTGATTAGGACCAGTTTTTATGTGAAAATGTATTTTTCTACGATCTTTATCATATCTATGAAAGTACCAAATTTTCTGAAGATTTACTTTAATGAATAGTCTCCATGTGACCCTGAAAAGTACAATATAATTATAACTGCCCTTTCTTTCTATATTTTCATAGTGTTAGTTAATTCCAAAACATATTTATGTTGCACTAAGTAATTTAATTAGTCATATAATACTTTTTTCAGATATTGGTGATACTAGTGAGTTATATGAAAAGATTTTAGGCCGAACTCCTGATCGTCATACAACGACCTCAGATTTAAAAAAAAAACCTTTTGAGAGAGCTGCCAATGGATCTAGTCATTCATCTATAGATCATTGTGTATGTATAGGAATTTAAAGTATTATTAAGTTTTAAACTCATTTGCATTATTAAACTTTATATGTATGCAAGTATTTAATTCAACACTCGGTATGAAAATTATGAAATATCAAAAATAAAGTCTGTATTGTGTTCTTATAATAGTTTAATTTGCTATCTCTCCAATTATATCAATATATATGTTACTGGCAAAGTGTGGAATCTAGGATTCTATAGAATGCTTAGGCATTATATAGAGTGCCTAAAAACTAGCGTGCAATGTGTGAAACAATTCATATTTCACAAATTTTCGAGGCATTCTATAGAATGCCAAATGAGAAACTGGCAAAGTATAAAATAAATCTCGGATTCATTTTGTATATCACTTGGCACATGACTTTTAACTCGCATACCTTACTTTTTAGAGAGTTTTACAATATCAAGTGATTAAAAAAAATTGATTTTTAAGGGCGAAATGCCACAAGTGACTGTCCAAAATAAGTAGAGGTATTTTTTTAGGTTTAATTAATCATAAGGCCAACCAAATAGGTTGTACTACTTCCTTTTAGGTGTAGAATCTCACTCCCAAAATCACTTTTTTTAATAACTTGATATTGTAAAAGTCTAAAAAGTAAGGTGTGTGCATTTTTCATGCTCTAAAAGAAAAAATTATGATGTATTTCGCTGGACTTACGGCCAATTGAAAGAAAAAAATAACCCCTACCTATTTCGGGCAGTCGTTTGTGGCATTTAACCCCCAAGGTCACGTTTTTTTAATTAGTTTGTACTTGTAAAAGTCTAAAAAGTAAGATGTGCACATTTTAAGACTCATATTTTATAAACTATTTTGGTTGCCAAATGGCCGCCAAAATATAGTTCCGATTTTTATTGGTATATAGTTTCAGACTGAATATCACAAACTCTATGAATAAAAGTAATGTTTTCATACTTTGCCTAAATAGTATTTGTCATTGTATAGAAGGCCTAGGTATTATATACAATGCCTAGGGAGAGTATATAATAATTTTCATTTTTCGAACTTTGCCTAATGGCAACAGGCATTCTATAAAATGCCTAGGCATTCTGCACAATAAAGGTATTTCACACTTTGCCCGTAACATATATAACAAATATTTTTGATTTCATTTAAAAAATTTGACTTTAAAGCATCCAGTTTTGCAAGTGAACACCCAAAATTAAGAGAAATTTACTGTCATCTTTAGACTTAAAAATATTGTTTAGATCCTACGAAGAATAAATGCTGCAGCTGCAAATATTGTAGGGACGTTACCTGAAGTATGATTGTACAATTGTGTAAATCCTAATAATTGAACCATTTTTGACTCGGTTTGAATTTCATACAGGTCAAAAATGGAAATGTCAAAATGATTACTTTTTTGAAATTGCAAAATCAGCGTTTAATAGAGTATTTCAAGTAAAAAAAATTACCTATGTATAAATTTAGTTTGTGTTCAATAGTCTAGTTTCAAGTATAAGCTTGTTTTTTTGACCACTTATTTTATTAAATGTTTCTGCATTATGAACTCTCTTTTATTATTTTAAAGTCATGAATTTTCTAAATTTTGTGCTAGTATTAAAGATTTAGTAATCTTATGTTCTTGTGGTGTTTTTAGATTGCAAAAAAATTATTTGAAGGCCCTCTTGGTTCAGATGAGGCTCATACGACAGCTGAAAAAGAAGAAAAATTATCAGTAAATCCAAACTTCTTTGCAAATTTTTTAGTGTTGATACATTTTTTTAGATGAGTTAAAGCAGTGTTATTTTCTTGAAAAGAACTCAAGTCAATTTTCTCTTTTTTCTAATGTTAGTGATTGCAATTCATAAATAAAGACAAAATGTATCTGCAATATACATGATTCCTTTTAAATAGTATGCTTACTTTGTTATTTTATAAAAAGTAACTTGAAAAACATAATAACTCTACATTTTGGTTAATTTGAGGTAGAACTCTCTCTTATGTTGAAAGAAAATTATATATATAAAAAAAAGAATATTCAAAAGTTGCTAATTTTTGTAAAAAGACTTGTCCGAAAACTTGTCATAAAAATGTGTTCAAATTACTAGCAAACAGCTTTTTTTATTACTACCCATGTGTTTTAATAAATTAATTGATATGATTATAACATTAGATTTGAAATCATAATAATCCTTGAATTAATGTGTAATTGTTACATTTAAGACCTTATTTCCTCCCGAATTTGTAGCATTTTCAAATTTTGTTTGTTTTAGCATGAGCACAGTTTGATTGAAGGTTCTTTAGAATCAGAGGATGGCTTATCAATAGAAAATAGAATAAACTCACGGGTAAGATAGTTTTAAAATTCATTGAATTTAGAAACTTGCTTTGAATTTGAAACTAGCTTTGAATAACCAGTTGTCTTAATTTCTGTATGCAACAGTTTTTAAAGTCAGTTTCATATTTGATTATTTTAATTTTTTTTTTAATATTTTCTGCTTTTGATCATTTATCACTTTTTTTTTAAATTCTAGATGGATTTCAGTCAAGGTAACATCTTACTTGTTTCTGGAACAATGGACATTCATGAGTTTGAAGCTCCTAAAAATATGCCTGATCCTTTTAATTTGATCAACACTTGGAACAGAAAACCACTAGGTAATTTATTTGCTCAAAAACATTAATATTAACAAGTTTGCATCCCAATTACATCTTGCTTCTTTAAGTTAACTGTTATGTGATAAGATGTACATTATAATCTTACAGTTAACTATCGGATTATTTTAATATTACCAGCAAGCAGCCTTCTGAATTCATATGAGTATAGAGAAATACAGTCAGGGCAATTGAAAACGCTCTATCAAAGCTGAAGACCAGAAGAGTTCGGAAAGTTTCCTGCAAGGCATTCTGCTTGCACCAACCCCAAGGAAAATCTTAATTCTTCTAATTATGGCTAAACAATATACTGTCTCTGTAT
Organism: Linyphia triangularis; assembly: GCA_963978545.1. Lineage (NCBI taxonomy): Eukaryota > Metazoa > Arthropoda > Arachnida > Araneae > Linyphiidae > Linyphia > Linyphia triangularis. The sequence continues at coordinate 74,804,027 of OZ021725.1, read as the reverse complement.
TTTGACAACTTTGTGCATTATTTTTTAAACTGAGGTTGCATTATTGATTTATCAAAACAATAATTTTTTTTACCTAATACACCAATACCTATTTTCAATTTGTGTAATTAATGACAAATTAACTCAACCAAACTTGGTACCTATTGTGATAGAATTTATTATTTACAGATTTCATCATTGCTTCTTTAGTTAAAAAATACCGTTTCAAAAATATGGTTCTTAGAAGTTTTTTTCATGATTTGACAAATTAATTAAATTTCGATTATGGCTAGTAACTTGGGAAATGGCTTACGCAGTCCCCAGACAAATGAGTTTAGGTAGAGGTCGTTATTGCTTAAACCAATAGGATATAAGAATTTCAGTAGGGTGTTTCTTAGTATATTGAAATTTTCTGCTGATTGTCATTTAAATTTTTATGTTTAGTAATAAAAAATAAATAAAAATGAGTAAACTATGATGAACGATTCTTATTACAGGTATTCCATTGCCTTCTAAAGACAAGTTAAGAAGCCCTACTGACACAGTTCAGCAAGATCCAAAAACAGTTGATCAATTAACAGATGGCTACAGCAACATTCAAAGTGACATTTCTAAAGCAGGAACTTCCTCTTTAAGGTCATCAGCACACTCTTCATTTGTCTCTAGTATTACTGAAAGTAATCAGAGTTCAAAGGGAACATATGTTGAATCAAGTAAGGAAACCAATAATAATAAATTGGGTAGTGAGGTATCTAGTCACACATCGATTCAAAGCAGTTATACTTCTTTTGTATCCTTGTCTTCAACATCCGAAACAGTTACCTCTAGTTCTCCAGATATAGATGCTGAGACAGACAGACAAAAAGAATTAAACAAATATGGTTATCAAACAAACAGTAATCAACTAGAAAATGGCAAGTTTGAGCATGAGATAGGCATTAATCAACAAATAATTGACAAATTAGATTATCAAACAAGGATTAATCGACCAGAAATCGATGGAAAAGCTGCTTCGCCATCAGAATCATCTGTATCTGAAGTAGTAAGCGTGATTGCCAATTCCAAAAATGGAGACAAAGAATCTACAGATGTAGCAAGCAAAAACAATGAATCATCTAGAAATGTAAGGTCACAAGTGAGTAGTGTTGAGGAAGAGCAGATATCTGTCACTGATGTGGTGGAACATGGATTTGAATTAAACAAAAATGAAGCATCTTCTGGAAGTGGGTCACAAGTGAGTAGTGTCAAAGAAGAACAGAAATCTGTCACTAATATGCAGAAACTTGGATTTGAAACTAATAACCAAAGTTCTGTCAACGAAATTTCTCCTAAGTCAGAGGAGGAATCATTTGTATCGGAAGATATACAAAGCAAGAATTTCGAAGAATCATCATTTCATGAAAATATTGAAATGAAACAAAGTACAGAGAGTTCAGAAGAAAGACAGTCATCATTAGTGATTTTAAAAACGTAAGTATTTATGTTTTGGCAACATTTATTGAACTAAATTATTATTCAAAAATTTACATTAAAATAACTTTTCAAAAAAGTAAAATCTCATATGATCTTCTGTAATATGACAGTCAATTCGCCATAACTCGAAGTCTCATAAGTCGAATATTCGTTTATCTTGAAGTTTTCATTAGGTCCCAAGACAATTTAATGTTTTTCAACACTAAATTATCTACATTACTCAAAGTTTTTTTTTTTTAATTTTATTATCGTAACATACAAAAAAAAACCCTCACAAAATACTAATAAAAAAGTCCCGATTTTTATTTTTTCGTCTTTACATCGTGTTTTACAATTTAACTTGTTACCGGGAAAAACCTGTTTACATTGATGTTTATAGAAAGTAAACTGGCTTTTGCTTTTACATTCCATTCCATATTTAAAGTGTGAGTCGTACTTTACTCGTTTGCTTAAAGTTGAAGGATTTTTAGCAATTCCGGGATGGCTAGAAAAGTTTAAAGCAAGACACAATATTGTCTTCCGGACTCCACATTAACAAGCAAAAGATGTATAATGAAATATGCCTTGAATAGAAAATAACTCCCGAGTGACTTCCGATAACTCGAAGAATTTGGCCAGTCACTTGAACTTGGAGCTATCGCGAGTTGACTGTACTAGCTATTAAAGATATCTTTTAAATTAAAAATAGGTTTCTTTATTTCTTTTAATGTTTTCTAATGTGATTGCTTCAAACTTTCATTTTAAATGCAATTTCATTTATGATATTTTTATTTGAAAAAAAGATTATTTCCTGTGGGTGATTATACAAGGCCATTGCTTTTTAAAGATATTCTACTTTGTGTGAATATCCTTTTCTATCCTTTTGTTTTTCATTTTTTAAGTTCTTATAGCTTATTATTTTTGCATTGCAAATATAGTTTGTATAAAACTTTTCACGAAAAACTAATCTTGACTTACAGTTTGTGAAAGGCTGCTTCAGTTAACTTTTTTCTCTGCTATAACACAGAATTATAAATGAATGTGGATAAAATCGATATTATCTGTAAAGGTTACTATATTATAGGATTTACTGTAACTAAGCGAGAAAGCAACAAATAAAAAAAAAGCCTATTTTCAGAAAATTGCTTTTTGGAAAAGTGCACAATAATTTTTAACTACAGATACTATAATATTAATTACATAAATATTATATTGAGTATTGCCTGTAAAGGAATATGAAGTAACTATTCCTTAAATTAAGTGTTTCTTTTTAATGCATATGTATCTTTATATTTAAGATTTCTTCAGGTTGTTGTTCATAAATGTTTAAAATTGCCATTATAGGTATAAGTTATCCAATAATAGAAATTTTAGACTACAGTAAGCTGGCTCATATTTTTATAAATATATGCAATTAGTTCAATACATATATTTAAATCAAGATATGCATTTACTCACTTTCATATAATTAAAAATATTTTTTTTTTTTTTTTAAATTGCTCAATAATTTTTTTTCTTCTTAGAAGTGATAGTGCCGCTTCTGAACACAAAGAATTGGTATGTTTGCTTTATTTTCTTTACATCATTATTTATTTACATTTAGATCAGTAAAATAACACACATTAAAAAAAATTTTAACAACTTTTTTGACTACTTGAGTAAACACTCATCTGCTTCTTAATTTTAAGTAATTTCTAATAATGTGATAAAGAAATATTCTATTAACTTTTTCAAAAATTACTTTACTAAAAACTTAAAACTTTTATAATAGCTAAGTAAGAAGTTTAACTTCTAAGCACAAATTCACTATCAAAATTTATTTTTGTATTGCTTATTGTTATATCTTAACACTATTCATTGTAAGTATGATGTAACTTATATTAATTAAATATTATCTTGTATGAACTGATTTTAAGATAACCTTGGTAAAATGTATCTAATTTGTATGGTATTTATATTTCAGTTTCAGGAAAATACCTCAGAAGTTTCATCTCCATCTAAAAATGGTGTAACCATTGACTTTACTCAGCCATTAAGATTTACACTTTCTAATGGAGTTCCCAAATCTTTAAAAGTAGGTTAATTTTCTTTCATAATGGAAAATGTTATTCTTTACTAGATGCAAAACTCTACAGTGTTAAAAACCCATTGACACATTGAATTATCGCATATTCATATTATTACTGATAATATAGAAAAAATATATAATGTTCAATGTAATTTAAGATGAAGTAAATTTTAGAATAATTAAAGTACAATTATATATTTTGAGAAGTAATTCATGCGTCTTAAAATTTGTATGGATAATAAGCACAATTTAAAAAGAAATTTTTCTTAACTCGATGAAAACAAATGTAAGAGGTTGAATTATATTGTACCATAGCAAAGTTACTTAATATTGGAAAAAAATATGTAATTTAAGGAATAACTTATTCATATGTAACATAATGTATAGATCATTGGGGATCGTACTAATGTATCAAATGAAATTACTACAAAATCAATAAAATGGTTCCAAGTTTCGAACATTACTTACTAGACATTTTAGGTGTTGCTTGAATGAAATAAAATTAACGTCCCTAAAAACTTGTTGTAAGTTTTTTTAAATTTGAATATAGAAAATATTAATTTAATACCTTGCAAATTAATAGAATCACACTTTGTTAATAAAACATGTTTTTGAAAACCATTTTTTAAGTTAAAAAGTATTCTGCTGGAACTGACTGCAAATATTTTTATTGTATGTGGTGTTTTTGTTTGGTAACGCTTCTTGCTTTTCCTTTACAGACTTTTTAAGTCTGTTGGCTAAAAAACTAAGGCTATGGAACATTGCACAACTCTCATTTACACTTATATTAATAGACCTCATCACTGCATTTAAATTTGGAATGGATTGGTGTAATTTACCGTTTTGTTTTAAAATTTTCAATATTTTGAAAAATTGCCATTTTGGAGATAATTCTTACATTGGTGGAACCCCCTTCTCTCCTCTGAAACAGCAAAATTGGCAAAATGTTTTTCAATAAACATTACATTATCCTTTCTTGTAAGTTCAACAGAGAAGAAACAGTTGTTGATGGGTGATGCTCAAGGGAAGAGAACTCTGTGTCAAAACTCTTACTCTGTCTCTATGCTTTTCCCCTTTTTACACCTTTATTGCATTTTTACGGAAATTTCAAATGTGGAGATGTTTAGAGCACCCTAAAAGCCATTATCATAGTGATTTTGATCAAAACCGTCAGTCGTTTATTGACAATGATTGAGAAACATAATTTTTCAATGCAGCTACTTATAGGCATGCACAATTTTGACAAAAAACTTATGCCAGATCCTATGGCCACCAGTAACCTGTACACAAAATTTGAACATCATAGGTCAATCTGTTAAGGAGTTAATCTGTCTACAGACAGACACACGCACATTTTTTCTAGATAACTTTTTTGAACTTGGTATATCCCAAAACATGGAGAAATGCAAAAAACAAATAAAAATTTTTTTTCACCGAATCCATTAATTTCAGTACTCTATGTTAACATATGGGTAATTGAAAGTAAAAAGTTGATCGGAAAAATTTATTACTATAACTCCTTTTTTATTTGCTAAGAAAATATTGCAACTTTCGGGTGGTACAAGATATCACGATTTAAAAACATTCAACTGAAACAACATTTTGTCTTTGGTAATATTTAAACAAAAAAAAAGTTCATTAACAATAAAAATAGACTTTTGTCAAATATCATAATATATATCATAATATATATCATATATCATAATGTCAAATATCTAAATATTTTAAAAGTCATTTAGATCTACATTGAATATGCACTTTTTTATTAATAGTGAAATAAGTATTTTTCTTATCGAATAAACATGCTCCAAGTACTGATGTCTACACATGCACATTTTTTTAATTTTAAATTTAATCTTTGATGGCCAATTAGATGTAAAAATATTTTGAAAACATGCCATATATATTTGTTGAATGGAAAAAAGCACTCAAAATTAATTAAAAAACTTTTAAGTAAAATTATATACTTTTATTCTTGTAGATAGAAGAAGAAAATACAAATGTATGTCCTAGTGACAATGCTTCAGACAGACTGACTTACTCTTTCTGTTTTTATTTAGGGGTTTTCAATATGTAGGGTTTATTTTTTATTTTTTTATTATCGAAGCAGTTTGAATTTAAAATTGTTGATATTGGTTACCAATTATAAATTTATTTTTCTGTTTTTTTATTTGTTAATTTTCACTGTTACAGGTTCTGAAAGATAGGACATCACATGAGGAACAATACTTCCACACTCAAGTTGTTACTCGAGTTGCTTCAGAAGCGGCTGCTGCAGCTGCAAGTTCAGCTGTCATTGCAGTGTTTGAAACTCAGAAAAAATTGTTGAGCAAGGTTTTTATAGTTTATATCTATTGATTTTATTATAAATGTCCTTAGATACATGAATTAGACTTTTCCCATATTTTAAAGTTAGAGCAAATTGTGAATTGTTGTAAGTGATTGAACTGTACAAAATAGATTTGGATAGTTCTAGATAGGCTGGATTTCAAAGCATAAAACTTAACGCTGTTCAATTTTGTGTGTGTATGTAACAGATAAAATTGCCAAAAAGTATAACATGTATACTAACAATAATTCATGTCAATATTATGTTAGTATAAGTTAATACTTATTTCCTATTTCTTTTGTTTCATTGTAAATAGTTTTTTTTATCAGTTAAAAAAACCTTTATGCAACTAAAGAAACAAATATATTTAACTATCAAAATCACTACAAGTATTACTTTCAATTACAATACATAGGGTTATGAAAGTATAGTATTCGGTCAGAAAAAGATTTTCGATTTTTTTTTGCATTTCTCCAAGTTTTTGAACATCTTTATTTCAAAAAAGTGATCTAGAAAAAATGTCTGTCTGTGTGCATAACTCTCGAACAAATTAACCTACAATGTTAAAATTCAGTGTGAGAGTTGGTGATGGCCCAAGGACCTACCTTTAAGGTTTTCGTCAAAATCACGCATGTGCATAAGGTAGCTGCCATTGAAAAAGTCATGTTTTTCAGTAATTGCTAAAAAACAGCTCTAACGATTTTGTTAAAAATTGCTGTGGTAATGCCTCTTAAGATGCTCTAAACATCCCCACCACCGAAATTGCCGTGTTTTATTAAGATTGGAATTTATTCACCAGACGAGTTGTGTTGTGGCCTTTTAATTTTACCTGATAATCGTATAGTGTCCTATATCAATCTAAAACCTGAAAACACAATAAATCACGAAACAAAAGTAATCCCCAAAAGTGAAAGAACTGATACAAACTGCGAGTACCAGAGCAACCAGTTTAATTAGAAAAAAAGGAATTAGATTAGATTACAAGCCGTCCATAAATCAAGAAAGACAGCTCTCATCCGAGCCAGAAAATAAACAATTTCTACCAAAATACCTCAGTTTAACAGTTTTATAAATTTACTTAATTTCCAAATAGCACAGAATCATGGAAAACAAAATAATATCCTATTTAGTGAAATTAAAAATTAAATCAAAAAGAAAAACTTCCCCCAAAAAAAATTTAAGGCGGATGAGAACTCAATAAACCAAAAATCCAAAAAATAGGAACCGGAATTTGAAAGTTTACATTAGTTAAATTTAAGAAAAGGGATTAAGGAACCTGGGGTTGACATCTCCGTCAACAGTGTTTAAGAGGAAAGCTCCAGGTAGCAGCAAAATGGTGAGTAGGTGGAACGTCCAGGATTATTTTAAAGTTTGTGAAGATGAGGGATTACAACCTTCGGTTTAAATGATCAGATCGAAAAAGATCACAGGTTGGTGAGAGTTTTAAATTTATGTCACTTAGAAGCAAAATCTTATTGCAATTGAAGAGTTGGCCAGTAGTCTCCAGGGTATCCCTCCACAGCGAACAGTTGTAGTACTCAAAAGTAGATGTCCAAGCTCTGGGACAGAAACACTGACAGATGAGCAATGGTGTGGGTGACCAAAAGGGGAAAGACGAATGGTTTTCTCAGCAAGCCAGATGAGGAGCCTGACACGATTCAACTCCAGGGAAGAAACAAAAGGAAAGGCAGAGGCACATTTCCCCCCTTAACATGACTGTTGAAGATAAGAGAAGGAGCAGCGCTGGCACCCAATCTTTCAGAACTGGCATGGCGCTCCCCAAAAATGTTGGCATTACACAGTTATTAAGATAATAATTTTGAACGAATCCAGGATGTCCATCCTCTTGCGCCTTTTCCGAGGGTATCTGTGGTAAATTGTCGATCGTCACCGTCAGGCGGCTTCCCACCCATTCTGCAACACAACGGACATTTAACGGTTTTCTTGGCATCCCTATTCCTTCTCACGGACCCAATCAACACGTCTTCTCTCAAGCGCAGCAAAAGCAAGAATCTCCTTCAAAAGACGCGCTCACGCCCGAACTTTCGGTCTGCTCAGCTAATCACAGGCGACCACATGGAAGGGCAACAGATAAATTTTAGCATACCAACTTGAAAGTTCCCAAAAAGTAGCGTCTACATTTGAAATCTCGTCCAAACAGTGCATGTTACCAGGGAAAAGTTCCAAATAAAATACCAGAAAATGGGGATTTTATATTAAAAATTAATTCGTTATCTCGCTTTCCCAATGACCCAGTGCTATTTTTACAATTTCCATTAACAGCTTAAGATATAATTTAGTTACAATAAGACTTGAATCAATTAAAGAATTAAATGAAATTTTTATAGAAATAGAGCAGTTATTACATATAAACCAGCTCTAACATAAGCTAAGAACCGATGGCACATGTTGTGAAATATCACCACAACAAAATTCCTGTAAAAATGCTTTAATGGCATAAAAAGTTGAAAAATAAATGCCTTTTACACAGAGTACTCTTTCCTTGAGCATACCTCATCAACGATCGTTTTTTCTTCTCGGGGCAGTTTCACTTATAAGAAAGGATAAAAGAAGAATTATTGATAAGTATATCATCAAAATCATCATTTAGGCAGAATTTTTTATTTTTTTTTAAATCCCATACAAGAATTATCGCAAATAATGTTGCCAAACTGTCCATTTTTACTAAATGAATGATAAAATATAAATATGGTAGATGACACAGATCCACGTCAGTATTATAGTGTAATTGAAAGCTGTGCGATGTTCCACACCCCTAGGTTTTTTATTGCATTGACAATGATTAAGTTGAACTTTTAAAAATTATTAATATTGATTCTACTTCTGAAGTACCCATTAAAAGGTGTATATATGCTATACTAAAAATAAGCTATTTTTCCCTTAGCATGTTGGTTTTTAAAATGGTTCGAATATAATACTTAGGTTATGATTGTATTTTAAAAGAAAAAACTTTAGATTTTTTGTTTTTTAGGAACATGAAGCAACCAGACTGTTATTTCCTTTGTCATCTAGTAGTAAAGGTGGTCACCAAAGTAGAAGTTCAAGTTTTATATCTCATAAAACTTCCTCTAATTCCATTGCTTCCAGTAGTGAAGAACATGATCATATTAAACCAGTTTCTGATGACTCTGTAAGAGATGAAGTAAATGATAAATATAGTCCTGTCAGTACTGTGAAGGAAGATTTCAACTATTCTAATGAAGAAGATTTATTATCTGAACATGCCACCATTTCAACCAAAACATCTTCATCGACTATTGTTTCTGAAGGGATGTCAACTCTTAAAAGTAAATTTATATTTTTAATAATTGAATTTTAATGTTTAAATACTGGAACAAATATATGTATGTTTTGTCCTTGCCCATCCTTGATAAAGCATAAATTACAAATTATTTGGTTGATTGTTTTTCGAACGAAACTGTGCTCCATTGAGTGCAAGTATGCAGTTGACTTTCATTTATTAGTCAAAAACAATTTTTTAAAGGAGATTAAAATATCTTGATTATGCACACAAATATATATTTACAGTAGTTTTAAAAAATTAATTTATCCCACTTAAACTATAAACAGTAAAAAAAAAAAAATAAAAAAAAAAAATAATGATAATAATAAAGGAAACATTTCAATATCATTTGAAAAATTAATAATGCAGAATATGTAATAATGCATATATGTTGTATATGTTCAGGATTGGACATGAATTTGGACATAGGGTAAATTTTGTCATGGAAAGTCTTGATTTTGAGCAAAGAAATGGCCATAAATCATAGAAATGCAGTGAATTTCATGGATTTCTAAATATTTTGAGTAAAATCACATAACTGTGATGTCATAAACGCCATGATCGCTATTCAGCTCATTAAAAATTCATCTATGTTTTTATTTACGTTTTGACAGAAACTATGGTCACAGTTAAATACTGCAGCCAATGAAAACATTTCTGAGTTTCAAATTTGTGACATCACATAAGTACAGTCTCATAGGTGAAAAAAAATTTCATATGATAACTGAAATGAACAGTTTTGATATGCTTGTGTTTAAATTTTTTTCCTTCTTTTTTCGGTTTTGCATTGTTGTTATCAAAACATTTGATTTTTGAGGATATAATTTATTATTATTATTTTATTACTTCTTCAAATATTTCTTTATTATTAAGGATTGATATTTCAGTATTAAAAAAGCTAATCAAAGAATGGAAAATTATTTTTCCCTTTTTCTTCTGATTTGAAAGTTACTGAAACATGGATATTTTACTTAATTTAAAATAAAATTTTATAAAAATCATTTTATGGTACATTGATTTACTTACTATGTTTGTTTTAGTAAAACTCATATAGGTTATTATTATTATTATTATTACTATTTGTGATTTGATTTTTTGAGTCATGGAAAATTATTTGTTTCAAACTTGGAAAGTCATGGATTTGTGAAATTTTATTTTGGCAGAAACCCTGTATGTTACTTCAAGACTGGATTGGGAAATATATTAACTTTAATAAGTAGCATTTGGTATTATATACTGAATGGTGAACTCGCGACTCAGCGATAAAATGCTTGCTTTGTATGATGGAGGTATCATGATCAATTCCTGTTTGATGTACGGAATTCCTGGTTTTTAACGCTAGTAGGTGTGCTGGCAATTTTGACGCATAGATCGAATTTCAGTCTGCCTCAAGGGTTTTCTCTCATATTAGAAGCAAATAGGAGTTATTCTTTGAATGATCGTTCAAAGTTTACTTCCCTCTTAACAAAAAGACTTCTCTCACTAGTTTAGATTGTACTCTTAAAATGTTTTGGTGTAGTATAACACTTGTGTAGCTCTTGCTTTAGAAAATTTTCAGTCCAAGTATATATATCACTTTATACACATTCCTTCATTTCAGAGATAATTATTTGTAGTTTAGGCAAGTTATCTTATGACATTAATATATATATTATATAATTATATTTATTTTAATTAAAGTAATGGTGTAAACATTTATTTTTATTGCATTATCTTTAACTGTATGAAACAATGATGTGAATGACAAATTTTATTTCTCAATTATATTTCTAGGATCCAAGGAACAAAAGAAAATGGGTGGTAAAAAAATAGCAAGTAACTTGTCTTCACCCTCTCCTGCTAGTTTATCTGAGAATGTAAGTAGCATTTATCAGAAAAGTATGACAGTTAAAATTAAATTGTGTTAGTACTTTTTATCCCTTGCAAGTAAAAAATTTAAATAATTCATTTACATTTTGTGATGTCTTTTTGACTGAAAGTAAGATACTTATCAGAAATGTTAGGAATTGTTTAAAGTAAGAAATCTCTAAAAGAAATTTAAGTTTAAGAAATACTTTTACCATTTGTGCATGGTATTTATTGATGTTATAGGATTCTATATCAAGTGCAGCCATAGTAAGTACTAATTCTGCCCAATCAAGTTCAATGTTAAATGAATCGGTCCTGTCTGATGATTCCTTTGCTCGCCTTACTGAAGATGTTGTTCGTAAAATGAGTTATGAAGAGCAGAGACGAGCTAACCATCAACTTGCTGTTTTAAAGTTTGAAGAGAAAACAATAGTGGAAAATGCAAGAGCTCAAATGACTTTGCTTGAATCGATTAAAAAGTAAGATTTTTCTTGTATTTATTTACCAGGGATTTTTTAATGCTTTTTCATACGATTAATCTGTATTATTGGTTTATCGTGCAGTATATATCAAGCAACTTTATATAAAAAGTGTTTTGTCTTGCAAGTTTGACAATATAATATGCTACAACTAGAGCATAGATTGAGTATAATTGTCAGTATTCCTTGCACAATATTGCTAATACAGTTTTACCCAAAAAATAACTGCATAGGTATTGCTTCATTAAGTAGATGCTAGGCAACTTTAATTTGAAGAAAAATAATCTTTATTAGTTAAAGTGATTTCTTAAATTTTTTTAGAGATCACAAAAATGTTGTGTCAAATTTGTAGTACTGCTTATAAAAATTAGTAATTGATTGTTACACAATTTTGTTTTTACAATAGAGTGATTGATACAATAGAGTGATATACTAGGAAATTGTTTAGAAAAGTTAAATTGGACCAACCTTTATGAACCTTGTGCCTGTAGTTGGTCATCATTTTTGTATTTGTTAGTTTGAAAAGATGAACTTGTTGGTGTTAACTATTTTTCAGCTGTTTTCTAAAAGAACTGTATGGAATTAGTGAATAGATAAAAAAAATTATTCTGAAAAACATTTGGTATTTGTACATGATATTATATCCAAACTACTGAAGACATCACATGAACTCACTAAATTAATTTCTATATAGTTTGTGTTAGTTACAACTTATACAAAATTTTATGATAATATGCCATTAAAGTTAACATGAAAACTTGCAAACCTAGTTAATTGCTTTAGATTAAATTTCACCTTTGTCAGTTAATTCATACTTTTATTTTATTATCTCAACCTTACTTTTGCCTTCAGCTGTTTAATTAGAAAGCAACTGAAAGCAAATTTCTGACAACCATTCTTATTGGTTAGAATTCAATCCATTAATATGAATTTTTTCTTAATAGTTGGTAGATTTTATTCCATAGCCATGTTAATTTGAGCAATGTATTTTGTAAAGCATTGCTTTGATTTTTTTTTTGTCTTAGTTGTTACTTTCTTTTGAAATAAATTTTCTGTTAGAATGGATGATAAAATTTAATGAATGTTAAAGGACTTTTTGTGTAATATAGGAAACTTCGCGATAAAGGTGCAGATCATAAAGCTTCCGTCATAAAAAAAAGGCAAAAAGAGTTAATCTTGAGACTTCGCCAGGAACGTGCCCAACTGAGATGCATGCAAGAAGCTTATAGAAGCATGTGTGAGATGCACCATACTATTCTAGAAGATGAAAAGAAGTATTCGCATGGTCAAGATGATAGTTCCTTTCAAATGAAGAAAAGTAATCTTTATTGTTTATGGACTTTTTGTAATTTACCCTTATATTTTGAAAATATGTTTATGCTGAAAAATTTAGCAATTCGTGCATGTTTTATGAATGATTTAAATGTGTTTTTATTTAGTGATTGCAGTTACTATTTTCTTGGTTTTTTGTCAAGAAGTAAAATCTCTTTAAGAAAGACGTATCCCTAAATTATCTGTATTAATATATTTAAAAGTGTTGTTACAAGCAATAATTTATAAATAATTGTACGTAATGTGAGTATTTTGTAAATTCTAATTTTTTTTTTTTTATTCTGTAATAATTTCTATTTATAGCTATTTTTTTTCAACATAAAAATTGTAAATGGTATTGGAAATACAAATTTAAAAATATTGGCAATGGCTAGGTTTATTTGTATAATTCTTGAAGTATGGAAAGCTTCCAACCTTTAAAAGGCTCATTTATTGATTTATAGAGGATCAGTCCAGTTTGTTCAGTCGGTTGATGTTAGTGATTGAGTTGTCATGTGGTCAGCATTCTAGTCTTCAGAAGAGCAAAAAGTGCTTGTGTTCTCATTGCTGTTGAGTTTGTACTACTAATGCTCTAAGTGAGAGATTTTTTGAGAATTAATGTTGCTCTTTTTAAAATTATGCAATTTTTAGTGAAGAATAAAGCAATTATTTTACTAAATGCCTTTTGTTAATCTTCACCAACATTATTGATTCCCAGTATATATGCAACTTTTTAAAATTATGAACGTAATCTATGTTTTTAAGGTATTAGTGCTGAGGGAATATAGAACTAAGTTTAACTTGAAACTTTTTATTCTTGGGCATTGAATGTTTTAATGATTAACAGTATCGTATATGGGATATTATCTTGAGCTCTAATTCTCTTATGACTTCCGTATATCCACAACTTAAAAAAAAAATTATATAAATATTAACAAAAACAAACATAATAAGTACCCTATTTCAATCTTTATTAACTAGTTTTAGGAGGTTAAACGTAACTTTGGAATTTTCCAATCTGCTATGTCCCATCAATCGAGGGTGCAGAAAATGGGTGCACATACTCTCAGAGTTGCACATAGTAAAACTAAGCATTCACAATCTTGACTAACCTCCCTAAAGAGGTAAGGAGGCAGGAAAAAATCCTTCTAAAGGGTTATTATTGTTTGTATGACTCTGTATAAATTTAGATTGCTGAAAATTAGTAAAATTTCATAGTTAAGCACAGATATTTGGCAAAGTTTTAAATTAAAAGTATTTATTTCAGACAAAGAAAAGTCACATAGTTCTAAAACTTCATCTGAACATAAAGTTGAAGCATCCAGAATACAATCAGATTCTTCATCTACATCAGCTGTATTGACTGAAGAAGAAACAAAAGATGTGGTTAGTGTTCTTATATTTTAATGTAAATGTATTTTTCCAATTTAATTTGAGTGTATAAATTGAGCGTCTGTTCTTAACAGCTGATCTTAAAATTGCATATTCCAATGAATGGTTTATATTCCAATGTCCTATTGCCCTAAAAGCTTAAGTGCTGTAAATTGGTTTGTATGTATTCCGAAATAGTCCAAATATGGATTCACATAATAGGTGTTTCTAGTATGAAAGGCAGATTTAACAGGATGATGTGTGTTGTGCCCACCCTTTCTATTTGGAATGCTTCATTTAATGAAAAAATTTATTTGTTTGTTCCAACTTTGTTTGTTATATTTAGATAATGTAAACAGTTTTTATAAAGTAAGCTACTTTATAAAAATTGTTTACATCACTCGGTAGAAGGAAAAAAATTAAACATATATGGTAAATTCTATTAAAAATATTCATTGTTAAAATAGATTTAGTAAAATTTTCTGTTGAAACAGTTATTTCTATTTTAGGAAGAAGAAGTTACTGAACTAGCAATACAAATGAAAAAAACTACAGCTAGCACTTCACATGGTATTTTTATTTCTATTTTTAGATTAAACAAACATTTAAATTTTTTCTATAATTATTTCTTTTAAGAAGGAAGAAAGCAATGAAAATTAATTATTTTTAATAAAATATTTTTATATGATTAATTATTATGTTTACAACTGTACTAAACTTCAACTTAACTTGACGTCACTAGACGGTAGATCTTCACAGTGCTCATAGGCAATTTATCCATTTTAGCGGTGTGAAAGCATAATGCTCGCCAAAATCATATAGCCTTTTGTTTCGACAAACGGGATGGACAAGAATACTGTATCACCCCATTCCCTTTTCTTTCTTCTCCCGTCCCACAAGAAAAAATCACGCTAGGAAACTCAGCCCAGCAACCCTGTAGAGAACAAAAAGATCTATTGTCTTGTGATATCAAGTTAAGTTGGAGTTTAGTATAATTAAAGTTAATTTCTTCTCTTGATAAAGATTTATATTTCTAGGTGTTTTACAAGTTATTGATTGTCTTTATTTTTTGTTTGGACACTCTTTTGACAAAAAGTTGTTTTTTTTTCATTATACATTCTTATTTTTTATGTGATAATTTTAATTTGCTTCTTATTATGCCAACCTCATAATTAATTTTCTTATTTTTTAAGTAGTATTGTTTTATTCATATCAACTTCTTCTTATTTTTAGATTCCATGATTGAAACAGTTTCATCTGAGAAAGCTAAATCAACTATTTCATCTCACAGTCAAACTCTTCATATTTCACCCACCTCTTTTACTCCGCCAAAGCAGGAAATCAGTCCTTCTAACCATGCACTGCATTCAACTCATTCCACTGAATTAGCTGCTCAAGGAATTAAAAAACTTGAGGCTAGCAAAAGGTAAGACATCAAAATATTATACATGAAGTTGATCAAAGGTTACACTTTAAAAGTAATTCATAAATAAGTTACAGTAATTACACTAATAATGAATTTCAATTATACTTTACTCAACTATTAATTATTCGTTATATTGAATCATTCATTTTTATTTGAGCCAACCATCTACTCTTTTCTTAGGCACCTTACTAAAAGAGAACAACGGATTCTTCAAAGAAGGAAACATGTTGAGAGATTGCTTCAGTGGCAGATGAAGCTGGACAGTGAAGAAATGGCAGTAAGAGAGCTTGAACAAAAGGCTTTGGAATTAGTTGATACTAGTAAAAAGAAAACTAAATATTATGTTTCTTCTTCTCCGTCAGCTACACCAAATGGTAAGTAAACTTTAAAATAAAATTATACAATTGACTTACTATATTGTCAATTCAATGTTGTCAATGGTGTCTACTAATATTATTCTGTTTAAAAGAATTGAGCTCAAAACTTGCATAACTTGAGTGTTATCATATTTCTTGTTTATGAGTTTCTAAACAAATTTCTATCCAATATTGATTGTTAATAAATTTGAGTGAGTTATTTTTTAAATTAAAAATTCAACTTAAGATATAATAACTAGGGGTGTGGAACATCACTCAATTGCTTTAATATTCAAAAATAATAATTGTTTTAATATTCAAAAGCCATCACGGCGACCATTGAAGAATATTTATCAGAATAGGATCCAAGTGAAGCACTTAGTTTTCTAAATACTATATCATGCAATTTTAATTTTATAGTGTCTTTATGTACAGTAGGTAAATTTTTATTCTACACATGCAATCTTTCACAATACATGCAAGAAAAAATTTAGACTTGATCAATGCCATTGATATGGTTAATAGTGTAAAATCTATTTCAAGCAAAATGAGAGAGGAGATGGAAAGTAAATTTTGGCTTTTTTACGAAGAAGTTAAAATGATCTCCTTAGCTTTAAATGTTGATGAGAGTACAATGTTGCAGGAAAAATATTTTTCATCAATAGTTGAAGAATATTACATCTATCTTCATTCCATAATTCGATAAAATTCTTTTTATCTTTAGAAGATTGATTTTTATCCCATGAAGAAACTTTACAGGCATTTATAAAGCTCATATCAATAAATACAGACATTGCAGAATATTTCGCCATAAAAAATGTGGTAAAATTTTATGAAAGAAATTTGCCTGGTTTTCAAGACTTCATTGAAGAAGAATGGGAAATGCGAAAGACAAAATGAAACTCTATCCATCATTTCAATATCGTTTCTACTGCCATTGATACTTTTGCAGAATGTTTGCAGACGTATCTCCGAATATGCATCGACTATTAAATTTTTTTTTGCTTTCTGCCAGTTTCAATCGCATCTACTGAAAGAAGCTTTTCCACTTTGCCATCATTAAAACCATATTTAAAATTTTTTATGAGTTATACTAGGTTGAATGCTTTGTCCTTTCACAGAGATATAAAATATCTAATGACATGGTACTAGACAAAATTTCAAAAAAAATTAATAAAAGAAGTCTGGACCTAATATTGTAAACAAGTAATTAGTAAGTTGAGTACAGGTGGTTATCAAAATAATGGAAACACCGGTGAATAAAAGGGACATTTAAGAATGCGCTTCATAAGCATTAACATATAATCCTAGCTATCAGGTTTTTTTTTTTAATATAAAAAGTATATATCATGGTTCATGAGAGGTAGTTTTAGTGAAGTTGTATATGTCTTCAATTTCTGTCAAAAGCATAAAATGGCAAATCTCACAGATTCTCAAGAGGCCAAATTGTAGGAGCCCGACTAGCTGGAGCAACTGTGACTAAAACATCCCAGCTTTTAGGTGTTTCTACAGGTACTGTATCTAAAGTCATGTCAGCATTCACACAGCGCAGCATGACAAGCTCGGCAAAGCAAAATAGGGGACAGGAGAAGAAGCTGAGTGAAAGAGAAAGATGGGATTTGAAGCAGATTGTAAATGCCTAAAACGAAAACAATTACAGACAAAGAGATCATAGATCTAAATCAGCATTTGGGTCCTCCAGTGTCAATAATTACAGTTAGGAGGCACTTTCGTAAACAGGACATTTATGGCAGAGCAGAATTTTCCAAGCCACTTGCCATTGAAGTTAATGCTAAATGTCATATACAGTGATGCCACAACCACAAAACCTGGTTGATTGATAAATGGAAGACAAGTTATATAGACGAGAATCATCTTTCACACTTTTACCCACAACAGGACGGGTATATGTTTGGAGGACATCTGCACAAGCGCATGATCATAATTGTCTCCTTCCAACTGTCAAGTATGGAGGTGGATCCGTCATGGTATGGGCAGCATTTTGTGGTTTTCTGCTGGCCCAATTGCCACCCTGAAAGAAAGGATCACTGTTGAGAAGGATAGAGAAATTTTAGTTGACAAGGTTCATCCTATAAAGCAAACTTTGTTTCCTGCTGGAGATAGAATTTTTCAAGATGATAATACTCCTATTCATACAGGGGGACTTGCTCAATCATGGTTTGATGAGCACGAAGATGGAGTGAAACATCTACCTTGGCCTGCACAGCCCCCGACCTCAGTGTAACTGTTATGATCTATTTCAAAGCGTTCAATCCAGAAGCGATATCCTCCACCTGCATCTTTCTCGGAATTCCCAAGCTGTATTACAAGACAAAAACGGTTTTACATCGTATTAATAAAGGATTCCTTATAAATCTAGGGTGTTTCCATTATTTTGATAACCACCTATATCTGTTAAAAAATAATGTAACTCTTTGTTTAATTTGTTCTTCATTTATTAATAAAAAATTTAGATTAATTAAAATTGTAGTAATTAAAAAAAAACTGTTTTGCTATTTTACTTTCTTCAAACATTAAAAAAATAATATACTTAAGAAAAAATTAGTGAGGCTGTTTCAGTCTTCCCCCCCATCTCCCGAAACGATGTGTGTGCATACACCAGCGTTGGAGCATTCTATGAAATGCTGATAACAAAATTTTGTATCAGCATTTGAAAATCTTAGTGCAGCCGAAGTTATCATTTCAGAAGACGTGGAGCTGTGGCTAGATGGTGACAAAGATCTCGAGCTAGAGACTGTTTTATAATTTTTATAAAAACAACATATTAACAGTGAAAGACAATGTCTGCTTTTACACAAAACACAGAACCATTTCCAATGCTTTTAATCCATCCATATGGGATGGGAAGAATGCGTCATTGATGTTGGTGTCAGCATTTTCACTACATTGGTGACATCAATAAAAGCGTTACTGATGTGGTGCATGATGACACTGACTTCAATGACATTGCATTCCTACTGTCACATATGAACATAATAAACCATTTTCATTTAAATTTAAAATAAAAATCTCACCAATTTGCTGATATTTCTGGTGTTAAGTATTTTTACAAAGTTTGCCAAGGTTGGAAAGATTTGTGTCACTTTTAGATAAGGTTATTGATAATTTGTAGAAAAAATGTACTCTGAATATAATGACAGAGATAATGTTTATGTTTATTAATAAATGTTGGCAGTCCCTAAAATTATATAGTCTTGTTTGATAAATATAAATTACTATTTATGAAATCCATGTACATCTTTCCATTTACTTCAATTGATTTGCTCAATGTTCTCAGTAATTTCATTGTTATGTAAGGATGGGAGAATGTTTAAAGACGATTTTTTTTGTTGTATGACAATATTCTTTAATTTATGTGAATTTTAGCAGAAATTTCCAATCACAGAGATACTATTTTTAAAACAGGGTGTCCACAGATCGAGAAAACCGGGAAAAGTCAGGGAATTCGGTATTACGGGAAAAATCAGGGAATTATCAGGGATTTTGTCAAAAAGTTTAAAGGAATTTTCCGAAATTAAAATGAAACTTTTAATTTTGACAATTAAAGATACACTGCTACCAAAAATAAAAAAATCAATTTGAAAAAAAAAATTAGAAAAAGTTAAAAAAAAAAAGAAAAAAGGAAACGTTAAAAATTCGGACCGCAAGACCGACCACACAACTTTTTGCATTAAAATTTCCTGACAATCACTGAACCTGCTTGCTTTCAAATTTGCCTCAATTCGTCGATGGAATGACTACATTTCTTCCTCATTTTTCTCTTATATTATAGTAGACTGACGCTATTTCAGAGATTGCACCTGTCAGCCATGGTACAGTTCTTCTGAAACACGGATTTCAGCATTTTTTGTTGTTGAAATTTCCATCATTCCTGAGACGGATTCTGTGCTGTTTTGTTCTCTTTAATTATATTTGGTCGTGGGTTTTTGGGTTTCATAAATACTCCTGGAGTTCACCATATCTCTTTTAATACAGGCACAGACAACCTTACTTAACAGCTACATGCTTAAGAATGAATACATATTTACAGAATAACTATTTACACTGAAGATAGTACTCATGGCGCCATCTATAGTCATTATCAGTATCTAACATCCCTCCCTCTTATCAAGGGAAATCCCGATAGTTCAGTCGAGCAGGTGGTTTCCTGTTTCGGGTAGAACGTCATGTGGATGACTGTCAGGTGGAGAACTGTCGTCTGGACTGCTCTCCGAAGTAGTAACCTGCTGGGAAGGACCAGGAACGTCAGGGGGTGGCACACCAGGCTGCTGCGGTGACGAAGTTCGATCAGGGCCAGGAACCAGCAACGGTGTAAACACAACAGATGATGGGAGGTCTCCTGCATCACGGAGTTGGTCGATGTGTCGTCTCCACAGTTGACCACAAACGCTGATTGTGTAGTGAAGTTGACCATCTCTTTGGACAACTGTACCGATTCTCCATCTGTTGTCGCCTTGACGATAGTTGCGGGCAGCCACTTTGTCTCCCACTTTGAAGAACCTATCTTGGAAGTCGCATGTAATTCTTGAAGGATTTTGGCATGATAACACTCTGGAATACAAACGCGTTGTCCATAGAGAATACAACCGTCTTGTAGTCCATACTCAGCTTCCCTTCCCCTTAATTGACCACCGGACTGCAAGGTATGTAAGAGTGGTATTAGCTCTTTATCTTTCGCTGTTGCGCTAGCCAGGTCTTTAGCTGTGATAGGAGTCGTTTCTATTTGAGAGAGCTGGAACATGGCAATATCGTCTTTAATTTCAAGTTCTTTAGATTCCAAGGGTAATCGCGAGAGACAATCTGCATTACCATGATCTTTGGTGTTTCTATACTCTATGTCGAACTCAAATCCTTGAAGTTGAAGAGCATAGTGAAGCAATCTAGTTGCAGATAGCACTGGCAATCCTTTTTTGGAACCAAAGATTGACACCAGGGGTTTATGATCTGTTAGCAGGGTGAACTTCCTGCCCTTTAAATACAAGTAAAACTTTTTAACTCCCCAAGAGATGCTTAATGCCTCCTTATCAATTTGAGAATATCTCTGCTCTGTTTGAGACAAAGTCCTAGACGCAAAAGAAATTGGTCTTTCCGTTCCATCAGATAGACGATGTGAAAGAACTGCACCAATTCCCACTGGGGAGGCATCGGTTGCTAAAATTAAAGGCAATTTTGGATCATAATGCATCAAAATCCTATCAGAACAAATTTCTTCCTTAATATTGTTAAATGCCTCCTCACATGTTTCGTTCCAAACAAATGGTACTCCCTTTTTAGTAAGGTTATGGAGAGGATATGCAAGCGTAGCTAAATCCTTAGAAAATCTACCATAAAAGTTTACCAGTCCCATAAAAGATTGAATATCATGGACATTTTTTGGAACTTTTGCATTTTTTATTGCTTTAATCTTTTCATCAGTCTTTAACAACCCCTGCGCATTAATCTTATAGCCCAAAAATTCGATTTCATCTTGGAAATATTTACTTTTGTCTTTGTTAATTCTTAACCCATTTTCACGACATCGCTCAAAAAAGTTATTTAATCTCTCAAAATGAGTTTCAATATCTGGAGATGCTATTCTGGCATCGTCAAAAAATACTTCGACCCCTTCTAAACCTTTAAATACCCCTTCTATGTATTTTTGCCAAATCGCGGGTGCAGCATTGACACCATACATTAATCTTTTACACTTATAAAGACCTTTTTGGGTATTAATAGTTAATAGACCCTCACTTTCCTCACTTAATCTCATCTGTAAGTAGGCCTGCTGAAAATCTATTACACTAAATATTTTGCCATCACTTAATGAAGAAAAGATTTCTTCAACTCTAGGAAGAGGATGCTGCTGTACCCTTAGATGTTTAATTATTGTTACTGAATAGTCAGCACATAATCTAATTTTCCCATTTGGCTTAACAATTGGCACAACAGGAGTCGCCCAATCCGAAATTGAACACTTTTCAATAATGCCTTCCTGTTCAAGTCGATCAATTTCCTCTTCAACTCTACTTTTTAGAGCAAAGGGAACAACTCTAGGTCGACAAAATATTGATTTGGAATCTGGTTTAAGTTCCAACTTGCATTTATAGTTCTTAATCTCCCCTATTGATGATTCAAAAAGTTCTTTATAGTTATGCAACAATTTATCCAAACGCTCCTTAGCTGGAGTAGATACTTGAATTTTCTTAATACAAGACCAATCAATATTTATTTCATACAACCATTCCCTAAAATTTCCCCAAAAATTGTATCCAAATCCTCCTTGACAATATACAAATTTAAATTTCGCTTTTGATTTTGATACTCAACTCTTACAGTAACATAACCCAATGGTACAACAGCATCACCTTTGTACGTTTTCAAAATAATGCTTGTAGGTTTTATTTCTTTATCAGATAATTTTCTGAATTCCTTTAAACTACAAGTTGAGACGGCAGCCCCAGTATCTAATTCAATTTGAATCGGCTTACCTTCAATTTTGACTGATAACATTATCGGAGGTCTTTTTTGCTCAACTTCTGCAAGTTCTGTTTTTACCCCAAACATCGGAACCGAATTTAAGTTCTTTATATTTTCGCTATTGGAACAATCATCTACGTCAACTTTTTTCTATTTGACACATTGATTTGACGCATTTTTAGCTGAAAAACAAGCACGAGCTAAGTGTCCCATTTTGGTACATAACCTGCATTTACTGTACTTAAATTCACAATTTTTTGGTCCGTGGCCAGATTTTAAGCATCTACACAAGCCTGGTTTCGTTTTTGACTGTCAAAATTACTTTTGTTTTCATTTTGTATTTCTACTTTCGGTTCTCGAAAACTTCGCTTTTGAAAGTTTGAGTTTTGAAACTTTTGGTTTTGATTCCTATTTCCCGCTGAAATTTCTTTAATTTCGTAGGTCTTACCCATAACCTCACTTGCCCCTTTAACCGCTTTTTCCATTGCTAAAGCAATTTCTAATGTTCTATCAAGCTCTGTATCATCTTCTTCGAAAAGCCTATCAAGAATCGATTTGTTTCTAAGTCCACTGACAAAAACATTCCTTAGCATAATATTCAGCATTTTATCGTTATAACAACAAGGGCCAATTCCAAAGCCCTTAGCTCTGCTATATAATTACTTATACTTTCCCCCTCTGTTTGCTTACGATTCAAAAATGCATGTCTACTAGGAATAATTAACGGTTTCGGGCTTAAATGTTTTCTTAAAACATCAACTAACTCTTCAAATTTTTTATCTGATGGAACTTCCGGAGCCAATAATTTTTTAAGTAAGTTATAAACCTTTGCTATAAAACCTATCTATAATAACCTAACCTATCTACCTAACCTATAAAGACTAGCAATAAACACCTTCCCGCGCTTTTCATTGAGAATGTTCTGAGTTTCTAAATACGCAATAAATCTTTCAATATAGCAATCGAAACTTTCATCATTTTCGTCATATTTAGAAATATTTAATCCAGTCACTTTTTGACTATGATCACCTGTCTTGGCTTCCAAAGCCGAAATCAAGGCTTTATTTTGCTCTATGAGTGCTGTAACTAACTCTTCCATATCTTAATGCAAAGGAAATCGCTTACCTGGAAAACAGAAGTTGTTGATTTTTTTTACAAACCCGTGGTGCCAATCAAATTGGTAATCCAATGGACCATTCTCGTCGCCACTTTGCTGTTTTGTTCTCTTTAATTATATTTGGTCGTGGGTTTTTGGGTTTCATAAATACTCCTGGAGTTCACCATATCTCTTTTAATACAGGCACAGACAACCGTACTTAACAGCTACATGCTTAAGAATGAATACATATTTACAGAATAACTATTTACACTGAAGATAGTACTCATGGCGCCATCTATAGTCATTATCAGTATCTAACAGATTCAAAACTGCATTAAAATTTGATTGGGTTTACTTGCTTGTCTGATAACCAAGGAACCTAATACATACTTTCAGACTTCCCCAAACTTGTGATGTAATGACCACTTTTCTTGCTGATTGCCAGCATCTATCTCTGTTATTTATGCTGGTGTGTGGTGGTTAGTTTCGCCGAACGTTACTCTGATGTTAAGCTTGTTATTGCCGAGATTTTCGCTGCTAAGAAGGGAGCTATCACCGAGATTTACATTCTTGTGATGTTCATTTGAGTCCCTATTAATCACTATTCCAAGGTTTGCGCCTCAATAGTTGTCTATATCGCCTAGATTTATGCTTGTGATTGTCAATTTAGTAGATTGTGACGTCGATAGAATCGCGTCTATTTTAGCGATTTCCATCGATATATTGGATGCTAACGTTGATATTTACGTTGGTGTGATGGTCATTTTTGCCGATTGTTGCCTTAATGCAGGGATGTGATTGCTTCCGCCGATCTTTCCGCTTTCGTTAATTTTTCTTATTTTTCCACTTATCAAAGTTTTCCTCCCACAATTTTCTCATTGATCTCGCGGAGATTAAAATTTCCTGACAATCATGGAACCTGCATGCGTTCAGTCTTCCCCAAACCACCGATGGAATTATTATCCCCTCCCCCCTTATTTTTCTGTAATGTTAGACTCTATCGGAATTATTTACATTGGTATGTTATAGCCATTTTGCAGAACGTTACGCTGATGAAATCGCAGTTATTCCTGTAATTATGGCGAGCGTTATCGCCGTTATTACGTTGCTGTGTGATACTCATTTTCGTCGAGTCTTACTCCAAAATAATAGTTACTGACGTTATTGCAGAGGTTTGCATCTGTCGGACATAGTACAGTTAAGCTAAAACGTGAATTTCGACTTTTTCTTTTAATTGAAATTTTGATCATTCCTGAGATTGATACAAATCTGCATTACAATTTTGTTGGACTTACAAGTCTGGCAATCACGGAACCTTCTTACCGGGCATTTTGCCTGCACCGGTACGGGAATTTTTGCCGATTGTTGGTTTAATATAATGGCAGAGACTTGCGCCGGTACGGCTGACGCTATCACCGATATTTACGTTGAAGTAGCTGTAATTTTCACTTAGATTTAAGCCGTTTTGACTGAAGTAATTGGTGCTATTGGCGAGATTCGCGACGTCGTTTTGGTGTCATTCGCCTAGACTTCCGCTGATGTGAAAGCCGCTATGTACGTTATTAGTGTGTATGTGAGGATCGTTTTCACCATTTGGTTTGAATTGATGATGAATGATTAGAATTTTAATCTAATTTTGCACGAGAAATTAATCCAAATCGCCCCAGTTTTTATTATGTATCCTTATTTAAAATTGTCATTTTAACTGCTATTGAATGTAAAATTGTTTATTTTAACTTGAAAAACAATTTTACATTTTAACTATAGATGTTTAAAGTTAAAGCAATTTTTTATGTATAATTGTTTAAAATTAATCGTCAGGGGAAAATGTGTTTATTTTGTAAAAATTTTGCTTGGGTATTGTACTTAAACAGCGGCTACAGTTGATCTTAAACAAAAAAGAAAAATTCAAATAATGCAAATAATGAAATTGAACAATTTGAACAATGAAATTATGCAAACTAAAAAGCCATTGAAAATGGTGTAACTCCCCCAATCCAACTACATTTCAAGACAGTTTTTTTTTTTTTTTTTTTTTTAAATACACAAATTAATATATAATTCATAAAATATAAAAATATTACTTTAAGAAAATATTTTAAAGTAATTATTGATTTTTAAAATTTGATTACAATTTCAAGTATTCAGAAAACAAAAATAGTTAGTATAATATATAGAGTATTTGTTGAATGTGTATGTGCATGTTTGATCCATTTTGACATGATTTATGGTTTGTCTTTATTTTTAAAATTTTACTTAAGAAAACAGCTTATTAAATCTGAAATTTAATACTAGAGTCCTCTTTTCTTGAGATTAGATTGTAATGAAAAAAAGTGGGATTTTAAAGTATAATTGCACACGCACAGTACAGGTATACTATACATACACTACACTAAATGAAACAATTTGGTATTTGTGTCATAAATGTGTAAAGCTAAACAGTACATGCATCGTAATTTTCTTTATGATGGTGAATTTGAATGTTCTTTTACTTGAAAGTTTATTATTTATATATATTTTGTCGATAACTTATAATCAGGGAAAAAATTGGGTGTTACAGGGAAATATCAGGGAATTTTAAAATAACTTTTCTGTGGACACCCTGTAAAACCACTTTATTGGTCTCAGGATCTTCCTAAACTGGGACACACAAGTATGTACACACATATCCTAAATGGCTTTTTCATCCCAATGTTATACTTTCACCATCGCCGACCAAACGGTATAGTGGTTAGCGTGCTGGCTTCTAAGCCGCGAGGTTGCAGGTTCAAGTCCCGTGTTAGGCATGGGTGTTTGCAAATGTATGTTGGCTTGTCTAATGACGAATGTTTCGGCGCATTATAGCCCTCGTGTTGCTGACGGCGCCAGATAATCTGAATACAACCAACCAACCAACCAACCAACCAACCAACCAACCAACCAACCAACCAACCAACCAACCAACCAACCAACCAACCAACCAACCAACCAACCAACCAACCAACCAACCAACTTTCATCATCTTATATTACATATTGGATAATTGAAAATAATATCTATAGACTCTAGGTGTTCTACATTAATTTAAGATTTACTAAATATATTCAATTTAAAAATAAAGTGTTATAATATCAGATACTCAATTTAAACATAAATTCATAAAATTAAGGGTTTAATTTAAAAATATATTTATACTACTTAAAGTTTATTTTAAAATGAATTCACACATGATTAAACATTCATTTTAAATCCAAATTCATGCTATTAAACATTCAATTAAAATAATCTTCTTTTGAGTTTATATAATTTTTCACATAAAAAAACATGAATTAATTTTTGTTTAAATTTTTAAATAAAAATTTTAACTTTTGCCTTTCAGATAATGAAAAGCTATCTTTACTCGAAATCCCTAATAAACCACTTAAAATGTCAGATGATAGAGAGAGAAGCATGCCATCTGATGATGCCGATTTGCCACATAGCACCAAATCTAGTGTTCCCAAAACAGTACAAAGTGACTTTACTCCTGAAGAAAATTTAGCAACTGCATCTGGAGACAGTATAGATGAAGTATTATCTAAAAAAACAAGCAATGAACCAGAGTCTAGTGCTGTATCATCAAGGTTTGAAAATTTAATGTAATAATTATAGAAAAATTTGTTTAGAACTTTGTTAATAAATGTCAGAGTAGAAAATAAAATTTCACTTTCTTTCCTGCTACTTTTATTATAAAGATTTTCTTGCATTGTTTGGAATTCTTTCAGTTCTATTCAAGAAGTAGAAAAGAGTCTGAGTTATAATTCATCCATAAGAACTGCTGAAAATACTGCCGAAAGCTCTTGCATTGAGGAAGTTGCATCAACTGAAACTTCTCCTAAGTTGAAGTATGGTTTAACCTCTTGGACAGTTTTGTTGCTATTAAAAACCCTACCCTATATTGTGTAAAACTTGATTGTGTGTTACTTAGCTTGTCCTGTTATTTTTTAATTATTATAAAGTTGCAGCTAGCTAATTCTTTAACACAGGCATCACACAAAACCAATACCTATTATTTTGGCTCAAATAATTTTTTTATTATTAAAGATTGACTACATATAAATGAAGTAAGGTTTGCTTACACTATTTTGATACATTAGCTTCTAACTTAGCTAAATGTTTTGAAAAAGTTGCCTTTCAAACTAATAAATGTAATGAAAAGATTATTTATATAAATTCCCTTATATTTATTACTTCCTCTTAAAATATTTTCACTTTTGTAGATCTGGCTTGAAAAAGGATTCAAATTCTGATGTGTATTCAGAATCATTTGAATCAGCAATCAGCCAAAATACAGTTTCTCCAGCAAGTAATTCATCTGTCATGAGAAGTTCCACCCCTTCCCCTAATAGCAAAAAGGAAAGAAGCTTCAGCATCAAGTCTCCTCTAGGTCCTCGTAATTCTAGACGTCATGATTCCAGTGGGTCGGATGATTCGTATACTATTTCACATTCAGGTTGGCTTTTATTTTTGCTGATTGCAACTTTGTATGGTTAATTTTTAGTAGATATCAATATAACCATAACAATCCACTTTTCTCCAATTCTTTTTTCCACTACCTGGTTTATTAGTGTTTTTAAATTAAAGTGAAAATCTATTATATTTATCCTCCTCATTAAGTAATATATTCAAAGAAAAATATAATTTTCTTTGTTTGGTTAAAAGTAGGTCAACATGAATCTTTTAAATGTTTTTTGCTTATTCAGTGAGTTGCCAAATATCATAATTTTTCTTTTAATTAAAACATATTCATATTTCATTCATAAAATGTTAGCTTTTTCTATAATAGTTCCACAAAAAAGATTACAGCAACTTTTCATCTCAATTGGGCTTTAAACATTAATCTTCTATTGTAATCATAAATATATAGATTAACATGCTAATTTGAAATGGTTATTGTATTTTTTTAAATTTTATTATAATTATTATTATTATTTAGAAACAGCCTCTGATCAAAGTGATATTGAAGTTCGTATTCATGTTTTATCTGAGGAATTGAGAAGACGCAGGTATGAAGCTGAAAAATTGAAAAGGGAACAAAAAAGAAAATACAGAGAACACTTAAAAGGAACAGAATTATCTTTACAGAAACAAGTAGAAGTGAGATAATATTGTATTTATTTATAAAGTTTCTAGTAACTTTGCAGCTACAGAGCCAATTTAAATAATCTTAATGACTGTTAAATCTCTTTTGTTGGTACTTTTTGATACTTTAAATGAATAACCAGGCATTATCTAGGTTACTTTGACTTTTCAAATTGTATTTTGTTATACCAAATGCTAATTGCATTATAAAATGAAAATTCAAAACCAAATTGCTATTGATCTATCTTATGGCAAGATGCATAATAAACTCAGATTACATGGAATTAAAATAAACTATCTTTATAAAAGAACTTAATAAATACGTTGTGCCTTATAAGTTTCTTAAAAAATTTTTTAATAAATAATTTATTCCAAAATTTAAAAAAATATGTTGCATTTTTTTTCAGTTTTTAATAATAACTCTGAACTTTTACATTGTACTTTTAAAAATAGCTGAAAAAACATTTATTAAATAGGGTAGATTAAATAGCGCATTAATCTTATGTATTTAATAAATTAGACATTTCATATGTACAAATGAATAACTAAAAAGGTTTCACTACCAATCAAAATTGCAAAATGTCACCTGTGTCACTTTTAAGCCACCTATTAAATGATTGATTGTTTTATTTCGATTAGATTTTTATTTGTTTAGGTACATCTTAATAACATTTTCAAACCTTCGAAATTTATATATTAAATCAAACGCTGTAGATTAGTATAGAGAAACTAATGGAAAAGTATTATAGACTAAACTTTATTTTTAGGCCTATAATCACTACATTCAACAAGTAAAAGCCGAACTGGAGCAGATTGAATCTGTGCCTTCACAATCCTCACTATTGGATATTTCTAGTGTTAAGCCCCAAATAAAATGGCCTCGTCCCGAACATGTTACCGATTCTCGACGCATGAGAAAGAAGTCTTTGCCATCCGATCCTGTGCGACTTGAGGTAGAAATTCAGGCACCTTTAGAAATAGTCAAATGTTTAAATTGTAAATGAATACTTGTCTGTATATTTGCACTCTTAAACATTTTATTTTTCATGAGCACCTTTGGTAAATGGCTAAGTACTTTAAATTTAAAACACCATAAGAATTAATTTATTTTCTTTTTAAGTTACACTCTAACTTTTAATTTTTTTATTTATTTTCTTTATATCTATTTAAAAATGTTGAATATTCTTCTTCCTGGGACACTAATTTGAAGATATATATGAATAACAAATTTGTTATACAAACTTTAAAAAGTTGTATGTATTGTACATCATGGAAAATACTGAGTTTCTGATATATTTCAATTCATGGTTGCATTATGATGCATCACTGGTCAAGTGCATTCTCGGTTTCATTGTATTTTTTTTACTGTATAATGAAAGTTTTTTATAAAAATAATTTTTTTTAATAATTTTATTTTTATATGATGGCAGTGAATGTAATGTGTTAATTGTAAGAAAGTGTGGTTATATGTTATTAAAATATGCTTCTATTCTGATAAACCATCATTTATGATTGGTTTTCACATGCAGTGAATGAGTTCACAAAGACAGACTTGTTTAACAAAATAAGTGTACAAATATTATGTACTGAATGTTTCTTTAATATATAAGTCAAATAGAAAACAGGGTGGCTACAGAACCTGGAATTCATGGAAATCAGGGAATTTCACTCTTCTGGAAAAATCAGGGAAATATCAGGGAATTTCGTAAAACTACACTTTAATCAGGGAATTTTGAAATTTGTGAATTTCCCTTCTCGCATGCCCTGTGCGGATATCTACCTCGGCTCGTGTCATGTGAAGTGGATGCTGTGATGTCACCGCGTTGAATACAGTTTTTTTTCCATATACTTTTTTAAGTCTGTCTAAAAAGCCCTTAATATCTGGTTACTTGGCCGATTTGGAAGAATGACGATTCCATACTTTTTTTTTATATATATATATATATTTTTATTTTTTATTATTATTATCTGGGATCATTATTATGCCTGGAACAATTATTTCTGTTAGATTTCTGATGATCCTATAACTTAGCAGTGCAGCTATTATGCTATGAACAGGAAACAAACTGTGACACATATTAAAGAAAATAACATGTTTTATCTGTGTTATTTTTGAAATTAAAAGAGAAGTATTGTACTGGTTTTGCTTCACCTTGAAGTTAGCAAGTATGGCTGAAGTTGGTGAATTTTGTATATTTTAATTAATGTTTTCCATTCTTTTTCATCTAAAGATATTTGTTTAGACTTTACCATAAATTTATTATGGTGCAATTATGCTTTGACTATTTAGAATTAAATTTACTTATTAATTTTTTTTTTTTTTTAATTCTCCATTATTTGGTTTTTTGAATTGTAGCGTACATCAGGGAATTTTTGAAGAAATCTTCTGGAAATCAGGGAAATGTCGGGGAATTTTATTTCTCAAATTCTGTAGCCATCCTGGAAAATGCTTCAAACATTTATTTATTACTGAATTATTCCTTGTCACTATGCATGATGTGAATAGGGAGATAAGTTGAAGAGATCCAGGTAGGAAGAACACATTTGAGTTAACTTGATTGAAACACACTATCACACATGTGTTGTTATTGCAAGTATGATATCACAAGCATAGTACAAGTTTACTCTTTTCTTATAGTTGCATCAGTCCTTTGGTCTACTTTATCTTATGTAAAATTAGAATTAAAGCAATCTCATAAATGAAACAAACAGGATTTTTCTATGAATATTAGTATGCATGACTATGTTCAACTGTATGACTTTTTGAGACAAGTGTTGAAATACAGGGGTGAAAACCTTTAGCATTTTTGTGGATTTCTGGGGTTTTTTTCCCGAGAAGTTCTGCTTTTTCAACAATTTTATTATATTTAGTGAATTTCATAAAGCTTTATCAAACTAAACTTACCTCAACTTCCACTCAGAAAAATTTTCTAGCTTCATCACTGTTCTGTACACTCATTAGTACACAAATATATTCTTATTCATCTATTTTTGCAGTTCAAAATAGCGCTGCATATATTTTCCTCTTTTTTACATTTTGACTGTTTTCACCCCTGGAAATAACACTATTCTCACTTTAGTTATATTGTATCAGCAGCTTATTTGTTGCCTTATGATTATAGAGAAACTTAGAAAATAAAAATAGAAATTTCTTTAGAAATTGGATTTAGACAATCTTAATGTTTTATATCAGTTACTAATTTTCATCTTTCTTCTAATAGAAAAGATCAATTGATCATGTTAGTAGCAGCCCTGAATCTGCAGAGAGCTCTCTTGAGTTTCCCATGAAACAAGGTAAACCAAATTTTTACTAATATTTTATATCTGGTAATATATCAATCAAATTTTCTTTTCAATTAATTTTTGAAATTGACAGTATTTCTAAATGGCATTCTATTCAAATTTAAGCCACTTCATATATGTTTTTTTTTTTTTAAATAATTAAATTCAGTTTTTAAAACAAGTATGGTAGATAGAAAAAGCCAAATGTTGGTTCGATTACATGCTTTAATACTAAATTCAATTTTTGTTGCTTTATCTAATACTTCTACTTTTTGGATTTTAGGAAAACTAGTGAATAAAAAATTATTTCCTGAAACGAAGGAAAAAAGTTCATTTGAATCGAGTTCCATAAAAAGCAGTCTGAAAGAAGATGCAAACAAAACCCCTGAAATCAGTGAGTCCATCCTTACTGATAAGTCATCTCCCTTAAATAAAGCATCAGAAATAAACTCTGATACATCAAATAAGCCTCCTGTGCAGCCAAAAGACGAAACCGATATTGAAGAATTGAATGAGTCCAATTCTTCTATTGGAACAAATTCTTCTATTTCTGACAAAAGTAACATTTCTGTTAAAGAAGCTAATTCGAAAATTACCTATCAGTCAGATTCATTTGTGTCAAGCTCATCTACCATTTCCGAAATTCATAAAGGCAGTGAAAGACAAGACAAAATTATTCAAGAAAAAGCAAATTCTGCCAATGGAAATGAAACACTTGAAAATTATTCCGAGATGACTGGTGAGGCACAGGAAGATTTTGAAGTTAGTCACGAGAGTAGTAAAACTGCATTCAGTGAGAGCGTCCATTCTTCCGAAGAATACACTTCTGTATCATCTTCAAATACAATTACAGAATCTGTGAAAGAGGATTTAGGAACTGGAAGTTTAGAAGAAGAAATTTCAGCTGGTTCTTCCACTCCACAATCCAAACCATCTTCTGATAAAATATTATCTTCGAAAACTGAATTACCTAATGACGGAACTCCACATCTGTCAATTGCCAAGAAAAACAATGCTGTTTCCAAGATAGGAAAGTCTCCGCTAACGGAAGGTTTAAATTCAAAAACCTTTATTGTAAATGTTGTTACTTACCTTTCATCTTCAATGTTAGAGGATGCTATACGAACTGTGATGAATTTGGCTGATAATTTAAAGCCTATGGCATTAAAACCACTTGACTGCATTTCTAAACCAAACACTTTTAACACGCCTAGTCCTTCATTCGATAAAAAATTAAGTGAGAAAACCATACAATTAATAACCAATGACCTGCTAAATATCTATATAAAGGATGCCTTTCAATCCTTTTTTAATGTTACTCATGATTTGAGGAACTCGAAAGACGGAAACATATGCATACCAACAACAACAAATAACCAAATATCCAATTTAGACATTAGAACCAATGCTAATATTGACTATACCAAACCAAGTCTAGGTGAACACCCTGATCTAAAACACGACCTTGCTGTCACACCCATCCAAGAGAAAGTAGAAAGCAACATCTTCAAGAAAAATTCTGATTGGCTAGAGGATGGTTATATCACGACTCCATGGGATCCTCAACAACTAGAACAACAATTGCTACTTCAACAATATCCCTACCTCTATCGCAAAATCCCCAATAAGCCACCACCCCCTTATACCCCACCAGCAACTATTAACTTCAATTCTCAACATATGTTCCCCCTTCCTGTGAGAAGGGATAAACCTGTAGAAAAAATTGATCCCATCAAGCATGTGACTAAGAATTTAGACTTTGTTCTAGACTGTATTGTGGATTCTTTTATTGATGGAAAAAGAAAAGGTCTCATGATTAATGATATAACTCAACCAAACTTGAGTACTGTTGTGGAGGAGTTGGATCTTAGAAATCCTTGCCAGATTACTTTCCTGGATCTGATTTTTGATTTGACAAAAGACATTGCTTTAGAAGTTTACAAGTAAGATTTGGCATTCTTAGTTTTCTTTTTCTAATTTCAAATTATAATTAAGGTGTACCGGAATGTAAAGTTTTTAACATTTTAAAGTTAACAATTCAATGAAATAAATTCCGAGTGCATTAACTATTAATCATAACATTTATTTAATAATTTAAACTAAAAATAAAGAATATTAAGTACTAATTTGATTCCTTGTACAAATTCCAGTAGATTTTTTACAGTGAGATTTTTCAAAGAATTTATATTTATGAATACCATGTGAAATCCAGAGCACAAATGGCCAAGTAAAAGCATCATAATCAGTATCAGTGACATTTTATAATGAAGAACGTCAAAATATGCTCAAATACAGTAAAGAAATATAGGCAATTACTGCAAATATTTTGCATCTTTATAGAAATATTCAATAGTATCCATGTTCTGTAGAATTTTTTTTATATAAAAGGATCAATAAGTTATTGATTAAAGTTAGATACACTCATTTAATTATTTGAATTTTTCTCTATTTTTTATATTTACATAGAAATTATGTTCTATCAAATACAAATTTACTATATTCACATTATTACTTTTATAAATTTTGATCAGTATAATTGATTTTTTTATATAATAATCACTCATGAATCTCGAATTATACCTAAAAGATTTTTATTCGATTAAAGTATAAAAAAATTAGCCACAATGTGTAGTTTATTACGAATTTATTTGACAAAATATTTGAAGGAACCTACCTCCCATCCCACAATTTAGTGGCTAGAAATTTTGGAGAAAAAAAGAAAGATAGATAGAATTTAGAAATCTGTTGCTTGTTTTTAGACCAATTAGTTCAGTAGGCTAAAATAACTCGGATGTGAATTTTATGAAAATGTTTTAAAATGTAAGCATATGCTGCAGTAGCCTAAAATATTGAGTCTTGCAAACTATAAATTGAATACTGTTATAATTTTGTTTCAATCATGGCATTTTAAAAAGAGTATAGTAGAGTCATGACTTAAATATGAAATAATTTATGCATAATTGAATTTTGCAGTGAAACAGAAGAAAAGCGAGCACCTTGGTTAAGGCCCAGAAAGCTAACTCCAAAACCAAGGTTCCCAACCGATAAAAACAAACTCAAAACTACGCTTCAAAAAGAAGTGGAGAAAGCATTGAAGCTGTTACCCACAGAATCGTACACTGAAAGAATGAGAAAGAAACCTACATGGGCAACTATGAAGCTGGGACGAAAGAAGAGAGATTTTGTAGACACTATTCTCATCAAGGAGATCAAAGAAGAGGAGCCAGATTGGGTGAATTATGATCAAGAGGAAGTCGCTGTAAAGTTCCAAATAGCTGACTCTGTTTTTGATTATTTGATTGATGACACTATTAAGCTTATAAAAAATCTTGAAGGTAAATTTTATAGGTGATTTTATAATAATTTTTTTTATGTTAGTTTCACTTTCTGTATAAATGTGACTTTTCTATTTAAATAAGCAGGTCTAACTCTTGTTACACACAAAACACAAGAATATTTAGTGTGCATTTTATTCTGGTCTTGTAAATACATTTTAGGTGTAAATATTTAAGCGTGCCATATGAACTCAATGATGAAAGATGAGTTTTTAAATTTTACTACCATTTTGTTTTCAAATTGATCATGTATTAGTTTAATCTTGGCTTTTTTATAAAGTAAATTTTAAATGCTTTATGTTCTTTTTTCCTTAATTCTTTAATTTCTAAAAGTTTTTTACGAAGTTTATGTTAG
Organism: Linyphia triangularis; assembly: GCA_963978545.1. Classification (NCBI taxonomy): domain Eukaryota; kingdom Metazoa; phylum Arthropoda; class Arachnida; order Araneae; family Linyphiidae; genus Linyphia; species Linyphia triangularis. The sequence continues at coordinate 74,768,456 of OZ021725.1, read as the reverse complement.
CAATAGCCTTAAAATGGTCTAATCTAAGTTTGAGTTTGTAATATCATTGAATTGAAATTTCTGCTTACAATGCAGGCCAATAAAAACTCACATCTCATTCATTTTAAAGAGTTAATTTCTAACATCGTAACTATATTTTTAGCTTTTCTTTTTCTAGTATGTATAGAAGACACAACTTGCATACACAATTCAGATTTAGATCCATTATAGAATACTAGGTGGTTTATAAAAGCAGATAATCTTAACTTAGCTTTTAACTATACTATATGAAATCTGAAATATAAATCACAAACTATTGAAACTGTTCTATTTATAAATATCTTGAATTAGATGAAATCAAAAGATTTATCTTTTAGTATAAACTAATGCATTAAATTAGTTTCTACTTTAAAATGTGTGACCAAGTTGTTCCTATAAAAACTTTATAAATTAAAGTAGCTTTTTATTAAATTAATAAAAATCAGTTTTTATCAAACTTCTTTAAAGAAAAATATTAGTATGATTTGAAATGTTAAAAAAATATTGTTGTTAAATAAAAAAAAAATTCCGATTTTTATAAATTCAGAACTGTACAGATAACAAAATAAAATTGTATAATAAAGTCCTGTTGGAATTGTTTTGATGTATGTTTTTATTAATTATAAAGAATATTTATATAATTAATACATGTTAGTCAATATATCACAGTATGAAGCTTATATTAAGATCATCCCTTCAAAATAGTCATACTACAAGTGTCTTGAAAATAATAAGTGTTTTAATTTTTAAATAGAAGTCATCTCTAAGTATAAGTCCAAGCTATCTACTAATATTGTTAGTTTTGCGTATAAAGATCTAAATTTTGGAAGATTAGTAAACATATGAAAAGTGAGCTTTTCACTATCGGTTTTTCTCGAGAAAGTTTACTAGACATCACTTTGAGGAAAACAAACTAAGCAAAGACAAAATCAGATAAATGGAAAATTAGGTATAATTTATGGAAGAATATATACATTTTTTTGTTACATGACCCTAATAATATCTAAATATTTTTATATGTCCCTCCACACACTAAATAAGTATCCACCAAAAAATGTAACTGATGTGATGATGTGTGTGTTCCAACACATGTCAACAACTTGCAAGAGGATTGATTAGAGGTTACCATCTAACCTGATACAAACCAATACTAGATTTTCATATTGGGTTTTCCTTTGGTATCTATCAATACTTAATTCTTAAGCAGTGGGAGCTTGTTCAAATACAGTGATTTCTGGGATGCATAAGTTACTTCATTGCATCCAAAATTCTGCATTGGTATTGCATCATTTTAGGAAAAGGAAAAAAAAAAAAAAAAAAAAAAATTAAAAACATGACAAACAGCATCTTCAAATAATGAAACAACTCAATTATAAACGTATGGTTAAACAGTAAATATTTACTATATCATTTAAAAGGTCTAATTTGTCAGTCTACGAACTTGATACTTGAGATGTTTTGAGAATTGTGAGGTATATTATTTTAGTTAAAGATTAAGGGCTAACTAAAAATTGAATTCTTTTAACTCTAACAATGTAGGAATTTAAGAGTTTATGATGATTTCTTAATATTTTCTACAGCAAAAGTTTACTATTAAAACCGATGTAAAATTATCATTCATTTGTATGTTTACACACATTTTATTTATTAAAATTCTTTGAACAATATCATCTCCATGGAAAGTAAGAGAAATGCCCGCAAGGAGATATTAGGAAACATTCCAGTTTGTACTTAAACACAGCAAAAAGTATATTTACCTCTTCTTTGGAATAATTTCTTGTTTAGTTTAAAATATTCAGTAGCCTTTTTCATTTTTCTGAAAGTTTGAAGTATTTTTTTTATCTAAAGCGATCTGAATCTAGAGTTATCTAAAGTAAACTGAATGTGGAGAAAAGTTGTAACAAAGCTTTTGTACATGACTATAAATAACTTTATTTAAAAAATTACCATTTTACAAAAAAACTGTACACTTTTTGACATGAAAAGCTTATAAAGATGATGAGGATGATAAGAGATGAAATTATTGCTGAGTATGTAACTGGCTCTCAAAGGTGTACTGTGAAGCTTCAAAGCACTCTTGAATTAAATTTAACTTACAAACACTTTATTTTTGCTTCAATTGATAATCTTTGTTGGTTTTACTCAATAACACATTTAAAATGTTCAGTAATATACAACATTTCAACCAACCACAGTTCTATGAATGCTTTAAACCTCAGAATATCACAGATTATTTGGAATACTTTTACGGTGTTGGAATAAAAATCCACATTACATATGCAATTTTCAAAGGGAATTTTTTTTAACGAAAACTAATTTTTAACAAGGTATCAATCTTGTTTCTGTGATAAGCTAAGAAACTGTAAGACTTTATAAAAATAGAATTGATGTTAATAGTGATTAATGTCAACAAAACATCCAATCCACAAAAATGCTTTTCTGTATCAAAATTAGTTCATTCAGAAATACTGCTTTATCAATTTTTTAAAAATATCAGGGAATAGAATATAATTATTTTATGATTTAATTTAAAACTGAGGTTAATGCTTATAAATAAAACTGTTGGCCTTTATGTGCTTATTTCATATCATTGTCCATTTGTGACCACATACATATATTTTTCCAAAATCACTGAACTATCAAATGTACAGTTAGGTGAAAGGGTTCCTTAGTAGGTGCTGCAATACTTGGGTTTTGCACTATTCCAAGAATTTTCAGTATATGAAGTCCAGGATGCTTAATTTTTTCTCTTGTATGTAATACAGCTACACCTCGTCTGAAAAAATAGAAATATTCACAGTACAAGAATCAGCAATTACATATGGTGGCACTAAAAAGCTTTTTTTCTCAAAAATAAACTAAGAGCTCAATTTCTGTCTTTGTTCAAACAAACAAATATGCACCTGAAATTATTTTGTAAACAGGGTGTCTCAAAAAGATTGAAACAAGTTTTAGTTCGTTACCTTTTAGAAATAAGTGGAACAAGTATATTGCAAAAGTATTCAAAATAAAACTGTTAATAAAAATTTCTTCTTGTTAATTTTGAAACAGTTACACTTTTTAAATTTTTATATTATCCCTCTAGACAATTTTTAATATAACAGCATCATTATAAAAAAAAAATCCCCTAGCTCTATCTTTAAAATTGAGTGACTTATATTTAAGTGACAATTTAATACTGTGCATAAAGATCATATACCGAAATTGAAATGTAAATTTGTGACATAATATAAAAGATAAAAATGTATGATAAAATTAACAGTAATGTGTATAGCAACACACACAAGGCTATAAATGTGCAATTTGGTTCAATGAAAACTTTTATAAATAGTGGATTGGGTTGAAATGAGCCACAGAATGCCTCCTTAGATTCTTTGATCTAAAGTCGCTCAAATTTCAGTTTTGATATTGCATTCGAATATTAGTTTATAATACTTGCCGTCTAAGTGAAACTGACCTTAAACAAAAGATAACAGATACTCACAACAATATTACTGGAAAAGATCTCAAAATATTTAAAGAAGCTTTATTGGAAGAACTTGACTATATATTGCAGTTGATGGAAAACATTTTAAGAAATGTGTTTTTTGAGTTGCAATTCTAGTATTTTTAAAGAAATTTGCATCTTTATATCAGTGTCACAAACTAAAATTTTTTTACGATCCAAAACTTGGCATAGAAGTGAACATGAAAGCAGCACTTCCGATTTTGCGGTTATATGTCAAAAAATTATGAAACTAATATTATGATATATATTAAATATTAATATGTAATTATTAATTTTTTAATCATGTTAATAAATGTTTGAATAATGTATTTACTGATAATTTTATTAATTAAAATTTTAAACAAATTTATTAGTAATGAAATATTCAATAAATGTAAATATTAGTATCTTATAGAAAAATAACAGTGTTTATATGCCTCAGGGAGAACAGGGAAAACCTGGAAAACTCAGGGGAAATAAATCGGCCTTAAAATCTCGGGGGAAAAAAAATATCTCCGTTGAAACCTGGAAAAAGTCGTTACTCTGGACAAAAATCCTACTCTTCGGTGTTATTTCTTTAACCCTAACTTGATTATTTGAAATTACAGAATTATTTGATAACATAGACTTGCAGAAAGTTATTCTTGAAGAAAAAAGACTTTTTTGAGTTATCGGAAGGATTTGTGTACTCGAGGTTTGACTATATTTATCTGGGTTAAAATAATTAACTCCATGATGGAAAATACGATTCAGGAAAACTCAGGGATATTTTTCTGCAACTAAGTACAAATTCTGTGATTCGTTAATATTTTGATGCTCGAGTTCCTAGTTACAGTTCATAAAGTTGATTTGTAAAAATAATTAACTCCACGATTTAAAACATGACGTTAGAAAACTCGGGAATTTTTTTTTATGAAAATGAGTATGAACACTGGATAACATTACTAACGTTATTTACAGATTTTATACATTTTCATTTGGTTTGTGACATGATCTCAATTATAACTTTTATTTTGGCACAATACACAAATATGCATTATTATGGAGAGGAAATTTTTCTCAAACTTTAAACACAGTTGTAAAAATTCCTACAATTCTTAGTTTGACTTATGAATAAACTAGCTGTGTGGTAAATTTTATTTAAACCATCCAAATAGTTCCTGTTTTATTCAACTTTCAATATTTTGAACAGACAGACATCAAAGGTTCTATATATGCCGCATCTTTGACACCATCATAAGATAAAGAAAACTAAAAATCAATCCATCATACATATTAAAAATTAATGTAAAACATATTTCTTATTAAATATGTATGATGAAAACATGTAAACTATTTTTTAGAAATCATATCTTTCTAATAATTTCAAATTTTAGTAAACCGAATTCAAAATCTTGTACTCATTGCAGTAGCTTTTTAAATTAAAAAAACCCTGTACTACTGTAATTGTTTCTTGAAACCCCGAAAAAGTTTGTTTTCTTCTTTCCCCCCCCCCCCCCAATAAGCAAATGACTTACCTGTTTGAAATCTTAAAGAGATTGTTCTTGTTTCCATCCACAATCTCAAACTGCTCATTGTTAATGAGATACTTGAGTGCTGGCTGTATCCTGAGCACATCCACTTCATTACTTAATCGATGAAGGGGAATGAAGACTGTGGTATGCAGACCTGATTTCCAAACTTGGGACTTAGTGGTCACATTGGATGACTTGTGAGGATGGACATTTTTTAGTCGGTGAGATGCATGTTGCTGGAAGAAGATATATTTTTTAATTGGTACTGATTAATATTTAGAAAAAAATAAATTAATACATCATTGCAAATTTACTACAAATGTTAAGGTATTATATATATATAATATAATATAATATATATAAAGATTTCTATTTAACATTTTCTATTTTAATTTATAGTTAATTTATAGGCTGCAATTACCTTGTGTTTCAATTTAATGTGGTTTCGAATCAGGGGCGTACTGGGACATAAAATCGGCCCGGTGATTTTAGAGTTATGCCAGCCCAAATTTTCTAAATCATTGTTAATAAAATTTTATTTTTAATAAAATAAATCCATAATTAAATAAATAATTTTAATGATTAAATACTTTTAATAATTAATATAATTTATTATTTAAGTATTCATATTTAATAATTTATATTTTGTTATTTAAATATTCATATTTAATTATTAATGTATATTATTTATTATTAGTTTAATTAATAATTATTATTTAATAATTAATGTTTTGTTATTTAAATATTCAAATTTAAAAATTAATTTAAATAATTAATTTTGTTTAAAATTTGAAAAATTCAATTGTTACAAAAATAATTTTATTAAATCGAATGTTCTTTGTTTCTACTATTTGTATGATTTATGATTCCTTGGCGTGAACTTGGTTTCCATCATAAATCGTTGATTGTTGTTTGCTGCTAAAACTATAACAAGAAATCAGAATTGTAAAACAATGTCCGAGAATTTAACTAGTAGGATTATTAAAAAATGACACCCGAAATGATAATATATTTACCCTTAAAGGTTATAAAATAAGTAAAAAGTAATACGCTATTATATAATTTGTTTAGTACATCTACTTTTCTTAGTCATCTCTAAAAGACCTCACCGGGTGGGGGGGAATCGTTATTTGAATGTATTGGGCTTTTTAAAAAAGCATATCTATTTATGATAAAAAAAAAAAAAAAAACATAAACTAGAAAATTTTTTAAAAAAATTCCGTACCAGACCGGCCCATTTTCTACAGATACTGACCGGCCCGGTGATTACACCGAACAACCCTATGGCCAGTACGCCCCTGCTTCGAATTAAACTTTGTTGGTACAATTTTTTTTCAAAGGATAAAGTCTATTTGTAGGTTTCATTGGATTTTCTTAGCACAAGGGTCATACTGCTCAGAAAGACTAACAAAGTCATACATTTTAAAACTTTATTACATGATGAAGTTGAAACCTGATTTTTAGCATTCAAGACATTTCCCTTTGAGAGACTTAAAGCCATGAACATATTTAATGCAGCTCCAAAATGCAAGTTTTTATTGAGAACAGAAGTTCTAACTTGCGATACTTTAGTCACAAGCTCAATGCCTTTGGCACATTGTCTACAGGTGCATTAATCTCATTTGTAACATCTCTAATAATAAAACAAGCTGTGTGTCTGTCCCCTGTGGCTCAATAGAAACCTACTTAAAATTGAAGTAGAGCTCTGAAATTTTCAACATAAGAAGTTTTGGCTTTCTAATTTTATGTATATCAAACAGAATGTTAAAATTTTAATTAGTTCTTTTTTAATTAATTTGTTTTTTACAAAGTGACTTCAAATAGAGATACAGCTCTGAAATTTTCAACGTAAGTAGTTTTAGACTTCTAATTGGACTTTTGAAAGACAGAATGTTAAGAAAATTAATTAAAAAATAACTAAATAAAATTTTAATTTATTAAATTTTTTTACAAAACGACTTCTAATAGGGCTACAGTTCTGAAATTTTCAGCATAAGTAGTTTTGGCCTTCTAATTGGTCTTATGAAAAACAGAATATTAAATTTTTAATTAGTTCTTTTTTAATTAATTAAAAAATATTTTACAAAATGATTTCTAATAAGGCTACAGCTCTAAAATTTTCAACGTAAGTAGTTTTAGCTTTCAAATTGGACATTTGAAAAACAGAATTTTAAATTTTTATTTAGATGTTGTTTGATTAATTTTTTAATTAATAAATATTTTACAAAGCGATTTCTTATAGGGCTACAGCTCTAAAATTTTCAACATAAGTAGTTTTGGCCTTCAAATTGGACTTTCGACAAAAGAACGTTAAAATTTTAATTTGTTTTTTAATGAATTTTTAATTGACAGTTTCACAAAAAGCTACTTCTAATAGTCCTAGAGCTCTGAAAGTTAAAATAAGTTATCTGAAGTTAAAATATTCTGTTGTTGTTTCTAATCTCCTTTTTGTCTGACGAAGTCAGACAATATCAGTGAAGCCATTGACATTAATAAAGTCTGACACTAGTTGTGGACAGTTATAAATGTCCTCCCAGTCCAGTCCAAGGCAGTCCAAAATGTGCTGAGGTGATGCCTGTTCTTTAAAATATTCTTAAAGGGGTGTTGTATTATAGTTATTAACGGGGAATTTTTTTATTGTTTCTCGACAAGGGAGGGGTTTCTAATATTAAGGCTTTACCTAGCATATTAGTTTTTAGTGTGTGAAGCGACCTTACGCTAATGCAGCAATGAACCTTCCATCGAGAAAAGCGAGCTCATGTTTGCATAGCAATGAATCTTTTGAGTTAAGTAAGCCTGTGCTTATGTGTCAGTGATTTTTTAAGCGAGCGAAGCGAGCTCGATTTTGCGTTACGCTGAACTTTCGTGCGAGTGAAGAACCAAAAATTGGGGCCTATACACCAATGATTGATTTCTGCAACGCGGAGCCTCCCAGCTGGCTAAAATATTGCACATGGTAAAATTTCATGGTGAAGCACGGGTATTCAGCTAGTAATTGAATAAAATAATTAAAAAGTTTACAGGGAATTTTTGAAACACTTTTGTTAGTGAGATTTTTTTAATCTAACAGTTATGTTCTTTGTTTCAGATATATTTTGAACAATTAGATGCAATTTTAATTTGTAAAAATAGTCAATGATAATTTAGTTAACTGTCTAAAAAAATCTCTACAATAACATATAAACATATCATGTTAAGGAACATATCCTAAACATCAAAAGAGCAATTCTAGGCGAGACATTTTGGCTCTTTTTCTACTCGTATACAAATTAAAATTATAAAATTATGATGAATCTAACAGTTATGCTTTTTTTTAATACAACTCTAGTTGGTCGTAAAGTGGTATTGAAAAATAATTATTTTAACTAGATCAAATATACATTTATAAGTCACGCGACACGTGCATGTTCCATGCGTCGGTAGATATAAATGTATATTTGACCTAGTTAAAGTAATTATTTTCCATATAACTTTGCCACCAAGTAATATTATATGAAATAAAAATATGAATATTAGATTTATTATAATTTTATAATTTGTATCTGTTTACGAGTAGAAAAAAGTGCCAAACTGTCCCATGCATCAGCCAGAGAATTGCCAAAAAGGTTTTCTAAGACACAAAAAAATTCAAAAACATGTACAAACTCTAAATATTCTGCCCATGCTCACTTTTTTCAAACTTTCATTTATTAAATCAAACATAAAAAAGAAATTTAGACTACAAACTGTCAATATATGAAACTGAAAAATAAATCGATATTTTTTATAAGAAACTTCCTTAAAATTTACATCAGGTTTTACCATAAGTCCTTTCACCCTTTACACAAAAAAAAACTTTCTTCCTTAATTCCAAAGCTCCCTTACCATTCTGTGAGCCACCTTCTTATCCAGCCTCCTCACAGCATGATGTCTGATTTCTCTTTTCTGCCTGTTGTTGCTATTGAGCTTGCAGGAGTAGCATCCCTCCGTAGATATGATCTTCTCTCCTCCAGGGACATGGTATCCACTCTCGCTGGGAATGTGGAGATTGCCAAGTTGGTTTAGGGTGTTGTCACCGCCATCGAATTGACCTGGGAGGCCATACGGAATAGATGGTATGGCAGAGAGACAATGTCTATAAAGGGGAGAAGGGGTGCTTGTAAATGATCTGTTGTGGATAAGGGGTTGATTGTGGAGTGGTGGTGATTGAGAAATTCAGATTAAGAAATTAGCAATATGTTATTTTGTAGACATGCATTTTATAAAGAATGAAAGTAAAATAATGCAGAGTAAAAAGGGGTAACTAAACATTATATTATGACAGAAATGTAATGAGAATATAAATGTAATAAATTACTTTGAAAAATGTAAATGTCTTTATTTCAAGTGGGGTAGTAAGGTAACAAAACACTATAATCAGATGTAACTTTTTTCTGCATTTAATAATATTTGATTTAAAACTAAGATGTAACATCATACAACCAAGAAAAAAATATGGAAAAAGGCATGTTTTTTTCCCCCCTTCTTTTTTTTTTTCCTTCTAAATTTTAAGTAGTATAACATTTTGAGGATCTAGGGAAAACTATTCTAGTTCATGTGAATCAATTTTGCAAAAAGCTCAGATAAAAGTTAATCACCTCATAAAAAATTATGGCATCAAAAGTCAAAGGTTACATTTTGAGCAACAAGGTAACAGAAACTATTTTCGTGAAAAAGTGGTTTTACCACTGAACCTTTCCTTTGATGATAAGATTTTTTTTGGCAGGGTAATGAGTTTTATGTAAAAATTGTTAAATAAACAATAAATTGCAGTTCTAAAAAATTAAAGTGCCACTGTCTGACACAAGTATTAACATTTTAATACATTAGCAGCAAGCTGCATAGACTCATCACTTCCTTGCTGCCCGTTTAGACAAGATTTCTATGGGATAGTCACTTTCCCTGTTGATTACATAAAACCGAGATTTCACAGGGACATCAACAATGTATTATGTCCATTAAATTTGGAAGATTTATACTCCAATCTTTGTGTTGTATTAAATACTGCAATATCTTTTATAACTCTAATGCTAGGAAAATTATGAAAAACTGGAAATTTTTAAAAAACATTTTATTAGTTGAATATTGTCAAAAATTATTTTGCTAACTATTAAGTGTTTAAGTTTACAGTTGGAACCTGCAATTAAAGATGGATTTAAAAAGAAAAAATATACCATAAATTTTATTTTTATTAAAAAATATTTCAAATACCGAACAATTGTGAACATAGTGTTCTAATCCTAATTTGCTCATTATAATAAAATATTAATTTATTTCTTATTTACTAAAAATATTGCTTTAAAGAGTTAGAAAGTACAGAAGTTCACAATTGATTTGATTCAGTTACACATACAACAGAAAACACATTACAATATTATAAAAGCATATAGCATACAAAATCCTAAAAAATAAGAGTTGAATGCAACATTGTATGCCTTTTCATACAAAAATACAATATTTTAATAGCTTAGTAAAATCAAAAAGCATTTTTAGATTAAAAAAAAAAAAAAAAAAAAAAAAAAACATAACATTTGAATAAATACTTAAAATCTAAAAAGAACCAGCACTAGAAAATATTTAGACTAAATTTAAATTATGAAATTTATTCTTTACATTAACAGTTACACAATGAAGTACATACATGGGTGGGAAGTGCAAAAGCCCAGTTTGGAGCAATTTTGGAGCAGCAAAATTTAACATTTGGAGCAGATTCGCAAAAAATTGGAGCAGCAAAATTTAACTTTCGGAGCAGAATAAGAGAAAATGTAGCAGCAAAATTCGAAGATATTAGTAGCAGAAATATAATAAATTGTATCTGATTTAATTTTTCTACATAAAACACATATTAATAAATATAAAATTATAAGATATACATAAAATTACAACAAAAAATATAATTTGTAAATTAAAAAAACAAACAAAAATAAAACATTTATACTTATTAGCATTTGACACTTCACGAACGGGTTTGCTATGCAAAACCAAGCTCTCTTTGCACACTAAAAGTTTCATTGTAACACAAACACAGCTGGCTTAGATCTCTGAAAAGTTTAATTGCTACGCAAGCACAAGCTCGCTGAAAATTTATTGCTATGCAAGGACAGGCTCGCTTCACTCTCTAGAAGGTTCATTAGAGCTCCCTCCCAATCGAGAACCAAAAAATTTGCCCGTCGATACAATAACACAACCCCAATCACCCCTCTGAATTATTTTTACAAATGTTTATGAAAAGCAAAATTAGAAGGCAAAAACTACTTATGTTGAAAATTTCAGAGCTCTAGATCTATTAGAAGTCGCTTTGTAAAACTATTAATTAAAAACAAATAAAATAAAATAAATTAAATAAAAAAAAATAAAACAATTAAATAAAATTTTTAAATTCTGTGTTTCAAAAGTCAAATTAGAAGTCCAAACCTACATAGGTTGAAAATTTAAGAAGTGTACCTATATTTTAAGTCGCTTCGTAAAAAAAAAAATTATAAAAAAAACCCCCTAAAATTTTGACATTCTGTTTGTCAAATGTACAATCTGAAGGTCAAAACTACTTATGCGGAAAATTTCTGAGCTGTAGCCTTATTAGAAATCGTTTTGTAATTTTTTTTAATTAATTAAAAAAATTAGTTAAAAAACTAATTAAATTTTAACATTCCGTTTTTAAGAAGTCCAACTAAAAAAAGACCAAAACTACTTATGTTGAAAATTTCAGAGCTGTACCTCTATTTGAAGTCGGTTGGTAAAAAAAATAATTAAAAATTAACTAATTAAAATTTTAACATTCTGTTTATCAAAGGTACAATCAGAAGGCCAAAACTACTTATATAAAAAATTGTATGTTAAGTTCTACACCTATTTTAAGTAGCTTTCTACAGATACACATGCTCTTTGTTTAATTATTATAACTCATTTGTATAAAAATAGCAATTTGCAAGCCATATAACTTTCCAAAAAATAGCAATACAGTAAAATTAAAATAAGAATGTTTCTAAATTTTTGTGTATGTTCTAAAATTTTGTGAATTTTTATTTTCCTAATCGGGTCAAATTCTGCTTCAAAATGGCGATTTTACCCTACATGCCATTCTATAAACTTATAAAAAAAGTATTATTTTTATTTTTTTGAAATCGGAAACATTCCGGGATTTTGATTACATTTCAGTGATACTTTATTTCAAATGTAAAACGGACGTTTAAAAGTTAATTACCAACAGCCAACAAGTAAAAATTACAAAAAGCAACCCTAAATTTAATAGAAGGCATCGTCATTACGCGTGTTCCAAGCGGAAATATTCTTTTTAAATGCTTAGTAAAAACATTTGATGGTTATACACCCTTAACTTTCCAATTCCTTTCTTCTTTGTTTAGAGCAAGAGGATGTGATAAAAATCCGGCGAAACACACTTAATCAAGGTACGTACGAAATGGTCATCCATGCTAATTAGAAATCGGAAATTTTGAGGCTGCCCCCTGCCCCTTAAATTCTATCTAGCAATGATGCACGAGATATCAGCACTCGGCGATTTCAATTTGTCCCGGTGCAAGACGCGTTTGAACATGAATGCGCATGCATAAATGCCGATTTCAGAGATTGCACGTGATTTTCCACATATTGCATTCTGTTGGGGGAAAAATCGAATGTTTTGCAAATTCGTGCGAAAACGGCCCTTGAGGTTGCCGTAATTTCGTCTCCACAAAGATTTGACATGCGCGAGATGGTTTGGCGCTTTAAGCCCATATCACACGATAACCGCTTCGCCAACCCAACCTCCAACCCAACCGTATCTCCAACCTAAACCTGGAAAATTGGGTGTAATCTGCCGTGTGCTACGGAAGTTGGCGTTGGGGAAATTACACCCAACGTCGTCGCTTCGAATCGACAGCGTTGGCCCAACCGCCCAACCTTAGCCCAACTTTGCGTCTGAACCAATCAGATGACTGCTTTCGCATAGCTCCGCTACGGCCTCGATTGCACAGTCATCATAACAAAGATGGCGACTTGTTTCCGAAGCACTCCATTTTCTTCACCGTAGGTAAGTTGAAATTATTTATTTTAAAACTTTTCTCATTGTAATATTTGTGAATTGATTAAAAAGTATATCAACTGAAATTTTTGAACTCTCATCTGCACATAAATTTTTTTCAATTTCAGAAATTGTATAAACTAGCTTCCGATACGTATCGGGAACAATATCGCGCCAAATAGCCAAGCCTGGCTAGTTTATTATGCGCCATGTGTTTTGATATTTTCTTTACCAACTTTCTTTTAAATTTTGTATTTTTTAATGTTTTATTTTCTTTAATTATTCAATAAAAGATCTGTGCTAGATGTAAAAACTATTATTTTTTAAAGAGTAGTTTAATTATGTAATTGCTACTGTAAAGAAAAGATTGCGCTGCGTTAACGGACAAAAATATTTTATAGTTTGTATACAAGTAGTTTGTTGTTTTTCCTAATCTTTTCTTAAAGTTAGCAGTACGTGTAAAGTATATAAATATTTTAAATTTTATGCACACGGCAAATGCTAATGTTTTAACAATTTATTCAGTTATATTTCTTTTAGTAATATTTTTAATATACCAAATTAAAACAAAATCTACTTTATACCAGATGTCTATAAATTAATTTGCATTAAGATGCATAGCGTTAAATAAATCCCTCAAAAACCAATATAAGTTGATGTAATTTTATATTTCATGATTTAATGTACTATAAAATGAAAGTCTACTCTACATATTAAAAATATTGTAGGGTTGACATTGGGACTACTGCAAGTAAAATTCTTTAAAAATAAAGGATATATTCTATATTGATATCTATGAGTGATACACAATGCCTTCATATGTAAGAGAAAAATTAAAAATAAATAACTCCTTACCTGTACAAGTTATTGAAGTGACAGTTTGTTTCTAGGGGTAACTTTTTAAGCTGATTTCAAAAATGCAATCAGAAATTGTGTATCTTCTATAGTTTTTGCATTAAACATTGTTTTGCAAAAAAAAAATCAAGAATTTTTTTCCACATGTTTGATCAGGAGCACATGTTTTAAATTTTTATATGTTGTAAAGATGGTATACCACTACTTCCAGAAAAAAATTCATCTTGGCTTTCTGTCTCAGAGCTGAGAAGAAAATTATTGAATTTTCACAATGAACAACTATAAACTGAATATTTTTCTTTTCACAAACTATAGAAACTATAGGCAAAAACTATAGAAGCCACACAATTTCTGATTGCATTTTTGAAATCAGCTTAAAAAGTTACACCTAGAAACAAACTTTCACTTCAGTAATTTGTACAGGTAATGAGTTATTTAAGAAATTCAGAAGAAAAATGGTGCATCTCGCGGAAAATTTAAGATACAATAATTAATTTCTCAGTAATTAAAAATCATGAAGCCTTCAAAATTGAGATTTGTGGCTATCCTAGCCAATAATTCCATTATACAAAATTTGGGGAAAATCTGAGACTGTGGGTGAACTTTTTCCATTATTTTGTTTAATCTGACGTGGTTTGACACAACAAGGTTCACCGCTCCTTGATGTTTAATTTAAAATAATCCAGAAACTGTTTACCATACAGACTTTATAAATTGTAAATATAAAGCTATTTTATACCAAATATCATTTGGAAAAATATTTTCAACCATCAGCGGGGCAACCACAGCTTATTTCCTGTTCTTAGCGTAAGTCTGTAATTTCTGCGGTATATAAATTAATATTATATGTGTTACAGCACAGTACATAGAATGTAATATTTATTTCTCATTTCAGGATCATGCTATTTGCTTGGACATCAACCCGTTTCCAAGAGTGGTTTTGCTTTTAGTCAATGAAAAGCAATGTACTCCACACTTGTGCCAGTGACATAACTTGTACACGTTCAGACATTTGCTGTGGGAACTTTACATAAATGATCTCCTAACAGAAATTCTTGTTCCGAAAATGCAGTTACTCTGTATAAATTGTTAAAAGTTTTGTTTTGCTCAAATAAAGTTATAATAGGAATTTTAGAACAGATATTGAGAATAATAAATATGTAGTTTTTAAAATTCTGTCACTTTTTTTACTTAAACTTCGAAGGGAAAGAAACATAAAATTTGTACGTTGTACATCTTTTTTAAAAAAATAACATATATAAAGCAAAATGATTTATTTGGTTCTAAATTTATATTTCAATGATTTAAAAATTTCAATAAATGTTCAAAAATGACTGGCTCAACAGTTTTAAAATGTAAGAATGTTCTCTTGTTGGATTTCTAAAGAAACCTTTTAAGGTTTCTATAAAAAAAAATCGCAGGAAAAAAACTTATGTTCACTTAAATGCAGGGTTGGGAAAAAGTCACTTTTTTTGGTAGAATTTTTTTTTTTTTTTTTTTAATCCTTTTCTAATTACATGTATACATATTTATAAATAAAATTTTATATTAACTAGAATAAAAAATGTTCAAATAACAATTAATATTCTTTCTGAAAATAATTTAAACTAAGTAAATAAACAATTGTTGCTACTTATGTGGCCATTCAAATCATATATTTTATTTAAAAATACTATTTTTTAAATTCAATGTATACAGTATAATACAATGGTATTTGTTTACTACATAATACATGGACTATTGCTCTTACATTCATCAGTATATGGTGATAAATTGTTCAAAAATATATTTTTAATGTTTAGAAATAAGTTGTTAAAACACAAAACCTCTATGTTAGAAACAAATTTAAAATGCAGCCTATGATTTAAATTAAATTAATAATTTTGAACAATTATAAAACATATCAATTAGATTAGTATAGAACTTACTTTTCAATAGTCATTAATTACAAGATTTATTTTAAAATAGATTTTAACTCATTCTATCTATATAGTATTCGTATAATTTTTCATTCACAAAAACATCAAGAATGTAGGTATTTCATTTACTGATTTTCTTAAAAATGATAGAAAACTAGATTCTGTATGCCCATTAAAAAATGCCCCAAATTTAGGATTTTAACATTTTGAACCAAAAAATCAGTTAGCTGCTTTTTCTAAGCCCAGTCTGTTATGAAACAATTGTACAGCTCCAAAAGAAGAAAAAAATTCTCTCAAAATTTGCTGTAGTTGCTTTTTCAGTAAGAGTTACTTAAACTTCCTTCAATACAATATAATTTTTTTTTCTGCATTCACCTTTATTCTATAACTGTTACATTTTCCATAAATTCCTTTTGAAAAACATATCTTTGAAATGGAAAACTTTTGGTTAAAACTAGAAGTTATTTACAAATAATTTAAAAAGTAATTATAAAAAAAAAATACAATTTTAATTATTCTTTAAAAAAAACTTGATTTAAACCATGTCAACCCTGCTTAAAGGTAATTTTCGAAAATACATGTAAAACACCTTGGGACAGAGGTATTGCGGAAAACTGTATGAGGTTTTATACTGCATTAAGCAGGTAGAAATTAATCGTATACCTCTAAAATACCTATAAATAGCTCTGAAAAGAAACTTTAAACATATCCATGTATCTATAAAAAAAAATCTTGGGACAAATGTATTATGGAAAACCTATATGAGGTTTTTTCTGCACTATTTAGTAGGTAAATATACCTTAAGAGGGAATTCCTAGTAAGGATCATTCCCTATTCTCGCTATGTTACAACCTTCTAGCTCGGTGCATTTAGATACTATTTTCTATAAAATCTTGAGAGTTGGTACGAAAATGATCACTTAATGAATTGACATAAATTAAAAACTCGAAAATAGCGTCTAATATATTTTATCTTATATTTGAAATCCTTACGGCAATGCATATATAGCAACTCCACTTGGTTTTGTCTTTTGCTATTTTAATTTTCGTTTATAATAGATAGGCATTAAATGAAAACAATTTATGACCTTTCATTAAGTGATCATTTTCGTACCTTCTCACCAAATCTCAATGTTTCATTACTAAGTAGTTTCTAAATGCACTGGGTTAGAAGCAGGGGCGTACTGGGACAAAAAATCGGGCCTGCGATTTTAGATTCATGCCGACGCAAATTTTCAATATTATTATCGATCAAATTTTAATAATTATTATAAATAATTATAACAATTATTCTCTTTTCTGTACTATTTATATCCTTTTTGAGTGAACTTGGTTTCCATAAACAAATGGTAGTTGATTTAATGATAATAATAAAAAAATAAACTGTAAAATATAGAATATCCATCCATCCTTATATAACTATGACGTTTATTTAAAAATAACAGCTGGAATAATAATATATACTTAACCTTAAATGTTAAGTAAAGCACTTAGTTATATTGAAAACAAATTTAAATACTTAAAAAAAATCTTCCGAAGAAGACTGGCACATTTTTCACAAATTCTGACCGGCCCGGGGATTGCAACATAGCGAGTAGAGAGAATGATCTTTACTAGGACTTCCACTTAATAGAATACCTCTAAAATACTTATAAATTCCTCAGAAAAGAAACCTTAAAAATACTTATAAATACCTCCGGTAAAAAAAATCTTTACAATACTTTAAATGAAAGTTCATAAAATTTAGATTCTTTCTATCTACTAAGAAAAACGTAGATCAATAGCACTGTAAAATTAATAAGTTAATATTTATTGAATTAATTAAATAAGGGTATTTAATCTAAGAGTATTATCAACAATTATTTTATAAAACATTATTACAGATAGTTTCGGAGTATGGGTGCGCGTATCCCTCCCGAAAAAAAATAAAAAATCCTTGGTACGGCTCTGGAAAATAAATCAACTCTAGTAGGCATAAATTTGTGCCAAACATGAGCATAAAGTTATATTTATGGCGGTCGGAAGATAGAAATTACTATCAACTCTTCACCCAACTATGGCAACCCTACGCCAACTCGCGGAGCTCAAAAACTGGTTTCAAGTTGGACATACGGTTGGATTGAGAGTTGGGTTGGCTGAAAATCTTGCCATGTGATAAGGGCTTTAGAGTGCGCGTTTAAAAGAAGATTTAAAGCAAAATTGGCGCAGAATTGTGCTTAAATGTGGTTTTGTAGCAGGTTGGTGGAGGATATCACTTTTGGCACGCGCTGGTGCAATTGGCGCAGAATTCCCACCCCTGTACATACCTCTAATTTATTATTCTCAAAAGCAATTTGAATTAAAACATATTCTTACCCTTGTCCTAATCTTTGATATCCATCTGGGCATCCACAGGAGTAGCCTTGAGGTCCTGTTGGCGAGCAACCAAAGCTACAGGGAGCACCCTGGCAACCTCCTCCTCCACCTCCCATTTCTAAAGTTAAGACAGGAAAATATTCCTTATTTGCAATAATATTGTGCA
The DNA here is from genome assembly GCA_963978545.1 of Linyphia triangularis. Classification (NCBI taxonomy): domain Eukaryota; kingdom Metazoa; phylum Arthropoda; class Arachnida; order Araneae; family Linyphiidae; genus Linyphia; species Linyphia triangularis. Next base: position 74,750,108 of record OZ021725.1, on the reverse strand, counting down.
AAAAAGCAGAAATGATATTAGTAAATGGGTTTGTGTACTATAATTAACTAGAAAGTTGTAAGGCACGCATTGAAAAATGATGAATATAACAAACACTTTAATTTAATACTTATGCAATATTTATTAAAATTCAGTTTTCTTTGTAATGTTATGTAAATGAAAATTATTCCTGATATATTTATGAAACAACAGTTTTTTTTTTTTAAACTACATTGTGTGTGAATTCAACAGGGAAGTTGAGTGCATCATTTGGATCTGCACTGACAACAGAATCAGCCTTATGAAAGATTTTTGAGTTATCATCAATCAAATAGATTATCTTTCAATTCATAAAGATAGCGTTGATTCTGTTGTCAGTGTCTGCTTGGTGTTTGAATCAAATTTTAAATAAACTTTAAAAATTTTTTAAAAACACCCCTAACAGCAAAATATACAGCAAAGTACCTTTTAAAATTTATTTTTTAAAAATGAAAGTGAAATTGTACATTCACATCTAAATATCTTTTATTTATTCTGATTAAAACAATTTTGGCAACAGGAAAGAGTTCAACAATGATCTGTTAAAATTATTACAGTGTTACTACACAACGCAACGTTGAATTGATAATGTTCAACGAACACTACATAATAAATTTAAGCATTCATGTGCAATTACCTATTATTGATTCTGATTAAAACAATTTTGGCAACAGGAAAGAGTTTCAACAACGATCAGCCAAAATTCAACTTGCAACGTTACAAACTGAGGCAGTGTGTGAATCCGTGATCAAGGTAACTCTTATAGTAATTAGGATAGGAAAAATATGCTTCCCATTTTATACCTAAATATAATGGTAATTAGTTTCTAACATGGTAATAATTTTTTTACCTGTGAAAGGCAATAACTAATTATTTTTCGCAGTGTACAAAGTGGAATAAGAATGAAGACTTTCTTCTTATCTTGCACCCTTTTTGATCACCACCCAATTAAAAAACATTTCCATTTTCTTTTAATTGAAATAACAAACTGTTTTGAATTCCTTGTTGCAATAAAAGATAAGATTATTCCAAATTTTCATATTGCAATAAATTTTTATCTGTGATAATTTTTTAAAACAAGTAAACAAAGAAAATATGGATTTAAGATAATAAATTAGATATTCACCAATGCAAACCACAAGAGTAGGATCAAATATATATCCAGGTGGGCAGCTACAAGAATAACTTCCTAGAGTATTTTCACATGATGCAGATCCACAAATGCCCCCTCCTCCTCCAGATGCACATTCATTATCATCTAAAAAGATTGAATAAAATTAATCATAATATATATAATAGTAAATCTAAATCAAGGTTTTGAGTGCATAAATAGTAAATTGTATATTACCTACACACTGATTCCAGTAGTGGTGTTGTTGATATCCATCTGGACAGGAGCAACGATAACTTCCCATCATATTTTCACAACCATATTGGCATCGCGAATCATCTTGACACTCATCAGTATCTTAAAAAAGTATTTGAAATTTCAATAAATGGAGCTATTGAAAATATCAATAAGGTATTCAATTGCGTAAGGTTCCACATCATACTTTTTAACCCGCGAAAATGTGCACTGGGTCCAATAAAGCTGGTCATAATATATATTCCCATAGCAACACACCAGCATGAGTTCTTGCAGGTTAAGAAACTTACTGCATAGCCTTTTATATAAATAACATTAATGTTGCAGCAATGCAAAAAAAAAAACCTTATTTTTTTAATGAAAAAATATCCTATCTGTAAAAAGGATTTAAAATTTGCCATATAGATAAATAAAAAAAGACAGCGTTTAATTACTTTCAAAATTTTTAGAAAATTATATATGTAACTTGAAATTATAGAAGGATTAAAATACATTTTCAAGTATTTTTATATAATATATATATGCATGTATTTTATATAATATATATAATATATATATATATATATATATATATATATATATATATATATATATATATATATATATATATATATATATATATATATATATATATATATATATATATATATATATATAATATATACATATATATAAATATATATATGTAATATATACATATATATAATATATATACATATATATAATATATATACATGTATATATACATATATATAATATATATACATATATATAATATATATACATGTATATATACATATATATATATACACACATACATACATATATATATAATAATAATAAAACAAGCTTTGTGTCTGTCTGTATGTGACTCTGTGGATCTATAGAAACTTACTTAAAATTGAAGTAAAGCTCTGAAATTTTTGGCATAAGTAGTTTTGGCCTTCTAATTTCATGCATCAGAAACAGAATGTTAAACTTTTAATTAGTTCTTTTTTAATTAATTATTTTAATTAATTAATAAATATGTTACAAAACGATATCTAATTGGGCTACAGCTCTGAAATTTTTAATATAAGTAGTTTTGGCCTTTTAATCGGACTTTTAAAAAAAGAATGTTAAAATTTTAATTAGTTCTTTTTTAATTTTTTTAATTAATGAATAAATATGTTACAAAACGATATCTAATAGAGCTACAGCTCTAAAATGTTCAACATAAGTAGTTTTGGCCTTCTAATTGGACTTTTGAAAAACATAATTTTAAATTTTTTTTTAGTTTCTTTTTAATTAATTTTTTTAGTTAATTAATATTTTACGAAACGATTTTTAATAGGGCTACAGCTCTAAAATTTTCAACATAAGTAGTTTTGACCTTCTAATTGGACTTTAGAAAACAGAATTTTAAATATTTGTTCAGTTCATTATTAATTAACATTTTTAATTAATTAATATATGTAATACAAAACGATTTCAAATAGGGCTACAGCTTTGAAATTTTCAACATAAATAGTTGTGGGCTTCTAATTGGATTTTTAAAAAACAGAATTTAATTTTTTTTTTAATTATTTAACAAATATTTTACAAAACGTTTGTAATTGGGCTACATTCCTGAAATTTGCAACACAAGTAATTTTGGCCTTCTAATTGGACTGACAAAAAGAATGTTAAAATTTTAATTTGTTTTTTAATTAAATTTTTTAATTAATTTTTTCACAAAAAGCTAGAGCTTTGAAAGTTTCAACGCGAGTAGTTTTAGCCTCTAATTTTGCTTTCCACAAACACGTGTTAAAATAATCTTAAAAGAGTGTTGTATTAACGGGATATTTTTTTTCTCGACAAGGGACATGCTTCCAATATTAAGGCTTTAAGTAGCAATTAGATTTTAGTGAGGGAAGCGAGCTTATGCTTATGCAGCAATGAATCTTTCAGCGAGCGAAGCAAGCCTATGCTTGCATAGCAATGAACCTTTTACAGAGTGAAATAACTCTGTTTATATGACCATGATTTTTTTTCAACGAAGGAAGCGATTTTGATTTTGCATAGCGATGAACCTTCCTGCGAGCGAAGCGCCAAAAACTGGGTCCTATACACGAATGACAGATTTCCGCAACGCTAGGCCTCACAGCTAGCTAATATATTGCACATGTTAAAATTTCACAGCGAAGCACGGGTATTGAGCTAGTATATATATAAAGGGGCATTTACAATTAATCATACTATATCATAACTTTCCCTAGTAGAATCAGCACCTAGGCTCAACTGACCTCCCCATTCACTATGACTATATCATAACTTCATGATTTGATTTTCTTCATTAAAAGCAAGAATTTTGTCTCTCTTCATTAATGACAAACTCCGATAACAACCCATTTCATTAAATAACTTTGAGCTAAAAGAAAACTCACAGAAGTTGTTTTAAGTAATGCAAGAGAATTGTCAAGGTCATCCAAAGACAAGGAAAAAAAAATTTGAAAAACCAAGTCGACCAATTATTTTGTAACACACTGTACATGTACAAATTCACTGAAGGAAGGATTAATGAATAAGTTTATACAATTTTTACCAAAGATTGACTGCACTCTCACCTGCACAGAATTTCCCTGATGGATCTAAGTTGTACCCTCTTGGGCAGAGACATTTGAAACTGCCTGGCATATTCATGCATGTTCCCACTGGACTACACAGATTGGGTTGGTCTGTGCATTCATTCATATCTGCAAGATGTATATAATAATCATAAACAATATACAGCAGAGCTTAGAACAATTTTGTTTGAAGCAGTTAAAGCTTCTGTTTTAAAAGCAAACAATTTTTTTTTTAATTTCCAAAAATGCAAATAAAAATTTATGTATTTCAAACAATGCATATTTGTTCGATAAAATCAAACAGTTACAGAATTTAAATGTTCTATAAGCTCAAAAATTAATAAAAAAACAACAAAAAAAACAAAAACACAACCGATAAATGAATGTAAAAACAACAACAACAACACAATCTCTAATTTAATGACCAATTCCTCGTTGTTTTTTTTAACTTTTCAAAAAACTTTTATTTTCAAAATATATTAAATCTCTTCATAAAAAAGGTTCCATGAGCCTTGTTATATATCATTAATTGTTTTTTTTATTTGAGTAACCCATAGATTGTATTTTACAAAAGAAAAATAACGATACAGTGAATATAAGTTAACTGTGAATTAAATTCATCAAATTGGTCTTTCAGTTACTGCCTAAATTTCACTTTTGGATACATAAATGTAGTTACAGTTTCATTTAGAATGTAGTCTGCAGTACTCTGAAAATGTGTTTGTAATTAAAACATTTGCTAACTGTATAATATACATGTATATTCTCATAACCTTTGCATAAACAAATAAGTGCTCAAAAATATTAATTGAACTAATCTGTGCATGTCTAAACTGTTCTCTTACCTGTACACTGACCATCTCCTCGAGAAATATAACCTTTTTGACACGAGCACTGGTAGCTGCCGATGGTATTCACACATTGGTTTTGGCAATTATGACGCCCAGTCTTACACTCATCCACATCTAACAAAAATGAAAGTAAAAATTAAATGCTAGATAGTGCTTTTGTCTCTTCATGTTTGAAAAGACCGCAACATACCTCTACAAGTAATGCCATCAGGACCTAACACATAACCCTCGGGACAAGAGCATTTAAAGCTGCCTTCTGTGTTCTCACATGAAAATTTGCAGGGTGTGGGTACATGTTCACATTCATTGACATCTGCAAATAAGCATAGATTATTTACCAAAGTAGACATAATGATCATGCAACTATATTAGTATAACTAAATGAAACATCTGAAAATTTAATAATAAAATAAATAAAAAACAAAGTAACAAAAACTTAAAAATAGATCATTTTGCATTTTTATAGCAAAAATAAAATTATAAATATCATAACAAAATGAAAATATGAAACGATATAAATCCTGAGCAAGATAGAACAATAACATATTTAGTGCAATTAAAATGTTTATTTTAAGAGAGTAAAATCTGCATTAAAAACTCAGCTTTCAAGTTTTAAAAAATGGTTCTTGAATATGTGTAAAAAATATTAGAAGTATGTATGTTAATCAATTAAATAGTAGACAATTATAAGTTTAAAGAAACACCACACTATATAAATAAATTTTAACTGGATGATTTGCTTTCTGCTTAGTACGTTATTTTTTTTACAAAATAAGTCAATCAGTTACAATATTATTTGACAATATTTGTTCAGACATTGTGAATTCGAACAAACATACCAATACAGTTAGTTCCTGTGTGGTCTGGTTTGTAACCTTTGTTGCAAATACAGCGGTAAGATCCCATGGTATTAATACATCGTCCATTATGACATAAATGAGGCATAAGAGAACATTCGTCAACATCTAAAAATATAGTTTTGTTTAAGTTAAATTTATATACTAGTTTAATAAATATCTTTATGAAAACAACCCGAAAGAAAATATAATCATATAAAATATAAACATAGCTTAATTTTTAATGATCAAAGATAATTGAAAGGTTTAATACACATAAATCTACAATTTAGTAACAGATTGCATTGTGAATGATGTCTTTATTTTTTACTGATTTCTAAAATGATGGAATTCAAAACATTTATTCATGCACTAAGTATCAAGAAACAATTATATTCAATGATAAAAAAATGACTAACAAGTAAAACAAATTGTGATATAAAATAATTAGATCTAATTTATTATATTAATTAAGCACTCAAGCATTAAATACATTTAATAATTGTTATAAGTTTGATAATCTATTTAGATTATAAGAAGAAAATAAAAATTCAAAACATTGAAACACACTTTCAAGAAAATATAACATTACATTTCTACAACATTATGTAATTATTTCATACTGCAAGTAATCTTAATCTGTTCAGGTTTTTAATTAAATGGAAAGCAATAAGATTAATACTCCCTAATTCACATTTTAAAGGAATGCTTTAAATATTAAAATTATAAATGAGATCATAATTATAGCTCTTTTTACATTTGATAAAAAATATATATTTTTGTTACCTCTCCCATCTTTATCAAATCCAATTCCATGAGGACACAGATCAGTGTATGCTTCTGAAATAGAAGTTGATTTTCGATGTATGTTTTAAGGAAATTAAGAACATTGATGTTTTAGAAAGTTCTATTGCAAAATTTTTATCTTGATTTTAATATTAAAATCCTACTTGAGGCAGATACATTTTTCAATAGTTACTTAATAATTTTAGTCAAAGCAAAATACAAAAAATGAAAAAATTAAAAAACACATTTTTTGAAATTGACTTAAAATGAATGAGGGAAGAAAGAATTCATATTATGTCTAAACAAATACTGAAGTATATACCATTGAATAGATATAAATTCATATAAAAATCAACTAAAAATACAAATATTGCTTATTCTCATATAACTGAAGGTTATACTTATGATTCTTCATTATTAAAGCAAAAATTTCTAATAATGTACCTTCTGTTTTTATAACGCAAAAATCTAAAAAAAAAAAAAAAAAAAAGAAGAAAATTTCCAAAAACTGTGAAAAAATAATTAAGTATTATACCTGCCACCTGTCTCAATATAGCCAGGTCATAATAGCTTCTTATTAACATTTCTTAGTTTTTGCTTTCACTTTAAGAATTTCTTATTTTTTTTTTTTTAATGTATGAAAAGCCTCAAGCATTTAAAAAAATTTACATTATTGTTTAATGACAAATAGTTTGGGAAACTATGTTCTAGACTCACAGATTTATTCATCTGCAGAGTTCATACAGCTTTTTAAAAGAAAAAAAAATAGTTTTAAGGACCTCTTATAATTTTGTAGCAACACAAACTCATTGTTTTCTTACACATAAATTCAAAACATTACATTATAAGAATCAAAATTAACAAATAAATAATTTATATAACATTTAAATATATTTTATCTGAAACCAACAAAAGAATTGCTTTGACATGGGCGCCAAATGGAAAGCGGAAAAGAGGGCAAACCAGGTTGACCTGGAGAAGGATGGTCATAAAAGAACGAGATAAACTAGGATGGCCGAACTGTACACTTGCCAAGGAGGCCATGCTTAACAGAAGGAAAGGGTGTCAACGATTGCGGCCTCATACATCTACCAGGCGTGACGAGTCGCAAGGCATGGCAATATTTTATCTATAACTTAGACAGTTATTGACTTCTATGTCAAACGGAAGTCCATCCACATTTGAAGTGAAAAGAAATTATGTATTCCTGGAAATCAGTGAATCCAAGCAACATGGAAAATGAAACTGCTCCATCAATAAAAGATATCTCCAAACCAGTAGAAGGAGGGAAAAGGAAAATTAAATATGGGATAGGTAAAAAAGTTTTAAGAGAGAAATTCACAAAATAATAATAATAATAATTATAAACACAAGATGAAAATTAAGCACTTTAAGTGCTTTATATAAGTACCTACCAAAAATAAGTAGCTCTTAAGGACTTTTAAGGATAATGCAAACCCTGATTTATAAAGGATTCTTCCGTTACTTACTACTGCCTCTGTGTGGACATATCTCACATCTTGGCCCCCACGCTGCCCCCATTCCACAACAGCAGTCTACGCGGGTCATCTCCCTTACATCCTGGGTTTCACGGGGGCAAGAAGGCAGCTTGAAACAGTTTCCAGTGCGGACATCTGCCCCAGAAGAGGGAACATGAGAATATGAAAAGACATGGCTAAATTAAATCATTGTGGAACATTAGCTTTGGAATTTGTGTGTGTTTTGGGTCGGAAGTAGCTTCACTCCGAGTGGGTGTTTTTAAACAAATGGGCAATCCGCTGAATGAATGGATTACAATTGTAAAACTATGATGAAGAAGGTAGTATTTATATATATATAATATTTGTTGATGACAAAGCTCTATGGAAAAATAATTTAACTAAGTCAAATATATATTTATAATGTTTGACGTGTGGACACATTTGTGTCCCGTGCGTTGGTGGTGGTTATAAATGCATATTTGAGCTTGTCATATCAGCATTAAACAAAGGCTGTTTAAATATTTTTACATGAATTATTTTTTTCATCTTTATCTTTATAAAATCAAGCCATAGAAAACTCACATTATAGTGTAAAAAAAATTAGGACTAAAAGGCATTAAAGAGAAAATCAAGAAAATAAGGAAAATTTTGGGGAAATGTGTTAATATTTAACTTGAGGGTGGAAAATTTAGCTTGAGCAGTTTGTGTTAATAAATTGTATATTATAAGGAATATTACCAATGCATTCCTTTTGTGTTCTAGATGGTTGATAACCAGGGAAACAGTCACAACGATAGGATCCTCTAGAATTGATACAACGACCATTTGCACAAACTCCAGGAACAGTTCGGCACTCATCAACATCTAGTGATGATTGTAACACATAAAATAATAAAATTTAAGATAAAATGCGGTTTATATTGCTCTTACGTTGACTACATGTTATTGGTTATAATTATCTATCTCATAATTTATAAAATGAAAAAGTATTGGAATTTTATGGTTTTTCTATTAAAACTAGATTTTAGTCATAGAATTAAAAACAAACTAAATACTAAATAAAAATTGGTTACAGTAGTATTCATTGGAATCAAATATATTGCATAAGAAAATATACAAATGAAGTTAATAAAATGTAAACTAAAATAAAAATGATTTTTAAAAAAAAGTTATCATTATAAATCAGAACATAGAACTATAACGAAGGGACATGTAAAGGTTTAATGATAGGTTATGCAAATAATAGTCTCAGTACTTTTAAACTGATTTCAAATTACAAAAATATAAATCAAAATCCTATAGTATGTACTTACCTCTCTAACTTAAAATTTTGAAAAATAATCAATTTCATGTTGCACATAAGTATAAATTAAGGTCTTTTATCATCTCATGTAAGCGAACCCCATTAAAATACCTGTCCACTATTTCTAAAATAGTTTTAATAAGTATTTTAAAGTTATAAAGGAATTAAAATTAAGTGAATGCCCATATTTAGAAGAGTTAAATTTAACACATAACTATTTACCTATATCTTCTCACTGTCACAAAAACAGGACAGCATGTACAGTTATATTAAAGATTTTGAAAATTTTAAGACTCATATCTAATTAATTTAAGAGACTCATATCTAATTAATTTAAAAGACTCATATCTAATTAATTTAAAAGATTCATATCTAATTAATTTAAAAGACTCATATCTAATTAATTTAAAAGACTCATATATAATTAAGAATACATAACTAAACTTATAGTTTTTGAAATATTCAAAATTACAAAGATATTTTTATCATTAACTACCACACCTGAGGTAAAAGCACAAACTGACCTACACAGTCGTCTCCCATGCCAACTTGATTGTAGCCATCTGGACAGATGCACATAAAAGACCCGATAAGATTTTTGCAGGCAAATCGGCAGTCATTGGCTGGTGTCTGGCATTCATCCAAATCTGTTGAGAATCAAAATATTGTAAAGAACAATATTAATATTCTATAACAATATTTCTGTCTACTAACAGAATTAAAGCTTTTAAGAGCAAAAATATTATACATATTCTTATATTTCCTACCTATATGAATTGTGTAATTCATGAATCATTATCTAGAGCAGAGAAGGAATTTAAAATCTTAAACTACTTCAATCAAATATAAATGAACGGTTATGTAATAAAATCTCCCTGCATGCTTGAATGAAAAGAATACTTTCAAATCCTTAGGAATAATTTTCCTTAATCCATTAACCGCAGGCGTTGCGTTCATGTAACACTTAGAAAACATAACTACATTAAATATTTAATCCATTTTAAACTAATATTTGGAGATTTATATTCATTGGTAAGGATACACAATTTAATTTTGAACAATAAAAATTATTCTAAACCTTATTGTTTTCTTGTAGTAATAACTTACAAATTTCCAAAATCCGCTAAGTTGCACTGATATTGCTAAATTAATTCAGAAAAAAAAGCGAAATAATTTTTATTAGACATAACATTTCATGTTTCCATAGATTACTTGAAGATCACACTTAAATTAAAATGTTTTGATGAATTCATCTTTGAGCTAGGATTTTGGAAATACTGGTGTTGTGCTTGCACATCGTCAGGGGAAAAGAAGGTCAACATTTAAAAAACTTTTCATTCTTACCCTCGCCTCGTGTGATTACACTGCTTCATTTTGATTTTAAATGTCTCGATAGAGCTACCTTACGGTTAGTGAAGCTCTGGTTACTTTTTACACCATTGATTCAGATGCTGATGATTTAGATGACAATGAAACAGACATTGTTATTATTCCACAAGAAGTTGGCGAAGTTACCGACAATGAAGAAGGGGACAATACAGTAATAAGTGACTCAAAAGTTTTACCAAATGACATTTCTGGTGAGGTTGAAATACATTCAAATGGGAAAGATAAGGACCAAAATAATATGGATAAAACAAGGAAAGAAGAAAAATGGAGCCTTTGAAATGGAAGAAAATAGATCCTATTTATACATCGAAACCAAATCTGAAGAAACATCACAAGTTGAAAAACTGAAAAGAGAGTTAGAAAATTTAATGTCAATGTCATATATTCAGCACAGGAATATAAAACTAAATTTGCATAAGACAGATAGCAGCAATACTGACAAAAATGACAAATTGTACAAAGTGCAGTATAATGACAAAATGGGCAGAGTTGATTTATGTGATAATTTGGTTACCACTTACAGAATCGAAATACGTGGCAAGCAGTAGTTGGCCAATTTTTATAAACTATATTGATGTGAGCATGGTGATGCTTGGAAGATTTGGAGAGTGGTACATCCAGATGATAAAAAGTATCTTCTAACATTTTGCAGGGAAGTATCTATGTCACTCATGATAACTCTTTCAGAAGAAGGGGATTTTAGTAGATCATCTACTGGTAGACCAAGCAAACTAAGTCTTTCTTTGGCAGTACAAAATCAAAAGAGACTTTTTCTAATATGATCAATTGACAAGAAAAGACTTAGCTGTAAACATTGTCACAGTCAAACTATATATCCCTGTAATTTACACTAAACATGTAGTCAATATTTTTATACAAAATAAAACATATTAAATAAATGTATGTACTTACATAGTACCAAAAAAAACCCCTTTAAAATATCGCCTACAGTTAATTATAGTCGTTGAGTATTCAACATTAACGGAATATGAAATTCTGGAAAACTGCCGATTTTAACTCGGTTTTACGCTAACGTCGCGTCAACGCAAAAGTCATTTTCTCTAATGGTAAGTAAAATATTCCAACTTTTTCTTTAAATATATTATATATGACCTTAAAATCACAAATGTCATAAATACCGACCATGATTTTTTAAGGATTTCGAGTTTTGGCGGTTAATGGGTTAACTTTGAAACTTAATAGGAAATATGATTTTTGTCAATTTCGAATACTGAGGTGATGCATCTTCAATGAATAATTTGTGTATAGGGCAGGTGTAATGAGTTACAAGACAAATGGAAATTCTTATTGCTGGTTAGATAAATATATGAAAAAAAAAAAGAAAAAAAAATACATATTCACCTTCACAGTGTCTTCCATCAGCAGCTAGAGTGTAACCATAAGGACAAGTACATTTAAATGAACCTGGAAGATTCTGGCACCTAAAGGCACACATTGAAGCCATTTCTTCACATTCGTCAATATCTGTAAAAATAAATTTTAAAGTTTAAATTGCAATGTGTAGATAAAATATTTGGTAGCAATCAGTAGCCCATTTAGATGAAGTAGTGTTTTTTATTCTACCACAACTTTTTAAAAAAGGCCGTACACAAAATCTGTCTCTGAACAAAAATACATTTCAGAAAATGGAATTTTGTGCATGGGCTTTTTTAATAGGGGTGTGGGACATGGCACAACTTCTAGTTACACTATTATACTCACACAGTTTGGTGTTATTTACTGTTTTTATATTTTTATCATTCATTTAGAAAAAATTACCATTTTGACAATATAGGACTATTTAAAAAAAAATGAGAAAAGGTGATTTTGATGATATAATTTTTAATGATTCTTACATTATCCTTTCTTGTAAGTGAAACAGAGGAGAAGAGAAAAACGGCCATTGATGAGCAATGCTCAAAGGAAGAAAACTAAGTGTTGAAGACATTTGTTTTTCAATTTCTTATGCCTTTATAGCATTTGTATGGGAATTTCAGAACACCTTACATTACCACAGAGATTTTGATTAAAATTGTTAAAGCCTTTTAAAACAATTAAAGAAAAACATGATTTTTTTCAATGGCAGCTACCTTATGTGCATGTACAATTTTGACAAAAACCTTAATGGAAGGTCTTATGGCCAGCACTGATATGTACACCAAATTTGAACATCACAGATTTATTCGTTTCAAGAGTTATGCTAACCAACATAGACACACAGACAGACAATTTTCTAGACCACTTTTTTTAAGTCATGATGTTCCAAAATGTGGAGAAAAGTAAAAAAAAAAATTTTTTTTTGACCGAAAACAATATTGTCGTTACCCATAGTAAACATATAAGTAATTGAAAGTAAAAAGCATAAGAAGACCTTTCTTCTGAACAAGATGGCCTTTCAGAAAATTGTCAGAAAAGGACTTTTCATAATTAGAATTCAATAAACATTTTCATATTTTGTTAAATAAATTAGATGAATGTGCCTTAACAACCAAAATTTAAATCTAGCTGTTAGACTTATTTTGAAGGAATATTAATTGTTTGACATTTTCTTACAGTAGATTAGTGTAAAAATAAGCCATTTAATCCCAACTCATACAAATCTACAGCATGCTCCGAGTTTCAAAAGCTTCAAATTAAATAAAAAAGTTAAAAAAAAAAAAAAAAAAATTGTTTGAAATAATTTCAACAAGTTAATATATTGGCACACTCAACCAATTTTCTATATTAAAGATTTTTTACAACATTAGTTGAATATACTGAAATAGGACTTGAGTAAGAATTATTAAAACAACCATTTCTAATCTAAAAATAAAATACCTTCGCAGATTTGTCTTGGACCAGATGCAAACCCATCTCGACAGTCACATTCAAAGCCTCCAATGACATTGGTACATGTTCCATTACCACAGACAGATGGAGTTTCTCTACATTCATCAAAATCTTTAAAAAAGATTGTCATTAACATTCTATAATAAGTATACTTCATAAACAAATTAAAACAAAACTGTATGAGTGTAAGGTATCATTTATGTAAAAGAATTAATCATTTGATGAACATTAGCTAAATACATAAACACAGAGTAATCAATTGAAAATATAACTATAAAGTATCCTAACATTTTGTTAGCAAATAAAAAAATATATTTTTAGTCCAAGAATCTATCATAAAATTTTTCGTATTTAATTAAACATTCTATGGAAAATATTATACAAGCATTTTATCAGTATGATCAAAGTGTAAATTGTAATATCATATACAGTACTTACCTATACATTTAAAACCTGAGGAGTCAAGTTTGAAACCTTCTTGACATTCACAGCGGTAATTGCCATCCATGTTAATACAAATGCCATTTTCACACAGTGTAGGATCCATCATGCATTCATTGATGTCTAGAATAGATTATGTATAAATTTGAAATCTTAACAAAACCAATCAATAAAACAAAAAGTAATAATTTATGCTTTTAGTAATTTACCAAATGGTTTTGAAGAGAATAGTTATTGTTTGAAAAGGGCAAGGAAAATTAACTAAAATCTATTTTACTGCATTTAACAGATGTATACATAATTTTGTAATTTTTTAATGATAAATTGAGTTTAAAATTGTGCAATTTAACTTAAAAAAAAAAAGTACTGAGTTTCATAATTAGACACTACATAATGAAAATATGGAGAAAAAAATGTCTGAAAATGTATTAAAATTTTTAAAACCTGTGTTAATAATTTGAAGATGTTAAAGAACCTATTTTTAAATGAAAAAGTTTACTGTTTAATCAGAGCTAGAACTGCTTTTATAGAAAATATTAGTACCAAAATAGTACATACCTTCCATATGTCCATCTACTATTACATATCCAAAGCCATCTGGACACAGCTTCTTAAATTCTTCTAGAAATTAAATATAGAAAGTTAAGCAACTATACATCATAAATAATTTGAATTTAACATAAAAATCTAATTGAAATGAGCAAAAAATCCGAATCTGATTGCATGCTAGATATGAGTTTTAGCCATAAATTCAGAGGCACAGTCAAGGAAGTGCAAGCAGGCTCATTCACACCTCCATGGCTTTTGAAATTTACAAATAAAGTTGAGAAAAATGGTAAAATTTACATTTGTACAAAAATTTAATGCTTAACTATTATTTCAGTTTTCAATAGAAAATTCTAACCTTATGTTTTAAAAATAAAGGTTTGAATGAACATTTTATAACCTCTTGCATTGCCTGCAAATAATCCTGTTGGTGTCTATATATAAATGTCCCCAAGAAAATAATAATGAAAGTAATGAAAAAAAAAAATTAAATTGGAAAGAAAGGCAGAGGGCCATATATAATGGAGGTATTGTGTTTTGAGCAGGATCAATTCTTCTTTGAACTCTACAAATCATAAGATTGTACAAGCACACAAAAAGAAAAAGCAGTACCTCCTCTATTATCAGGGCAACGTTCACAGTTTTCAGAACCCCATGCAACAGATCCTTTCATGCAACAACACTCCTTTCTTGTCATGTTGAATTGTTTTGGGCTTCTACAGACACCATTATTGTATCTTTGGAAACACATATTTTGCCGTGTGTCTAAAATAGGGGTTAAGATGAATTATTATAATATAATCTCTGATTTTATCATTTTATTAATAAGATAACAAATTTCATTTAAATAAAATTAATGTTAAAATTAACTGAATTTACTTTTTTAAAGGAGATTTTAACAATAATTCCTTTTTGAGAGGTAAGTGCACTATGTTATTTCGAATTTGAACTGCTTAAATTGGGTGGTAGTATTTAATAAAAAAATTGCTAGACAGACCATATCTTAATTTAAGAAATACACTTCTTAAAAAGCACAAGATTTTCTAAGGTTTTCAATGTTATCAGCTATTTACAAAGATTCAATTCCGTGCAGATGTTTACAGAATTAGGAAAATACATTTTTTTTATTAAGAATGAAACTGAAAACAATATATAAGTAGCAAGTTTTCCAATTTGTGGCAACAAATAACTATTATATATAAACCTTTTGTTTTAAAGTCAAGCTCTTTTTTTTCTAAATGATTTCAATTCTAAGTTGAATAAAAGAATTTCAACTAATTCAACCAAAATCAATCCTCTCAATCAGAATCAACTCTTTATTTGTACAATTAGAATAACAAAATGTTTTTGTTTGTTTTAATTAAATTAATAATTCCATTCACTTAATCAAAATGGTTTTGCTTGGCAGCTATATGCAAATTAAGTAATAATTTTTAAAATTTATTGCACTGAAATAAATTGAAAGTGTACAATAGTGATAAATGTGTTTGAATGAAAAGCTTTAACCATTTGAAAACAACAAAGTGCCCAATTATTAATATATATATATATATATATATATATATATATATATATATATATATATATATATATATATATATATATATATATATATATATATATATTAATAATTGGGCACTTTGTTGTTTTCAAATGGTTAAAGCTTTTCAATCGAATTAATATATATATATATATATATATATATATATATATATATATTAATTCGATAAAATTAGAAAAGCTTTGATAAAATGGAGTTAATTTTCCATGTTTTATGAGGAAGTCCTAGTAAAAATCATTCCTTATACTCACTATATTACAATCTTCTAGCCCAGTGCATTTAGAAACTACTTTGTATAAAACCATGAAATTCAGCATGTAGATAAAAAAATTATCACTTCATGAAATGAAATAAATAAAAACTTGAAAATAGCATCCAATATATTTTATTTTACATTTCAATTACTTACGTCAATGCATATGCTGTGGTTCCACCTGGTTTTGTCTATTGCCATTTTAATTTTCATTTATAATAGATCGATACAAAATGAAAACAATTTCATTTCATGAAGTGTCCTTTTTCATACCTACTCACCAAATTTCAAAGTTTTATAGAAAGTAGTTTCTAAATGCACTGGGCTAGAAGATTGTAATAGCGAGCATAGGGAATGGTCCTTACTAGGACTTCCTCTCAAGTTCAAATTTCTAAAGATTATCCTCAATTTGTCAAATGAGGAATGTCAGGAACATGAAAATAAACAATTAGGCAAATTTCTATAATTTTGACTATAGCAAATATCTTAAGGCAATTAATAGAATGCGCGGTATAAAACTTACCAATGCATGTTTTGCCATCTGTTGACAGCCTGTATCCTTTGGAACAACTGCATTTGAAACCACCAGGAGTATTTGTACAAGAACCTCCCTCACATATCCCAGGCACAGTTAGACATTCATTAATATCTAGAAGAACATTTTAAAGTAACATAAACAAAAAACATATCTTTGGTAATTAACTCTTTTCAGGTTGATGCTATTAACAGAGAAATTACCTTCACAATCTTTTCTATTTGAAGATAACTTATATCCATCAGGACAAGAGCACAGGAAAGATCCTTCTGAGTTTCGACAGCTTCCGCGAGAACACATGTCGTCCATGCATTCATTGATGTCTGAAACCATTATTTTAGTAAAAAGGCAGTTCAGAAAAGGGGAATAATAATAATGAAACATCAGCATAAACATAAAATTGAATATAATAAAATATTAATACAAGGAAGAGTTTACTAAAAAGTCACTAGCAAAAAAACATTAAACTTTTCTTATTAAGCTCTCCGAGGATAAAAATTTACCATACCTATGCAGTTGCGTCCATCTGGACTGAGAGAGTAACCATTTTGGCATTGACAAGTAAAGCTTCCAATAGTGTTCCTGCACCTTCCATTTTGACAGATTCCAAACTGATTTCTACACTCATCAATATCTAAAAAAATATTTAAAAAAATTTCATGTGAAATTTAAACAATGACATTTTAAATGTGTTTTTTGCATTATTAAAATGAATATCCCATCTCATAAATTTAGTATGACCTATGAGAAGATTATCATTCATTATATATAACCTTCAAATTTACAGCCTACACCAGAATTTTTCATTTTTAAATCATTGTCATACTGTTCATTGTGTTGTGAGTGAAAAAAATGCTGAACTTCCCCAATGGTTTTGTTATAGTATAATGGAAGCATTCTCTCCCTTGTCATGTTCGTCCGGAATTATCAGTGTAAATTAGTCAATCATTGTTGGTAATTAATGCCCTATTAAAAGTGGGTTATGTTTAATTCACCTTTTTATTTTATAAATCCTTTTTATTAAGAAATTCGGAGATCGGGACGCGGAATAGCATGTGGATTTTCGTATATGGCCCCAGTTTTCGGCTGCGGGATTAAAAATTTCTCCCCGGTGTCGTTTTAGATTTCGAAAAGGGACGCTTAACTTTTGTCCAATGGGATCCCTCCTTTCAATTCGCAGGAGAAACGCGTCATGGTAGAGAGCCTTTGATTGGCGGGGGCAAGTTTAGGACAGGAGTACGGGGCTGCTTTCCGTGATCATTAGGTATCGAGGTCTAGAGCGGAGAAGGTGTTTTTGTTGGTTGCTCTGATGTAGCGTCCCCATGGAAGAAATGGCGCACCTTCATGTCGTTTTGGTGATATTCCGGGCGGAGACAGGGATGAGGCCTGTGCTCTCCCGAAATTAAAGACATCACGTTCTCTACGCTGCTAAGCAAAGATGGCCGGTGGCCTACAGTTCACGATTTCACCTCATGGTCGGCGTGATTCTCAGACGTTCAGTACCCATTCTGCTGCGGTCTCAAGAATAAGTTTACGCGTGATTGACGAGCGCAGCAAGTTCAGGGTGATTTGGTGCTAGTTCGGCTCTTCAATTTAGAACTCCCCATTGATAATATCTGTTCCAGAAAGATGGCCTGTGGCCAATACATACAATAATATCTTCTCGTCGCTGTTCCAGGAAGATGGCCAATACATACAATAATATCTTCTCGTCGCTGTTCCAGGAAGATGGCCGGTGGCAAATACATACAATAATATCTTCTCGTAGCTGTTCCAGAAAGATGGCCGGTGGCAAAAACATACAATAATATCTTCTCGTCGCTGTTCCAGAAAGATGGCCGGTGGCCAATACATACAATAATATCTTCTTGTCGCTGTTCCAGGAAGATGGCCGGTGGCAAAAACATACAATATCTTCTCGTCGCTGTTCCAGAAAGATGGCCGGTGGCAAGTACATACAATAGAATCTTCTCGTCCTTCGTCAAAGCAGTACCTGAAGTATTGGAAACGGTTCCACCACAGGGTTCCGCAAGAACTAAATTCCTTCCTCTTCACAAGGACTTGGTTATTCCTCAACCTATGTGACTGATCTACTGCAATCCTCTACCCCTCGCCATGTCAATCAGATACATCCTGACGTCCATTATGTTGCCAGCTGTCCTCTAGTATAACCCGTGTGGGTCCCAGGTATTTTGGGAATGGTTTTCGGTTTCTTTTTACAAGTTCTTCCCCCCCCCCCCTTTTGGTTAAAGTAGAAGGGTAAATATTTCATTGCCTTATCAATCGATATGCTATTCTAAGTCCTGGTGTTCTGCTTTCTTGGTTAATTAAAATTTAAAAACCCTTAGGATATATTTGGTTTCTTTATATATATATAAATTTTTTATAGTTTTGATATCTCAATTCTTGCTATCGCTTAAGCTAGTAATACATTGGTCCAGTGTTTAACCAATAATTCTTGATTTTGTCTGTAATTCCATTACTTAATTGTTTGCAATAAATGATTTCTCAGGTCTCTAGCTGGTCTTAATTCTCTCCATTCTATATACTGTACCATGCTGTGTTTTCAGGTAATCTTAATAGGTACCACTATACGACAGGCGGTTTAAGGTAAAAGGTACTCACAACGCAATGTTTGGAAATCGATGAATTGAATATTGTATTATTTAATTAGCTTTAACTGTAGTGTAATAAACAAAACATAACAAGTGGTGCCGTGACCACTTGAGAAGGTGTTAACCACTGATGACTAAACTCTTTTTATATCTGAACACCAGTTAAATTGAGTTAAATTTTTTTTGGGGGGTAAGAACTTGGTATTTTGTTATACTATTGTCATTTTGTGCTTTTTATTACTTGTGATTTATTGGAATCTTGGACAATCTGAAACTATTGTTCTTACATTGCTAAACATTCATTGATGTTGCTTTTTTCTGGAGTGAGTTCCACCCCCATATCTCAATTCTTTTTATTGTCATTCTTGCTTTGAGCTAGAAATGCCAAAGCCAAGGAAAACCAGAGGGCACCAGCCTGACCCTAATGTAGTACTAAATGAAGAATTGAGCGCTTCCTTGAGTAACATAGCCATGGCAGCAGAGGACTTGCCCACACAGGAATACACACTTCCTAACTACATTTCTGCTCCACAGAGGCTCCACCTAATGGACTCTGTCAAGGAATTTAGTGGGGAGTCAGAAGTAAGGAGTTCTTGTGAGTGAAAAAAATGCTGAACTTCCTCAACGGTTTTGTTATTGTATAATGGAAGCATTCTCTCCCTTGTCATATTCGTCCGGAATTATCAGTGTAAATTAGTCAATCATTGTTGGTAATTAATGCCCTATTAAAAGTGGGTTATGTTTAATTCACCTTTTTATTTTATAAATCCTTTTTATTAAGAAATCCGGAGATCGTGACGCGGAATAGCATGTGGATTTTCGTATATGGCCCCTGTTTTCGGCTGCAGGAATTTCTCCCCGGCGTCGTTTCAGATTTCGAAAAGGGAAGCTTAACTTTTGTCCAATGGGATCCCTCCTTTCAATTCGCCGGAGAAACGCGTCATGGTAGAGAGCCTGTGATTGGCGGAGGCAAGTTTAGGACAGGAGTACGGGGCTGCTTTCCATGATCATTAGGTATCGAGGTCTAGAGCGGAGAAGGTGTTTTTGTTGGTTGCTCTGATGTAGAGTCCCCATGGAAGAAATGGCACACTTTCATGTCGTTTTGGTGATATTCCGGGCGGAGACGGGGATGAGGCCTGTGCTCTCCCGAAATTAAAGACATCACGTTCTCTACGCTGCTAAGCAAAGATGGCCGGTGGCCTACTGTTCACGATTTCACCTCATGGTCGGCGTTATTCTCAGACGTTCAGTACCCATTCTGCTGCGGTCTCAAGAATAAGTTTACGCATCATTGACGAGCCCAGCAAGTTCAGGGTGATTTGGTGCTAGTTCGGCTCTTCAATTTAGAACTCCCCATTGATAATATCTGTTCCAGAAAGATGGCCGGTGGCCAATACATACAATATCTTCTCGTCGCTGTTCCAGGAAGATGGCCGGTGGCCAATACATACAATAATATCTTCTCGTCGCTGTTCCAGGAAGATGGCCGGTGGCAAAAACATACAATAATATCTTCTCGTCGCTGTTCCAGAAAGATGGCCGGTGGCCAATACATACAATAATATCTTCTCGTCGCTGTTCCAGGAAGATGGCCGGTGGCAAATACATACAATAATATCTTCTCGTCGCTGTTCCAGAAAGATGGCCGGTGGCAAGTACATACAATAGAATCTTCTCGTCCTTCGCCAAAGCAGTACCTGAAGTATTGGAAACGGTTCCACCACAGGGTTCCGCAAGAACTAAATTCCTTCCTCTTCACAAGGACTTGGTTATTCCTCAACCTATGTGACTGATCTACTGCAATCCTCTACCCCTCGCCATGTCAATCAGATACATCCTGACGTCCATTATGCTGCCAGCTGTCCTCTAGTATAACCCGTGTGGGTCCCAGGTATTTTGGGAATGGTTTTCGGTTTCTTTTTACAAGTTCTTCCCCCCCCCCCCTTTTGGTTAAAGTAGAAGGGTAAATATTTCATTGCCTTATCAATCGATATGCTATTCTAAGTCCTGGTGTTCTGCTTTCTTGGTTAATTAAAATTTAAAAACCCTTAGGATATATTTGGTTTCTTTATATATATATAAATCTTTTATAGTTTTGATATCTCAATTCATGCTATCGCTTAAGCTAGTAATACATTGGTCCAGTGTTTAACCAATAATTCTTGATTTTGTCTGTAATTCCATTACTTAATTGTTTGCAATAAATGATTTCTCAGGTCTCTAGCTGGTCTTAATTCTCTCCATTCTATATACTGTACCATGCTGTGTTTTCAGGTAATCTTAATAGGTACCACTATACGACAGGCGGTTTAAGGTAAAAGGTACTCACAACGCAATGTTTGGAAATCGATGAATTGAATATTGTATTATTTAATTAGCTTTAACTGTAGTGTAATAAACAAAACATAACAATTGTACATACTCAACTAATCAAAATTTGCATACATTAGACAAAACACTGTTGACAGCTCAAATAATAACTCTAGAAAACTTTTTTTAAATCTTTATGAAAGAAAATATATGGAGTAATGCATGAAAATAAGTAGTAATGAACTCGTATGAAAATGAAAACAAGGAAAAATAATAAATTACATACCAAAACAATCACCATTAGGTGAGAGTTGGAATCCAGGATTGCAAGTACATTTGTAGGAACCTTCTACATTAGTGCACGTTCCATCTGCACAAATACCAGGGCTACGTTTGCATTCATCAATATCTATTTGCAAAAGTGATAAAAATGATTTCAGATTAATAGGTAACAAAGCTCCAAACATGATGACCTTATTTGATAAAATTTTTATAATAATGTTAGAATCTAAATTTGAGTTACTTTATTGTACAATTTAAAACTTGCCAGTGCAATGCTCCCCATCTGGTGATAAGTAGTAACCATTGTTGCAGGTACATACAAAGCTTCCATCCAAGTTCTTGCACACCCCATTGTCACACATTCCAGTCTTCGAGCATTCATTTATATCTGGAATGGATAGTTGGCAATATAATTTTTATAGTAAGCAAAGTACTTGCTTAGAAAACAAATATATCTGTAATTTAACAAAACAAAAACCAATACACTGTGGAAATAAAAATTCACAAGTATGAAATGTTTACATATTTTTAGAATTGTTAAGTAATTTATCGCAAAAAGTAAGCAGTCTTTTAAGATACAGTCAACAAAATTATGGAGTTTTAATGTCGGAGAGAGAGTTAGAAGGTTTAGCACACATCTTAATTGTTTAGGAAGTGACAATCGAATCAATGTAGAATCATTGTCAAATCTCGTGAATCTCGGCTATCCTACTAAAACAGATTGTTGCTACAAGCATATTTAAAAATCAGTTACTGAGGGAAAAGCAGCAAAACACTGAATATTAGTTAAAATTTTAAACATGAGGGAGCATGCGAAACATGGATGTTGGAGTTGTGTTTATCTATAAATTATTTCCATATCATATTAACTGTTACATGACTAAATTTTGCAGTGATGCAAGGTCCCTAATGGCTGCATGTGAAATGTTTTTCAATTAACTGCTTTGGACTTGGACAGGTTTTTTGTTTTGTTATTAAATGGGGATTTTTAGAGGTTTTACAAGGTCTAAATATATAAAATGGTGAAATTAATTATAGAGAATAGAAAACAAACATTAAATAAATTCTTTGAATTTTGCAACATGCTACAAAAGATCTTATAATAAACATTAACAATGACATATTACTAACATTCCTTATAAAAAATATAGTGCAAGAAATCTGCAGGAGCATTGTTTAAGGGAAGATAAAATAAAAACAAATATAGATAACAATAACTCAATGGCATACAAAATAATTATCAAATGAACTAAAAGTGTATTCAAAATATAAATCATACAATCCCCTATATTTATTGTTTTAAGTCACAATTTTGCAAATTTAAAAAATCAAAATGATCCAAGACCTAAAATATTGAATTATTTCATGCAATTCTATTTCCATACCTAAACAATCCCGTTTGCCAGGTGACAATTTATAGCCATCTGGGCATCTGCATTCAAAACTACCTAAGGTATTAATACACGTTGAACTTCCTTGGCAAATACCTGGGGTCTCGATACATTCATTAATATCTGAAATGAAAGCAAAGTACAAAACAAATTAATACAATTGAACCATATTAAAGATTTGAAATGAATAACATTTTAGTTTCCCTTACCTTCACATTTGTTTATAAGGGAGTTGTATCTATACCCATTGTAACACTCACAAACAAAGCTTCCAATAGTATTGGTGCAGTAACCATTTTCACAAACACCAGTCTTGCATTCATCCATATCTGAAGGAAGCATTTCAAAGAATATTTTAAAAATATATAAGTAAAGCAATCTTAACATTAAAAGCCAACAATTGCACATTAACACTTTATAAAAGCATTTTCCTAAAAAGTTTTGTAGAAATGAGTTTAGATATTCAATGCAAAAGAAAATTTGTTGCAGTTAGCTTGAGTTTTATGGTCTAAATTAGGCACATAAAAGAGTTTAGGATGATTTAAGCACTTGAACAAATAATCATATCTGTATGCAAAATATTTTATATTGTTATTATTTAAAACTTTAAGATTCAAAGTTATCTAAATGTTTCTTAAAAATGATTGCCAACTCTTCCTATTTTAATGAATTGATTAATTCATTCATAAAATGAAAAATTAGCGAAATTTTAAATCTATTTGAATTTATTTTGTAACTTTTAATCATTGCCAAATATCTCAACTAATTACTTTTACTTAGCTTTCAATATTTTAGATAGATATAAGGAAGTGACTCCAAAATTTTAGACAGAATCAATTTAAACTTATTTTTAAGAATAGTACTCTTTATTTCCACTTACCCATAAAGATATTACCTTCAGAATAGCAAGAAAATAAATAAACAATAAATTATTACATCAAGTCTGTTTCACATACAAAATTCTGTAGACTTAAGATGTTTACAATTTAATACACATTTAATTTTACTGGTACAAAAGAGCTATTTAAAGAGTTAAAATAAATTCATCCCAAAAAAGTGAAATTACCTCCAGTTATGCCTGTCATTGGGTCCACATAAGTTCCAGGGGACATACTGCACAGTTTACGATAATCCTCTGAAAAGAAGTTTTTTAGATTTATTCAATTAAAGTTTAAGTAAATAGCAAATTATTGATGTAAATGAATGTATTCTCCAAGTATTGCTGGATTTTATTCTAAGTGATGAATGCATGGCAATTAACAGAGAACCTTTAATATATCAAAAACACTAAAATTGGTTTTGTTATATAATGCCAAATTTATTATTATTCATTATTATCTTGCAAAGCAAATAAGTTCAACAAATTATTTGAAATATAATAATATCATGGTTCAATTGTAAATGGTTTAATTTGTATTTCTTCTTAATATAACAGCTGTTTTATTAACAAAAGAGATATTTATTAACATTGAAGAGATATTTTTATCGATTTAAAAAAATTAATTTTACCCGAGTTAATAGCAGGGCATGGTTCACAAGGATCCCCCCACGCTTTTCCAATAGAGCAGCAGCACATCACCTTTGTCTCATTTGTCATCATAGGGTGTTCACATGTTAATCGGAATGGGAATGTTCCAGATGTATAGGCTTGCCTAAAGCAGTTGGCTTTTCTCATATCTTGTAAAAAAATTAATATAAACATTTTTATATATATCCATATAATATAATGTAATTAATAGTTAATATGTTAAATACAAATGTAGTTGTGCATTGAATACCAACCAAGAATTAAATTTTTCTTCAATGTGGCATGATCATTTAACAATAATTAAATGGCTCCATAAATATTCAAAAAGAATGTTAACATTTGGAAACAGTAAGGGCAAAAGGTATAAAATTCAAATCTCAATTAAATACAAGGGAAGGAAATTTAATTTTCACAACTATATAAAATCTTAGATTTTTAAAAAGTTAGAATCGTATACATTATTTAAAAAAGATTGATTTTTGAAAACATTTTGAAAATGAAAGACCCATATTTTGAAGATAATTTTCTTAGAAAAATAAACTCCTTAAAATAAATATATTTTTTATTAGAATGTCATTAAAGTGTTAAAACTTTCCATTTAAATAAGCAATTATTATTCAAGATCTAATAATTTCATTTCAATTAAGGAGTTAATGAACAAAATAAATGATTACATACCAACACATGTACCACTTGGGACCAAGACATATTGAGGTGGACAAATACAAGTGTAGCTACCAACATTGTTGATACAGGTACCTGCACCACATATATGAGTATTAAGGGCACACTCATCTTGATCTAAGAAAAAAATAAATACACATTTGAATATTAAAATTGTATAGTGTGAAAAATGAAGTTGCAATAATAATTAAACTTTTAATATGATTGCCCACTTAAACTATCTCATTCTGAGTATAAAGGGATGTTTCAAGAGGATCAAGACAGGTGTGTGTGGAGTCATCCTTTACATTTACTCTCACAACCATAAAGGATGATTAGAGGTTTTCCAGATATTATTACAGGATATTGCATACAGGATTTCTAGGTTTTAAACATTTTTGCACAAAATGAAGAAAATTTAGTAAAAATGTCAATGAATACCGAAAATTTAAATTTGTCTTGCATCCAACATATTTGAGGATATTTTAATACTTCCTTATAATTACTTTGTCAATACAGCTATTTTAACAAACATCCTATTTTCTTATCAATACCTATCAACTAACATAATACAATCAGGAATGAAAATAAGAAAAAGTACGAAATAAAATAGCACCTATGCACTTTCGATTACTAGAGTCCAAAGTAAAGCCATCTGGACAAATACACATGAAACTTCCTAATGTGTTTGAACATCTTCCACCTTGGCAAACACCAGTCAGTTCACGGCATTCATCAATATCTAAAGAACAAGGCAATAAGACAAAAATATATTTTAATACTATTCATGAGAGTTTTAATAATCTAAGAGATGCATTTAATGAGTATTTTATTGCGTTGATATAACTAAACAGAGCCACTTTTTCAAATAAAAGTATCTGAAAATAGTTTTACCTTCTAAAACAACAGTTATTTGGTTTGGTCTAAAACCACTTCCTAAGGGACAAAGGTTCCTATAGTCCGCTAAAGCGAAAGAAACAAGCAGTTTTAAAAAATGTAAAATGAAGATAATTTTTCAAAGAAATTTGTTTGTCATAAATACAATATGCATTAACTATATTAGAGAATGCAAAAAGTTTTCAAGTTTATTCAGGTTTTCAATCTTTATCAGTTTAACACTTTAAATCCCAACCTGCCCTATACCGCCTTGTGGAGAAATTCCCAGCTAGACGCCTTTCGGGCGGGTGCAGGGGTAAACATATATTTCCAAGTGAGGGGAATCTTGCCTGCAGTAGTTGTTTAAAGCGTGACGGTCCTCAACAATAGGCTATTGTGGGGCATGTAGAGGGGAGACATGGATTTAAAGTACTCAATGTCAAACTGCCCTACCCTTTGGACATGGAGTAAGATAGTCAGGGACTTTTCTTTTATGCGAATCTTGTCAGGTACTTAGCGGTGGCGTTTGTTTCATTGATAAAAATTCTCCGACATATCAAGCAGATGACCCAAGGCACAACCCTATTGCAGGTTGTAGACATATAGTAATGATCTTTTAATGGTCGACAGTGACCCCCCACAGAAATCCCAGGAGTGGCAGACAGAAGAACGAGTCGGGCGAGTTCATTTCCAGTTTTTATGAATGGAAAATCATCAGGGTTTTGTGAAACCCACAACGCTGACTCCATGGGATTTAAAGGGTTAATACTGCACAATTAGGTCAGTTAAATAAAATTTAATTTAGATTCAAGACTATTGAGTAAAATTAAATACATATCAAATTTAAAATAATGAATCTACAAATATGAAATGTTTTGCATAAATAAATCTTTTATAAATCTATGTACTGATATGTCAAAAGAACTAAGATTAAATTTAGTAAAACAAGAATATTTAAACATTAACTAACTTGAGTTTACTGTTGGACATATTTCACAAATCGGTCCCCACCCCTTTCCAATAGAGCAACAACAGGTTGACTTGGTCACTCGTTCTCCCAACTCAGTATTGCAGATGCCACGACCATTATGAATGCCTATGACATCCAGGAAGCATTGTCCTTCTCTTACATCTTATAGAAAGATTCAAACAATTAGTGCAATAATCGCAAAAAAAAAAAAAAAAAGTCACACTAACTGAGAATTACAAAGGGGAAATTAAAAATTCAAAAACATAACATATTAGTTTTATTTTTAAAAATGAAGGTTTTCAATAACTATTAAGGTGAAATTAAAATAACATTGATTTTTCCATTTTATGCAACATTTAAATAAATTACCCTTTACAAATGTGACTATAAGTAGTAAGTAATATTTACAATATTTAAGTTTTTGGATATAAAACAATTTAAAGATGTTTTAGTGATTTGGAAAAAGAAGGCTTAAGTAACAACAAAACTCTTGAAAATGCTAAAACAAAAAGTATTTTAAGTTATCACCTACAGCATCACATGAATTAAAAAAAACATCTCAATTACATTGGGTCTGCAAAAAAATACTTTACCTGTCTTTGATTGTTGAACACACAATTTAAAAGCAATTTATGTTGAAGTAATTTATAACTTTTTAAAAATCAGGAAAAAAAAAAAAAAAAAAAAAAAATAGATAAAGGCTCTAAACTTTGAATTAAACTTTATTTTGGTTCTAAATGTTGCTATGTGCTATTAAAATGACAGTTTTGCCAAAGTAAATGCCTAATACACATAAAGCATTTTATGACCAGTTGCTTTACATACATCGAAACATATCTATAAATGTCCATGTATTTCAGAATTAGTTTTGGATCAAAAGCTGTGTGTGCACAAATATGCTTCAATATAGTTTCTTGTACTACTTCATGAATGCACATTAGAAAACACTGTGAAATTGTAAATGCAGAGTCCGAAGATAAAGTTGTAGCAAGTTACTGGCTCAACTGGTAGTCTGTATTTTTATTTACTAAATATAAATTTTTAAAAAGGTTAGTTGTTATTTTACAATTTTTAAATATTTAAATTTTAGCTTAATATTTGTATAAAAAAACTGATGCAATACTTACCCACACACCCAGCACCATTAGGTGCAAGGGAATAGTTCGGAGGACATTCACACACAAAGGATCCAGGAGTGTTTATACAAGTACCGTACTGGCAGATTTGAGGATTGTCACACTCATTAATATCTATAAAAGAGTTATTTAATGTAACTACTCCCAGAGAAAAGTTAAAATAAATTTATGTATTAAATATGCCATTTAAAATAGAATATCAAATTTTAATAATAGCCATACTCTCTTACTGATAAGGTTTTAGTACTCTACTCAATTATTTAACTAATTAGATTTTTTTAAATTTTAATAATAATGAGCTTATAAAATCAAATTATAAGACATTTAGCTGCATTATAAGCAGCAATTCAAAGTGAAAATTTTCTATAGCAATCTACTTGTAAATCAGATAATAGTTTTTGGAAATTTACATGGAAATTTTATTAATTCTGCACAAATTGCACTTGAAAGATATATCTGTACAGTCAATATTTTTTTGTAAATAATTGAAAAATAATGTAATGTTTCATCAGCAAAAATATTAAAACTATAATTATAATGCAAAAAGTATCTTAAATTAAAATATCACATAGAAAATATAACCTTAAAAATACATAAAACTTGAAAATAAAATATATTCCGGTTATTATAATTACAAATGATGAAATAAACAGAATTGCTAATAGTTCAGTTATATTGTACATGGATTTAAATAACAGGCACATTGGTATTAAAATGCAATTCTTTTAGTAAAAGTAATAATATGAACAAATTATACTGTAAATTAATCTATTAGTGTAGCTCAAGGATGGAGAAAAATTGTACTAAAATTATGTCAATTAAAATAGATTAAAAGTGGGCAATTATGAAAAACTAACCTGTACAGTTCCCACCAGTTGAGTCTAGCTGATAACCGGTATTACATATGCATCTGAACATACCAAAAACATTTTCACATCGTCCATAAGCACAATTATTTTGAAACAAGGCACATTCATCAACATCTGAAATAGTCACAATGCAGGGTTAACCTTTTATAACCCATAGAAAAATAATTTTTATAGAAAATTAATAGACAGTATAAGTATGGGTAATTTTAAAACTACCTTAATAGTTGTGTTTTCTAATTGTTGAACAAATAATTTCAAATATGTGTTATAAAAAGCCATTACTTAAATATTTCACCGATTTAATAGTTCAATATAAAATAGAATTTCATTTTATTTCACCTTTAGGCATTAAGTTTTCAGGTAAAAGACACAGTTCTTGTTAGTGTTAAAGTAATAGTTAAACATTTAAGGATTTAATTTAAAAAATAATTTCAAGAACATGACAGAAAATCCAGTTAAATATGACAATAAAATGGCAAAACTCACCAATGCATGTTCTTTCACTATCTTCTGGTTCAAAGCCCATATCACATTCACATCGATAGTTCCCACCGTAGTTCAAGCATTGTCCATTTTCACATAAAGTAGGATTTAAGCTACATTCATCCACATCTAGAATTTTCAAACAATCATTTGTTATATTTAAAACCAAGTAAACAAAAATGAAAAATAAACACACTAAAAGAAAATAAATCCACTCTGTAAACACAAGTTTGTGCACCTTCAAAATACAAGTAAGGCCAATCTTCAGAATGTATTTTCTGGTTAAGATGCACATATATATTTATGCAAATATAGTCTTCTTCAAATTATAAAAATATGACTAAAACAGTAAAGTTATACCAAAATGATAATATTTTTAACATGGACACACTATACAGATAAACCAAAAATCCAATTACTCAACTTCTTAGAAAATAGATTGCAACCTCAATAAAAATTGCACGGGTCAATTAAAGCGACAGTGGGTCAATTGAAACGACAGCAAAATTTCAGCAGAAATGACCACTGAAAAAAAAATATAGCTGAGCAATGTTTGACTTCATGTTTTTTATTATTATTATTAGGATGAGTTTAGCAATTGTTAGTGAACCTTCGAATTCTTGAATCATTTCACTTTTATGAATCCACTTTCTAGCAGTCACTGACTAATAACCTCTTCCTATATAATGTGTGGTCATAGAATGCCAGTTCAAATAATTAAATATTAATTTGAAGCAAACTCTGAAAGTCATTGAAATTACCAATGGGGAAACGTGCTCACCTCTACAAGTGAATCCATCTCCAGTAAACCCATTATCACATTGACATTCAAAAGATCCGAGCGTGTTAATGCATTCAGCATCAGGGTCACAGCCACCATTATCCCGTAAGCATTCATTGATGTCTGAAAAAATTATGCGATGTGAAATTCCATATTGAATTAAAAATTTTAAAACTGAGGTGTAAGCAAGTTTGATTAGCTTGATATTATTTAAAACACATTGGAAATCTTTACTTATAAGAAATCATTAATATATAAAAAAGAGAGAAAATAAATATAATTTTTTTTTTACTTATTTAAGCAATTCTCGAGTATAAATTACTAGCATAAGAAGAAATTTGATTTAAATACCTCTGCATTCATAACCATCTCCCCTGAAGCCTTCAAAACATTTGCATTCATAAGATCCGAGCGTGTTAAGGCATTCTGCATGTTCATCACACTCATTTAAATCCATTTCACACTCATTGTCATCTATAGTTGCAGGTAAAGAAAGGGTGGATTAATACAAACAGCAAGAAATGTTTATCGAAAAAAAAAAAGAAAAAAAAAAAAAACGTAGATAACTGAAAGCTATTAATGTTTTGATATACAAAGATAATTTTATAAATATACTTAGAAATTAACTTTTCTCTAACTTTTTCAATGTTTAGTAAAAACAAAATTAGTATGAATCAATTGTTGAATCATTAATGCTAACAGATTGCACAAAAATAATTTAGTTTCAGAAAAAGAAATTTGTAAAACTCATAACATCAAATTAAACAAATAAATCAATTTAATGAATTAGTGAATTTTATAACATTATTAACAATGCATTATTAGAGTAGTTACAGGTGTTTTATGATTAAAAATATTAGCTAATTTTCTGTACCAGTGCATCCTGGTTCTCTATCTTTAACTGAATATCCCAATTCACATTGGCAGACATATGAGCCTAGATTATTTTCACAGCGTCCATTTCGACACACATTTTGATTTAAGGTACATTCATCAATATCTGAAAACAGAATAGATTTTACACTAATAATTAATTATTTGATAACTAATTTAAATAGAATAAATAAATTTGACTTAAAATACTTTTTCTTAAGTGAAGCAAAATTATAGTAAAACCAAACAACAAAACACAATTTTTACATTGTCCTTTGTACAACAATGTTTAATTGTAATACTTAACGCAATATTTCTATTTCTGATTCTCAATGCCTAATAAAACATATGAAAGATCAGAATACATTTAATAGAAATTACAATTAAAGTACTTTTCTGGTAAAAATGCAAATGAGAAGATTTAAAATGATTTAAACAGTAATCACTTAATTGCTTTAAAATATTATTTAATCTTTCTTCCTTATTTCCTTATTGTTGCTTTCTTTATAGGGAAACTTTTCGTTTTAATGGAAGAACACCTTTAGATGGTTTTTTTAATTTTTTTTATTTTTTTTTTTTATTTTATGAAGCTAATATTGGAAGCTATCACATAAGTGTCATCCAGGATACTAACCTCTAGATGCCTAGATATTCTGTCTCAGGTATTGTACAGTTGAGACAACAGTTAGAAAAACAAATAGTTTATAATATTTATCAAAGTGAAATAAAATGACAGGAGTTCAAGTCAAAGTTATGATATACAATCACTTTAATCTACTTGTTAAATGCTACCTTTTTGAAATATTTGAAAGAACTTACCCAGGCAAGACTTTCCATCTGGAGATGGCCTCAAACCGCCCGTACAGTGGCAAGTGTGTTGCCCATCATAATTTGTACACTTTCCACCACTGCAAATATTGGGAATATCTTTACACTCATCAACATCTGATTTTAAAAGAAAAGTAAATCTATGTAATCTCAGAATTAAAGTATGAGGATAAATAGAAAGCACAAGTAGAAAAATAATGTTCAAAAGCATGAAGAACATTCAACAGGGAATTAAATAACAAAAGTAGAGTAAGAATAAAACTTGCAACAGGAGAATTTTAAAATGTATGAAACGATGACAATTTTAAAAGTAATAAAGCAACTCAATACTAATAGTCTGTATATGTAGTGTAAAAGTTGAATTTTAATTTAAGATCAAGTGTAGAAATGCAGCCAAGTGCAAGAGAATTGAATTATAAAGTTACTTTTTATGATAAACCCATTTAAACTTTTCTGAAAAATAATTTGACTAATATTTTTATTGATTTTCTTAAAAACAAGTTGAATACGAAAGAAAACAAAAACTAAATTTCTGATTCTCTGTACACGATCAGTCTCAGCCTATTCTATTCAGGAATAATGATTTATAGATAATGAATATGGGCAAATGCTCATAAACAGTTTTGACAAAATATTATTGCTAATTAGAAAAAAATTGCAAAGGCACATTTTATTAGAATTATTTAGAAATAAAAAATCTTTCTATTTGTAAAATTAAAAACAAAAGTGATACTTTGCAACAAATGCCTTACCTATTCTACCAGTTTGACAGTAAAAATGTTTAAGTTGAAACCAATACAAGTTCTCATTTCAATTGTTAAATAGCCCTCTCACTTCTATCTCCACTTTCATACAGGGCATGTTTGTACGAGGGCAATTCAGAAACTAACCTCCGATTGGTCACAGTGCGGGTAGTGGGGGGAGTAGCGCGCCATCTGTGCATTCACACGCTCAGCAGGTCAGTCGGCATCAAGCCGTAGTCGAGTGAACATCGTACCTGCGCTAGTTTAGTTTTTGTGGCAGTTTGAAATGTGTGCTGCAATAGAAAATCCCGCCAAATGTGAAGTGCGTGCTGTTATAAGGTTTTTTACAGCCAAAGGATACTCTGCAGCAGCTATTCATCGTGAGCTTTGTGCCGTGTACGGACCAAAAGTTATGAGTGAAGGAGTTGTCCGTGAATGGGTACGTTTATTTAAAAGTGGACGAGAAAACGTTCATGATGAAGAGAGGAGTGGTAGACCATCCTTGGTGACTGACGAACTCGTTCAGACAGTTGATGCAAAAGTTCGTGAAAATCGACGTTTCACAATGGCGGAGTTGTCTACTGATTTTCCACAGATTTCTAAGACTCTTTTGTACGAGATAGTGACAGCAAGATTGGCTTACCGTAAGTTCTGTGCACGATGGGTGCCCAAAATTCTTACCGACCACCACAAAACTCAAAGAATGGCCTCTGCATTAGACTTTCTGTCACGTTATGAGGACGAAGGAGAACCATTGTTAAACAGAATCGTGACCGGTGACGAAACCTGGATTAAGTACGTGAACCCTGAGACAAAAGAACAATCAAAGATGTGGGCACATTCAGATTCGCCTACCAAACCAAAAAAAGCCCGGCAAGATTTTTCTGCCAGAAAACTGATGGCAACGGTGTTTTGGGATGCCAAAGGGGTGTTGTTGGTTGAATTCATGGAACGTGGGACGACCATTAATCAAGACGTGTACTGTGAAACACTAAAAACATTACGACGGGCTATACAGAACAAACGCCGTGGTATGCTGACTTCCGGTATCGTTTTTTTGCACGATAACGCCCGTCCTCACTCTGCTCGCAGAACAACAGCCCTTCTTGAGTCCTTCAAGTGGGACGTTTTCAACCATCCACCTTACAGCCCAGATCTGGCGCCATGCGATTATCACCTCTTCATGCATATGAAGAAATGGCTCGGGTCCCAGCGGTTTGATGACGACGAAGAGCTCAAAGATGCGGTCACAGGCTGGCTCAAGGCACAAGCGGGTGATTTTTATGCAGAAGGAATTTCAAAGCTTGTGAAGAGATACGATAAGTGCCTCAATCGTTATGGAGACTATGTCGAAAAATAGTGCAAAGATGTAGTTGTAAGATGTATATATTAAAATATTTTTACTTAACTTGGTGTATTTTTTTCAATCAACCGGAGGTTAGTTTCTGAATTGCCCTCGTAATATTGCTAAGGTAGAAGTTTGGTATGGAATATTATAAAGAATTGAGAATGTTAACTTCGAATGAACAGACAGGGTTTATGCATAAGAGTAGAAGTAAAGGATATAGGAAGGAAAAAAAAACCAACATTGCATCCCTCGGTATTCCATGCCAAGGTAATTAATACCAAAGGAAGTTAAAAGAGATGGAGGGAAAGAGCTATCTGTGCCAAGAAGTATTTTGGTATCCCTACTCTCAGGGAAATTGAACCTGAAGAAAGCGAGTCTTAGTATGTTTGACCACTCCAGGGTGACCACAAAATTCAAGATAAAAAATTTCCTGATAATTCTCCGATAGATTTCTAAAAAATTCCCCGATTTTATGGCAACTTTTTTCCAATTTCCTCAATTTTTCCAGATGTGTAGATCAAATAGAACAATTAAGCAGGGATAATAGGATAATTTAAAAAAAAATAGTTTTGGCAGTAATGAGTTTAAGTAACATGAAACTTATAACGATTACCAGAATTCTCTGGGAAAATGATGCCAAAATAAGGATGATCGGGGAAACTTAACATCAAAACAATAGAAAAATTCCCAAATTTGCACAGAATTTTTAAAAATTCCCTGACATTTAACTGATTTTTTCCAGAATCAGAAAGTTCCCTGATATTTCCTTAATTTCCCGGTTCTATGGCCACTACGCACTCATTCATGGAGCCTGGCGTGAATTGATTAAAAGATCCGGCTAAATCGATAATTAAAATTTAAAAATGAAAGTTAATCTAATTGTAGGTTGAAAATAGAGATCTGAATTATTGTATAATTCAAATATTTCTCTTCAGCAGCATGAATTAAATAATACTTGATTTCTTTTTTACTTGTGAATGTCAATATGATTTGGATTCAATGTAATCTTAATAAAAGCTAATAGTTATAGATTTAAACCCATTATTGATACATAATTAAATTATACCTGCTCTCTGCATATTATATGTAGTGAAAGTTAGAGAATATGCATTTTTTTGTTAGCAGTGTTAAAATGTATCGTAATTCTAATTAAATATATAAATAAAAATAAATGTACTAAATATAAATAAACTTAAATACAAATATAAAATGAGTAGCTGTTATGGCGATTGTAACACCGAAGGATAATAATCCAGGAAGCCAGTGCCCGAGATTGGTCAATAACTTGATATGCATTTAATTATATAGCTTTTGCACAAATAAAATCCGAAATTACGCAAATGCATATCTAGGCAAATATTATTAAATAACATAAAATTTTAATTTTTTTAAATTAATGCAATTATGTTAATTTAAGGTAATTTGCACTGTCATTAAACAACCAAAAGAGATTTTTAGTAGATTAGTAATGTTTAAGTATTTGTGCTTATAAAATTTGCGTTTTTTTAATATGATCATAAGCTACAAGGGAATACGGCGTCGAAACATTGCAACAATTGAATCTAGTATAAGAGTCAAATCGGGAAAACTCTCAGAGAACAGCTGTATATTCGATTGTATGTTTGTCACAACCACTGTCATGTTTAATAATTTTCAAAGCACCATAGTATACAGAGCAATGTTGTCGAGAATCTAACCCCTCCATATAAAACAAAAATTAATTGAAGCAAAATCAATGAACAATTTACATGGTTACAGAATGAAAATATATGATTCAAGTCAACATAGAACAAATCATTACCTTCACAGTTAAAACCATCAGGCATTAATTTGTATCCCTCTCCACAGTCACATCTATAACTTCCTGGGGCATTAACACATTTAGATTGACAGCCACCTTTGTTGGAGGCACATTCATCAATATCTAAGAAAGTAATTTTAAATTAAAACTACAGAATATGATAAAAAAATTAGTAACTATAGAGAGGAAATTAAGACCCCAAATTTACCTTCGCAACTGGTATGCTGAAAAGTTTGCTTATATCCATCATTGCAGGTACATTGGTATGAGCCCATCATATTTTCACAGACACCATGAGAACATATTCCACTAGTGCGGCTACATTCATCGACATCTATAAAAGGAACCTAAAACTTAAATTCTAAACATATTCTCAAGAAACTAAAATAACTGTTTAAGGGCAATCTAAGAAGAACTACAAATTCACAAATAGAAAACTTTAAGGATAGATGAAAATGTTTTATGCTTAAAGAATAAGTTTTTGGAATTATAGTTAAAATAACATTATAAATATTCAATGTCTTGAAAGTTATTGAATATTTATAAAGTAATAATGCCAAATATTCAGACCAACATATAAATCTTAAGTATTTAAGTAATAACTTTTAAAGTATAAGTATATTAAGTTAAAACTACACTAGATAAATAAAATACAATGAAAATTAATCAACTGCTTGAAATGTTACCTTTGCATGACTTTCCATCAGGAGTAAGTTCATGACCAGCAGGACATTCACATATGAATGATCCAGGAGTGTTGTGGCACACCCCTCCTCTACACAGCCCTCTAATTCGTGTGCATTCATCAATGTCTGGAATTACATTTATTTTCATTGTTTTAGTTTTCTATTAAAGAAGAAAAATTTTTACTCTAAGTATGGCTAGATCAAGCATTGAATTTGAAAAGGGAAACCAGATAAAAATTCTTGCTAATTGTTGGTAGGATCTTAACAACAATTTTTAAGAAATTTAAATATATTCTTATTAATTTGTTGCTCTTAAAACATTATAAATGCATTTGTTTATTATGCTTTTACATTAACTTATTACCACTTCATTTAATATTGTAATTTTTTAAGTTTATGACTTTATGATTAAAAGACAATTCTTTAGTCCTCATAAGTTACTGGGAGACCTTCTGGTGTAAGCATTAAATAACTGCCCTTAAATTTAGTGTGAAATCATGTGGGTTCTTTTTATTACAATTTAAAAACAAACAACTTTTTTGACCATCCTAAATTACTATTTATATTTCAAATGTCAAAAGGATGTTGTATTACTTTAGTAGATATCTATGTATAAGTTGTATACGTTGCATATGTATGTAAAAATTTGAACTTGATTATTAATTTTCTAACATTTACGTTAATCATACATATAAATAATTTATAATTACAAATAAAAAAAATGGAAAATCTCTGATATAAAAAAAACTATTGTGATTTTTTAAAGAATATAATAATAATGATGATTTTCTAAACAGTATTTTTAAATTAAAATTTAAGTTGGTATTGGGAGGATCACCAAACAATATTTTAACACTAAATGTAATATAAAATGTAAATAGTAATGTAATATAGTAAAATGTAATACAATAGTAAAATGTAAAACAATTAAAACAAAAAAAAAACATTCTTGCAAAGTTTATAAAATCCCACAATAAATTTATTTTGATATATTTATGAATATATGTTTTGATACATTTAGCTATAAATGTTGGTGAGATTTGAAACCCACTGGACAACCAGTTGATTTAGATTTACGAGGAATCCACAATAAGACTAAATTGGAGGGGGTGAAAATAGGGAAAAGGAGGAAAATATACATAGCCCTATTTTAAGCTACAAAAATAGCTGAATAAAACAATATTTGTATACATATAAAATAATTTATAATTACAAATAAAAAAAGTACAAAACAGCTACAAAAAAGTACAGAAAGTATGTACAGAACAGAAGTGCAGATAGAAATTTTATTTGAAGGGGGTTTTAAGAAAGTTTAGAAGTTTAGCCTGATAAAGTCCACGAAAAATAAAACTGTAGAAAAAGCAGAACTTATATGTAAAAAAAAAAAAAAAAAAAAAAAAAAAAAAGCGGAAATCACGTAAACATGGAAGATTTTCACAACTGAATAGATATTTAGAAAAATATATGTACATCTACAATAAAAGCAATCAATACTTTTTTAAACAGAACTATTACTTAGACCTAATAATTAACTTTATAATGGAGAAAATTGTAGAGCAGGAATTTTTATTTCTAATTAAAAAAATATGCTGAGAAATAAATTTTGTAAAACAATTCAAATTTTCTTTTCAATCCATTTAAATATTAAAGTAAATAAAATATATTTAAATATTTCTATTTTATAGATATATTTTTAATGCAAGAAATTCTGAAATTTTGTTATATTGTTTACAACTATTGACAAATATATAATTCACCTCCACATTTTTGGTTCATGTCCACTGGCTCATAACCTGGGTCGCATTCACAATGAAAAGATCCGGCAGTATTTATACA
This sequence comes from Linyphia triangularis, assembly GCA_963978545.1. Classification (NCBI taxonomy): domain Eukaryota; kingdom Metazoa; phylum Arthropoda; class Arachnida; order Araneae; family Linyphiidae; genus Linyphia; species Linyphia triangularis. Next base: position 74,711,309 of record OZ021725.1, on the reverse strand, counting down.
TACACCATTGGCACAAACACCATGAGAGAGAACACATTCATTGAGATCTAAAATAAGTTTGAATATAAAATATATAGTATATCAACTGAAAATAACGATTAAATTGCAGAATCAACATTTGAAAATATACTTGTTACTTAATTACATCCCTGTTGAATGAAACTAAAGAAACATTAAAATTGAATCAAGGGGACAAAAGTTTTAAAACATTAAAAGTGTATAGGCAAATAATGTGGCTGATAACCATTGACTACAATTTCAAATGCAGTTGGTCAGTTGTATTGCGCTATTTTCTGGTACAAGAGTAGTTCAAGTTACTCGAGTGATCTGCTTCTCAAGTGTAGTACAAGTTTCAAGGGTAATTTACACAGAAATTGTGACTTCAATTCAAGAAAATTTGGAAAATTCATATCAGGCAGTGTGCCAATCAGCACAAGCCTATGTCATAACCTCCACATGGTCTACTTTGAAAACAGATTGAAGAGTATCAAGCAATACTTGATTCTGAGTTTATAATTCTGTAAGATTAATGCTTGTACTTTTTTGTATTACTTTTGAAATATGTTTTGTGCTCATGTTATTGATTCTTTGATGAATTTTAATGTTAACAGAAAAATATTATGAAAATTTAAATATATGTGTCGTTTTGAAAATACAAAATAGACAATCAGTAAGAAATATATATGTAAATTTCTCAACATTTGGCTTAAAGTTTTGCAGTTTGGTGGAGTTATTGAAAAGTCATTTTGAAGCCTTCGAACACATTTATTAAATCATAATCTGGATGCACTGTGAGAGAGAAGAACTTACGAGTTACTAGTATGAAAGATATCGATGAGTTAGCACCAAGGATGTGTTAAGTTATAAACAGTCGAAGCAAGAACGAAAACATAGTGACGCCAAAAGGGGCAAAATGGAATACTAATTATGGGACAAGAATAACAAAAATGCTGACATCGCAAATCTCACACTATTAGTTTAGCGTAGGCAATTATCAAAAGAAGTCGTTGAATGAATTAAAAATAGGACTGTGGGTTGTGAAAAGATGGTATAAACTTAATATTGATTCTAAAAAGAGATTACTATTAAACTGAAAGTACAGCTATAAATTGTTAGTTATGTTTTAACTTTGGAATACAAAATTTAAATTTGAAGAAGTTGTGGGCAAGTGTCAAGATTGACCAAGGAGAGCACACAACTTTTCTAAAATCTCAATGCTTTCTTATATCAACTATTAGAAATACTTACCAGTACAGTTTAGTCCATCTGGTTCAGCTGAGAATCCATTATTGCAGCTGCAGCTAAAACCTCCTGCAGCGTTTCTGCATTTTCCATTCATGCAAATGGAAGGGAACTGATTGCACTCATCAATGTCTACATATTAAATATTTAAAGTATTAAAATGATAACCACAATAAAGTACTTAAAAAAACATTTGTAATGGTTACCAAGTTAAAAAAAACATTTTTTTTTTATTATTATCATTTGTAAAAGAGTAATAAGATGAAAGTGAATGTAAACAAGGAATTAGATTATAAAATTAATTAATTTGTTAGTTAAAGAATATTGCTAAAATTAAAAACTTATAGATCTTTAAATAAAAAAAAATTGTCAAGGAAAGTTGAATTGACACCATTTTTCCATTTTATGATAATTTTTTTATTTTATTTAGTTAATACATCTTTAAATTGTAAAATACCCATGACTCTTATATATTCTATATTATATAATATATAAGAGTCTAAGTATTATATAATATAAAAGAAAATAAGTATAGAATCATAAAAAGTTTAAAATTTATTAGAAATTAAATAATTAAAAAGAAACTCACCTATCATATGGCCAGGTTTGTCATAGTAGTATCCAAATTGTTTTACGCAAAGTTCATTAAAAGCCTCTAAGTAAAAAGCAAAAACACTGAAATACACTGTCTGCAAATTTTATAACACAACATATCAGGGAATGAATATACACTTCAGAAAAAAAAGTTATTTCATAAATGGCTATATAACACAATTTTAATTAGTTGTGCATCTAAAACACACTATACAGAGTAGAGACTATTAGAGAGTATTACTTTAAATTTATAAATATTGGGTTAACAATTTTAGAGCATTTAAAAAAATGATAACAAAATTATTTTGTTTACAAGTAATAATTTATTTATAATTTAAGAAAATAGAAAATTATACGAAGAAATTGTTAACGAAACATGATATTCTTCATGCAGATTATATAATCATATTGATCTATTTATAAATGCACAGTGTATATTGTAAGTAAATACATTGTACGCCCTACCCTATTTAAGTAAAAACTTCAAATTAATCAATTAGTTTTTTTAACAACATAATGTCAACTGAAAACATCTTATACAATCATGAATTCTTTTTAAACTAGATTGTCAAACTTAAAACGCAAAATATAAAACTGTTTAGAATAATAATTATAGGGCAGTTTCAAATTTTTTATCTTCTAAGGAAAAACAAAAGGTGAATATGATTGATATAAAACTATTCTTAATAATTTTGATTTCTAAATTATGAGAATTTCAAGATAACAATACATTTTCCTGGGAGCTATGACTAAACACAACTAGTTTTAAAAAAAATTTACAAAGGCAGATCCTGGTTGCTTAAGAATATATCAAAATTATTATCTAGGACAAGGCGAACAATTAGTAAATTTTAGCAATCTTCAATCTTTTATTGACAGATTCCATTTCTGAATTTAGTCACAAATATTTTGTTTGTTATTGTCTAAAGGACAAAAGAAAGTTAGACAACAGTTTTCAAAAACTGTCATGCAGTAATAATAATACAAGAAACTAATGAAATCAGATCAACCTAATCTCTTTTCTCAGTTTAAAAACCTTTCACAGTATAGTGCACATGATTAGAGATAACCAGGAATAGTAAAGAAGTATAGTATACCTGATCCTGCTCTTGGACATGGTTCACATGCATTACCCCAGGCTTTTCCGATTCCACAACAGCACATCATTCTTTTGAACAAGCCCTCAAGTGGCCTGATGCACCGGCCTTTATCATATTTCAAGTAACATGACTCTTCACGTAAATCTACAAAAGATTTCATTAGATTGATATTTCTTCAAATTTGCATTTATTTGTGGCTAGTAAGAAATTTATAAATAAATGTAAATATTTTAAACATTAATAAACTCATAAAAACAGATAATGGTGATAAATTTGTTTGCTTACTTGAATTTTATGCTTAGTGTTTACAAAAATTATATACATGCAAGTGAGTGATAGATTGTTTTTATTAAAATTAAGAATGGATTTATTTTATTTTTATAATATGAAACACTTTGGTGTATTTAACTATTACAATGATATGTACTTTACATTCATTTTATACAAATGTGAATTTGTATAAAATGAATTTTCTTAAGTTAGAATTTGATAAAACATAAAAATTTCTTACCAAAACAACTACTTCCAGTAGGGTCGAGAGTGAGCCCCGGGGGACAATTACAGCGATAAGAACCTTCAACATTGACACAGAAACCACCCCCTTGACAAATACCAGGAAAGACTTCACATTCATTTATATCTGAAATCCATTTTAAAAATCAAAATACAGTTAAATAACGCTATAAATTAACAGATAATTAACAATATAAATTTATAATATAACAGATAATTAACACTTCTATTATTATACTTGAAAACAAGCATAATTGGAAATAAATATAGAAGTTCATATCTTGTAAAAGTTTTTGTACATTTGAAATACATGGATTAATTTTATTGTAATATTCAATTATTAATGCAATAAAACTTGTCAATAATGATACTGAAGGCATACAGAAAATATTGATATACACAGATTATCATTGTACATAAAAATATGACAATAATGTAAGGACTTGACCAAAGCACATTGATTGAATAGAAATTATGCTGGGACCAAAGCAGATATCGTTATATGCAGGTTTACTGTTATAGACAGGTATTTCTACGTACAGAGGTTTCACTGCAAATAAAAAGTCTATCAATTTATACTTAAAATTTCAGTATAAAACAGTCACCTGTGCATGTAGAGCCATCTAGCATTGAAAATCCTTTGGGACAGCGGCGTTCTGCAAAGTTAAGAAATTAGTTTACAAATTGCAACTTTATAAAAAAATTCAGATATCTATAAATAACACATGTAATAAAAATAGCAAAACTGAATACCATCCTTACTATACCTATTTCAGTACAAAGCTGGCAAGGACTTCCCCATGCTTTTCCAACTGATCCACAACATTCAGATTTGAGCATTGGTGTTTTGATGTCATTTTCACATTGTGAATTGTTGACAGTCATCCAACAAGAACCTCTTCGGTTATCTAAAAATACAAACTCATAATCTAGTATCCCACCAGGTACTTCGTTCATACAGAAACAAATGAAATAAATTTTATGCCAAGAAATATGTAAAATAGTTTGCAGCATATCAATGCACTAACCTAGTCAATGGTTTAAATAATAATAATGATAAACTGATGACATAAGACCAGAGCAATTTGGAAATCATTTTAATTCAATCATTTTAGTATTAAGCTTAAGAAAAAGTTTTAATAGCCTTTTGTAAAGAGATTCGATTATAGAAATTTTATAAAAACCAATGTTGAAATCCTGATACACAATATATATATTTTTAATTACAATTTAATTATTTAAATTTATTAAGTATTTCTGTCAGTAAATTTATCAATCATTAAGCTATATCAGGGTAGATGATGCAAAACTTATTAAAAAGGATGCATCTTAATTGACAATTACCCTTTTATTCTGGTTAAGATTATAAAGATAGTAAACATTTAAGAGTTTTAGAAATAGCTTACCAATGCAAATATTTCTTGATACATCCAAAGCTGATCCACTTTCACACTCACATTTATAACTCCCAAGTGTATTGGAACAAGTACCTCCAATACAAATCTCTGACCCTTTTTCTTTGCATTCATCAATATCTGTTCCAGAAGTAATGAAAATAATCTTAGCAAAAAAAATTGGTAAAACTACAATGAAAGCTGAAAAAGAATTTTTTTTTTTTTCAATGCATACCATCACATGTATTTGTAAGTACATTATGTCGATATCCAATAGGGCATGTGCATTGAAAGCTGCCTGGTGTGTTCCTGCATTGGCCATTGTCACAAAGTAAAAGATTTACTGCACATTCGTTTATGTCTAGAATAGAAAGAAGGAATATATTATGAAACTTTGAATGGTAGAAAAACTTTACTTATCAATAGATTTTAATAAGATTTATTTGGTAAGAATACATGAAGGGTACAGTGGATTTGTGGAAGGACACAGTGGCAGATTGCTAGAGAATGTGCTTTTTGCCAAATTGCTCTCACAATATTCCAACTTCCCATAACAGCAAAATTTGAGCCATTTTCTTGTTCTAATGAAATTTTATCCAAAATGAAGTTACATATTAATAACTCATTTGAATTGTACTAGATCTATGAAAATCTTAATATCGACAAAAACTTAACATTTTGACTTTATCACTTGCACATTTCATATATTTTTATTATGTACTTTTACTGTTTTAAAAATGAATAGAAAGGAAAAAAAAAAAAAAAACCATTGCCTTACATATTTTCTTACAAATAAAAAATTGAGATTTCTTTTTCAAACAATTTCACTAAATTTGTACATAATTATAATAATAACAATAAAAAAAAATAATAATAAAAAAATAAATAAAAATAATAATAATAATAAAAAAAAAAAAAAAAAAAAAAAAAAACGCAAAGGGTTTTGCAAATTTGGTCTAAATTCTCCAGAAATATTAAAATAAAACAATTTAAATCAAAGGGATTTTATCAAAATAAGCAGCTTTTATCTATGCTACAAAAATCTTTAATACCTGAGCAGATTTTCCCAGTTGTGTCAACTTGATATCCCCGGTTGCAAATACACCTGTAGCTACCTTTCAGATTTTCACAAGCCCCATTTGGGCAGATATTAGGGAACACAATGCATTCATTGATATCTGTAAAAAAAAATACACTAAGAGTGATGCAAAAATATTTATTACAGTAATCTTTATGATGTAAAAGAGTAAGAAACAATACATTTTTTAAACACTTATTAGTTTTTTCTTCAAAGATTGAACATTAGATAAAAAAATATATGAAATTAGTTATAAATTGAATAAAAACCCCTGAATCTGTAAACATTACAATTAATTAAGTTTGAGAAGGAAATTTATTACTTTGGATTCTAGCTCAGTTCATAAAACATTAAATTAGAAAAAATTGGATCTTAATTTTCTACTTGGAGCAATTTACAACTAGTTTAATAGTTGTAACATTATGTTTTAAAAGTTCCTATCTTAATAAATACATTATTTGAAGATAAAAGTAATAATTTAGATACCATTTGGATGTTTTCAAGCAAAAGAAGAGGCAAAGCATCAGGATTTTAAATCAAGTTTCCATTATGATATAAATTTTCTAAGTGATGGCACAGCGACTCAAAAAAGCTATATCTCATTGTAAACTCATGAAAATTGAAATAAAACCAATGTTTTTTTTTTTTTTTTTTTTGTTAAATAATCAGTGAAAACTATAGTGTTCAATTAAATTTTTTTTAAAAGAATAATGATGGGGAAGGAAGAGACTCTAAAATTCTGTCGACATATTTGAAATCTCTTACCATCCACTTGTCCTGAGCCTGGTCCCTTAGGACATAATTGTAAGAATTCCTTGGATCCAAGTGCAGGACATGGAGTGCACTGTATTCCCCATGCAGGGGTCATGGCTCCTCTGTTAGCACAGCAACATGCAGATTTGGTCACCACCATCGAGGATGGGTTACTGCACTCCCCGTTTCGGTAACTCGAGAAACAGTAATCTCTTCGAGTGTCTACGTTAAAAATAGTGTAAGATGGAATGAGACAAATCATAAAAGAGATAGGAATAAAGATTTTTTTTTATAACATACTATATTTTATTAGATACTAGAATGACATACTTTTAATTAATGACTTTTAGTACGATGAAATATTTTATTGAAGTTTTAATTTTAATATAAGCATGCAATCATTTGTGATAGGATCTCAGGAATATAAAATTTCCCTAATGATAATCTTTTCAAAATAGATATACAAGAGCATTCAAAATCATTAAAGGATTACAAATGACCAAACAACTATAAATATCTATTGATGAAATATACAGAAGGCAAGATTTACGTACAAAGTTCATTTTACTTTACAGGTGTTCTATGTGACTATCCTTTATCAATTTTGTCCCATACATTCTGAAGCAAATCAATAATCATGACATCAGTATATTCAAAATGCACAATTTAAATGATTGAATTGTTTTCAACAAAAGAGACACACACATAAAGGATTTTAAAATATCTCATAAAAAGAAATAACACAAAATTATGTCCAGATGACATAATCTTAGCATTTCATGCCCCTTTCATTTTAAATACTCCCAAGCAGCATTGTTCTAACTTTCCCAAGCCCTCAGTATGACCCTCACTGCATAAATTTTTCATGGTGTGTGGCTGTTGACGTAACATTTGTGACATTAAATTTTTTGAAAATTATAAATTTTCTAAAATTTATTATTCGAGGTTGGTAAGCAGCATGGCATGGGTTGAAAATGTGTGAACTTTGTTACCCCAATGCAGGGGTAGAAATAAAACTTTGAACTTATTTCTACTAGTCTGTGTAAATCTGTACATTAAGCAGTATAGCATTTTGTATTTGGAGCAATTATTTTGAGTCGGCCTATACTATAAAAACATAATTATACAATTATGTAATGTAGAGAGAAAGTAAAAAATATCTGTAGAATGAAAAAAAAAGTGTATATGGCACTACATGGTCGGTTTTCTTTTACTGGGATATCATAATAAGCAATTTCGAATTATAATTAAATTTTAACTGATAAAAAATTGATATTATAAGTGCTCATTAATGTAAAAGTATCAAGTAATCTACACAATTTAGGTTTTCTATGTATTTAATATCATCTGGATTATCAATATAATTTATTTACCTTGACAGATTCTACCATTGGGGCTCATTGTCATTCCATCAGTGCATGAACAACGGAAACTGCCATCAATATTTTCACACCTTCCATTCACACAAGCATCTGGAGTTTCTAAGCACTCATTAATGTCTGGAAAAATAAATAATAAAATAAACACTAGTTAAATATTTTTTTTTTATATAAACAATTTACACATAATATCAATGCAAACATTTTAGATTGTATCTAATTTCTATTCTATGGGACTGGTAAACCAAATGAGACTTTTAAATAGTGGTGAGATAAAACAAATCTGGTTAAAAAATTGGTTTACTGAATACCTAGAATGCCTAAACTAAGCATTGACTCACCAATACAAAAGTGTCCATCAGGAGATATCTTGTATCCAGGATCACAAATACACCTGAAGCTTCCATCTCCATTGACACAGGTTCCATGTCTGCACATACCCTTTTCTTCACACTCATTTCTATCTATTTAAAAAGCTATGCGTTAAATATTAAAAAAAAAGCTATAAATTGTGAAAAATAGTGAAATCAGAAGGTATGTATTACATTTAGTTGTGTAGATAAATAGAATGCCTATCTTACACGTTTTAAAGCACAATTTTGATAATTGCAATATATATATATATATATATATATATATCAGGGATATATATATTTATATATATAAATATATATATCCCCGATATACTTTGAAGAGTGTTTGAGTCAAGAAAGAAAAAATAACTATTTTTGTAAAAATTAAGAGTTTCATTATTTTCCTTCCATCCTAAGAGTTTTAATTTTTCAAAAATTTATTTGATAGTTATTACATAAACATATCTATTTTCTCTTTACACTGAAATTAATACGTTGATGGTGAGAAACTCGCCCCCCCCCTCCCCTTGCAGTAGTGAGTGGTGCTCACACTTACATAATTTACAAAATATAATGAAATAAAAACAGTATAGATTAATTAGTACTATGTATAAACATTACATTAAAATAAATATCTTGGTTATGTGAAGGTGAATAGTTCTAATATTGTTTGTTGTTGATTGCATTTTGCTGGTAAAGATTTCATTACAGCAAATTTTAAAATTCCAACAATGTGAATAATTTCCTGGTTGAAAACATTTTATCCAAAATAAAACACATTTATTATAGTGTATACTCCAAAGTCTGTCATTTGTAAATAGAAAATAGAAAACTCCTCTTATAAACAATCCCATTACCTAAGCAATAATCGCCATCTGGGGAGAGAATAAAACCGTCTTGGCATTCACACTTATAAGTTCCAGGTAAGTTGACGCATCTTCCTTTCAAACAAATTCTTCCGTTTTCTTTGCACTCATCAATATCTAAAGAGAAAAAAATTTAACTTTTTTTTTTTTTTTTCAAATATGCTGACTACTTTATTCTTACTCAATTTAGTGATTAAAGGCTTAATGTAGAGTAAAATTTTATTTAAGATAAAACGTTCTTCCATTTATGTAAAAGTTAAAGGGAGTTGTAAAGGTAATTTTATACGTAATTTTGCAAAGAACGTTGTATTAATTTAATATTTTCTTAGTTTTAGTAATACTAGTAATTTAAAGACAGTTCAGAAATACCAGTGTTATGCATGACTTAAAAACGTTTTTATACATTGGGATAAAAATTTGTCACTGACTATTGAATTTTTTTATTTGACTTTATATTCTAAATTAACTAAATTTTTTTTTCACTGGATTCACTCATAAAGGTGGAAGGCATAATTTGAACTATTCAAAAAGCATAAATACTCAGCATTCAATTATTAGAAAAACATTTAATTTTTAATATACTATAACATGAATGGGAATAAAATACTACTGTCTCTAAGTTATATGAAAAAAAAAATATATACAACTGCTTACATACCAATGTTCCATTAATAAAATAAAACATTTTCACATGCAACTTTTCTTAAGGAAAATACTGTTATCTTACCAATACAAGATTGCCTGGTAGGCGAGAGAGAAAATCCAGGCTTGCACCTGCAGGTATAGGAACCATCACCATTTACACAAACACCATTAGCACACATGCCTGTGATTGAGCATTCATCTTGATCTAAAAAGATACTAATGTTAGAATATTCATCATGCTGATACTTTTTCCGTCTATAAATTTTTGACAATTGTTACGTATCAATAATGCATGGTTTTAAAACTAAAAGATAACTAAAGGCTCCTTCCATATAAAAAGAGGTAATTTTTTAAAATGTAATATATATCAAATAGATTTTTTTTAAAATTTTGAGTCAGGACTAATCATCTAGTTGATAGTTTGTAGCCATAGAGCGACCTTTAGATATGCAAATTTAAGGATAATGGAATAAAAATCGAGCAATTATAAATTTGTTTTAGGATTGCAAAAATCTATGAATACACATGGAATAAAAACTAAATTAAAAAAAAAAAAAAAATAACAATTTGAGAATGAAAAACTTACCTGTGCATCTTGTCCCATCAGATGTGAGATCATAACCAGTAGGGCATATGCAAGTAAAACTTCCTATAGAATTCATACAACGGCCATTTTGACACAATGTTTTATTTTGACATTCATCAATATCTACAAGAGGGAATATTACAATCAACTAATTTGGTAATGTATTAAAAATATTCACAAAAGCACAAATACAAATTGTTCCTGTCTACAAACAGATTATTATAATAAGAATCAAAAACATCTAGAGAATAATATCAATTGCAAACATGTAAAAAGATATATACTTACCAAGACATTTTTTATCATTGCTGAAGGACCTGTACCCATTATCACATTCACATCGGTAAGAAGATGGAGTGTTGATGCAACGTCCATTCTCGCATAGGTCAGGACGCAAGTCACACTCATTAATGTCAAGTAAAGAACTGGCAGTACACAGTTGACTATAACCTTCTAAATTTACAAATAAAATAAAATATCAGTAATGTAGCTAATATAAAATAACACAGAATGTTTATACTGAAGATCTAATATTTGTATAAAACCTTTAAATTTTAATGCCAATGGTATTTTCTTGACTTAAGGTGTGCTACATATAAAATGCATATAGAAACCAGAACAAAAGACATACAAAAATTTAATTGAAATGTGATTCATCATACATTCAAACATTGATATAAATAAAACACATTTTATTTTAACTAACAATCAAAATTTTACTATCGAAGTAAAAAAACAAACAAACACTAAATAAGCAAAATCTTAAGTACTTTTTAAAAAATGAGTTTATGTGTGCTACAATACCCACAAAACTCTTAATTTAATAAGATATAAATTAACGTAAATGTGAGATGTTGAAATGCAAATTTTTCAAATAAAAAATCCAATTAAAAACTGGTGAATATATAAATTAACAAACAAAAAAAATCTCTTTTTATAATAATTTACATAACTAATTACAAGAGAGTTTCTTAAAGTACATCTCATGTTAACCTCAAAGTACAGAAAAAAAATTATTCAATAAGTGAAGATAAAAAAAATTAAATATTTAAGTAAAATTTATTTAGATGAACAAATATGCACACAAATAAAATAAAAAATAGTTTTACTTGATCCAGGTAGAGGACAGGATTCACAAGGCTGATCTCCCCATCCTTTTCCCATATTTTCTCCACAGCAGCATTCTACTTTTGAGAGTCGTACAGTCAGAGGGTTTGAACACTGTCCATTAGTTACATCCACATAACATGTACCTTGTCGAGTATCTGCGGTGAGAAGGCTGTATTGCTTAAGTTGGCTCAACTTTATATAATATAGATGCTATTTCAATCCAAGTAATAAACTAGTATTCAAAATTTAATACTATTGATATTATTTCTTAAGAATACAGGTTTCATAAGCAAATTTTTAGCTTCCCACAAAATGCCCTAAAATATTTTAGGACAATAAGAAACTGAAAATTTGTTTATTAGGAATGTATTATTAAGAAATAAGTTTGGATAATGATCCTAGAGTTTGCAAACATATAGCAAAATAAATCTAAGTATTTAGCACATGAGAATGTTCCACTTACCGAGACATGCTTGTTGATTTTGAGCTGGAACATAACCATAATCACATAAACAACTAAATCCCCCTTCATTGTTAACACATCTTCCATGTATACATAAGTCTGCATTGGTTTCGCATTCATTAACATCTGAAAAATAATTTAATTTAGATCATTAAGATGAAACATTGACTGCTAATCAACAATTATATATAAATCTTATGAGCATTTCAAATTGACTTAAAGGTATTTAAGAGGGAAAAACAGAAAAACGGTGAAGAATTTTACCTTCACAAGCACTGGCATCTTCATTGTATAAATAACCCTTATCACAATCACACCTGAATGAGCCCATTGAATTAACACATTTTCCATTTTCACATATTCCAGGAATAGCTTCACATTCATCTACATCTGAAATAAAGAAAAATGGATCAAGTATTTGAATGTACTGTCAATTTTTGATAGAAAAATAATTGTAAAGAATAAATAAGAAATTTTAAATGAACGACCTTCATTTAAAAAAATTAATCTATACCATATTTTCTCATATATATGCATACCAAGCGAATATATGTGCTTCTCCCCCAAAATTTTACCATGTGCATCTTAGTAATCAAAAGAAATTCATGCATTCCTTGTGTCAGATGTTTATTCAGTTTCGAACCCTGAAAATTGGTTTGTCAAAATCAGAATATCTTACTTTTTCTATGTTTGCCCTTGTTGATATTAGTCCTGAATTTGATAATTGTAACTATACTAGAAGAGGGCTATTGGAATAATCCTCACATGGAATGTTTTGACCCCTTTACGACTCTTTAAAATTAGTTAATTGTGACTGAAAAAGCTTACTTTTTCTACTTTTTACTTTTGCTGATATTTGTACCAAATTTCAGAAACATGACTACATTGGAATATTCTTTGTTTTACACATTTAAAATAAGCTAATCAATATCGGAATAATTTATTTACCTTGTGCTTGCCCTTGGTTCCAATTTTCAGAGAAGTGACAATATCAGAAGAGGAACATTTGAATATTTTTCACTTTAAACATTTAGACGCTTTTCGACCCTTTAAAAATTAGTTAATCGAGATTGGAATAGATTATTTTACCGTCAAATTTCCGAGTTGTGACTTCATTGGAAAAGGTACATAGTACCATTCCTGGTACCAAAAATTTTTATTCCTTTTTTACCCTTTGAAATGAGGAAATCGGAATTGCTTACTTTTTTTATGCTTGCCTTTGTTGACATTTGTACTGAATATCAGAGTTATGACTACATTGGAAGTTGGAAATTTGAATATTTCTTGTTTGAAAGTAGAGACCATTATTTTGATTGCAGATAATTATTAATAGCAAATTAGTAAACATTAAATAGAATAAGAAATTTTAGTTTGACACATTCTAATAAATTACACGAATGCATGACAAACAAATGTAATTAGTTTAAATCCAACTTAAGGTTTGTACTAAGAATATATATAAGAATTAAATGCTTACCTTGACAACTTCTGGACTGTATGTTTGTAATAAAGCCTCTTTCACAATCGAGTTTTGCAGGGCATTGCTCACAAGGGTGTCCCCATGCAACACCAACAGTGGCACAGCATAGTTGTCTTGTGCAAACAACACCAGTCAGTTGACCAGCACAGAATTGATTGCGAACCTTTCGAAAGCATGGACCAGTACGATAATCTACAGAAAAAGGATTTTCTGTTTTAAAAAGAAATTTATATTTGTACAAAAAAAAATTAGAAAACTTAACTATCTATAAATTGAAGGTAATTTCTTTGAATTTTCTTTCAAGGAAAATATATATATATATATTTTTATAATTCAAATTGAAAAAGAAGTTTTTTAAGTAAAGAATGCATTGAAAATTAATGACAATAAAATATTTTTAGGTGATCTTGAGAAAACAAATTCGAATTTCCATTTTGAAATTGGTTTTAATTGCTTAGTACTGTTTTGTTCATCTAAATAAGTAGCAATTAGTTTTTTTCAATACATTTAGTATAAAATAACATTTAAAAACCAAGAATAAAATTTCCAAACAAATAAAATGTCAAAAGCTACAAAATTTCCTAATAATGTTTTTCTAAATATTTTTTTTTCAAAAAATTATTTCCTTTTGATTTTAGCAATGGTATTTTTTTTATGTCACTTCTCAACACAAATAAAAATTTGTCTGTCTGACGTGAAATACTATCTAAAGAACTCTATAGGTTGTACTTAACTTTGCATATGTATAAAATAAAATCTAGTCTATAACATAGATTAAATGGTTTGCCAGTAGACAAGTAATAACCAGGTGCTTACAGGGTACCAAATTTCTGTCTCTACTATTTATAGCTGCCTTGAGTGAATTTGGTTACCATAAACCATTGAGGGTTTGTTGTAAACTTTAAAAGAAATTAATTGGCTTTATAGAAAGTGACTTCCAAGATGCATAAAACTTTGACATTTTAAACATAAGCAGTTTTGGCTATTTAATTGTGCTTTTAACAAACAGAATGTTAAAATTTTCATGAGTTTATCTTAAATTACATTTTAGAAAAATGTGTCTACAAAGTGACTGTCCAATACACGTATAACTATGTCAAAATATATATCTGCTTAAAATAGCAAATAAGTTTATCCTTAATATGGTAGTATAGACAGCTTTCAATTATTAGTCTTTGTTTGGCTATATTTAAAAGATATTTTTTTAACACTATAATTAAATTTTGTTTTCCATAAAAATCCTTTATTAATTACTCTAATGCATTATTATCAATTATCTATCTGTAAACTTTAGTTTTACCTCTTTCGCACCTTCTTCCCGTGAAGCCATAAACACAAGCGCATCTGTCTGGTCCAATGCAACGTCCTCCATTTAGACAAGGCTCTTGACAAAGACCTGCAAAAGAAAGAGAAAACTCAAATATATTATTCATCACATTTTCAGTAGAGGTATATGAATAACATTCTATTGCATTTCAGTTTATATAAAATATTATAAAAAAGAAGAAGAATGATTATCTCAGTATTTCAAATTGATTGACAAGTTCACATTTAAATTCTCATCACAAGTCATAAGCACTTAAAAGTGCTTGGAAAATCACATACATTTTATTCATATTTATAATCCCCGCTTCTCCTCTTCTATAGAACAAATACAAAACATTGTCTGCTCAAAAGTCAGGTAGAGTTGAAGTTTCTTTTTCCAAAGCTTCAAATACATATTTGTGTGACGTCATAAATTTAGAAAGTTGGAATAAAACATCATATCCCGGGCTCGTATGTTATGTGTGCAGCAGTGGGAGGACTTGTATGTATGTGTATGTATTGTATATTTTACAACCATCAATCATTACTGTGAGACATCAAAGTGAAAATTTTGAATTTTTATATTTTTATCTACGAATACATTTCAATTTTAGTTTTAATTTTTAGTAGTGTACGAAAACGGTCAAATGCCAATTATTACTCGATTACATGCTGAAAGTTTTGTACCCAATCGCTTTCTGTAGTGCTTGTCAGAAATTAAAGGTAGAATCACAGAGTATATAGCTTACGCATACAGAGGTGACAGATCGGGATTTTGTGACGCGAATGCAGCGCCTCCTATGACCAACAGAGGAACTAACTTAGCGTCAGACATGACGTCACGGCTTGTTTTTTTGCTATTTCATTTTTTAGGAAGATGTCTTGCGCAATATTTGCCTCTGTGTGTTTCACTAATTTTTTTTAACAATGGCTAGTTTCTTAAAAACCAGTGTTTCGAACCAAGTGTATTGCCTGCGGATCTACAACTGAAAAACTTTTTTATGTTCCAAAGGATGAGGAAAGGTTAGTGGAATTTTTTTAATTGAAACCAGAAAAAATATTCGGAAGCATCATGCTTTCCATTGTTACCCTGTGTTCTGTGTTGAAATTTTGTAAAGCCATATATGTACTGTTTCTTTTAGTATCAGTCTGGTAATTAATTTTTTCTATTAAACATGAAGTGATGCGTTGTGCTGATTATAAAAAAATATTTTTATAATTTAGATTATTTGCTTCGGCATGCTCAGAAACGGCAGTGACGTTTTTTAATGTTGATTGGGACTCCACGTAAAAAGATTTCAAGCCCTCCCTATGTAATATATTTTTTTGCAATTGAGAATGGGAGGGGTTGAGAATTGTTGGTAAAAAGGAATAGTTTAATTTGTCATCTTAATATAGAATTTAGTAAAAATAATTAATGTGGTGGGATATATTTCATAACATATACTATTTATTTCTTAAATTTATAGGGTATCTGTATGATTCTTTTCTGTCATTGTGCTAAGAATAAGGATAGAATAATAATAAGTTGCATTATATAGCTCACACTAATGTACTTTTAAAAAAAATCTGAATCTTTGAAGAAATCAGTGAGGCCCGCGATATGATTACTTGTAGCTTAAGCCGACCAAACGGTATAGTGGTTAGCATACTAGCTTCTAGACCGCGAGGTTGCGGGTTCGAGTCCTGTGTAAGGCATGGGTGTTTGTAAATGTAAGTTGGCTTGTCAAATGACGAATGTTTCGGCTCATTATAGCCCTCGTGTTGCTGACGGCGCCAGATAATCTGAAAACAACCAACCAACTTGTAAGCTTAGTTTCGCTAATTTTTTTAAAAGAACACATCAACATTATGTTGTGTAAAACAGCAGTTTCAGTGCTTGTAACCTATCCGTATGTGATATTACTGTCATGATCTGAAACTACATGAGTGATGGCTTCGATAATTTGTTGTGGTCCAACAAATTCTCTTGTGCTGGAGATCCTTGTTAACATTTATTCACTGTTCTGTGTAATAAGATTTTTAAATGTCAAATCAAAGTTATTTGTAGAATAACTGAATGAAAAAGTATGTCTTGTATCGTAACAGCACACGAAAAAGAATTCCTTTTCTGATAAGTTAAGAATTTATACTATTTTTTTACGTTCATGCTTTTAAATTTTTTTTATGTTTTAAATTATATGGTTTTTACTTTCCATTACTCAATATGTAATTTCTGGTCTCCATTTTATGAAGTCCTAGTGGTCTCTTCACTGAAAAGCCATGGCATTTCACAATTTTATTTGGTGTTGTGACTTTTGTTATATCCAATTGGGAACAGAAGCAGGTTTTCAGTCTGGATAGAGCTTAATGGTAAGCACTGCTAATACCCCATTGGCGACTTTTTTGCTTGGCGCTAAATTGTAGTCGCCATGCGAAAGAGCTGTTGAGAGGGTGTTACAGTTATATGCCGACACACCCATACCATGCAAATCATCTATTTACTTGCAACCACTATGTGCACTTCTCTCTTGCTAATAATCCTGCAAGTGCTTAGGATCTTGTTCCATCGATGTTCTCTGTTATTTACGTAAATTTCAATTTTTTTGTGTATTTGAGTAAGCTTGTTTTTATATTTATTTTGTTTTCTTGAATCATGTTCTAATCTTTGTTTATTTTGATTAGGTTAAAGAAATGGCTAGAGTTGCTAAATTGTGAAAGATTGTTACAACAAGGTATCGCGTACCTTCGCAATAATGCGAGAGTATGTATAAGGCACTTTGCGGATTGGGCTTTTGCGAACACATTAAAAGAACGTTTAATTAGAAAAAAACCTGAACTGCCCATCCTCCACCCTCCCCCATTCCGCAAAAGATGCCTGTGCCTATAAGCAAACCTACTTACAGACCCACTATTGCCCTAGATTGCTCCCTACCCCAAGATGATGCTCCTCCCATAAGTTCCACACCAAAGCGATCTCCGGAATCACAAATTATTTTGAATCAGCGTTCAACGATTTCTCGTTTGAGGAAGAAAATATTAAACATACTTATCTAAAAGGGGGAAAAATACCCCTTTCATGCATTTTTTTCTACATTGTGACCCACATAGAGTAAGGAACAAGCAAACGAGAGGGAAATTTTTTTTTTACAACAAGCAAATATTGTGTTTCCTCGGTCATGTTATTCTGCTCTTTTTCTCATTTATTTTAACAGAAACCATTTAATTAAAGTAAATTATAAGATCCCTAAGCCTGACATTCACTACAGGTTATTTTTTTCAGTGTATGAACTTCAGTATTTATTAACACACTTCACTGTTATTAATATAGATTTTAAGTTATTTTTAATTTTGCAGGTCCTTAGCAACAGTGTGGCGACAGCGCTATGTGGTGTATATAGCGGCACCGGCATCTTAGGAAGTGGAGCTGGCGAAACATCAGAGTTTGTTGGAGCTATCAATACTTTGTTTGATAGCTTGAACTCTTGCTCGCTCCACTCCTCTAAGCCATATGCCGTTGCATTGAAACAACTTCATATCAGCTTACTTCTTGCATGCTTTCATATCGGAGCCATGATTACTCTTCTATTTTAGCATTAAATTTTATTGTTTTAAGTATTCAGTTGATTATATGTTTAAAGTTGGTATGTGAGTAAAGAAAAATAGTACATTTTATAATAAATTAGCTGTAAAAATCTATGTTTTTAAAAAGCAAATACTTTGTGGCACTCTTCTAGCAGGGAAATTTC
Source organism: Linyphia triangularis (assembly GCA_963978545.1). Classification (NCBI taxonomy): domain Eukaryota; kingdom Metazoa; phylum Arthropoda; class Arachnida; order Araneae; family Linyphiidae; genus Linyphia; species Linyphia triangularis. The sequence goes on along the minus strand of OZ021725.1, from coordinate 74,692,720 downwards.
GTAATTGTGTTTAAATTATATTCATGGTATTTTCATTAATATTCATCAGAATTTTTATGGATTGCCGTAATTTTTTTTATTTTCAATTGCGAAAAGTGTCTAAGTTGGAAAAAATTCTACTTCAGTTTATGTTTTCCTTGCATTTTTATATAATGCATGGTTCGTACGTTTTTAAAAAACCTTGAATTTTGTAAAAATATGTTTAAAGTGCTTAAATTTCATTTTATTTTCTAAAAATATAGCATCTAAAAATTTTTGTTCAACAAAGTGAGCAAAAATAATTTTTGAATTTAGCTAAGCCAATCAGCAACTAGGAAAACATCGCAGTTGAATATAATAAAAATTTCATCATTCCCCCATTGATGAGTACAGTACTGAGCTTGCGCAATATATGTGGAATATCTGTTCAAATCATGTGATGTCTTGTTCCGTTTTTATATTGTGTTTGCTAATTTTTTGCACACTGTTTAAAAATGATGAGGAAATGCATTTTCAATTCAAGCAGATTAGAGTAGCCAGAATATAATATCGAAGCTTATGTCACCGAGGCCTATGTGTAGGATTTGCACGTTGTACTTTATGTGTCAAAAATGACATTATGGGAGAAAGTGCTATAAAAAACTACACGAAGAGTAAAAAGCACATGGATTTAGTTTCTATAAGGTTCGATGGAGGATTGTCCGAACTATTTCTAATGATAAAAAGTACCCCAAAAGCGGATATATTTCGCAACAATCAACGTCGTCAGCGTAATGGATGGGCATGTAATTGAAAACAAAGTTTTAGATACTGAAATACTATGGACATTGAAAATCATAAAAAATCATGGCTCTTACAGGGTTCTCACTGTTATTGAAAGTCATTAAAAGTGCTTAATATTTTTGAACTTGTTTTCAAGGCCTTGAAAATGCTTAGAGGTGCTTGAAAATGCTTAGTGATCCTTAAAAGTCCTTAATTTATGCGGATGTTGTGTGCTTAACCGCAAAATTTATAAAAATACAACTCGGACTTGCTATTCCCGCGTGACTGTCACTTATCTGCACAGTATTGGAATTCTCCGACATATTTGCATTACGCATCCACCAACTTGTATATTCTACCAAAAAAGTTACTTTATTAAAAATTTATATGTAGACATGAGGCCTGAAAATAAATTTTCAGCGGTCCTTAAAAACATTATTTCGGTGCTTAAAAGTCATTGATTTTCATTGTATGATTTGAGTGGGAACCCTGTCTTATGAATTAAATGATAAACTATGTAATTGCATGTTTGCCGATAGAATGATTGCCTCTAAATTCTAAATTTTCATGTGGAGGAAAAAACTGCATTTTGTTCAGTAGTATTTGCAATCAAGCCGTCAGAGTAGATTGGAAGACAGTTTAATTAGTAAAACTTTTGTATTATTATTTGACGAAAGTCTCCATATGATGAAACTAGACAATCAAATGGATGCTCACATCCAATATTGGCATAATTACCAAGTGAGTACTAGCTACTTTACTTCTGCTTATATGGGACATGGTACTGCTTCTGATATATTGGAAGGTAGTCTTTTTTTTCTATTGTAACCTTAAAATTTAATTTCATTGAAACCTAACCCCCCCCCCCCTTCCCCCTCTCCTTCTTTTTTTTATTTACTCAATTTGAACTTGCACTGTTTATAAACAAAATTGAGATTTTTTTTTTAAAGTATTTGTGTTGATAACGCATCTTTGAAAAATCCTTGAATTTTTTCCTCCTTCAAGTGTACGACGAACCATGTATTGGCATAACCTGTATTGGCATTATTTATGTTTGTATGTGATGGCCATTTTGTTAAGCGTTCCGGTTATTAAATGGTTGCTATGTCTGTAAAGATCTGTTTCTAGAATTTTAATTTTTGTGTAAGAAATGAGTCACAATGAGTACTGCATATCCTTATTAAAAATTACAATTTAAACTGATTTGCATGTTAAATTACTTATTTTATTTCAATGAAAAAAAGTTAGTTTTATGTTATGATGTTTCTTCCTCTTATTTCTTTCAAGAATTTAATATCCGTTATACTTTAATAATTTATCACTAATTCGACTCATTTAAATTTTATCAAACTTAGTATTTCGATTTTTTTTTTATTATATGTTAATATGAAATAAAGTTCTTAGTCTTTCTGATTGAATTTGAATTAGTTTGAATCAATACAGAGTGACTAGAATTTTGATTTAATTTTGTGTAAGAAATGAGTAACAATACCCCAATTGTACTGTATATCCTAATTTAAAATTGTAATTTAAACTGCTATTGTGTGTTGTGTTAAATTATTTATTATATATATATATTATTATTATTTTATTTGATATATATTTTATTTTCAATAAAAAAAAAATTTAGTTTTATGTTATGATGTTTTTTCTCTTATTTCTTTGATGAATTTAATATCCATCTTACTTAGTATTATAAAAATTAAGGTTAAAATTACAAGTCTGGTACAGATTCTGCGTCAAGGTGATTTTCGCCAAAAAATTTCAGCCCTGCCATTTTTTTTTCATGACAAGTGAACTGCCTATGGTTGCCATAATTGGTGCAGTTTTATGTAAACAATTCTTGGCACAAAATCCGTACAGGACTTCGAATTCTAACCAAAATGAAAAGCTCAAAACATTTCATGATGTAGGATTTCCTGATGTATGTGTTTAATAAATTGAAAAATTACTTTTACTATATCAAAATATTCTTAGTGTCCTATTTGACAAATGTGGAAGTTCATAAAAGATCATATATGCATGATTTTACAATTAAGGTATAATATCTATTAGTATTTTAATTATTAAAAAAAATTTAAAATAAGTTTGATTGAAGTAATTGATGTTATCTTAAATTTAAAGATAATTTTTTTTTTAAATGTTTAATTTCTTTCACAAAAAAAATTAATATATAAAAAAGTGTTTATAAATAACCAACCATACATTTCAAACCTGTTTACTATTAATTTTGTGTCGTTTAAGTTAAAAATATGTAATATCTTGAAACCATCGAAATATCTATCTGGTGCTATAGCAACGCGTCAAAATGCTTGTTCCGGTTGTCATGGCAACACATCCGAGCAAAATCTGCGTTTTAGTTCCACGTTAGTCGTCAGGGGCGCCACCGTCTATGCGATATCCAATGTTAATTCAAATGTAACGGGGGCCAATGGTAGTGCAGCCTCTGTATGCGTCAGCTATATACTCTGTGGGTAGAATAATTCGCATTTTTTCTTTCTCTATCTCTCTCTCTCTCTTTTTTTTTTTTTTTTGCAAGTAAACATTTCGTGATCTTGCTTCTTAAAATGACTTTGCGATAGCTCAAGAAGAAGTTATTTTTAACACCGATCGGTTCTGTCAGAATTCGAACCAGCTTTTCTTGAACCATATACCTCCGCTTCACTGTTATTTTTCTCCTCTTACGACTAGTATACAAAACTAGTCCAGGCAAACTAAATTAAAAATACAGTGAACATGAAAAAAATTGCAACAGAAGCTTTTGTGATGGATTTTTAATCAGTTATCATTGCTGAACAACATATCCAAAATCGGACAAAATTCATCCATGGGAACACCCCGAAAAATGAATTTCAAAATGACGTATTCCATGCCACATGATGGGCATGCCTAAGCGTAGGTTTTCCCTCTCAGAATCTCCTCTACCATGATATTTTAATCACGGATGTTAGCTTTAACACAACAAAATGGTAGGTTATCGTGCTTAGAATGACATAGAGCATTTTCAGAAAGGAGAACATAACATTTAATAGGTAAGAAGGTATATACAGGTGCAGGTGTGTGTACAGGTTTTCGTTTTCTGTCTGCTTTCGTTTTTAGAGTGTCGGTGTTAAAAGACAAAGTCACATTAGTGAAGCCTCGATTACACTTGAAAACGAGCTAAACATACATGCTAACTCAATAGAGGACCACAAATAATATTAAATCATAGTTTTTAGTTATTTTCTTGAAGTTACTCTCCTGAATGACTCAATGTTATTTGAGGTAATTCAAGAAATCTATGGATGAACATGGTGACTGGGAAAGCAGTTTATAGGGCGATACGAGGACACATGATTGTAGATTCAGCGCTTAGTACCCTGCTAATTTAAGAGTTTTTTCCTCGTGATGAACAAGGATCTCTGCATGGTCATGTTATAGAAATTTGTGATCTGTTCTATGATATTACGTCCGACCAAAAACAAAAAAAGAAAGACGTAGAACTGTGTGATGCCTTGGCTCAGATTGAGATTGCATAGGAGAGAAAGAAGAATCACTTGCCATCTTCCTCGAGAACAAGTAAACTCTGGTTGAAATACCAGCGAATTATCAGTGCTGTACGGACCTTGATAACAGCTGACAGGATAGGTTCTTGGGAGTAGCACTTATATGCTATGCTTGAGATTCTCTCCAAAATAACAGCTGTGGGTCATGTAAATTATCTCAAGTCACCCTACCTATACTTGCAGAAAATGTTTCAACTACTGTATGAAAATACAAAGGTTCCTAAAATGTTTGTGGGAGGTAAATTTGTGATAAAAGAAGTGACAAATTTTGGGGTGAACTTGGATCAGATCTTATAATAGAGCCGTTACCTGAAAAGCAGAGGAAGACGAACGAGAGGAAGTGGACTTATCGAAAATCAGAGGGCTACATGGTTGTTTTGCATGCCCTTTTGTTCAATTTAAATCTTAACTGTGTAAGAGTATGCAGGGGTTTCCATGTAAAATACTGAACAACACAAAGAAATGAGAGACAGCAGACAAAAGAGGGACAGCAATGACATAAAAAAAAAAAAAACTGGTCATTTTACTAGAATCCATATCCAGATTTAATTCTCTACGTAATATTGTTATAGACGTAGCAGCCGAAGAAGTTAATGTTGACGAGTTTCACTTATTTGGTGCGAAAATCGTCTCAGAAATGATAGGAAAGGATGTATTAAGGTGTTCTGCTAAAAGGTCAGATAAAGTGAAAACTCTAGGATCTGCTGGTGCTGTCTGTAGTACAGATGATTCAGATATACAAGTGGATTCAGCACTACTTTTCCAAAGAGTGAAGACTATTGCCACTTGTGCTGATATGAATCTTCTTGATATCATGTGTTATGAACTTTGTGCTTACCCTGCAGCATTATTTGAATCCCAAAACCTAATGAAAAAAGCAGACAAATCACAGTTAGCAGAAGCAATTGTTAAATACACCAAACATTTTGATAGTAAGAATCTGACAAGGTGGAAAGTACGGAAAGGTACATTTTAGATGGAGGATCTCTCTTACATCGAATTTCGTTGTGCAACAATGACACTTACGAAAACATTGCAATGTCGTATGTTGAATTTACTCTTAAAACATATGGAAAAGCTGTCGTTGTTTCTAATGGCTACATAGGGTCCCCTACAATCAAGGATGGGTCCCACAGACGGTACGGAAAAACCAGTAGATATGTTGGTTTTAGCCCATGCACGAAGTTCGTTGGCAAAAAGGAACATTTTCTAGCCAATGGAAAAAACAAGCAAGTCCTAATTGCCCTCATTGGTGACTTGCTGAAGAAACAAGATTGTACTGTTCATAACACAGACGGGAATGCTGGTGTGGACATTGTTAGTACCGCAGTTTTATCTTCAGAACACGGTCATACCACTGTAATAGGGGAAGATACCGATCTGCTGATTCTGATTCTGTACTAGGATAAGGGATTCAAGCTACATTATCGAAGTGATATAAGACATGGATCAACTCCAAAGCCAGTATATGATATCCACATCATACAATCGATATTAGGTCATGAAAGTTGTAATTTGTTGTTGTTTATGCATACTTTTACGGGTTGTGATACCACATCCAGAATTTTTCCAATAGGGAAATCCTCATCATTCCCCAAAACGATGATGGAGACAGCGCTCCGCTCTGTTGCAAAAATATTTTGTTCTGATTCAAGTCAACATACAGATATCACTGTCGCTGGTAGAAAAGCAATGCTTCTTTGATTCGACTGCCGATTTTTAAATAGCACAGACCAACTGCGCCTTCAAATGTTAGTAGCTAAGGTAACTACAGCAAAATAATTTCTAGCACTGAAACGTCTGCCCCTATCGATTCTTCAACAAAATATCATAGCTATCGAACATACTTATAAATAAATGTATGGAAAGATACTAAAGAAAGAATCAAACCAAAAAAATCGGGTTGGTATGTAAAAAATTACTCGTACTACCCAATTCTTGGCGACTTACCATCAGCTCCAGATTATTTTTTCAATATGAAACGATGTTCCTGCACAAAAACGCTCTACATTACGAGGTGGATGCAAGCGTAATGGCCTGCCCAGTTCAATAGCTTGTGAAACGTGCCAAAGCAGTGGATGTAAAAACCACAACAGTTATGAATATAATGAAAGTGATGAAAATGATTAAAGTTTTTTTTTTTTTTTTTTTTTTTTTTTTTTTAAACATTTTCTGACATTAACAAACTTTTAAACAACAATGAAAGATATGTACTGTTTAGGATATGTTTATTGTTTAAAATACATCATGTACACCTGTACCTGTATACCTTCTTCCCTGTGAAATGTATTGTTATCCTTTTTTAAAAAACTCCATGCTATTCTAAACGCAATAACCTACCATTTTGTTGTGTTAAAGCTAACATGCGTGATTAAAATATCATGGTTAAGGAGATGCTGAGCAGGAAAAACTGCGCTTAGGCATCCTCATCATGTGGTATGGAATCCGTCATTTTGAAATCCGAAATTTTGGATCAATTTTGTCCGATTTTGGATACGTTGTTCAACAATGATAACTGATTAAAAATCCATTAAAAAAGCTTCTGTTGCAATTTTTTTCATGTTCAATCACAAATTGTCTGGACTAAACGTTTCGTGGTCGATTCTCACCGGCGATCGACAGTCTCTCTTATCTAACTGAGTAGACCTCGTGGATTTACAAAACCCCATATTCTTGTTGTAGAAAATCTTAAGAAATGGGCAGTTTAAGAAGAAATTAAATTAGAAGTTTAGTTGAAACATTATAAAAAGCCACAAATGTGACATATTTTTAAAGTCCTTGTATGTAGCTTTCACTTGTATAAAAAAAACTTAAAAAAAGCTCTTCTAAAAATCGAAAAAAAAAGTTGTTTAATCAAATTTTTATTTTTTTATTTTTATTATTATTATTATTTCTCCATGTTGGTGAAGGACACTAGAATATGGTCTTACATTAAACCTCTTCAAAATGCAATTCAGATTTAAGCAAAAATTGAAAAACCTTGTAATATTTACTACATTGAGAGTGCGGAGACGTGTAACGGTTTTCGTCAAAATCGTGCATGCGCAAAACGCACCTACAATTAAAGGTTTAAAAAAAAAAAAAAAAAATAAGAACAGAATTTTCTGAAATGGAAAAAAAACCGGATCGCACAATTTTTATAAAAATCTTTCTGGTAACATGTTTAACATGTTTATATTTGGTTGAAAAAATAGTTTCGTGCTTAATTGAAGTCAACTTAAAAATGTTTTGTAATATGAAAATAGGATTACTAAATGTTCAAAATAATAGTCCATAGTTGTAATCTATAATAGTAAAACAAGCTGTGTGTCTGTCTGTCTGTCTGTGGATCTATAGAAACCTACTTAAAATTGGAGAAGTGCTCTGAAATTTTCAGCATAAGTAGTTTTGGCTTTCTAATTGTAAGCATCACAAACAGAATGTTAAAATTTTAATTAGTTCTTTTTTAATTAATTTTTTTAATTAATTAATAAATATGTCACAAAACGATATCTAATAGGGCTACAGCTCTGAAATTTTCAACGTAAGTAGTTTTGGTCTTTTAATCAGACTTTTAAAAATCAGAATTTTAAATTTTTCTTTAGTTCTTTTTTAATTAATTTTTTTAATTAATTAATAAACATTTTACAAAACGACTACTAATAGGGCTACATCTCTGAAATTTTCAACATAAGTAGTTTTGGGCTTCTAATTGTATACATTACAAACAGAATATTAAAATTTTAATTAGTTCTTTTTAACTAATTTTTTTAATTAATTAATTAATTAATTAATTAATTAATTAATTAATTAATTAATTAATTAATTAATTAATTAAATAATTAATTAATTAATTAATATGTTACAAAACGATATCTATAGAGCTAAAGCTCTGAAATTTTCAACATAAGTAGTTTTGGCCTTTTAATTGGACTTTTAAAAAACAGAATTTTAAATTTTTATTTTGTTCTTTTTTAATTAATTAATGCACATTTTACAAAATGACTACTAATAGGGCAACAGCTCGGAAATTTTCAACATAAGTAGTTTTGGCCTTCTAATTGGACTTTTGAAAAACAGAAATTAAAATTTTTATTTAGCTTCATTTTAGTTAATTTTTTTAATTAATTAATATTTTTTATTATTTAATTTAATTAATATTTTTAAAAAAATTAATATATATATTACAAAACAATTTCAAATAGGGCTACAGCTTTGAAATTTTCAACATAAATAGTTGTGGCCTTCTAATTGGATTTTGAAAAACAAAATTTTTAATTTTTATTTAGTTTCTTTTTAATTAATTTTTTTAATTAATTAATTTATATTTTACAAAATTATTTCTAATAGGTTTACAGCTCTAAAAATTTCAACATAAGTAGTTTCGGCCTTTTTTTTAATTAATTTACAAATATTTTACAAAATAATTTGTAATTGGGCTACATTTCTGAATTTTTCAACACAAGTAGTTTTGGCCTTCAAATTGGACTGACAAAAAGAATATAAAATTTTTAATTTGTTTCTTAATTAATTTTTTTACAAAAAACGACTTCGAATAGGCCTAGAGCTCTGAAAGTTTCAACATAAGTAGTTTCAGCATCCAACTTTGCTTTCGAACAACACGTTTTAAAATAATCTTAAAGTTGTGTTGTATTATTGTATTAACGGGGAATTTTTTTTTCTTGACAAGGGAAAGGCTTCTAATACTGAGGCTTTACGTAGCAATTAGATTTTAGGGAGTGAAGCGAGCTTATGCTTACACAGCAATGAACCTTTCAGCGAGCGAAGAGAGCCTATGCTTGCATAGCAATGAACCTTTTAACGAGTGAAATAAGCCTGTGTTTATGTGTCCATGAACTTTTCAGCGAACGAAGCGAGCTCGATTTTGCTTAGCGATGAACCTTCCTGCGAGCGAAGCGCCAAAAACTGGGTTCTATACAAGAATGACAGATTTCCGCAACGCGAGATCTCACTGTTAGCTAAAATATTGCACATGTTAAAATTTCTTAGCGAAGCACGGGTATTTAGCTAGTAAAAAATATATAAAATATTATTTCTAGTACATGCATTACACATATTGATAAGGTTACCATTTATAACACCAAAACTATCGCCGAAATGTTTGGCGAACTCGCCAAATTGGTGAGTTTTTTTAAATTAAAATAAACACGAAAAAGCAAAGAGAAAAGATACCAATTTTTTCTGAATTGTTAAAACTAAACTCAGTGGCGTAACACCCCCCATTGTGCCCAATCCAGTTTACTTAACCATGGTCCCCGGCATGCCATACAGTAACGTGGAATTCCCAGTTTTTAGTTCCCAAGCATGCTTGGTTCTCATTTAATCGACCCACTTAAGAGATGAAAGGCTGAGTCAACCTTGCCCATCAGTCCGGGGATCTAATTGCGGACTTGTGGTTTGGTAGCTCAATGCGCTACCTCTGCGCCACTGGGTTTTTCTAAATTGTAATACAGTGAAAAATTTTATAAAGTAATTGAGAAGTTGTGGGATGTTTCTTAGTTTATAAAAGTCAGTTGTCATCAATCACCTAGGGAATATGCGATTAACGTTTTTTTTTTCTTTCCTGAAATTATTCGTGTTTTTTACTTTTTAAATTTTTTATATTAACTTCGATTTTGTGGTGAGTATGACGATGACGGACACATCTTCGGCTGTCAAATGAACCCCCTTGCCGTCATCCAATCGGGCTGAAACTTATCAAATAGATTCGACAATGCATTCTATCAAATTTTGAGGGTTGTCACTGTCACTAACAGGTTGCTTTTTAAGGAATAATAATAAACCAATTTGCCGTCATCCAATCACTTTGAAATAGCATTTAAAAGAACATTGAAGAAACTCATTCCTGTGGCCGAAATTGTTTTAATAGATAAGTAATACATTTTTTTTAATCAGAATAGGTAAAAAATATTTGGATGTGGATGCATGAATTCGCATTTATTTTTAATGAATAAATTTTGAAAAGTAGTTTACCACATATTGTGCTGATAGAGACGTTTTTAATATTTAAAATTAAATGCAATTTCCAGGCACACACTAACAACAGAACAGTGAAAATAACTGTAGAATTTCGCCCATTCCCTTAACCGTCAGAGGGAGGTTAAAATTTCCTTTTTTGTTGGAAACATCATAATAATTTATTTAGTTATTTGTTAAGCCCTATTGCTAAATTTTTCTAAGGAAAATCCGGGATTTTTTGTTCTTGTTGTTTTGTTTTAATATGTTCTACAGTACATACATATTTGCATTGCCTACATGGCTCGGTGTTATCCGGTAGAAAACGGATGCTTCATGGGTAGTATGAGAGTTTAGTAGAAATAAGCGAGTCAGAGAATCATTTATGACTTTCGCTTTTATGAAACAAATATAATCGTTTAAATACAGATAATAGTGGATATTAGATCTAAGCCACTTCCCTTAATGGAAGATTTTAAGATATTGAATGATGTGAGATTTTTGCTCGCCTACTGGCTGCTTTATCTTATTTTAACGTAATAAAGGTGCATGTAATTTTTGCTAAATGCTATAATTTTCTGCGTCCTTTAACTCATTTAATGCAAAATTTTAGCATCCACAGTTTGATTCGGGTTTAAAACTAGTAATGATTTAGAACTAAAAATAGAATAGCCCACCACTCCCTCTAGAAATATTTATGAGGTTGTCCCTGCGCCTCCTCTCTCTGACCAGATTATGTTACCATACAAAAGATTTAGGTGGTCCTCGTATAATTTTTTAAAGTTTCCGTGTCTTTCTATACTCGAAAACTCTTTAGAGGGGAGCCAAGCATTAAAAGGACATTCCAAACTTTTCTAAGGAGAAATTAGGGGCGCAAGTAAAGTATCTTGCAATCGACTTTCAATTTGTATTTCTTTATGGAAGAACACTTTTAGCTAATGGATCTACATTTGCTGAATAGTCGAAATATGTGAGCGATGACAACAATTAACTTAAAATTGTTTGGGAAATAATATACAATAAAATATATCTTCAAATTGGCTTGGTATGTATTGTAAAATGATCTCGCTCATTACTTTAAGTAGGATTTTTAAATTCTGTTACTGGTATATATAATATATGCTTTGAAGTATGATTATCATAAAGAAATATTTAGAATCTTGTTTTTTCACTGATATATGGTGAGCATTTTCATTAAAAACTTTTGCCTTGTGACTAATATCTTTATATTAAAAAAGTAAGGATTAATAATATAATCCTTAAAAAAAACCTAGATTTGTTTTAATATAAATCCTCTATACGCACTGCCAACTTTTATGTGCAATTACAACTTCAAGTTCAGATCGAATTTTTGTAATCTTTGATCACTACGATGAAATCATCCATTCCGAACTATTTACTAACTTTTCCCCCAAAAAAAACTTCATTGAATACATTGTCATCCATTAATTAGAGTCTATCTGCTAAGTTTCAGCTCGATAGAATGAAGTCAAGTGAGTTTATTAACCCCCCGAAGATTTTACTTCGTCAACTTTAATAAGGGAAGGCATTAAATATCGTCAAATTGCAGATGTTTGAATTAAGCTTGGATATGGATAATAGAACGTCTGTATAATAGAACGTGAGTAAAAACTGATAAATCTGATGTAAAGCATTAGAAACGTCTGTAAAAGTAGCACCAAAACTTGATAGAAAGCAATGTCATCGACAAATAGTGTATTTGCCACGTTTCAAAATTTCTGCTTGACTGGATGATAGCAAGTGGGTTAATAAGTTTTCCAAGCGATAATAGAAGCGTGTGTAAAAGCAGTCTTTTAGAGACAGTGATGGCTCCAAAGTTCGATAGAATGCATTGTCATCGACATAGAACCTATCTGTCAAATTTCAGCTCGATTGGATGACGGCCAAGTGGGTTTATTAGAATTCCAAAATGATAATAAAACGGTGCGTAAAAGCAGCCTTTTAGTGACAATGACGGCCCCAAAACTTGATATAATATTTTCTTATCAACAATGAATCTATCGGTCAAATTTCAGAGCGCTTGGAGGAAGGTAATTGGGTTAGTATTCAGAAGTGATTCAGAAGTATTCAGAAGTGTGGATAAAAGTAACTTTTTATTAACAGCGACAGCTCACAAAATTGAAAGAATACATTGTCATCGACATTGAAACTATCTGCCAAGTTTTATGTGGATTGGAGGACGGCAAATTGTTTAATTAGCCCTCTGCGGTACCATTGTATATCATTTTCACATAAATTTTGGTCGCAGTATTTTATGTAGTAGTTTTCATAAATGTGGTGCATTTACAGAATTTTTTATTATTCAAAAGATTCACCAGATATTTCATATAAAAAGTTTCAAAATAGTTTTTTTACAGATAGTAGTAAAAAATACTAAAGCTAATAATTTGGCAACCTTGTTTTTGATAGTTGAGTTAGATCGTTAGATTCAATGTCAATTTAAATGCTTTTGTTTGCGAAAACTATGCGCTCGATTTTTTTAAGGATAGTAATTCTTAATCATTGATTTCCAGAATCATATCACAGAGCTGTCCCTGACGGACGGTTTTCAGTAGTTATGTATTTTTTCAACAATCCGCCACCGTATCTCGAGGAATTCCGAACGTTATCGGGACTTGATTGTGAAACTATCCACGGGTGTTGGCGAGTGTTATCGAGTAGGGGGACGAGTCCCCAAGTAAGGAAAGGAGAAAAAAAAAAAAAAAAAAAAAAAAAGGAAAAAAAAAAAAAAAAAAAGAAAAAAAAAAAAAACTGTAGGTATGGAACATTGCATAATCAACATGGATCAGAGTAATTTACTGTTTTCATTTACATACTTTCGTTAATTTTAAAAAAGTGGCCAGGTTGGCGAAACTTTTGACGTTATTTATCACAAAGGTAAAAAATAAAATAAAAAAATAATAATAATAATAATCGAAATTGGCCATATGTGTTGTGTTTCGATAAATATTACGTTACCCTTTCTTGTAATTGAAATGGAGGAAAAACAGTTATTGATTGGCGATGATCAAGGGAAGAGAACTTTGTGTTACAGACATTCCTTTTTCAACTCTCTTTGACCCTTATTGAATTTTTATGGAAATTTAAAGGTGGGGATGTTTAGAGCACCTTAAGAGGCAATTTTATACACAGTCATTGGAGACGCTTTTTTTGGAAATTGCTGAAAATATAAATTTTTTAAATGTCAACTAACTTATGCTCATTAGTAATTTCGACAAAAACCTTAATGATGACAGGTCCCATGGCCAGAACTTACTCTTGTATCAAAGTTGAAAATCGTATACTAATTTGTTTGGGAATCATACTGACCACACAAATAGACAAACATACATTTTTCCTAGGCCACTTTTTTTTAAACTCAGCACGTTAAAAAACGTGTAGAAATGAAGAAAAATTATTTTTTGTTGTTGACTGAATGCAATACTTTTAATACCTTTATTAATTTATCGGCACATTTTTTTTTGCCTGCTTGAAAGTTTCCTTATCCTGGCGGTAACCCCAACTGTAGCCTGGTACTTTTTATTATTAAAAATTCGCAATGTTTTACATAACTTAGCACATAAAAAAAAGCTAATACTCTTAATTTACTTATTTGTTTTCTCACTAGTTTAGATTACAATACATGCACACATATTTATGAGTTATTATTAATTAGTTATAAATAATAATAATAATAATAATAATAAAAAAAAAATAATAAAAAAAAAAAAAAAAAAAACTGGCACAAAAATCAATCCATTGACACTATTTCGAAAACAATTTATAAAAATTTCCACAGAGGGATTTCATTCGGTCGTTCGCGCTTATGTGTTGTTCTCGATTGTGTTGTTCCTTCTTGATAAATTGTTAATTTTAGGAGCTCTAACCTTTCCCAGTCTCAATTTCTACATAACTATGCTATCAAATTGAAGTTTGATAATCACAGTTTGAAATAGATATATATGTCAGTATAAGCCGCGGCAGAATGCTGAACGAATTGATTTTTTATCGTAGTTTATCTATATAATCTATATATATATATAAACGAATGTTTGTCTGTGTGTGTCTGTTTGTCCTTTATGCATTACTACACCATTCATCCGATCACCATGAAACTTTGGAAAATTGTTGAGTACACAACCGCGAAGGTTTCTGGCATAAAAACTTGGGGTGAAAGAGGGGTCAAACGTTCCAAATTAGAGAAATTCGAATGTCTCACTTCCAATGTAGTCACAACTCTGAAAATTGATACTAATATCAAGAAAGACAAACATAGAAAAAGTAAGCTATTCCGATCTCGATATATCAACTTTACGTGGTGGAAATTGGGTCAAACATTCAAAATTAGGGATATTCGAATGTCCAACTTACAATGTAGTCACAGCTCTGATATTCGGTAAAAATGTCAATAAGAGCAAGCATAGAAAAAGTAAGCTATTCCAATAAAGTTCAATAATTATCACTAATTTTAAAGGGTCGAAAATGGGTCAAAACGTTCCAAAAAGGAATATTTCAATGTTCTACTTCCAGTGCAGTCATAACTCTGAAAATTGGTACAAAAGTCAACAATGGTAAGCATAGAAAAAGTAAATTATTCCGATATCGATTTACCAGTTTTAAGGGGTCGAAACGGGGTCAAACGTCCCAAATGTGGAATTTTTAAATGTCCCACTTGCAATATAGCCACAACTCTGATATTATAAACAAATGTCAATAAGGACAAGAATAGAAAAATTAAATTATTGTGACCAAAATTAACTAATATTAAAGAGGCGAAAAGGGGTCAAAACAATCCAAAAGAGTAATATCCCATTTTTAATATAGTCATAACTCTGAAATTTGATACCAAGAGCAAGCATAGATAAAGTAAACAATTCCAATCTTGATTAACTCATTTTAAAGGGTCGAAAAGGGATCGAAACTAGCGATACGAGAAATAGCGCAATATCCCTTTTTCAAAGAAGTCACAATTCTACAATTTGATACATCTGCCAATAAACTAAGCTATTCCAATATCGTCTTACTAATTTTAAAGAGTCGAAAGGGATCTAAACGTTCCAAACGAGTTCAACTTCCAATGTAGTCACATTTCTGTAATTTGGTACAAATATCAGCAAAGCGAAGCATAGAAAAAGTAAGCTCTTTCAATCCCGATTAATTAGTTTTAAAGGTTGAAATGGGATCAAAACGGTTCATATGTTCAGAATATCCCTAGATCTTACTTTCAATAGTCAGAATTATAAAATTTGAAACAAAAGTTCGATTTTCAGAGGTCGAAACAGGATCGAACGGGTATTCAGCTAGTTTATAAAATAAATAAAGTGACAATTAATAAATCTAAAAAATAGCTCAAGGCTCTCAAAAATGTACCGGTACATCTTACTGGTCCTACTACACCTCGGCTTATGGGTAATTGAAAGTGAAAAGATAATCTCTCGTGCTAAAAGCAATTTCATCTCTTATTGTAGTAAAATAAATTGTTAAGTTTCGTTGGTCACTGTTAAATACAGTGCGGAAGCTAAAATAAAATACTCTGACATTTCCAGTTTTTCCCGCTGATTTTGCAATCTAAGATTAATTCAGTGGAAATGCAAAATATGCCAGTAGTAATTGAAGAAATTGTTATAAGACTTTAATATTAGAAACCATTAACATGATGTTCGTGAAATATAAAAGCAATGGATTGAGCCGTTTAAAGTATAGGGACGTTTTTATACTCTGATTAGTTTCTGCGGAGAAAAGAATCGAATTAGAGTATAATAAAAGGTTTTTTTAATAGTATGTAATTTATTCAAGCCACTTTAAATTGGATTCTCTCATGAAGTTTTGAAAAACGAAACGGTTATATTGCTTTGAATTTTTGCTTGGATAAGAAAAGGATGAAAATAACACAATCATGAATCAATGTAATTTTGAAATGGTAACTTTTAATGAATGTTTCTAAATTTGCAGAAGTGGCTTCAAATTCCATGAGCTATTTGTGGTCATGTTTCTTGTGGATAGTACCATAACCTAAAGTAAAAATACATGCTGGTGAACATTATTAAAAACATTTGGCTTTATTTTCGAGTGAAAAGAAAACTTTTTGATGTATTTTAAAAGGGTAACAAATTGGCAAGAGAAAAATGCATGACGTCAAAAAAAAGTTGTGGTAGATTGTTACCTCAATATTCACAGGAATGCAATACGAAAATATCTAAAACAGTTTTTTTAGTAAAGTAAAAGAACTTTAAGGGTTAAACAGAAATTAAGTCACCTAATTTGCAAAATGTGCAATGTGCAATTTTTAATTTTTTAATTTTTCAGAACCGTGTTTCGAAAATATCGATGCCCACATGCCATAGAAGAAATAGATTTCGAAGCAAAGTCTTTTGAATGATAACGATATGTAATGTTTTTCTACATTAAGGAATTTTAATTTATAGACATGTTTATAATAATAAATTTAAAAAAAAAAAAAAAAAAAAAAAAAAAAAAAAAAAAATGCCAAACCTTGCAATGGGAGTGTTAAATTGTTGTGGTTTTTGCGATGAAATCAGAGTTTTTGATGGTGTATCAGTTCTTAGCATAGTGAAATCAGATTTTTGGCTATTCTATAAAATTAAATTTTTCACACATCATACTAGGAAACTCAATCATGAGATATTAAAAATAAAACTATTAGTTTGATAATTACACTATGGAATATTACACCAATTACGGAGACTCAAATATTTTACTCGATTAACTCTATTCTATTATAATATCATATTTGCTTGAACATTGGGAAATGAGGCTATACGATTAATCTCTTATGAAAAGCGTTCAACTCTGAAAGACAAGAAACATGATAAAAGTTAATATTGGCGTGGATGGGTTCGAAAGATTTGAAGCCAAAGCAGATCAAAACTTGCAGAAATTTATTCCGATATAACTCTTCGCAGATTCTCTTACAACTCCAGAACTTCTCGTTCTAGTAGACTCAATACAGCTCTTTACACAACAATAAAGCACATAACAGCAGTTAAAAACTTGACAACACAACTGCTAAAATCGCCGCAAAAGACATTGCAAAACAGTTCACTTTCAGAACTCTCTGAATGCTCGCTGAGAGACAGCTAGCTCAGTAACTCCAGTCAACTAACTATTCAACTAACCCATTCACGGCCGGCCTTATATAGGAAGTCAATATTTCGTTAATCTTCTATACTAAACTCCAACTTAACTTGACATCTCTAGACGATAGATCTTCACCGTGCTCCTAGGCAGTTAATCCATTTTAACGGAGTGAAGACATAATTCTCGCCAAACCTTATAGCCTTTTGTTCTCTACAGGGTTGTGGTTTGGCGAACATTATGCTTTCACGCCGTCAAAATGGATTAAATACCTATGAGCACTGTGAAGATCTACCGTCTAGTGATGTCAAGTTCAGTTGAAGTTTAGTATAGAGATAGAAATTTGGAGGACTTTCCAGATCGTAGTCGAAAAGTCCTATACATGTACATGGGGACCGAAATTGTCGCCAAATGATCGCCAAGTTTGACGACATTTGGCGATTTCTCGCCAAATTTGGCGATAAAATTTAGCCGCCAAAACCGCCCCCAATTTGGCTTTATCTCGCCAAATTGGCGAGATAGAGCCAAGTTGGCGAGATTGCCATTACCATAATGTTAAATGGCCTGCTCTTTGTAAAACTCGCTTCCCAGCATTATCTCTGTAAAACTCGTTTTCAAGCTTTAAGGGTCACAATTGCAGGAAAGCAAAGTAAGACAAACTATTGCACTGTCTTATGCAAAATGTACATAAATTTATCTTTTTACATAATTAATGCTACGAAATATTTACTAATATACAGAAATTCGTAACAATATTTTTATGAGCATTATTGAACAAAACCAGATTTCTTGGCAACTACAAAACAAAACGTTATTCTTCAGCACTATAAGAAGTAGTGTTTAAGAAAATAATTTTTCTGCAGAAATTTTAAATTATATATGACGTGGGATTTTCTTTTTTGTTACTGTTTCATTCCTTTCTTAAAGTCATTTGATGTGAAAGTGGTTACAGAAAGAAAATGTCTTACATTTTTAAATTATCTTCCTTTAAACAGAAAAAATAAGTTTGATCTTAAATGGAGGAACGTAATTGTAATGAAATGGGTTGAATATGTTAATATCTTGAATTTCAAAAAACAAAAAAAAAAACAAAAAAAAAAATGGGTTAAAAAGAGCTTTGTAGTAAAGTTATTGAAACAAAGTAAAAATGGAAGCATTTAATTTTTTTTATAACGTAAAAATAATGTCTAGTATATATTTTTTTGTTTGTACTTTTTTGTTGACAATGTCGTCAAAATTTGTCGAAAGAATTAAAAAAAATATATTGTTTAACCATCAATTTATACAACATTTAAAATTGACGGGTAGTTTTAGTAAACAAAAGCAATTTAAATTATTTATTTTATACGAGTTTATTATATTTTGAACACTTAGTAATATTAACACAATAAAACATTTATAAAATACTACATTATACTGTGAAAATCAAGACAACCTAAGTGCCCTCATATCCCCAAAAGAAAACTTCTAAATGAAGCCTGAAGAAAGCTGTCTGAGGTAAAAATTACATGCAAATTAAAATCCCTAATGCCCTGTTACCGACACGACGGTTCTCTTCTCTAATCTTGCAGAAAGTTTAGATACTTAAAGATAAAGAAAATAAAACCGTCTTACGCAAATATATACAGAGGCTGTTTAAGTTATTTTAAGGAATTAAATCGATACAAGGATGACAGTATGCTTAATTTAACGCTGTTATGTTTAGATGGGGGTATTTTTCGGTAAATCCCACTAAAGCTCGAGTGTGATTGAGGGGAGTGTAATAGAAGGATTATAAAAGGGCAGCTCTTTGGAAATATAAAAGTCTTCCACCTGAAAGGTGAAATAAGTGTCCGAACTTAGACTAAACCATTTGCCACAAGTTGTTTGAAAAAATGCTGAATGAGTTTAGTTAAATGGGAAGATTTTTGTGAATTAAAAAAAATATATTTTAGAGATGGCGAATTGACAGGTTGGAATTAAAAAGGGTGTAGGCAGAATTATATAGTATAAATTATTTTTTAAGAAAACTTTATATTAAGAAAGAATTGGCATGTTTCTACTTGTCAGGAGATAAGGTTTGACCGGAACAGTCTGGAAAAACTCGGTTTAAAGCTTGTTCCAGTGTCCTGAGCGAGCAGTTTGTTTCTGTTGGATTTATCACTTAAAAGTTTATTTATAATCATGCATAAAGAAAAATGAAATAAAAAACATTACAAATGCTGAATGTGACAATGTTTACTTTGTAAAATAGGAAACAACTATAGCAAGGGTGCCGATCCCCTCCAAGCATCATGACTCACCCCCAACCTTAATTTCAAAAATTACTCCCCCCTCCCCCAATTTAGAAAATAATAAAGTAATAAAAAAAATTAATGTAGAATATACCGATTATGCAACGTGGATAGCAAAAACTGTTTCAATAAGTTGGCCTTACTTGATTATCTAGTTGTTAGTACTTTTTTAATGTCTTCTCTCATTTGACTTTGTTCTTGACGACATTTCCTCAATAAATCTATCATGCCATCCAGAACTGAAAAGACGATACTGTTTCTCAAGTCCACCCCGATCTCGCCATTTTGGCGTTCAAAATGATAAATAAAACTTATTCATGTCAATATAATAGTGAAATTGAAAATTGTGCTATGTTCCACACTCCTAGTTTAATTAAAAGTTAAAAAAAAAAAATAACTTCAGTCATTTGAGATCATTTGACCAAAAAAGTTAATCTGTAACATAAGTTATACTTATGTATGGTTTTAAAATTAACTCAGAAATATTTCTTTTTTAATTTTTGAAATTAATTAAAAATACATTCTTTTGAAGAGAAAGGCAGCAACTTGGCGTAATTTTGGTGGTGTGAGGTCGTTCTAACGCGACATGTGGAGGGGGGAAGAGAGTGAAAATTGTGTGTGACTTAATTTATGCCCGTCCTCTATAATATAATATAATGGGGAATATTTCGGGGTGGTTTGAACCCTATAATCCCCTCTGGATACGGCCCTGCTCTTCTCTAAAAGAGAATTAATTTCAAAGTTAAGGACAAAAAGCAGTAGACTTCCATTGACTAAAGCAAATGTATGAGTGAGAAATCAACCATAGAAAGCTAAACATAAAAAGCACTATGGCTTTCCTTTTGCCTTAAAGTCTTTAGCTCAATGCATTGGCCATTCATATTTCCAGCATCATCATACTTTGGCCTATGTTACTTTAATGGTCCAGTCCCTTTTGATCAACATGTTCAATTCTTCTTATTAAGTTACACACAGAAATAATTGATTGTTAGTTAAAAAATTTACATCATATTTTAAATCTATAAAAATCTAGAAATCCATATAGTACTTGTGACTATTATGTTCAAACACTCCATACGTAAGCTATTTTCAAATTCTAAATTTATACAGATAATAAATAAGACAAGAAAGCAGATATACTTGTAAAAGTACAAAATAGAAATTTACAAAAAAACAAAAAAAACAAAAACCTGAATTTTATAAGGAAAGTTTGTCTAAAATTAAAAGTTAAAATTGTGTTCATACTAATGGGTGCAGGAAAACGACACAAGAGCTTGCGTTTTTTTCCCCTTGGCTTTTAGAAATGAAGAAATAAGTGGAAAAATAACAGTACAATTCTCCGAAAAAAAAAGTAGTCTTGTACTACTTAAAATGGATTTCAAATTATTCATTTGTACACAATATTGATGAATTACTACTAGATAATATTTTATTAAGAAGTCTAACATTTTTAAAAATCAAATTTTGAAAACGAAAAAAACTTTTATTGCACTCTTTTTTTCAACACAGCTTTGTACCTTTTTGCAAATAATCATACAGACGGTCATGTTCATACTCTAAAGAATTATCAAGAAAAAACCCTTTTATGTTCAATTACCTAAGTCTAAAATTATTTTAATTAAAAACTTCTTGCCAATTTAATGTTGTCATAGCGAATCCCCAGTTTACAATATATTAAGTTTAAAATAAGTGTTCTAAAATGAAACAGTTTTTGCGGGAATTTTCAAACTTGAAATTTATTTTACTTTTCTATTTTCTTGTTGCCTTTTAGCCATCACAAGTAAAAGAAGAAATAACACGGGAATGAGGCTGCTGCGCCTTTCCTCCAATGTGATTGGATCTTCAGAATTAGAATTATGAACTGTTGGTGCATCATAGCTTAGAGTGACATTGACCTCTTAAAAGTTTCTGTTTTTAATTGATATCCTTTTTTTTTTATTACTTTGTGCATTCTTCCCTTTCATCAAGTAGCGCAATTTTTCCTAGAAAAGCGGGGCCCTACAGGATACTAACTGTCTGTTTCAATATACTTTGGCTCATATTCAAGGGAATTAATTGATCAGGCACTTTTTACCGACTTTAAAAATTCTAAAATTATTTAATTTTTCTTGTACTTCCCGGACGCACAGTATTGACTTGACAGTATTCTAATGTAATTTTAGGTTGCATTTAAAGCAATGATAGGATAGGTTTGGTACGAGTTTAGGAGCGGTGGAAATGTGCAAATATGATATATCTGTGTCATATAATAAAGCGAATTTGGATTTCACCCCAACCCCATCACACGCGTATTGTGTACGATTATCTGCTTTGAAAGTGTGGGGGGTGAGGTAACTGGGCTTAAAATATCCCCCCCCCCCCCGATTTAAGCGAACTAAAGGTAGACCAAACAGACATTAAAGATAGTGTTGCATACTAAGTAGACCATTCCTCTTAGACCTTAAATATATTGTTATGTACCAACATAGTAATCATTAGACGCCCCCCCCCCCCTCCCCAGACCGTAAGTGTATTTTTGCTAGATAGTAATTGATGGACACCCTCGCACATCTTAGACATAAACATATTGCTACAAATTAAAATATAACACCCCACCTCCCTATTACACTATAAACTACTGTTAAAAAGTAGACAAATACGCCCCCCCCCCACATACACAACCTTAAAAATACAATTAAATACTGAAATATAGACCTCTCCCCCCCATCAAACCCCACAGATACTAATGTATATTAAACATTGCCCTTCCCCCACCTCAGATCTTAAATATATGGGTACATAACAAAATGAACCCCCCCCCCCCTAAAATTTCGATGACGCAGTTTTCGTCACAAAACCCCCTTGTAGGCACCTCTGACTATAGTATTTGTAATAATTGAGCGGAAAATGAAAAATACTTTGTGTACATGTAGTTAGAACATCTTTTTTACTCCACAAAATGTCCCGGTTTGGGAAAAGTTGGAAATTCTAACTATAAATATCTGTGTAGGTATTGGATACCTTTCAGAAAGAGTCCCTATATCCACTAATTTCCTAAAAAGATACCATTTATGTTATAATACTGTGAAGTATTAATTTGACTCTATTTATACTTTGTGTACATGTAGTTAGAACATCTTTTTTACTCCATAAAATGTCCCGGTTTGGGAAAAGTTGGAAATTCTAACTATAAATATCTGTGTAGGTATTGGATACCTTTCAGAAAGAGTCCCTATATCCACTAATTTTCTAAAAATATACCATTTATATTAAAATACTGTGAAGTATTAATTTGACTCTATTTATTTTTGCCATTTTCTATCCATTCCCTTGAAGAACCCTACAGCAAATAAGCACATTAAATATGTATGCAAAGTTTAATTTTTTTTTATCAAACAAATGCCTTTTATTCCAAGTTAAATATCCATAGTTTATCGAAAATTCTTTTCAAGCTTTGCATTCATGTAATTTACGAAAATATTTATTAGATCAAAGATCATAGAAAAAGATACTGTTCAGGGTTTCTTCCAAAAACTTAAAATGCCAATATTATGCGACACGTATTTGTGCTCATTAAACTTCTATCGAATAACGTTTATAAACTTATATTTATTGATTTGGATACAAAAACCTACACAATGATAATTTGAGAAAAATTTGTACATGCACGACTTACTCTAGATTGGGATTGCAATATATAACGCAGCGAAATTTAATAAATCAAATAAAAGTTGAAATATGTATAGCAAGTACTAAATGGCTACTACTGTATAAACAAAATTGCAGTTTAAAATAAAGGTGGGAATGAACTTTACATTTCCAGGTAACTGAGTAACAAAGTGTCGTTATATTTGCTAAAGCTCGGCTGAGCCTTAAGTAAGCTAATCTGCGATAAGTCTAACTATGCCGAGTAACTATTTTTACAGAGAGTATATTCCATGTTACTATTACAATGGTACAGTGATATTACTGTCATTGTATTTTGTTAACTTTGACGTTGATTATTTTAGAGTTCTAGACATATTTATTCCAAATGATCTAAGCCCTATTATAATAATAACCGGGATTATTCATGGTACCTCTGGGTATATCAGTGTATGAAATTTATTGGGACACCATTAGTCTGCAATTTTCTGTAGTGCCCAAAATAAACCCAGTCGACACAATAATGCTCAATCGACAAAAAATATCAATAATTGAGGTGAAATATGAAACATGTATAAAAATAGCCCTTGAATAATTTTTTAATGCAAGAAATACAGGTTTAAATAACGTACCTTGCAAAGAGAAATCTAATATCTCCTATCCTCAGAAGAAAAAAAAAAAAAAAAAAAAAAAAAAAAAAAATTAAAAAAAAATGACAATACAGATATTTTTTTAGAAATTGCCCAAGATTTCACATTAGAGAACTTCTTATACAAATCCTCACATAAAAGAGAAAATGTTGTGATTTTTTACTTAAGGAGGAAACTTTCTCCTTAATGCTCTCTTCCATTTATATCTCTTTGCTCATCTCTTCTAGTTTCATAACCTCCCCGCTGAAAATGTGAATTCTGGAAAGAAGGATTATTTCCAACAATGCAATTAGTACTCCAAAATAAAGCCTTACTGTAGTAATGGGGCACTGAATTATTTTCTCACTTGGTTGTTTAATTAGTAAGTTGACCTTTGTGCGTGAGTGTGCATAATTAGGCAATGGGATTTACTTACGGGGCATTTAAATTTTCTCGGTTAGAAAAGTCCTTTCCCAGAATACATTCTGATACTATTAGTATATATTTTCTCTGAGGAGAAATGTCACATCAGTTTTCATTAATATTATTGAAAATATTATTTTTAATTGTATTTATTCCCAAAACTTACGATTTTTTTAAAAAATACCTTACTAAAATTTATTTAATTATTGTTATAGCTTATACTCAAAGCTTATACTATTCCTTGTATGGACTTTTCTTGTTTCTCAATATTTAAAACAGTATTAATTTTGAATATTAAAATGCGTTATCGCATTTTTTTCTCTTCTTATCAATGGCTCAAAATCACAATGTTTGAAATATTTTGTGGATATCGTTAGAGTTTTCTGCAAAATGTCTCACAATACAAATAATGTTGTACTACTACAGTAACACTTCAAGCATTTACGTGCCATCTCGATATCTCAACGGTATAATATTTTCCCTCAAAATATAAGTCAGTATATTTTCTCAAAAAGGATAACGGTTTATTTGTTCAATTCACAATTGAAACTTTTCTCATCCTAAAACACAACTGAAAGATTGACTTATCAAATGAAAAATATGGGATTCACACCATGTAGTCATCGAAGTTAATCATTGAAATTAGCCTTACAGGATCTCCTTTTTTTTTTTATGTTCATAGAAAAATATTCGAATACTAAGTTAATGTTTTTGTCTAAATGTCAAAAACATTATTATTTAAAATTGTTTCATCACAATTTATGGTCGTTCGAATTGGCCAAATCATTGGACCTCAAGTAGTTTTTTGGAACAAATGATTAAGATTCCACTTGAGGTTAATGGGAAATCAATTTAAACTTAAAATTCAACTTACATGAAGACTTGGGTTAAAAATCATTCTTTATAAAAATAATACTGAAACAAAAAGATACGAAGTGTCACATTTTTGGCAAATCCATTTTTTTTTTTTTTTTTTAAATAAAGTGCTTTGAAACAGTTTTTTGCACAAAACTTTTTATTAAAATATACATTTGCTTATTATCAGAGTAAAGAGGAAACTAATCCATCACATAAGTTAGTCGATATAATTAGGCTAACAGGAGTTTTTCTGGGTTTGTTAGCTGTCACAGAATATTTTAACAGTTTTGTTGGTCTCTTTGGCTTTAAATTTTGTTAGCAGCCATCGAGAATGCTGCTTAAAACTTAAATGCACAAAGTGATATGGGTTTTGTCTTTATTTTATCAGACAATTGTTTGTAGTTTTTTTTTTTTTTTGTACATAATCTAAACTTTACAATATAATGGATGAAAAATTATAAACAAGTAAGATATTTGTCACTTAATTTTTTTCAATGTCTATTTATTTGAATCTAAAATATTTTGATGATGTAAAATATTTTTTGGAAACTGAACATAATCATCTACTTTCTTTATTTGTTTCAACTTTTCTGCCTATAAATTTTAGAATTCAGTTGGAGAGAAGTATTTGAAAATAATTTGATGTTTTGCTAAAATATTTTCTTTTATCACAACCCACACATGTTATACATTTCTAAAACCTTCTCATCTATAGCTTTCATTTAGTACCAAACACACAACTTTAGAATTTTATTTTCAAAATTAAAACCAGTTTAATTTTCTTGTTCGCTTATGTTTAGATACAAGAACTAGATGTGTATCAAATTTCATTTAAATCATCCTACTATCTCCCGTTTTAATCCAAAATTTAATTGAATTTGACGTATACACGGTCAGACATCAAAGTAATACTGGAAATGTTTCGTTTGTAACCCTAGGAAACGGAACTCCAACATTTTTTTTTTTTACAGATTAAAAAAGTTTAAAAAAATTAAATTAAAAATAATTTAAAATTAAAAAAACACTTCAAATTTTCATAAAGGACTCTTTGAAGGAAACAATTTCAAGAAAAAGATTTCCATTGGTTTAAACAAATTTCTATTTGGTGGAGAAAATTCGAGGTAATGTTTAATTTTTTCTTCAAATTTCATTTCCCCCTGGTCTATATATATCCCAGGTCTATGTATATATGTATACCAAATTAGACCCGGTTCATTAGAATAGGTACCAGACAGCTTTAAACAAGTGAGGTTTAATTGTGGACAACCTATATGTACTAAAAATATTTACCTAAGCTAAGACGAGGTTATAATTACAAAATTAAAAATTTAATCAATATTATGAAACTAATAAATAATACTTGCTATAGAAAACCTCCTACCTAATATTTTCTCCAATTCTAATACCCATATTTTAAGACAGGTTTCAGTTAAAAACAACTTAATAAAGATTATTTCCTTTTGTGAGTTAATTTATATATATCAGATTATCAATATTTCTGTTATAAGATTTCACGAATTGACACTTTCGTTTAGTTTGAATGATTTTATATTGTAATACTAGTTGTTATCATCCTTAAAACTGAAATATCTGGAATCGAAATTTCGTGTAGCAGTATCAAAAACAGTTCATATAATATCCGTTATACCTCACTATTTCCCCCTTCATTTTTATATAAACTTATGTTTTTTTTTTTTTTTTTTTTTTTTTACCAATATATTCCAAATTGTAGTTTGAATGTAATAGCTTTATCTAAAAAATTTGAAGTTCTATAATACTTATACAATTTCCAATAGTAGTTAATTAAAATGGAATCTCTCATGTCTCCATATTATGGGTGGAAAAATGCTGCTTTATACTTAACAACTGAAAAAAAAATTATTCAAGTATTTAGTCACATAATGAGGCGGCATTGAATGTTTTCTTCGTAAAAGTTGCAGAAAGAAATATAAAACTAAAAAACATCTCTGTTTAATACTTAGTTTGTAATCACACTTAAATATTCAACTGCTGTAGAAGGGAAATTAATTAAGAAAAAATATCAATTAGTTGTATGGTTGCTCCTAAAAAAATGTTTTTTGAAAACATATATTGTTACCATATTTTGTAAATAGGAATAAAAAATACTATCTACTAATTACAAGTCAAACATAATATAAAAGATATTCAGAGTTACTATCTGGATCTGAGATGAAACTACACTTTAATAAACGTACGTATATGCTACGTTGAATCTCAGAAGACAAAATAATTCATATACATTGGTATTTTTGCATCTATCCCTTCTAACCAAATTCCATTGATAAATATATATACTAGGCAATGCCATTTTAATCTCTTTTCCAAAAGAAACTTTCATAAGTTCTCAATAAAAATAATAATTATAATAAAAAAAAAAAAAAATACTCAAGAATGCGACCGAACTGTAATATTAAAGAACTTATTATGAGAAAACTTTGATATAAATAAAACTAATCGAAAATAAAAATAAAACTGAATAAAAAAGTTATCCCATTAAAAGATTTTCTACGGCTCTATATTATTCTATTCATGTTTATTTTTCATATCTCGAACCCTTTTTGGAAGTCTTTCGAATCGTAATTTTTTTTGTTTAGTTTTCCTACAAAAATTACTTTAGTTTAATAAACACAGAAATATTTACTGACTCTCAAATTTGTACGTTAAGTTGTATATAAACTTCAAGTTAACTTGAAATCGACGTAGAGATGCTTTTATTGATTGTACCAAAATTAAGAAAAGTTATATCAATTTTAACAAGATTTTATTTATCTTTCCACTGGGAAATTCTTTTCGTATTTTTATTAGGTTTAATATAAAAAATTATTTTTTTGGGGACACTAAAGAAATAAAGCACAAATAAAATGTTTAAAAAATGTTAACAAATAGTAAATATCAATTAGAACGATCAATTTAAACTCTTATAAATATATTTTATGCACAAGAATATAATAGTGCATTGGAAACAATTTAATGACACGTAATTATGACAGTATCAGAATGACAAAACTGCTTTTACGGTAAGAACGTCCTTTAATAAAATCTTAACATAACATAAAGCTTAACTAATATATTACTTAAACTAAAATTACACAATTCTACAAAAGAAGAATTTAATCGGACAATCATTGAAAATGATGCATTTTAAACGAGCATGAATTGAAGACCGTAATTAAGGTCCACCAAACATATTTGCGAGAACTGATTGTAAAACATGTCAAGATTCGAGCGACATTTTTATTCAAGTAAAACGAGTGGTTCTCAAGGGTTCTTTGTTTTTGATGTCCCAATTAGTAGTTATTTGACAAAGGATTATTCTCTTTAAAGATAAACTCTCGACAATGTCAGTTTTGAAAGTAATTGGAATACGTTGAAGGGACATGTTTGTTCTTTTTCGAAAGGAAAACTTTGAAGATAACAATTTGAAACTGTTATAAAAATATATCTACTGAATATTTTTTTACTAATAATTATTAATGCTAATTTTTAAAAAGTATTTATAGAAAAATATTGAAAAGAAAGACATTGATAAAGAGACTGGTATTATGTCTGATGGTGACATGCATGTGTAAAAGTAGTCGATAAGGTTTGATTTTTAGTTTTGATCAAATATGTATTTGAAATTATTATTAACTTTATTTACTTGAGCAGGGAGAAAGAAATAAAGGATACATGTGCACCTTTTTTATAGACCCATACCTTATATAAAGACACAATTTGAACAATCATTGTTACATCTAAAGAATGCTTGTCAGAACAAATAGCTGAATAGTTTATACACTAATTGGAAGATTCTAATGAAATTTGGTACAAAATTTGTGCAATTTGTGCTTGTAAACATTGTTAATGGTTCCTTTCATTTAGTGATTTTGTGAGACAGTAGGAAAATTACAATTGCAATAAAAAACTAGCAATTTATTATAAACCCAACCCTTATATACCCAGCAATAATACACAATAAAATTAATCGCATCGTTCTTTGAGCTACACAACTTTAATTGGAAAAATATTATTTTTGAAAATAAATAATTTGTAAAGGATTTTTGTTATTCAAATATTGTATATATTGTATATATACCAATCAAATATTGTTAACCAAGTACGCTTTTATGAAGATACATTTTCTGAATAACATTTAAAAAAAAAAAAAATTATAAACAGGATACAAGGGTTCTGGAAACTAAACTTAGCCAATTCTGACCGAAACTCGAGCATTGTTCAAAAATATATGATTAAAAAAAAAAACAAAAAAAAAAAAAAACGTATCCAAAGCAACACAAAACTTATTTAGTTTTCATCGTTCTTTCTTATAAATAAAATATTTAATTTTAAAGCTGCGCATCAACATTTCAAAACTTTCAGTGTATTTTATCCAGCATGAACGAGATTAACCAAGATTGGTAACAACGGCCAGCTTATAACGTTCCAAATTGGAATTGACCAATGTTGAGTGGTATACTGACAAACACCATAGTCCAAATTCGGATGGAATTAAAGACGCTCATTTTGACGTAATACACTGGAGATGTATTAGGATATACCATTATACCTTTATTGGATTAGAGCAACATAATCAATATATACTGAGACTTGTCTTGTAACATATTAAAATACTAGAACTGAAGCTGTTCTCTAAAAATCTGCGAAGTTATACCCATCGTAACCCATAGACCATCCTGTATTTCATTGTACTGACTTTTTTTTTCCTTCTTTTTTTTTAAAATAAAATTATTTCCAATTATACTGTATTCGGGAGTACACGTGTGAAATAGTACAATATCCCTCTTAGATAAGAGGAACGTGGGTGTTTTCCTTTGGTGGGAAGGTATCATCATAACTAAATAATGTAAATGTAATCAAAACAAGCCGATAAAAGTTATCTGAACTGA
Organism: Linyphia triangularis; assembly: GCA_963978545.1. NCBI lineage: Eukaryota > Metazoa > Arthropoda > Arachnida > Araneae > Linyphiidae > Linyphia > Linyphia triangularis. The sequence goes on along the minus strand of OZ021725.1, from coordinate 74,662,670 downwards.
TTTTATTGCGTTAGCCATACATCTAACTAAGTGAACTCTTACTTCAACATCAGTTTTATAACTAAAAATGCGGATGCATAAAACAAGAAGAATCCGATTGAAGCATAGTTTTATTTTAATGTTACTATTCCCATTGATTCAAATCCTACGGAAGTAACAGATCCACTTCCACAGTGACGGATATGGGGTGGCATCCAATCTCCTTGGGTTGTCACTGTCCAGTGTAAGCGACACATCCTCCGGTAATATGCGAGATAACTTGGCAGATGGAAATCTGACGAGCGTAACTCTTTCCATTTGGACCACCAAACATGATTTAAATAAAGGCTCGTGCCAAGATCTCCTCTCTCTCGGGCGAGCGAGGAGCGCAAACATTTCAGATGCATAAGAACTCCCGAGACGAGGGACATTTGAAATTCATGAGACACGGGTCCGTAAAAAGACGCCTTTCTCAATGCCCGACAGAAGTATCCTCTTATTATTCCCTCCTTCGAGTACTGTTTTTTTTTTTTTTAACTACTCTTAAGAAACCGCATTTACGTAATGTATATAGTTACTGCTATTTGATAGCTAGTGAGGTTATAATTTGCATTTTAAGAAATGATCTTCATTAAGGAAACTCGAATTGAAATAAAGGGATTTCATGCAATTAAAATTGCAGTAAAATGCCTAAAATTTTTTCATATAAACTTTTGTTTACTATACGTGAGCCAAATTTCATTAAAATATTACAAAAGGCGCTTACGTTGTTCCATTTAGAATTTTTCAGATGAGTCATGACGATATAACAGGAATTTAGTTTTTCTTTCGAAAACTATTTAGAAAACTCCTTTTAGAAAGACTGACATATATCGCTCAACCACTTCCAAAGAAGTTGTAGTAATGGTAACTGTTGAAGCTAATTTAAAGTACTTATCAAATTTTTAGTTTGTGAGATAATTTGAGGCACTTTCTTCTCGTTTAGTATCAGTTTACCTGATGGATATTTAGAGAATCCAGTCGGTTGGTTGTATATGATCTTACAAGGCCCAATATCTATACAATAATGAGCCGAAACAATGTAGCAACATAAAGAAATTGAGAATAGCCTCAGTTTTAAAGAGAAAGATTATCTTCCGGGAGGCCTTTCAAATTAACCAGCTAGAGAGTTGAGAACTTACTTGTGGGTTGGTGCGGGTTGCCTGGATGCCCGGGCTCGATGACGTTTCCGGGACCGGGGTTCCGACCCCCAGGTGGTAGCACTCCTGGTGGTAAGGGCTGAAGTCCTCCGTTGCACGAGGGTCGCACTTGATTGTTGCTACAGTGGCAAAGATTGGGTCGCACACAACGACCGCCCCCGCACGGAGACCGACAGATAGCTGTGGGGAGAGGAAAAAAAGCAACGTTACTCCACAGACGTCAATGGAATTAAAGTGAAAATTGTTGGTACTTAATTGTTGATTTTGAGATAGTAAGTAGAAATATTTTGAGAATCACAGAAAGAATCGGTGGTCATCACAGAAAAGAAGCTGTCAAAGTGATGCACAAATTATAAAAATCTCATTTATGAAGGGGTGTATTACTTTCAACTACTACTGTATGAAACCTCTGTACAGTGAAAAATAATATATATCTCTCGTAGTAGAATTTTTTTTTTTCGGTACATGCTTGTATATATTGACCGAACAACCAATATATCTAGTTAACCAATACATCAGATTAGTAGTTAGTGAATTTTTTTTAATCTAAAATAATTATGAAAGTTTTGCACTGTAAATGTTGTAAAACATTTTGAACACGTAATCTTTAAAAAGATACTTAAATTTGCGGAATGCTATTTCGAGATTAATAGTTAGCAGCACCACAACCTAAGAAATTTAAGTTAGAATTGTGTGTTAAGATATAAAAGCAATCGTTATACAAATGAAGTTCACGTATGGTTCAATAAAAGCACAGGTATGGCCTTAAAATTTCAAAATATTTTTTTTCTTTCTTTTTTTTCTTTTTTCTTTTACCAAAAACTATTTATGCATGATGAATGAAAAATGTCTTAAACTTAAGCTTCAATATTTTATTAAGCGCAATTACTCTTAGGAAATTGGATAACATTTATGTATTTGATATTTAAAAAGAGTAAAATAATTTTAATTTAAAGATAAAATAAGATACTTAAAGAATAAAATAGAACACAAATTTTTACACAAAACGAAGAAAGATCATTTAAAATTTCACCAAAATTATTGTTCGTAAATTTCCTGCATTGAAGAGGATTGGAAGAAACATTGTGTGAAAAAGGTCAAAATTCGAACACATCCAAACGAATTATACAGAAATAAAATTATAAGCAAAAGTATATAATCTAAAAAATGCCCATTTGAAACGTTTTTCGTTAAATACACATTTTTTTCATGTCGTCTCACTTTTTTTCTTTTGAAATCTTTTCTCACTTCAAAATTAAACCAACACAGTATACGGATAAATTATTTTTTTCATAATACAGAGGAACTCAAAAAGCACATAACTCACAAAAGTTTCTTTGATATTACGGCTTAAGTAGCACTTTTAAAATTTTCCTATATTTAAACAGACTAGGAAACTTCCGCCACTTTAGTTTTATTCTAGAATCGGCTTGTTTGTAATGCAACTTCATCATTTTTAAAAATATTCTCTCAAAGTATACGTCCTTCTGGAAGATGAAGATTATTTTTCGCTAATTTAGCTTCTTAATCAGAATATTTTATTTTCCTGCAGTCTGTTAAAATCTCGTTAAGTATTAAAGTTGTCCAACCATATAAATACGAACATTAATATTACTTTATATAAATTCTATACTTCTTAAACCTTGCAATTATATGTTTTTCGAAACTTGATTAAAAAAAGTTTATCTTTGAGAATATATTTTAATGTTTTCCCTCTTTTTTACTGTTTTTCATTATTTCATATAAAATAAATTATTCTTTATATAAGTGGTTTAAACGTTCAATGTTTAAGGAAAATTATACATACACGTTTGAATACTCTATTATTTTACAATAAAACTTTGAAGAAAAAAAAAAAAAAAAAAAAAAAAAAAGAGAATTTCAGAGGATTAACTAAGAAAGAAATAAGATTATTTTAATTACAAAGCAGAGAATGAGTAGTAGCATTTTTAATGAGTTTTTGATAAACACTTAAAAAAATGTTAATTGTTTTTTAATTTTCAAGGTAGTTTGTTTTTTAAGAAGAGAAAAAATTACTTTGAAGTAAACTAAAGATCCAGAAAAATAGGTACAATAGGTTAATACATCAAAGCTTACCAGATATCCCTCTGATAAACGTTGATTAGTCATTAGGTTATTGTACCTGTATGACTGTATAAACGTTGATGATGACGAAAAGAGCGTACCACAGTTGTTACATTAATGCTTATTGAAGGCCTTTAAAACATACATGTCCAGTATTACATGCCAGTGTTGAGAAATCATTTTTGCTAGTCTATGTTTGTCATGTATCATATTTCTGTTACGAGTATAAGTTTTTGTTACAATTTTTTAGTTAATGTGCACCCTTTCAGTGATAACATCATAAAACTCACACTTCTCATCTGTCTCCATACGTATATATGTCTCCATCTCTCTAGCTCTAACAATTGCACTATGGTCAAATTTACTTTAAATCTTTATACATAGTCATTTTATTTGAGAAATAACTCGAATAGCTTCTTCAGATGCCTAACGCTTTATTTTACAATAGATGACGTAAGCTATGAAGTATATACGTGGTATATTATTATTTATTTATATTAGCTCTACTGTACCATTTTTCTCGCATTTCAGTGTAATTTCGTACTTATGGAATATTATTTACATTTATCTAAAAGAAACTTTTATGCATTGTTTGCTTTAAAATCATCAAAATTATTGTAACATAATAGAGGTATTAGCTTAAAACTTGCATATTCAGTAAAAATTTCTCTCTCTCTCCGATTGTCCCAAAACTCGTCGAATTGGTGATATTTTTTATTTATGGAAAAAAACTTTCAAATTGGTAAAGTTTTTGTTATCATATTTCAAGAACATCGGTAGATTTCAGTCTTTAAATGTCACTAAATTGCACATATTTGATTTTTGAACCGGTCTGATACTCTGAAACTGCCGTTTAGTGATAAGTGTCACAAAGTTACTTGTTTATAATTTATGTTATGATTAACTAATTTAACTATGATTAACTCTTTTGTAAAAAAAGTTATATTAATTATGAGTAAATAATCACAAGGTACCTAAACCAATTAATAAAATAATAAAAAGGTCATTAAAAAAGCAATTAGCACCTACGAGAGGAATAATTTGTTTATCAATATTATTAAGAACAATAAAAGATTATTTTATGTTTTGTGTTCATGTAGATCTTTTTATGAAATCACGAAAAGAACTCATTTTTGAGAAAAACAACAACCAGTATGGACGTAGATGTCTTGATATTTAAAAAAATTAAACTTGAAAACTTTAAGTTCGTTTTGTGCAGACTGTCTTTTGTTGTACAGGATTTTGATTGTACGAACGAATAAATTATGTAAGGAAACTACACAACATCATTTTAGTGTTTATGGGTACAGCCACATTGTATCTTTTTCGAATATGTGTTATCTGGTTGATAAATTATGTATCCCAAAGAAAAATATTTCAACCTATCTTTACAAACACATAGAATACTCAATAGGTATTTCGATCAAAAGAGGAAGATTACCGTAAGACTGAAATTTTAGTTAAAGATATTCCATCATATACCAGGCAAGTAATTACACTTAAAGAGCAAGAGAACACTATAAACTAGATAACAAGTTAAATGATTACTACTTTTTGAAATGAGCTCTGTTTGTTCTCTAAGAAAGATTGTGCAAAATCGGATAAGACAATATACACTACAGTTTGAAACGGAAACACATTTTTAAACACAATTTTCAGTATTGATGGAAAGTTTAAAACCTTACTTTGAAGATAGAAAAACCTTTTTGGGATTTTCGATCGAATAATTTTCAGATCCACCGCGCCCAATTATGTCGCCAAAAACATTTTGTTGCAAAATTGGTTTACGCTTTATAGAGAGTAGGCATAATAATTGTGTTTTACTGTTGACAATAACAGCATACCCTGCATTACCCTCCTTCCCCATATCACCTCTCACCCCTTAAAAAAAACCTCCAACTTGAACTCCAAAGCAGTTCTCAAAGAGGAATTTGTCGCTAGAAAATGAACAAGTGTTCTGACTGAAACCATTCAATTTCAAATTCCGCTTAGAATCTTTTTCAATATGAAGAAAAATGCATGACCAACAAAATTCCTATTCGTACAATCCCAAGTTTTAGCCCCGTATTTCCAAGCTGAGAAGAGAAACTTTAAAGGTATAGAATAAACAATAGGAGACATGACAAATGGATTGAAGACTTGGAAGTTAAGTGTTTAGGAGCTTTAAGAGATTGAATGTTTCTAAAGTGAATTTCATAGAACGTGATATTAGAGAAGATAAAACTGAATTGCATCATGAGAATACGAGCCTAGAAAGAGGCGAAACTATTTTGTAAAATGAAGCCATGCAAGAAATGACAAATAACAATGATAAAACATGAATAAAACGATTAACTTTACAGGAAATCTATGTAAAATAGAAAATGGTATACAATTATTTTAAATACAGCATTATTAAAATTAAAAAAAAAAAAAAAAAAAAAAAAAAAAACTGACAGTGTAAAATAAAACTTAAAGTAAAATATTAAAGATTTAAGTTGCAAAATACTTTACCAGTACGTATACGATTTTGATCAAAATCATTAGAGCCGGTTTTTTTTTGCTGTTGTTGTTGTTTTTTTGTTATTCATACCTGCTTTAAATGCGCATGCGTTATTTGGACGAAAACCTTAATGACTGGTCCCATTGCCACCACTGATTCTGATACAAAATTGGAACTTTGCAGATGAATACGTTCAGGAGTTATTCTGACCATATACACACATACATTTTTTCAAGGAACAATTATGGCTTCTGGTTCGAAAACATTCGCAAAAAACGAATTTTTTGATTGAAAGCAACATTTTTATTACAGGGTAACAATAAAATTTTGCCACTTATTTCCTGTATACTAAACATGTTATATATATATATTTAATAGACAAGCAGTAATTTTGTGACAATCACTCCTAAATTATTCAACCGATTTTTATGATCAAGATGTCTTTAAAAAAGGTTTGAGCTGTAAATATGCCACAAAAAAAAAAAAAAAATAGGTCTAATAAAAATTGTCATTTAAAAATAAAATGCTAAATTAAATGTTTTAGTTTTCCAAGTGTTGTAATAGGTTTTTTGTGATACAAGGTCCTTATATTTCAAGCGTCATATATTCCTAATATAATTAGCCTGATATTACATTAGTGTCTGTTCATTCGTATAAAAATATTACTCATTTTATGATTTAATTTAAACAAAACAACAAAAATGTCAGATTAATTTATAATCTAGAAAATATAGATAATGCGTGATCTAGATAAAAGTAGTTGAATGTTGGGTTGTTTTCTATAACTCGAAAACTGGACGAAAACCATTTTAATATCATGGAATATTAGGTGACAGATTAGGAAATAGCAAAAATATTGATGACATGTGACAAATATTGGATGAGAAAGTGCCGTATTTTTTAGTATAGAGAAATATAAGAGCAATTTTAGAGCTTGATTGAAACTCTCTACCTCCTTTCCCACATGTATATTCTGGTTGCGCTCCCGATACTGTTAACGTTAGCAGCGAATATGGTACTGATGACATTAACAAATCATATAAGCAGTTTTTGAGATACTGCTATAAACATTCCTCATGCGAATATTACTTGGCCATTTTATGCGTATTTTAAGAATTTGAATAAGAAACTACATTAGCTGAACTAGAAAGATTATCACATGATTAATATATTTGAATATTGAATCCAAGAGACCTAGTCTGTATCTAAAGTTCGTGGGTTGGTGAGCAAGAGGAAGAGACACGCAGTTTTAAATAAAGCTTAACATCACAAAATGCTATTCACATAACGATAAAATAAAACTAACAAATGCTAATAAGCTGCGCATTAAATTTAAATGAAAGATTAAAACGCTAATTGAAACGCCAATTAAGTAAAGCAATTAATGGCATTTTGTAACAGCATGAAGATAGAAGTTAAACTGCAATTATGAATTCAATAAGCTAATTTTTTAGTATTCTAATTAGCAGAATTTTCAGAATAAGCTGGATATAAAAGAGCATTTTTTTCAAGATTGAGATATTAAAGTTCGAAGTTCAGGAAATCGAAATAGTGGCCAGGTTTTATTTGCAATGATAAAATAAAAATTAACTAATTGTATTCTTTTGCTCTTCAATAAAAGCAACGGGGGGCAGTTACAGATGAGCGATGATGAAAAGCTTTGCCGTAAAAGCTGGTGAATGATGTTTCTGTTTTTGTTTCGAGAGATAATTATGATACTTTTTGTATTTACTGTTGAGATTTAATTATCTCCAACTAATTGTGTTTGCATTCTGTTTTGAAAAATAAAGTTACTCAAAGTTTAATTATAGTACAAATATTATTGTAGTTTTTCAGAGTAGGATTCATTTTGGATTAAAAGAAGGAGGAAGGTTCTTTATGTAATTAAAAGTAGGAAACAAGCCATCTGTACAAACATGCATAATTAAATATGAAGAAGAGGCGTTGATGAATTATTCAATATCAATATTAAATTCCATGAAAATTATGCAATGCCAAAGAATATTCTGATTACACACAAAATAGTTTTTATAGACAATTCTAAATATTATTTTGAATTTGGATAAACTGGAATGGTAGGAGATTGATGCTTATTTTTAATATCTATGCTAGATGACATTGTTAACAGTTTTTTATTTTACTATATAGATAAAATAATAAATAAGAGATGTCTTGGAAGGAGTTTTCATTTCTTTTTATACAATTGCTACTATAGTCATACGCCGAATTTTTTTTGCATTACATTTTTAAATTGTTGATTGCAATTTTAACTTACATTTAACATGTACGATATCACCACAATTAAAACTGAGAACTCGGAAATAAGCAGAAGATGTTAATTTTCAAGTGCATTCCAAATTCACAAGTTTTGAGTTCTTCATTTTTATTTTAAGAAACGATTCGTGGTAGTTAGTTCTACCAACCTGGAACTTTATTTCTGTATGAAGGAAACTATATATTTGAGGGCTTTACTACACAAACCAATAAGACGACACTACTTTTTTTAAACACAGTTTTGACCAAAATATCTTATTGATGAAGTTGAAATAGTTTGAAAGATGACTCTAAAGCGTAAGTGTGGGTTCATAAGTACTACACAATATTTAGGGCAAAGAGTTTAGTGTTTTCGTAAAACTTATAAAAATAAGAATCTTAGACTTTTAATGAGTTTGGTTTATGAATAAGTTATTTCCAAATTTTATGAGCATATCAATTTTTTTCAAGCTTTTATATCTCACCTAATGTGCTGTTAATTAGCTAATTTGTTAAATTAATCAGGGCAATAAAAGCCAAAAATGAACATATGTTGATGGAAGCACTTTAGAAAACCGAAGTGAAAATCTTAATTACGTAAAGGAAACCGAAGAAATCCTATCCTCTCAGCAATAGAATTGAATATCTAAATCCGTTGAACTTTGAAAAAATAATTCATCTAAACAATCTTAAATGCTCAGGCAAAAGTTAATAATATTTTTGAAACCATTTTCGATATGTACAAGAATTTAAAATTTTAATAAGATTGGTATGAGATCATTACAGGCATTTTAACAATGGCGTTCTGTTAAGAATAGAGTATTTAGTTAAAGAAGCGTTGTACGTAATTGACATTCGAAATAGAAAGAGTGTTTTTGACACTTTGATATTTGTATGCGATATTGAGATACGTTTCTTGCGAATTTGCTTTTTGATATGCAATTGGAACTACTTTTGCTTGAGGAATATATTACTTTTTTGAATTATTGAACAAAAATGAACTGTCAATGAGTTCTGAAGTGGTTTAGGAAGCGACTGGCCACGTGCTGCTGTAAGTGTGACAAATTGAAGGATTTTGACCATCTGACCGAGAATATTGCACACACTTCTTTATGGTTGATCTCCATAACATTGGACACCGAGTCCAATCCACCACAATCCGTCCCTTTCTTGCAACTAGGTCCTCGACATTAAGAACCTTCGAGGCTAGTTTACAATGGCATCAGTGTTAGTGCTAAGTTTTGTTTTCATTAAAATCCAGAAAAATTTAATAGGTAGTAAGAAACATTCAGCAAGTACACTAAAATGCTAAATCTATCAACTTTATCAATAAAATTAAGCTTTTAGAAATCATTGTTTTTTATACAAAATTTTCTCACATTTCTTGTGCTTTTTTAAACTATCAGTATATTTTTGAGATATTCAGCAATTAAACTAAGTACTGACAAATCATAAGAGAAAAAGTCACACTCAGTAATTCATAATTGAATTATAAATGACTTACTAGGACTTAAAAAATATAGTTTATAACTTTGTAATTAATCTCAACTACGGAGTTTTTTCACGCATTAATTTCAATTAGAACGCGATTAAAACAATAGCAGTGTTTTATTCATTATGTATCTTTTCCAGAAATTTTGTTTTTATGAGAGTGGAAGATGCTTTATAAGCATCTAGATCTTACTGGAGTTCTAATTATAAGTATATCAAGTAAAACTCCTCTACTAATATTAGTTTGAGTAAATAATTCAAGTTATGGGCTTTGTAGAAAGTGTATTTTTTATAATCGGTTACTACCTAAATCATTTGCATTAAATTCAAGTATATATAAATTTTGAGCTATAAAGGACGATTTTTAATTTACATTTAATTTTGTTCTTAAAAAATTCAGAAAAATAAAAGATCGGCCATATTTTTATACTCCTTATTTTTTGTTTCTTTCTAAACTTTATTATTTTTGTAACTTTTAAAATTTTTGTAATTTTCCATATTTTATAACCTATATTATTTATATAATCTATATTTTATAGTCTTATAAACTTCATTAAAGAAATATATTCAAACAGATCCATTATTAATATAAATGACCCATAAAAATCAAAATATTTTTTTAACTCAAAGCGAGATACTTTTCATAAATTTGTAATTACAAGTAAAAACGTCTTTTTTAAAAGATTTTCAAAATCATTTTTTACCACACTAATAGGCATAAAAAAACCCATTAAAGACTATCTGAACCTTACACTCTACTAACTAATGTTAGCATACAACTTTAAATAGCTAAAAAATGAAAATAACCCGTAAAAAGATTTCAAATCGTCTCTAAAACATTTCAGACTTTTTCAGAACAAGAGAGAAAAAAATCGTCAATTAAAGAGAACTTCTTAAATATGCTCTCAAAATAATACGAAATCAGCAGTTTAAGAAAAATTTTAAAACTCAGAATTTATAGAGTATTTAAATAAGAATGGCCAACAAGAAAAAAAATTGCATAAAATTTTCTCTTTAAGAGTGCTACTTCAATGAAAACTAAGCGTAACCTTTCTATTTCGTTGATGTGAGAACTCATTGCCTCTAAGCTACAAATAGAGTGCTCAGCTGAAGACACATTTTCAAAAGGGAAAAAAACTCGTTGGAGATAAAAGAACTTAAGATGTTAGTTTTAGGTGTGTTATAAGACAAGCAGAAAAAAAGTATGTTCGAAACAGAAAAATGAAACTAAACAAGGGTTGCCAAGCTGTTCTAAGAGAATTTTTCGCCAATTCAGGCTCATTTCCAAGAATATTTAAAACGAAAATGGAAAAAAAAAAAAAAAAAACTAATTGAGAAAGTTTTCAAGAATTATGTAGGTTGTAAAGTAGGAGTAAAGATTTATTTAGAGTGTAAAATAGGAATAAAGAATGATATAGCATGTGAATGTATGAAGAAATAATAAACTGATTTTGTAACAATGTGGAATTTGTTATTAACTAACAACAGTGTTCAAGAAAATCTGTAGCATAAAAAGAAAAAGGAAAGTTTAACTCGTGCAAAAAGCTGAATCTTGCAATTAAGAAGCTTCGCACATTTTTAAACAAATTAATCTTTTTATGTTCAACAAAATCTTAAGCAATCCTTATAGTTTTATAAAACGATTATGATGTAATTATGATGAAGCGACGGTAGACCGCTTGTTGACAGTATAAATACATGTTAAAAGGAAATTTTAAGCCAATTATATATATTTCTTAATTTAATCAAAGGTAAAGAAATGAAATCTAAATAATGTGAAACATCATACTGTTACAATATTGGTTCCTGTATTAAAATTTAAAATGGATAGACATAAATTATAGTTTTCGTTTTAATATTTAATTTAAATTACAAAACTTCGCTAGTTTAACGAATTTGACGATAATTTTTTTCACAAATCTCTCCAGTTTGGCGAGCTTGATAAAATTTTTTAGGGCAAAATTAATTGCTAATTTCTAATTTTAGATGAGAAAATTAACCCCTAACCTAGTTACAAGAGTATCAATAAATGTACCGTAAAATGGGGTGAATCGGAACACTTTTCAACTTTCAAAGTAATAATCGGTTGAAATAAGATCGTTAAGGAACATATTTTTGACATAGAAACTTGGGTCTTGCCTTCTTCTTTGAGAATCAACCCAAAAATTTTTGTAAAAACTTAAGACTTTAATTTATTTTGAATTTTTTCATGGTGTTCCGATTCACCCCGCAGAAAGGGGTGAATCGGAACACTCGTTACAAATTATATCTGATCTTATTTAAATGTTTACAGGGTGGCAAAAACAAATAATAATGCATTGTGGTGATATGGGAACACAAAATTGTCATAAAAAATCATTTAATATGACAGATAAAATTTGTGTTTGTCAATTATTGTCAAAACAAATCATATGTTTGAAAGCGTATCAACTCTTATAAAACTCTCCTATAACTCATCCAAATAGTCTTTAAAATTAAAAATACTTTTTAATCTACTTCATGTTTGCGTGTCGTATGACTGCACATTCTTTCAAATATCTTGAGAAAGGAGAAAGGCATCCTCATTTGTTTCAGAAAATCTCTTCGTTCATTAGCGCTTTTTGTAAAACACACTTATATAGCAATAATCTTGTGTGTGTAAAACTTTGCTCACATAGTCTTCATACATTTTTCCATAACGAAGTCATTTAAGATAACGAAGTCATTTAGAGAAAAAATCACTGGAACAATCTGGTTTTCTGCCATGCGGAAACATTCTCCTCTTCTGACATTTATTCAAGCCTACAATCTTGATTACTGTCTTGAAGAGAGTAATTATACTCTTCTTCAGTCGTTGAATCTTGTGTGGAACATAATCTTGCCAAAAACAGCTTTTTAATATCACTTTTCAAGTGTTCCGATTCACCCCGCAAATCTCAAAATCGAGACGAGGCAAAACATAAAAATTCGTAAAATAAAAAGTTTTTAAAACCAAGTTAAATTAAGTATGACATGCTGTTGTGGATGTTTATACTTATCTAAAAATATATTAGTTAAGTCTATAACTGGTACATGTTATTAATTATGGGATAAGTTTTGGAGAGGTTAAAACTAATTGGATTGTATGCACGCTGTTTCAGAATTTTTTTTTAAAAAAAGGACAGTATAGAAAACCCTACAAAACATGTTCCAAGATTAAAAACATGTTAACCAAATGAAAAATATATATATAATTATTAAAACTGCTTTATTTGTGTAAAATAATAACTTTTTTGTAATTTCATGAAGTTTCGTTCCTATTCACCCCATTTTACGGTAGTGAAGTGTCTGGATTTAAAATTATTTATTTCAATTTTAACAACGGATCATATACAAACAATTATTTTCATTATCAGACAACACCACTCACATTAATGCACCAACCAAATTTTTTCTTAAAACACATTTTATGCAAATCACAAACTGATTATTTTCTATGCGTTTAACAGTTGACTGTAATAATGCAATATATAAATTACATTTAAGTTAAAGTTGATTATACATGCATCTTTTAATTTGCTTTGTTCACGTAAAATGATTATTTCATTGCTTAATAAAGATCTGGTGTCCAGGTGACTTAGGAAGTGAAAATTAGGAATTCAGGTAGTCTACCAGGCCACAACTTTTGAAGAAATTAGATTTTTATAGTTGAAAAATATTTATTTTGATTTTTTTTTCACGTCTAGTGCATTTTTAGAGGAATTTCGGCGGTGGGAATAACTAAAAATGCATTACCCTAACTTTTTTTTATACATAAAAATTGTTCGAACCTTTTTCGACAATTACTGAAAACCTACTTTTTTAATGACCGTATCTTCTGCGCAAGCATGATTTTGACTAAAAGCTAAAATTGGCGTCTCACGAGCATTTACCAAGTTGGAACATGTTAGTTCATTCCATTCTGAAAATAAGCTAACCACACGCAATCAAAAATACAGATACTTTTTCAAAAACGGGAGTTGGAAGGTTTGATTTGGAACGCCAAAAGAATGCGTTTCCTTAAATTGGATATTCTGGTGTCTAGGAGACTTCGGAAGTGGAAATTTGGAATTCAGGTAGTCTACAAGTCACAATTATGCATGAAAAGTTTAGAAAACGAAATATCTTAGGAAGGCATTAGAATTCAGCAGAGCGCTAAAAGAACGAAATTTACAAAATTGCCATTTAGAAGCTTAAGATTTAGAAATTTGAAATTTGGAATTCCTTTAATATAAGAGCAAAAGATATCACGAATAAATTTTGAACGTATGGAACACCTAAACTATCCTCGTTTCCAAAACTATTCATTTGAAATCCAGATGACGTAAAAAGCTGAAATTATGAATTTAGGCGGCATACAGGCGGCAAAGGTGAGAGGAAATATTTTGGAAGGCAAACTGTCTTAGTAAATGTCATTTAAAGCCGAAAGAACGCGCGTTCCAAAATTGCAATTTCGAAAAACGGAAGACTTTGACAGCTGAAATTTAGAAATCAGGCAAAGTTTACAGACTACAATGGTGCATGAGAGCATTTTAGAAAGTGAAATTCCTTAGTGACGCCTCGGAACATTTAAAGAAAGTACATTGCCAAAATTGTTGATTTTATGTCCAGAAGGCACATAAAGCTTAAATTTGAAATTCCTGTCTTCTATAAGACGCATAGGTGCATATATATATTTTAGAACGTGTAATATGTAAGAAATTGTAGTTTCTGTTATTTACACGACACATTAGAGCACGAGTGTATTTTTGTATGAGAAAAACGGAATATCCATGGAATGCGAAAAAGAACGCGCGTTCTAGAAAATCCAGTTTTGAAGCCCAGAAGACATTGAAATTTGGAATTCATGTAATCTGCAGGCACCAAGGGTGGTTTTAAATGTTTAGTGAATAAAATGTTAACTCTTAAACTCTAAATACTTAAAAGAAGTTCACGAATATAACATACGAAACACTCCTTGAGAGTTTTAAAGAGTCGGGGAAAAACGATGATATGATTAATTGATGCGTCGAAATTTACCCGACATCTTGACAGGTACAGTTTTACACTTAATACCTTTTTTATTTATTTATTTATCATTTTAAAAGAACAAGTGCTTTTATTAAATAATACCAAATAAAAGTATTTTCACATGCTGATATGTTTTTCGTAAAAGTTTTCTTAACTTTTAAATTTACTTAATTTCATACATCTAATAATATCATAATCTGTATCTAATATCTTTAGCAATTCCTTGGACAATTTGAGTTAAAAGCATCAGTTAATTATATTTTTAGAAGATAATTATAAATAAAGAAAAAATAGGCTATAAAGTTAGATTAATCAGCCATGCTCCAAAAATTAGCTACTCTCAATTAAAATGTAAAAAACTAACCATTGTATAAGTTAAGGAATACTGAAAGTTAGAATACATCATTTATTACTTTTTCTTTGATCTGTGACCATCTGAGGGGTTTTATTAGTAAAGAATAAGGAGGAAAATGGAAAACATCTACTTGTGTATAAAATTTTATCCTTTTTTTTATTATCTAAATTAGTAGGGGAGAACTGTTTGATTTAGGTCTGTTTTAATAACTATGTACATATTTTTTTTAATGTTACGAAAATAATTTGTTTTGAAATTTTTGATTTTTGAAAAAAAAAGTAAACTGATTAGAAATAGTTACAACAGGTATGTTGAACATGGGTACTTGACATTGATAAGAGTTCTCGGCCCATGGTGAACAATATGAAAACTTCAAGTTTTTAAAATATTAAAACATTTTGTGTCTAAGTGTATAAAAATTATTAAGGTCTGTCTTCATTAAAAAAAAAACATTTACAGTTCACTTTCATTTGAAATTTACTTTGTTGTAATGCATATAACCCTAATGAGTAAGTATATTCTCAATATAATTACGAAATTTATTCGAAAGATATTTTGCAATTAACCTTAAGATAATATTTTCTAACATTTTTCTTTTTTAGGTGTATAAAGAGAACTTCTTATAATTATTATTTTTGCTGGGCTCTAAATATTTGATTCTATGAGAATTTTGATATTTATTTTCAATATTCCCTGAATACTAATTAAAATGTATAATAATTTTGTTAATACATTTTTAATGCCTTAGTAAGAATACTTTTCTTTTAAAATGTGAGAAATATTCATTAAACTTTCTTGATTCACATAATTTGTAAATTTTTTTTTATAGAAATTTATTTATATTTACATATTTTGTTTTGCAACGAAATAAAAAGATGTCAAAAACTGGATATGCCGATTATTGGGGCGACTAAAATTTTAGGTGGTGGAACCTTGGTGATTTTTTTGTAAATTCCTAAATACTTTATGTTGAGATACAAAATATTGTAAACGAGAAGAATTTTTTTTTAAAGACAATCTTTATTATTTCATCAGATAATTTTTTGAAAGAAGCACATAAATGATTTTTTCCATGATACAAAATTTAAAATTTTTATTTTCTTTCCAAAGAGGCCGTACACAGTGGAAATATATAAGAGAGAAAAAAAAAAAAGAAGCAAAAAAAAAATGTAAATTCCTGCAATAAAATACTTGATTCATGTAGTATGTCTAAGTGAGTGCTGTGATAACTCAAAATATACCCGTCTACTCATTTAAATATAATAAAAGAAATGTAAGAGAGAGAAATATAATAAAATTATTCAAGGAACGTAAACAACTGTACAAAAGAAAATTAATTCTCCTGACTAAGCAACGGTTAAAGAATAAGATAAGTTGAGAAACACTCTCATGGTACTTTCTTTGATCTGAACCACACAAAAGAGCGATACTTCGCCAAGAATCTCAACTGTGGTCAGTACCACTCGATCTTTCCTGATGGCAAGTCGACTCTTTTGAAGATTTTTTTTTTATCTCAACAGAGCATTTGTGCACCAGCTTCTCTCCATCTCAGCTCCCGGGCAAAAGCGGAACAATATGTGCGACTTCTAGCTTCTCTAACTCCATCTTCAGTTGCAGCAAGTGTGAAGATAAAGCACAATATTTGTGTAGAAAAAGAATAATAAAAAATAAAATAAATAAAAAGATACTAACGTTTCTTTCGCACTTCCTCTTTTATTCCACATAAAACACTTTTAACTTCAAAGTGCGACACTTTTTTTTCTGTTGTCATGCCGCCATTTTGAAAAAAAGGTTTTAGGGGGTGTTTTTATTAACTTTTGCTTTTCTTTCTGCTTCGACAGAATGGGAGGGATGGAGAGTGGTGCTTGCAAAAGCTTTTTTTTTTTTCGTCAGTAGCCGTAAATTGACGCCACGAACTGTAATTTTAAATGGATTGAGATGTTTTATTCAATTTAGTGGAACAGGAAAACATTCCTACTGTCAGGTGTGATTTAGAGAGGGGCGCATAGGAGGAAATATTTGAAAGGCTGAGAAAAATGGCTGTTGCTTCTTTAACGAGAATTTGTAGATTATGATGTGCAGCGTGATAAAATGGAAAGAAACTAGAGAAAAAAGAGGATAATTTGTTTTTATCTATTGCGTCAGTCACATTTTGAGAATATATATTGAATTAGTCTTTTCAAGGATGGTGTACCTCACGTGTTCAATATAAAAGTCGTTCGACATTCATGAGTTTTCAAATACGTTAGTGAAGTATAAATGATTGTACAAAAACGCATATTTCACATTCAGAACAAACGGTTCTAGCATAATGGCCCGGTCGTAGAATAAATATTTATTTTTTCGTACCTTAACACGTGTGTTCATTTGAACATACCGCTTTTAAAATGTATAATATATCCTAATTAGTAATAGTTATTATTGAAGTAGAAATATTTAGCAATATAGATTACGAAATGTATTTATAGAAAAAAAAAAAAAATAGTAAAGATAGGTTTGGGTTTTTCTGATAACAAATAAAAATTTTTTTATCAGAAAAAAGTCCAAGAATTTAAATAGCGATTAAAAGGCCTGGCACATAAAAAAATTTCAGATTATTAATTTTAGTTTATTAAAATTTAAATTATTTTCTTTAAAATAATGCCGCATTTAAATAATATCTTATTTTGAAGTATTTTAATAATTTTTTGAAGTAAACAAAATGTAGATATTAAAAGCATGTTTTTTTTTTTTTTTTTTTTTTTTTTTTTTTTTTTTTTTTTTTTTTTTAAACTTCAAAGCCGAATATTTCAATATGCCGTTTTTTCATGTTTGGGGGCATATGGCTTCAAATCTAGTTGACATAAATGCTTGAAGTTTTTTATACATGTTTCTCTAATGTATTTAAGTACTTTAACAAGAGGAATAAATGGTAAATAGCGTACTTCAAAAAGAATAATCAGTCTAAAATTTTAACGAATTTTTTAAATAAATTTTTAGATAGTCATACAGTGGTAGTCAGAATTATAACGATAACTGGAAATTGCGCAGAAATTTTTTTATTTCTGAAGTTAATAAAGTGAAATGCATACATAGAACGTTTTTAATTATTATTATTATTTTTTTTTTTTTTTTTATGCTAGAAATCATTGTAGAATGGAAAACTTTGGAAAATGCTAAATACAAATATTTTTCCATAGTTAAGAAAAAATGTCATTCTAAAAACTGGTCGAAATTATAAGAGCAGTAGTTGCCTTGGCCTAAAAAACACACTAATAATTAGTAATCTCGTCCTTCCTCTCAGTCACTTTTATCAGTCTTAACGTCATGGAGTACTACAGTTCCTTCAGAACGTAATTGAAATTTTTTTTATCTTGGCTTTTTCGATGGAGGACATGAGTTCTTGGTTGTTTTGATATTGAGTACCATTTTTGTGTACTTTTTGTGCCAGAATACCCCTCAGATTTTCCATTGGATTTAGATCGGGGCTTTTAGCTGGCAAGTCAAATTGTTTTGGGAAATTAGCATCGTTTGAGAAACATGTGCTGATGCATTGTCCTGCTGGAAGAAATAGTCCCCCTCAGTTGCGTTATCTCCCCAGACCATTACTGAGCCCTCTTCAAATGCGTTCTTTGAGAAAAATTTCTTTTTCTATTACTGAGATCATACCAGAAGTATCGAAAACCAACTAGTTTATTCAAATTAAACTTTTTTGTCATCGGGAAAACATCATTATCCAACTTTTTCCCCATAGTAATGCACTTTTTGGCAAACTAAATCCTCAGTCTTTTAAGAACTTCTATCAGAAACGGAAGTTTTAAACAGCGAAATTTTTTTCTACTTTTGTAAAACACATCGAACAGTTCTAGCATTGCATTGTAAGTTTAATTCCCGTTTAATTTCCGTCTATGTTTGTTTTTTGGAGCAAGCTCGCCTTATTATCATATTTTTCTCACGCAAAGAAGCAGAAGATGGCCTATCTGTAATTGCCGTCCATAATTGCCAGAATTTTTAAGAAAATTATAAATGACCGTTCGTGATCCATTAACCTTTGTTGCAATTTCACGTGCACAGGGCTGCCACTGACTGTAAGCTTTGAAAATAGTTGCTTTAGTAGCCTCAGATGTTAAAAATAGTAGCCAAAATAGTAGTCTCAAACATTGAAAATAGTAGTCTCAAACGTTGAAAATAGTAGCCTCACTTTTCATAACGATTGATTTTTTAAGTCGGTAAAGACTTTCCTCTTGTTTTAAAGGTTTTAAGTTATCATCAAAATCGGAATAAAACTGTTGATTTACATAAACACGAAAACCCAGAGACACTCTTCTTTCAATTCAAAATAGTGTCTAATACATAACATCCCATACGGTAAAAGGTATGTGTCTTGAGGGAGGCGCTATCGTATTTGCATAATGCGATGGAAATTGACAACTCAACCGTACTCCCAGACAGCACCTAAGCAAAAAAAGCTAAACTTCACGCAAAAGCGACGGTAAAAATCGATTGGCAAAACAAGATATATATATATATTTTAATTTTCAAAGTAAGACAACTTTTTGGCAGAAAAACAAGTTTTATGTTTAAACAATTATACTATATATTGACAATGACAGGCGAATTTAATTAAGACCAGTTTTTAAATTTTTAACAGGATAGATTAAGAATTTGAGAAACAAAATTCCTCAACATTTTCCTAATTTCCAGAAACTTCCCTGATGTACATCTCTGTCCACGTTATTATTAAAAAAAACGAAGAAATTATGACCAGTTTAAAAATATATAAATTTGACTATTTACAATTACATATACTTATCAAAGCATAATTGCACCAAAATATAAATTTCTGCTAAAAATCAAAACAAGCATCTTTAGAGCATGAAAAAAAAAGGGGGAAAACATTAATAAAAAAAAATACAAAATTCACATAAATCAATTTACAAACTACACCCATACTTGCTAACTTCAAGGAAAAGAAACTAGCACAATACTTTTCTTTTAGTTTAAAAAATAACACAAATAAAACATGTTTTCTTTAATATATGTCATAGGCTGTATCCTGATCATAACATAAATTTTAAACAGTTTCCTACATATTTACTAAACTTGGGCATGCATGGGCATGAAACTTAAATAATCAGCATTTTGCTATTCAGTCACAAATTTCCCTAGGTATAATATTTCATAAAAAAAATTATGTCTTTTGAAGTTGAAGAAGAAAGGCTTGAAATTAACAGCTTCTTATAAAAATTACTCATACATATATAGAAATAAAATTTTGTACAACAAAAATATTATCTTAAACCACTAAAGTACATACTAAATGAGGCAAAAAATCGTTTTCATGAAACATGACAAGCATAGCATTCGGCAGGGGGAAAAGATGCATGGACTTTTTTAAAAATTCCATGACCCTTTGCCTGAATGTATGCAGTAGCGCATTCAGATTTTTTATTTTTTGGAGGGGGAGGAGGATGTTTCAATTCTTTGTTTGATTTATATTAAACATATAAATCAAAAACACATATCACTTTCAGTTAATTATGTTTAGTAAAATGTCAAAATTAAAGTACAAAAAAATAATAATAATAATAATAACAATAATCAAGTACAGGATCTAACCCTTTTTGCTTATTAATGCCTATAGATTTGTTGCACATCTATAACAGTGCTGTAAAGGGATAATAAAAACAAAAAAATATGATGGAATCAATTTGAAATATTAAGGAATTTAGGGTTCTAATATATTCTATTGACAAAAAACACAAGACAAGAATAAAAACAATCATGTCTGTAAGGGATGCAGTCAGATTGAAGTTTGAGAATTTTTTTTTTTTTTAAATAATGCGCCGGCGGTCGCGAAGCTATAAGGTAACCAAAAATCTAACACAAATAATGTGTAAATAATTGTTCCAAGAATAACAGTAATTTCAGAAAGTAAAAAAACAAAATTTAAAAAAAAAAAAAAAAAAAAAAAAAAAACACGGAACATGGACGTGCGATTGTGGGCCGAGGATAGGGGATTGGCTTGTTTGGCTCAGCTGCTGAGAGTAGGAAAAGGTCGAAAACTTCGTACTCCCAAATCGGCCAACTAGCTAGATATTGAGAGATTTTTACGAAAAAGCACATGACAAAACCTGTATTATTCAACGCACCGACGACACGGCATACACTTCTTGTGACGCCAGCCGGGATAGATGTCCGCACCCGCACTGGGAATGCGAGAAGGGAAACTCAAAAATTTCAAAATTCCTTGACTAAAGAGTAATTTTAAGAAATACCTTGACATTTACCTGAATTCCCGATTCTATCGCCACCCTGTTTAAGCTATATTCAAAGTAATTAAATTGCCTCAAAATTTAAATTATTTTATTATTTATAAATTTAGCTACAACATTGAAATTCTAATAATTCTGCATCGATTGACCTACACGGCGAAATCGTCACTAATCTCGGACTTAACGTCTATTTAACATCAATTCTGTCCATAACTCCATACTGATAGCATTTTCTTCCGGGCGCTCACCACAAATTCATTTTTGTTAAGTAGAGTAAATAAAGTGAAATAATTTGATTTTTCAAAATATAACAGTGTATAAAACATTGGAAAAACAGGCAGGCGAAAATGACCGCGGTTGCCGTCAAAACCCACAATCTCGCGTGAGCGGTAACTATCGTCGAACTAGCAAAATGACCACCGTACCCGCGAATATGAACAATTATTTCGGTAGTATTTGCTCTCTCCTACCTTAAAAAAAAAATCACTATTTTGAGAAAAATTTTAGTACCTTAGTGCCGATTTTTTTTCTTGCTACCATCAGACTGTATCCAATTTCTTAAAAAATAGTCGCCTTAGTCCAAAAATAGTTGAAGGTTTTGTTAAAAATAGTCGTTTTAGGCCCTTTTTTCATTGAAATAGTCGCCTGGCCACTAAAATAGTCGCTTTAGTAGCCTTTTTAGTCGCCTGTGGCAGCCCTGCGTGCAGTAAGTCTTGAACTCTTAAAGTCATCTACTTTTCCTTTCTCATACTCCGAAAGTTTAGCACCTTGTGTCATGACTAAAAAAAAAAAAAAAAAAAAAAAAAAAAAAAAAAAAAAAAATTAGAATACGACGTTCCCAATCGATCACAAAGCATTTATATCGTCTGGGAGTGTCGTTTGCAGAACAAAAAAAAATGGAAATTTTGATTTTTAAAACACACAAATACAGTTGTCCTTATAATTTTGTCCATATCACATGGCTGTCTGAATCCAAAATACATTTATGAATATTGAATATAAATTTCCCCTTTATTTCCAAAAATACTTATTAAAAATGCTTCATTTATCATTGGTTTTCAGCCATACAATTTACATTATTTTCCGTTCAACTGTAGCCAAGATTTGGTGATTTTCCCTTTCCCTTATAATTTTGACCACCACTTTTATTATTTTAATTTTCAAAAAATAATAAAAATCTTGTATTAAAGCATTTAAATGTATCCAAAGATTATACTGCGTAAATTTCATAATGATTGATGAATCAGTTATTAAATGAGATGCCCCAAAGTTGTTGAAATTAACATGGGCTCCTATGGAAGTGCCGGACCTCCTTAACAACTATTAAAAATCATTGGAGTTCTGTTACAAATTGGTAGACTATGTGAAACATTAAAAAAAAAAAAAAAAAAAAAAAAATATTTCGAAAATAATTCTTTTGCTGGAGCTAAAGACAATTGTAAAATGTAAAATTATACTTGAAAATGCATCGAAATTTGAAATTACTTGTACAATACGGTTACTTTATCAATTTGTGCCACTTTGTACTATCGCCTCTTGAAAAATGAATGGAGCTGAAAATTGACTGTATTACAAAATTGAAAAGATGCAGAGCAAAATCAGAGTCATACGAAGATTTTTTATTCAATGGAACTAAGTAAGCCCTTAATGCTACCCCTATTTTTTCTTCTTTTTTCTTTTAACTACTGTAATCTTATTATTGAAATTTTTTACTCTTTACCAGGTAGCGCAGCAGTATCCGCTAAAGTCAGAAACAAAGGTTTTGGAAGATTGGCAAATTCTGGCCGAAACTTGAATATCGTTGCAAAATACGCGATTTTTTTTTTTAAATAAGCAAGTCAAAAACATCACAAAACCTATTTTTTTTTTTTTTGCCCTTCGTTCTTTCTTATATATAAAATATTGCAATTTTAAAACTGTGCACCAACATTTGGAAACTTCCAGGATATTTTATCCAGAATTTGGGGGAGATTGGCAGTTTACAAGGTTCCACATTAAGACTGGTCAATATCGAGAGATATTGGCCAGCATTGTTGTGCTACTGGTGTAGATATAGCATTTTACAAATTTTGTTTGACAGAAACAGTGCACAATTTTTTTTACTGCTAAGCTAAGTTCTATAGTGGGCCAGCGAAGAGATAGCTGGTTATTTCTAATATCAAGAAATTTTTTTAAAGGTGTCGAACAAAAAGGGGAAAAAAACCCTCTTCTCTTACGACCTCTGGCTTATAAAATTTCATAAAAAGATGGCATAATTCAGAGGGAGAACGTTGTCATTTATAATAGGTTAAAAAGAATTCCTCGTTTAGAAAATTAATGCATAGCTATTGAATTACATTCCTTAACAAATTTAATCAATATTTTTAAAATTAAAATTTCGAAGTAAAACTTTTAATCTGTTTGTATCTCCTTCAATTAATTCTGCAAGTAAACATGAGTTCTTTGTAGGGTTTCATCATGATTGTTGCATTGCTAAATATAAAAAAAGGTAATGGGATTGTGCCAAATGGAAAACTTATGAACATGTTCTTTTTACATATAAAGATTCATTTGTGGTAGATATGGCTTCTAAAACTGAATACAATTTGGACATTTGATGGAAAATGTATGAAAAACAACAATGACACAAAGTCAGCGATTTTTTTTATTGTTTACGTCATAACTTCTAAACTAATATATGAACACGTAAATTGTGGTGATATCCTTAATAATTTAGCATTCGAAAACAAAACTTATCTTTTATGCATAAAAATAATAATAGGTGACTCAGACGTAGTTGCCTGTACTTCCAAAACTCATTCAAAAGCACACAATCACAAAAACTTAAACATTAAATTAAAGGAGCATAGATAATGTTCGAATTAGATAGACTAAAAATTGGTCTGCGAGGGAATTATTTTTTTATGTTCTTGATAGCTGGTGTCAAAGGTACTAAATTGTTTCGTCTAAAGGTATTTCCTTCAATGTACCATAATTTCCATGTTATTACAAATTAAAATTATGTATACTCACGAACAATGCACAATCCATTTCTTCTGGACCACCCAGGACAACACGTGCTTCTTGGACCTCTGTTACACACGTTTGGCCTAAAAAAGAAATAAAATCATAAGAGTGTTATAAGAATATACGAATAAAATTATTTTATAACGCGCATCTTCATAGTTATAACATAATTCTTCACTTAAATAACAATAACTTAATTCTTCCCTTAAATAACAATAACTTAATAAGTTCACTTAATAACTTGATAAGTTCTTAACTTAATGCGTTCAATTAAATTCTTAATGTATTTTGATTCTAAATCCATTACAGAGATGAAAACGTTCGGACATTTTCGAGACCTCATTCATTTTTCTCGCCCTCATCAATATTCGATGACTTGCCTTATTTCTCCGACTTCGCTAAACACGAGTCCCTATAACGTAGGGATGTATCTCTCATATTAACTCTACGTAACACTAAATATCTCTACACTCATGACATAACTCTTTTCTTGTGTCCGAATAATTCTTCTTACTCGGGCATTCTCTATTCGACTGCCATGAAAGTAACCACTTTGTTGTACTGTCCAACAATAAACTGCATAAATATCTGCTTGAACAAAGACTGACTTTTTATTACCACGATTGCATCCCCCTTATGACGGGCCTTACATGAATGAGTTGATTAATACATATTACTAATTTACTAAATTTTAAGTTATTAAATAAGGTTTCTTGTCTTGTAATATTTTATGTATATACCTATGTTATTATATAGCTTTATAATATATCAAAATGTGACATAGCAAGTCGCACCAAGTTTTAAGCTATAGTGACAACTTATTCGACAGAGTGTCAGGAATCAGATGTCAAAATAAAAGTATGAAATTTAATATATCACATATTTCCTTTCAAGACTTGTCAGAGGTCCCGGTTCATCCCGATCAATCACGGAATTCAGAAGCATAGTCTCAATAAATTTAGAGGAGGCAACTCGCAAATAAATTATTAGCATTGTAAATAACTTTATTTTTAAAATTGTGTTTATAGTTTAAAAATAAATGTTGATGTTTGTTCAAATCGTAAGTTATTTTTGTTAGAATAAACACTTAAACAATATTTTTAGTAATTGTAGTGATGGTCCCAGCTTTTATATTATACATTCCAAAACCCTTTCTTGTAAAAGAACATTAAAATATACTTCCACAGAAACTTTTTTTTAAAGAGATAAAGTAAACTCCCCAAAAAACGTTCCGAAAAGTTTTGCTTTGAGTTTTCGTTTTTCCCCGTATGATGTATGTTATCAATTTAAAAGCATAAAACCAGTATTTTTTTTTTTTTTTTCATAAAAAATAAAAATACTATTTGCAAACACCCAAAAAAATTAAATATAACAAAATTCTAGAAATTCACAGTGGTTTCAGGAATGTGTAAAACATTCTGCACATGTGGAAACATAAAAAATAAAGCTTAAACCCATTGAAGCAATCAAGTCGCCAGTACAGATATGAATATAAATAGAATTTCAATAGAGATTATATTGAGGGAGACCTGCTTTAAAATTGATTTAGAATACTGTCAAAGGTAATACTGGAATATGTTGAATATGAACATATAGAATATCAAGTTTAAAAAAAAAAAAAAAAAAAAAAAAAAAAAACTATAACAGCATGCGCATGTTTCTACTTCTGACATTTACTTAAAGAAACGGAATGATTAATGCAATTTTCCAGGAATTGTATATCCCGTGACAGATTCTAGATGTATGTTCAAAATTACGAAACGTATGACTGTGTTAAGCGGCATAAGTTGAAGAAATGACAGTCGGAACTTATTAACCAAACCAATCCCTTGACAAGACAATTTCTCATTGTTCAATGACATTTGGTATAAGTTAATGCAATAATCCAGTTCAATTGATGTCTAAAGAACTTACTCAGAGAAGAGTGCTTCAGTATTTAGTCGAAAAGGAAATAGGCAATAATTATTGTCGAATAATTAGTCAGTAATTAACTATGTATAAGTTAAAAGGAAGCAGTCAATAATTAGTGCGGTATGTGGTCAATATTAAGGGCTAAAGCACGAAGTCTTAGCAATCCGCGACTACTGCTTGGTGTAACATATTTTATAAGCAGCGTGGTTTTTTCCCATTCGAGAAATAAATTCTAAAAAGTTTCAGATTTCTTGTATTTCATTCAATCCCATAAAATTCGGAATCGTACTGAAACACGTAAAATTTTAAGTGAAATGAAATGAGATACGTGTAAGCACAATATCTTGAGTAACTCTTGCACTTGAAACATCCAATATAATTAACAAAACTATATCCTGCCTTACCTATTGGACAAATTTTTAACAAGAAATTATTAACGATTGAACTTCAAGAGAATTTATTATGGTTGAGGAATATTAGTTATTAAATTGAAACTATAGGTTAAACTGTTAAAAAATTGCGAGATTTGGTGCAATTCGGTAAAAAAACCCCTTCTAATTGTAAATTGGTAATTTTCAGTTGCATAGATTTTTCATGAACTCTAATTTAAAAAAAGTAAATTTAGTCTTGTTGATAGCTTTAGAATGAACAGAAAAAATACCATTAGAGCCAATTTTTTTCAAATTAAACTTATAGCTTTAAAAAAATTATGAACAAAGATCAAGAAGTTATCAAGAAGTTATGGATATTAGCCTTTAGCCAATTCCAATTAATACTGTATTGCTGAATACTTTATTTTAATTCTAAATATAATATATTTATATTGAATTCTGATTATTCAATGACTAAAAAATAAAAGTTATCTTTGATCTTTAAGTAGTACGTTTAAACTGAACATAAAAAAAAAAAAAAAAAAAAAAAAAAAAAAAAAAAATTGGAATTTGGAGCAAAACTAATTGAAAAACAATATGCTGAACTTAAATATAAAGGGTACATTTTCAATTAAAAGAAAAAAAAAAAAAAAAAAAAAAAACCCAGTAATTTATGTAAACATTAGTTAACACAATAATAATAAAAAAATAAATAAAAAAAAAGCAAATTGAATCCAATTATCAAAATGGATTTAAAAAAATATTGGAATTGTGTGCGGAGCGATTAACTCAATTAAAGATAGAAAATAATTAATATGCACTCGTATTTCAAATTAAATAATATTGGCTATGGAAATAAAATGATTAAAATATTGGTTTAGAGTCCCATCCATCCATTAATAAAAATGAGATTCAAACTAAAACTAATTTTAGTGGGGCAGCCATATTGAATAATTTAAGCGTGACGCTTTCAACCAAATTTCTTTTAATTAAATGTACACAAGCATGCGAGAATGAAAGAGGTAAGAGATAAAAAGCCCAATTTAGTATAACTTAAGGATTAATTTTTTTTTTTAAGTTAAATAAAAAGTAAGCTTCAAAAGAACTAGAATGATTTTTTTCAAAACCTTGCATAAGGCTAGGCAATGACTTTCAAGTCGTAAAGTGACTTTTATTTTGTGGTTTATTTGAAATGGTGTTTTAATGGTTTTTATTTGATCTTAAATGAATTTTTTCTACATATTCAAAATTAACTTGATGTAAAGAATTTATTTATGCGCTAATAATTGGTCAGAAATGGTGTTTGAGTTTAGTTCATTTTTAACGTGCAAAAGTAAGCCTTTAATAAAACAGAAGGCGTTTAAAAATTACAGATAATTTGATGAAACGTGAAATGTAATAACAAAAAAAGCATTCAGTGATTTTAAAATACTTTGATTTCTTGAACGTTATTTAAATTTTATACAACGGCATTTTTGTACATAACAAGACCTATTAAATTAATTTTAAAAACAAATATCGAATATAAATGTATACAAATTGGGATAACCATCAAATTAGTTTAATTCATTATTTAACTTTCAGAAAGAAAAAAAAAAAATAAGATAGTGTTGATACTTCTGAATATGCACATATTTTCTCTAAAAATATTTTTCCTGTATTTTTCCCAGTACCTTCTTCTCCCAGTTTGTTTTCATGAACGTTTTTTAGTGAGGTTATTATTATTACTATTTTAATTTTTTTTTTTTTTAAATTTTATGTACTTAACTTTAAAAAGTTCATAATATATTCTTAAGTTACTTATAATGACAGAACACATTTGCACTATAAATAAGCTAATAGTGTATATAATCAAAGCATGTTGTCTTTACCTGTACTCATTGTGTGACGTTTTACAACATGTAACATGCTGCTACGAATAGAAACATAAAGTAAAATAACGTTCGTCGCTAAAATATTTATGAAACACATTTAAACAGGATACAAGCACTAGGTGTTATTCTATGAAATGGAATATAAATAC
Organism: Linyphia triangularis; assembly: GCA_963978545.1. Classification (NCBI taxonomy): domain Eukaryota; kingdom Metazoa; phylum Arthropoda; class Arachnida; order Araneae; family Linyphiidae; genus Linyphia; species Linyphia triangularis. Next base: position 74,634,254 of record OZ021725.1, on the reverse strand, counting down.
TAGATGTTAACAAGGAAATACAAATTTAAGATGAAAATCTTTTCTTGAAGTAACAGTTTTATGGCGAAAATAAGTTCCATGGTAATTGGTTCTGTAGACTGAGAATATTTGTTCATCACTTATATTTTTAGGAAAAAAAAAAATAATATACAACTACTTAAATTATAAAATTTTCCATCGTTTACCCAAAATTGTACGTTTATAACTGTTTTTGTAATAATGAAGTAATAAAATAATTTGGACTGCATCTTTTTATACTTACGCTTAATTATTTGCAAAGTTAATAGGTTCTAGTTGTCATAGAAACACGACCATAGATAGCAACACTATCAAACTCTAGATGAATACGTCCTTTATTATTAAATTCCCTGATGGACCTATAACATATTCTAACCACGATAAGTCCACGTTGATGGGAATTGAAGAAGATATGCTGTTCAAAAAAGCCGTCAGGAGCAAAAAAAAAAAAAAAAAAATTAACTCTCTACAACTGAGAATGAACAGAAACCCCCAAAAGAATTCTGCTACGGCATGAAAGAAAAAGTTATCTATACAAGTGGAAACTCGCAGAAATACTAACAATGGGTTGAGTTTTCTTTTTCTTTCTTAGAAATATATCGTTAAAATAATGACATCGGCTCGACTCTACTGTATTTAATCTTTTTTACGGTTAAAGTGACAACACATTGCTATAATTTTTGGATGAGTAAAATATATTGATAAGTAAAAAACTCCTATATTTTCTGTTAGCAAAAATAAAAATAATAATAAAAAATGTTTACAAAATTTTATGTATATCGAAGAAAATTTAATGGAAAGTTAGATTTTTTTGTGTAGTAGTACCTAGTAACCAGTCTTTGTAATAGTAAAGCAAGTATTTTGGTATGATGTTGTAAATTAAGAACAATACATGTGTTGTCTGATATGTATTATACCTGAATATTGGACATTACAATATCTAAAAGATACAATTGAGGACTAGGAAATGGAAAACATCCTAAGTCCAAAAATGAAAATTTTCCAGGAGTGCCGATAAATGGAAAATACTCTCATCTGGTACCTAAGGCTATGACTAAGAACCAGATTGAATTTCAACCATTGCTACTGGAGTTCGCACTTTGGGTGTTTTCCACTTTGTTTAGCTTGATCTTTATGACATTTTTCAGTAAAAAAAGATTTTCGATTTTTTTGGTACTTGGGTCGTTTTCCATTTCTATTCCTCAATTGGAGTAAAAACCTTTTACGAAATAGTGAACATCACGCAAGTTTTTCTATGTATTGTAGAATTTCTTTCCTCCATAAGCTCTTAGTTAAAAAATAATTAATTTTCAAGTGGTTTTATTAAATTTAATTTTAAATTAAAGCCTCATTTTTCCAGCTATCCGATACAAGTTTAGAAATTTTAAGGTACACTGGATGGTCTAGATTGTTAAAACCTAATTTCATTTGATTCTCGTGTTTTATTGATCACGCGTTTTAAATATAACTAACACTAACTTTTGTAGATTACTCTGTATACTACTGTATATGTATTTGTGGTATACTCTGTGTAAGCACTTAGTGCTTGTAATGCATTTAAACTTTATTAGTTTAGCTTCAAATTAATCCACATTTATGATTTACAGCATATTTATTGTCATAAAATTATGTTATGTCAATACACCCTCTCCGACGCAAATGTAAGTATAGAAATTCTTAGAATGCAACATTTTAGGACATTGAAAACTGTTTGAAAGTATCAATATAAGTCTTGCGTGCAACGATATTTTATACATGTTTCTATGTTTTATTTAACCAATTAATGTACTCTAAAAAATAAAAAATATTGAAATTAAACGCAGTTTGTAATTTCAAAACTTTCTTTAAACGTAAACAAAATATATGTGTCATATATTGACATTTCAAATTAAATTAAAATAATGGCATATTCTTAAGTAAGGTTTTTAAGCTGACAAAAAATACTATTTCATTTATCCAGTAGAAAATAATCTTTCTTATAGACATTTATTCTTAAGAGTGACCGTTATTGAGAGCACATTAAAATTGACCATTACTGAGAGTACACAGCATCACACATATTTTCACTGTAGGATTAAGTATCCGTGTTTAAATCAATTTGACTCTTCTTGGATTTTTTAAATTTATGAATTTATTTTAAGTTGCTCTCATTAAAATTGTTCATTAAACACCGAATATTTAAGGCTTTTTTGCGGTTTTAAGGGTTGCTTGAATAAAGGAAAGAAAGGAATGGGAGTAACATTGTTCTCCAACTTTTCTCAGTAATTGTTAAAATGAAAATGACTTTTCTGGGAAGCACTTGAAGTAAATTAGTTCATTTAAGGAATTTTAATAAATCCAGTTTTTTTTTTTTTTTAAAGAAACTTTTGTCAAATATTAGTTTTTTCTAACTTTGTAAGTGCATTATAATATCTTTATTATAACAACTCCTCATGTTAAAAGATAGTTTTATATTTTATTCTATATAGCTTTTTCCATAAATCGTAAAACAGTTTCAAGCGAATGTAATGTAGAAAGTATAAATGTTAAATATTATTAAAAGGTATTATGGTAAAGTACTTGGTTTCGAAGGAGCTGAAATGGTAAAACATCTCAATATCCTCATCAAAATGTTTATACTATGGCTAAGGTACAAAGGAAAAAACAAACTCCTTCACTTATAACTAAACATTACTTTATATTACTGTAACCTAATTTAAACGAATTATAAATGTGAAAATAAGAGAATAATTCCCGATACATTCGCAAAAAGTTATGAATAAGTTACGAAATGTAACGCTATATTTACAATCTCGACTGTGGAAATGTGTGAATGTTCCTAAAAATAAATTCAAAATAAAAATTATTTTTGTTTTTTCGGAAGACCTCTTAGATTTTTTTGTTACTAAAGTAGCTCTTGCGTGTATTATTTTCTTATTAAAATATATGTTTGCTAGTTTATTGGTTTTTTGTTTGATTGAAAGACACGCTAAAACGGCTAAATGGATTTTTCTGAAACCTTCAGCATGTATTCAAAATATATCCGTCACAAAATATGCTAATATTTAGAATTTATTTTACCTGTATTTCTTGAAAATTCTGAAACTTGTACAATTTCTCCAAATTTTAATTTTGCTACTACATACACTTAAATTTAGTTGGTAATGTTTGTTTCTATAGCATTTTAAATGTAGATTGCTTTTTTTTTTTTTTTTTTTTTTTTTTTTTTTTAAATATTACGATGAAGTGGCGTTATTTATAAAAAGTTATGATTTCCTGTATTCATGGTTTAAATTAAACATAAATAATAAACCTGATTACTCAAGGCAAACTAAAATTGAGGTGCACACATATATCTGAGGTATGTTAGTCAGAATATTAATGTAAGTTATATATTAGCATCTTATCAGAATTCTCTTGCATATTTGTATTACGCAAGGGCCAATTTGTAACTTTTTTGGTAGAATATGCTTTAATAAAAATTTAAATACAGACTTGATGCCCGAAAACAAATTTTCGAAGGTCTTTAAAAACATTATTTAGGTCCTGAAATGTCATTGATTTTTATTCTGTGATTTGAGTGGGAACCCTGATATTGTATATATATTTTTATTTTTATTTGAATTATCATATTTTATTACGAATAAACATTTAAATTTCAAAAATATAAAGACTTTTCATTAAATGTATTAAAAAATAATGTTTTTTGTTACTTTCAGCGAGCGAAGCGAGCCTATGTTTGCATAGCAATGAACCTTTTAAAGAGTGAAGAAACGGTGTATGTAGTCTTTTATTTGGATTTAAACAGATTAAAAATGAATTCTTAAGATATAGGGTCCCATTGGCTTGTAAAATACTCAAAAAATAAATCGTCTTTGGAAAAATGTGCAACTATACTTAAATAAGTTAAGAAAACTGTAATTTCATTTTACCTTATTTACAATTTAGATTATTTTAAATATGTACTAAGTAAATTCTACTTTATAATTATTAAACTTTTTGAAAAGAGATCTAAAACATCATCCAGTTTTAAAGGTGTATTTAAATATCGATCATGGTCTTGGGTTAAACTGATTGTTTTCAGGAATAAGTGCTTTGTTTCGAGTATTAATTATTTATCCGCATACGTTTTTAATTTCAAGTGTATCTTCAAGCAAAATTTAAAAATATTTACATGGAACTACAATAAGAGTATTTTTGAGATTTATATTACGAAATGTATACATTTTTTCCCTTTCACTCTGACCAACCAACATTACAAAAATAATTTTACCTAAATTACAAAATCTAATTAATACAGTTTAACGTTTTTAAATGCCCCACAAGTGAGTAAAATAAAAAATAATTGGAATTGAATGAAATAATCTCCTTTATTATATATTTTAAAATTATTATTTGGCAAATAATACTTAACCCCGTGAAAAATATCAGATTACTAATTCTATAACCAAAAATAAGAATCGTCGTACTTTATTATTACAATTAGAATGAACAATTGCAACGCCTATACATTTCTATTGAAATCTATTCAAAATGGAGAGAATAATATTTTTTTTTACATACAATTGGAAATAAAGGAAATGCTTCAATAAAACTATACTAAGAAACACAAAATGAACTTATTTGTATTAAACTTGTGAAACGATGTTTAACCTTAACACACAAAAGAATTTTTTTTTCGTCTTCAGAAGGGGCCTTCTTGTTTTTCAATCCTCAAAACAAAACACACTGTCCATTTCCGTAAACTAGATTTCCTCGAAAACTTAATTTTCCCCGTAGATAATTTTTTTTCTTGTAACTCTACCTTGAAATCGATATCATTTTCCAAGAAATCAAGACTTTGAAGAAACTCTTCCTATTTTCTATTGTTGTTCTAATAATCCATTGGATTTATCTCCAGTTTGCAGTAGAAATATGACTTAATCTTCCAGTTGTTCCCTGCGCATTCCCCCCTACGCTCATCCCTTACAAAGAATTACTTTTCCTTCTGGGACGGTGGAACAGGGGTCTGTTAGAGCAGAAGAAACAAAAATGTACAAAAAAAAAAAAAAAAAAAAAAAAAAACCAACTAAAAACTAAAATAGAGTTAAAAAGAAGAGCTAAGAATCCGAAAGAAATGGATATACTTTTTCCTTGTATATAAGTCTGATTTATTAGCGAAGGTCTCTCGTATTGCAGTTTAGGATTGCTTTGTTGAAATGAGAAGACAGAGTTTCTGCACTTTATATTGAGCTGCGCAGGTAATCATTTGGTTTGTCACCATTTTTTCTCAAGAAAACAATGAATCAAAGTTACAGATTATCTTTAATTATTTTATTGTCAATGAACTGGTCACTTAAGGGGTATTTGATTTAATATTCAGTACTAAAAAAGATTCCAATGCTTGCTTTATATTATTAGTAAGAAAAAACTGGAAATGATTTTTTTTTTTTTAACTAACTGCCATGGTGCTGATCATAAAAGTCAAGTTTCACTACATAATTTTCAGCCATCGTACCAAATAGACAGTTTAAAATTTTCTCAAACAATAAATTGTCAGGAATGTTATTTTTATCGTCATATTACTCTTTATTATCTTTAAAGAATTTGAATAATTCTTGAATTGTTTCTGTAAAAGCGCAATTATGTATTGTTTTTATGGGCTTAATTCTTTTGCAAAAATACTTATTTGAATTCACTTTGAAGCTATTACATGATAAAACTTATTTTTGGCATTATTCTATTGGTTTAGTAAAATAATACCTTTGTTAGCTTAGTGTATTGATTTTTTATTATTGACTGTAAAATGTCATAAATGACAGCATAATAATTTGAATTCTAAAAATTTCTCTGGTATTTTAATAAAAAGTATTTTTTTTTTCTACCTAATGGCTGATGAGCTTAATATCCAAAATTTTTTTAAACTAATTATTATATTGAAATTATTTAATTTAGGAATTTAAATGAAGTATATGACAATGTTCAGTTGAATTTTTTATTTGTTTTATAGTGTTGCAATGTCTAACTGTTGAGCAAAATTCAAAAGTGTTGAAATGTAGCCAGCATCTTGAATCATTGCTTTCGTATCACATTTGGCATAAAAATTTGCTTAAATAAAAAATATAATGATAACAGTTAATTTTACTAGAGTTTATGGAGTGGGAGTTTTATTTTTCAAAAGCATGATTTTCAGAAGATTTGTTTTAATATGGAAAATTAATTCCAGAGAATTGGGTGAGAGGTAAACGAGTACAAATGATATAACGTTGCTTTTTTGCTGGACAAACCCTTCAAAAAGTTGAGATTTAGTAACTAGGAACTACTAAACTTTTGTAGTGGGATGTCAAAGTGGCACCCCTGGCGGGAAAAAATGTGACCAAAGAGGAAATTTTGTAATTGGCGAAAATAATAATAATAATAATAAAAAAAAAATATATATAAAAAAAATAAAAAAATACTGCATTTCAATGCAATTATCTACAAAATTGGCAACAAGTAATTCAAGGCTGCAATTGAGGAGCCTTACTATCATGTATAGACTGGAGGAAAGTAGATCTAGATAGATTTGATTCAGTAGTTTAAATTTATCAAACAGGGTGGTTTTAAGAGTTTAGAATACAAGACATATAACATGAAAAAGGTTCCGTATTCAATTTATATAAAGCAAATTTTAACTTACAGAATAAAAAACATTTCTTTTACAGTAAGTGGAACAATCTGTCAGACCACATCGTAAATTGTGCTGGAGTAACTAGTTTTAAAAGACCGAGCTGAAACCATACTAGGGAACCAAACAAGATAAGCATTTCGCCCATAGTTGTCAGTTGTCAGTTATTTTCGAGTTTTTTATATGTCAAACCATTTCACATTAGATTAATTTAAAGATTTGTTGAAATTTAATTGGAATGTTTTGAATAATTTATCATAGGATTGAGCGTAAAATTTTCCTCCTCCTTGAAGAAAATGTAGAAAGAAGACTCTTAGCGTTATTTTTTCCGTAATTTTCACAGTCTCAAGAGATACATTTACAAAAAACTTTATAAAATCCAAAGTAAAAAGTTGTAAGACAAAAATATAGAATTTTTGCTACTTGAAATCTAAATTGCTCGTTGCAATCACTTCGTAACAAATGAATCTCGAAGCTCCTTAGGCTCCATTTCTAAATCTCTTTAAAGGCTGACAAAGTAGTATTCTAATTCCAAGCTCACTCTATCTTAACAACGCATTCTAGACATTATGTTCATTTTATTAGTATTCCATTTTCCTTCCATTCTCGTGTCTTCATCATCCATTTGTGGATGTATTCCCCCCTTTGCTGTGTCAAGGAAGGGAACCCAAATATTTACGCATAAATAAATGTTTGGGGAAGAATTTGAATGGTCGGATTGATTTTCGGCTGCGTGCAGATCTGCATAGATCAATTGTGGAATGGATATCATTTGCCCAGCAATTCGTGAGTGAGATTTATTTCTGTGAAGATGCTTGTCGTTACCCTCGAATGATGTTGGAAAACGCATCAGCAGAATACCTTGAGTATGGGATTCGGGAACAAGCTCTGGAATTTTGCATTTTGATGAATTCGAACATGCAGAGGAAATACATTTTTAGGAATTCCCTATCTTTGTTGTACTGCTTGCAAAAGATATTGACTCTGATAAAATTCATTTTTGGAGAACGCTGTATATCAAATATGGAAGCATAAAAAGGAACATATATTTATTATTCATACTAAAGGCTATATTCTTGTCATATGAAAAATATATACCTGAAAGGCGTTTGTATTTACTTAGAGAGTTCAAACTGGTGCTTTTGAATTGTTGTAAGTGAAGAGAGTTGTAGGTTTGAAATGAAGGTAGCGTCAAAAGGGCAATTAAGGCATATATAAATTAATAATCATAACAAAATAACAAAATAAAAAATCATAATGGACCAAGAATGGAAACCCACACACTCTTTACACCACGATGGTTTTTAAATCTATAGAGACGATGTTTTAGTTAGACGAAGGATTTCTGTAATAGAACATTCAAAATTTATATATTTGTTTATTACTGCGATGAAGCGAATTCAACCTAGGGTACATATATTAGTTAGTATGAGATATCTATAAATTTATATGTAAACACAATCGAAAGGCATGGCACTTTGTTTTTGTTTTTTATTTGTATTTGTTATTATTGCTATGTTTTTAATTGTAGTTTATATTCATAAACTACAATAATCAGAACGACATAAATCAATTTCCATGCAGAGGTGAATAACTCTATCCTTGCAATTTCATTCCTGATGATTGTAAAACGTGAAACTTTATGTTATGTTTATAGTTAAGGATCATATGTTCTATGATCTAGTTTTAAATACAATTACTAACAACTCAAATAATAGAAAACATTTTTTTCCTACTCATCAAGTCATCACTTTATCAAAGTCAAACATCGCAGCTGTAAGAAAGAGAGTTATGCAATGATATCTTCAGAACCCAGCTTGCTTTATAAAGTGAATCTGATGGCTAGTTAATAAACTTCTGAGTTCCTATTAGCCATAGGTCTGCAATGTGTTGCCAAAGAGTTAGACTAATTCTCAGAAACTAACAAAAGTATAGAATACACAAGCAAGAATCTGTAGAAATGTAGACATTATATACGATACCAAGAATTGCATTTATACTGGGATACTTCTTTGTTACGGTGGTATATTACTTCCTAATCATAATTTTTTTGAAATAAAGAAATAAGATTGATATAAGATATAATTAATGCTCCCAGAAAGTATGTAGATTCTTTTATTAGGCTTTAACTTTTTAATGAGCTGCAATTGAAATTTTCTGAAGTTCGTGATCAAGATTATGATTTAGGGAATAACAAACAATCAGTAGTATCAAGCAAAAAACTTATTTTTCAAGGTGGATGTTAACATAAGAGCATTATAGAATTTTCTTTTAAAAGCAGGATACAATTTTCGTTTACCAGCCATTTTCTGAAAAATGAAATATTTATCTTAATGTAATTACCTCATTTTCACCATTAGTTTATTTTACTTCAGAGTTATCTGCCAAAACCTAATTCACTAACGTCTATTTAACGTTCCTGAAGCATACAATTTTCGATTTTTTAAAAAATTTTTTTTTTAGATTAATGGCATACTAAAGTTGATTTGGTAACTTTCTCCAAGTTTCTTGAAGTGTCAAGTTTTTAAAGGAAACTGGAGAATTCGAATATCTATTTTTAACATATTATGTTTGATTAAGATAATGTAATATCAATTATTCGATCCCAATTTTGTAAGTAAATAATGAAATGATTTTTTAAGAATCAAGTAATGTAATATCCTAAATAATTTTTTTTGTGGTTGATATATTAAAAGAAGAGTTTTTAATCATTAAAAAATGGTTCGAGTTCAATATATATATATTTTAAATATGGTTAAAAGTCAATTGGTAGTGCAAAAAATATCGTATAGTAACGCAATCAAAGTTTTTTTTTTTTTTTTTTTTTTTTAGAAATCTTAGCGAATTTGTTCTTAATACATGACTGAAAGAAATTTGCATCGTTAGAAAAAAACTTTATATTTTAACAGAAAAGGCTTTCTTCCCTTTTATTAAAGAGTTTCTTATTACTCTACCTGATCCAGAGAAGTCCGAAGAGAAAGCAAATATAATCGTAGAGATTTAATAAGGAAAATGGATGTATTTTTAACGACATTCGCAGATGGCCGGTTTCGAATATGAAATCCGTTAGCATCTTTTATAACGACATGTTTTGATAAAAGTTGCTGAGAAGGAGGAAAATACTTTTCGTGCCTATCTTTTACTTCTGGCAATTTTTCTCCACTCCAGCAGATGGTGCTGTCTTGTTTTGAGGTACTTTATGCAAAGGAAATGAATTCAGAGATAGTGCGAAGAGGTATGATGGCGAAAACAAGAAGAACTTTTGAAAATGTTCGCGTGAAATAGACACGAGAGCTTACACAAAAAAATAAAGCCGGTTTCTTAAATTTATGATCTAAAAAAGCAAATTTGGCTTTTTCTTATTGAAGGAGTTTTTTTTTTTAAATAAAGGCTTTAATTTAGCATATAAGTTTACATGGGAATCAAGTATTTGAGAATTTCTATCATATATAATCTCTATATTGCTGAAACTGTGCTTTAAGTAATAGTACATTTCTTTAGGGTACGTATCGTTTAGAAAGGAATTGAACCTAACTGGATAACTTTGCACGGGTGGGAGATCTTAAAGTTTGTATTTATTTAACAACCCTTATTTGGCAGGATAAATTTTTTAGATTTTCCAAAGTTGTTTGAAAAAGATTTATGTGATCTCTCAAAGAACTGGTATCTTATAGTATGTGCAACACTTTTTACAGAAATTCAAAGGTAATTAATGCTACGTACTACTTATTATAATAGATTGTAAAAATAAGCTTAAACTAAAAATAAATTTGGACTTTTCAGAATTTTGTTTTTGCTATTATAAATACAAGTTTAGTAAAACTTCTTAATAAAATAAAAACTGTCATACATATTAGAATGGGACAGTCAATGTCATTAGATGGCTTTTTCAACACACGACATTGTATTGCGCTAACATCATCAGGCCCAGACATCAGGAATGTACAATTTGGTGTCATTTAATGATTAAAAACTCAACAATTAATGTTGATGACATATGACAATCAAACTCTACCAATTTGATTTTTTATGAACAAAAATGTCACTAAGTAGGCGATGTTGGCGATAAACGGCTATTTTATGCGAAAGTGGTTTTATAATTTCATGCATAAAATGGAGTGAAATCAAAACTATTTTTTACTTTTGATTGGGCATCCATTTGTGTTAAACCACTGAAAGAACAAACCAATCTGGACAAATTTAGTTTTACTCCATATGATTTTTATTGCGAGTAACATAACACGCAAGTCTTAAATTTTAATCTGTGAACACATAAAAATGTGATACCACAAAGTCAATACTGATTTATTTGGTCGCTATATATTTTGTTGCATTTCCCATTGGAAATTGGCTATAGTATTCGCTCTAACTTTATTTGATATCTGTCATAAAAATCAGAGACGCGTAGCAAATGGAGGTATAAAATAAGAACATTTCTTTACGATATTTGAAAAGGTAAAAGCGTTTTCTTGATATGAAGTAGAAGGAAACGAAATTTTTTAGCCCGGCATAGTAAATCAATTGCTTGTATATTGTAATGCATTCGATATGAATTTTATTTGTGCATTAAACACTTTTTTAATCAATTAAAAATCTGATAGAAGAAGGTATTCATTAGATGAGTGTTTTGTATGTGTTTCAATTTTTCAAAAAAAATTAAGCAAGAAAATATCGTATTTTTTAGTTATTTGTTTCAATGCTAGTGTTGTCTTTCGTCACAGTTTGTGGTTGTATTGCTATCAAGTTTTAAATAACAATAAATAGATTTTTAAAAGGATCCAACTATTTCAGACAATACCAACCAGGCAAGATCTAATGTAAGGAGTTAGTCGACAGTTTGTGGTTGCATTGCTATAAATTAAACTTTTAGTTTCAGATTAATATTACTGAATATTATGGATTTCTAACTATAATTTTAGTTGTTAAACTTTTTTAGATTGTTCGGGACAGTTTAACTTTTTGAACATTTTAAACATTTTAAAGCAGACATTAATCTAACAGACATTAAATAAATCAAAAATGCGTAAAATTTCAAAATTAACCAATAAAATCTTTGATGCTTTTAAAAATTTAAAAAAGTAATACAATCACCTTTACTAAATAAATTGTTTATTTACGAAATTTAATTAACAAGTACAAACATAATTAGGGTAAGTACAAAATAGATGTTACATTTCAATCCGATTCCAACACCTGAAAGTTTTCTAAAACTAAAAAAATACATTTGTACCAGGACTAAAGTTGATTGCGAAAGAATATAACAGCAACATAAACGTTTTATACCCCAGACTTCGAATGTTTTTTGTCTAAATCGCTACAATTTTCATCCATTTTGGATCTCATCCCGAATTCTGAGGGTTCGCTCAAAACTATTTTGTTCGTCGGCAGAAAGATTGCGCAGAGTAAGGGAATCCGTAGTACTTACGGCGATTTCCCATGGCATCAACGAGCGCAAAAGCTCAGAGACCTTAAGAAGAGATCAGGGTGATAAACGAGATTCCATTATCCATTACGCTTTAATGGAGCCATTACGGATTCCGATTTGTAATCGAAGGGGATACCTGTAGTATCCGAGGTTATAGAACAAATGACTTGATGGGTTTTGTAGCTTCCCCGTGGAGTAAAAACGGTCTTTTCGCAATGAAACGATCTAGTTTGGGCTTCCCCCATTTTAGACCCGATTCAAATTGGATGATATATTGTGGCTTTTTATGAGAATATGAGTCAAGTTTTGTTGGAAGGCAGCTATTTAAGGCATCGAAAATAAGGGGCTTCGCATGAAGATGCTTTTTTTTCCTACTTGCATTCCACCTATAAAATGGTAGTGAAGTATGGGGTTTCGTGGAGAAATGTATTTTACTTTCCTACATTGTGCCTATAAAACGTTAGGATGAAAGCTTTTATATGGAAAACGTTTCGATATTTTAAAAACACTATCATGGATTTTTTTTACACAATTATTATCTTAAATTATTTATATTGAGGATTTGTTACATTTAGTAATTTCTTTGCGTTGTATATTAAGAAAAGTTATGACGCTCAATAACAAAAACTGGCTCAATAAATTAGGAAAATAATCTGTTTTAACTTTTAACCATTATAAATAAATTTTTTTGTACACAGAATATAGCATAATAAATACAATGATGGTCATGAACACAGTAATCACTCCCTTTCCCCAACAAAATAACGTATATGTTTAAGGTAACATTTTATTACACTTGTAATGGATGCAATGCAACAAAGTTGCGATACGAAGTAATAATTCAATCCTTCAAAACCTTAGACAAATTTTTTCTCCTACCTATCATTGATTAAGTTTTTCACCCCCAGCCAGTCCATTTTCTAATTATTACCTATGTAAAAGCTATAGAATATATGAAAAGAAACTGTGTTAATTATTTAATGAAATATACATTCAAATCAGTCAAATATTGAAAACTAGCTTCCCTAACTACTTTTTCCTAATCACAAAATTCAAAGATATTAAAGTATCAATTTTCCTAAGAGATATTATAAGGAACATAAATATTTCGAGATATTCTGAATTGAAAAGAATATTAATGATTGACCTATTATTAATACAAAATTATGTTTATATTCAACCAAAAATCCTGAAGTTAATATATAATTTAATTATAATTTTGTTAATATATATTTTTTAAAAATAGAAATGGTCTGTATGAATATTAAAATATTCATACATACCTTTTCTATTTTTTCAGAGAGAAACCTATTGCTTAAGAACATAGCTTATTTATTAACAAATTAGTTTACCCAATTAAACATATAGTAATATATAAAAAAAAAAAAAGATCCAAACTCTTGGTTAAGAGGGGAAAAAAAAAAAAAAAAAAACATTTAAAGAAAACTTCGTAAATCTACATTTGGGCAAAGGGAACAAAATGCGAGATTTAGTGACTATTTATAATAGAATAAAAAATGTAATTATAAAAAATGTAATTATAAAAATTGTAACTATAAGTAGTAAGTATAAGTAGTATCTAAGTATAAGTAAGCAGAAGTAGTTTATTTTATTTTGAAAATAAATAAATGAAACCCCAACCTATGGATATTCATAAAACGAATGTACTGTATTGATGGAATCCAAACTTAAAGCAAAATCGTCTAAAATTATTAAATGCAACTGTCGCAAATTCCTTCCCCCAACGAATGACAGCCCCATTTCAATATGGGCTTAAAAAGTTTACTAGTTTCATTTAAGAAATCTCCTTAAATAGGTGATTCGAGACGAGAAACCCGACCACACAAGACATTTAAATTCTGCCCAATGATGCTGAAACTTTTCGGAGGGTACTTACTACACGGGGAACTCCCAATAAGAAATGTTTCGGCAGAGTTTAAAATTCCCTTGGCGTCTTTTGAAAGGATAAGGACCGAGTTGGCGGAGAAAGCGAAGATTCAATTTTCCAAGTCGTGTTGAGGCCATTTGGGGATTTAGGAGAAATCCTTCTAAATGCTGCTCTGGTAATTTTATCTCAAATAAAAATGTCAAAGGAATGTTAGGGGTTAGTAGTAGTTTATTTTTGTATTTTTTTATTAGATTGTATTGCTGTTTTTTGAACTGTATCAGGGAGGAAACGTATGTTCTTATTGTGTAAATAGGATGTTAGGGCTAGGTAGAAGCTTGTTTACATAGATAATTCGATAAGTTTTCTAAATGACAATTTTTCTATGCATTTATGTTTGGTGTGGAGGGTATTGTTTTTATCTTTTCCTTCAATTTTTTTTAAACTGTACCACATTTATTATAATTTAAAGTAAAATAAGAAGAATTATACTTTGTGAACGATTGTTTCAGTTTAATAGTAGAAGACTAGACATTTATTATTTAGATACGTTTTAGAAGATTATAAGTTCTTCGCATAAAAATTATTAGTTTAGACTTAAGCTATTGAACAAAGAGTGATTTAGATATGGATAAAAAAAATTGGAATATAGTTTATATCAGAAATTCACCAACGGACATATTTAATAACGTGTGTCGAATGATTTCTATAACAGATAATTATATAATTGAACAAACTATTCAATTGTATGTTTACTATTTGGAGAAGCGAAAGAAAAACGTTCAATATAATTCAATGAAATAAAGCAGGCAAGCTTTATTGTTGCTTGTATATGGCTTTTACACTTTAAAAAATGTTTGATATGCATATATTGTTATTAAATGTAGAAATATCGTATTGATAGTACTTAACTAAGTACTATGAAAATGAGACTACTACCGCTTCAATCAAGGAGCAAGTGTGGAATGCAATTCCAGAGAGTGAATCATCCGAAATAGTGTCCCCTTAGGGCGTCCAATTGTCAGGAGTATTTTAGATGGAATTTGATCTTATGAACCATAGGGGATAATAATGTACAACAAAGAGGTTATCTGAGAACAAGACCGTTTTCGAGTACTCTGATATGAAATATAATGAACTAAAACTGATATTTTGTCATGAAATATGACGAATGGTTTTGAACATTTTGGGCCATACACTTCAGTAATTGCTGAAAATGAATATGGTGTAAGAGACATGTTAAGGTTGAGTAGATAAATTTAACAATAGTCAAATAAATACTGGTAAAAGTCAGTCTATGGACACACTTAAAAAAAAACACAAAATGAAGAACACTGGACATGGTGTCTTTTGTGTAATTTGCAACAAGAAAATTTTCACTTAACAGTCATGTATTATCCACCTTATAATCTTTGTCAATAATCTTCGGAAACATTAACGACTAACTTTTATCAAATAATAAAGCTTTTCTTTAATATTGTATATTTTTAAATACATTTATTTTCTATAAATTTAAAATTGTTAGATTACTATAGTATTAAATGAAAATGTTAGCATATGTTAGATCACGTTTATTTTTTCAAGATAAATATAACGAGCCAAAAAATATATTTCTTTTAAGAAATGTTTTAATATTTTTTTTAAATATTTTTTTTTATTATCAATAATTAATTATTGGAAAATTATTTAATTCAAAAGTTGAACGCTTTTTTTGTTTGGTCTTCAACAAACTATTGTTTGAAAAGAAAACAAAATATATATATATATATATATGAATTTTTTAAGAATTTATGGCTAAAACCACAGTTTCTCGTTTTAACATTGTAATTTGTAGCTATAATCACATTCTTGCATCATCAAAATTATCTACCATCATTGGGAAATTAAGAAATTTGGCGTTTCGACGTTTTTTCTATGTTAAATCTAAATGTGGCATAATATTATGAAGTTTCCATTGCATTTTTTCAAAGTTTGGTTTAGTTTTAATGTGTAGATGACCCCTTATAACGAAAAAAACTATATACAATTAGCTGTGTGGCCCCGCTCTGATGGGAACCCGTTGAAAGACATTGGAGTTTACATTTAAGAAAAAGTGGAACAGATGTAGTAAAGGGCATTTGGCGATATTATTCATTTAATGATCAGAAAAATCGCAAACATCAAAAACGCGGTAACTAAAATAAAACTAAATCATTAATAATAATAAAATTAATTTAAAATATAAATATTAAGGGTACTCTTCCGTTAGGCGATTACCAGTTGGCGCCAAGCCTAAATGTTTACCTATATAAATGTATGGCCAATTCTAAATATAGAAATTATAAATTATTTGAGAGTTGTTAGTTTATATTATTAAGGCCTTCTTTTTGGCGATTTTTTTGGCTGGTACCCTGTAAACGGATTAGTATCAAATTAAGCTAAAATATATATAATTATAAAATTAAAATCTAACTGAAATAAAAAACGTTGCGAGAAACCGCATTTATCTGTAAAAAGGCCCTAAACCAAATCTCACCAAAGAAATGTCTTATAGTACATCTGAACCAAAAAAGTTTTGTATTCTTCAAAATTTTTTTGTACAGAGTAGTCCCATGCCCGGCCCTTTACCAAATTCATAATCACGACCAAAATAAAACACCAAAGAAATAAAATCGCAAATGAAATACTACATTTCTGGTGTAAATTGTAAGATAGTCTGGTATAAATAATAAAACATGTATGATACAAAAAATATATTCAAATCTAGATTAAATAATATGAAACTTGGATACACAGTACACAAACACTATACAAAAAATAAAAACAATCAAAAAAAGGAATTTTGATATTCTGTTTAATGGAAACGAATAAATATTTACCTGGAAATAAAAAAAAAAATTAACAAAAGTCGTAATGACTTGAAAGTTTTCAGTGAATTTCAATAATTTGTTTACATTTAGATTATTAGCATTACGCTAAAACCACGCCTGCGCAGAGTCGATTTACAGTAAATATATTGTAAATTATAATAATATTCGAACTGTTTATCGAACAGACAATTGTAATACATAAAAATAATCAGAAAAATAAGGGGAACATATTAAAATAACTTTTGGTTTTATTCAGATGTAATAAAAAATACCGTTGCATACCAAGAATATTTTTTAATGTCATTAAATTTTAATAAAAGCAATTTTTAATCGAATTTAAAAGTTGTTCACTACAATATCCATGTACTAAAGCTTTTATGTACCAAATTTCGTACTTCTAGGTGCACAACATTTTTTCTGCATAAGGATTGCATTGATTTGCATAAGGTACAGACGTACAGACAACTCAGTTTTATATATATAGATTATTCAAAACCATTAGCAAATTACAAAGGTGTTTTTTGTTTTTTAATTTTTTTTATTTTATTAATTAAAATATAATACATAGCAATCGTTCAGATTTTTTCCCTTCAGTACCCTGAACCAAAACGAATAAAAATACCGGATCGAAGGAATGGAAAACAAATCGCAAACCAAATCTGTTCATATTCACCAAAATCTGAGAAAGTGGTAATATTATCAATTACATTTCAATGATGAGAAGAATGTTGAATTCCATTAAAATTTTTCGTTCCTGCTAATTTTTTTTCCTGGGAGACTGTTTACTAAGCAAAATGAACTTTAACTTGGAAAATTTCAATTAGAAATCCTATGGATTAACTTTTCATTCGAATTAGAATACTTTGTTTACCCTAAAAATAAAATTTCAGTTCATTATGTTCAGAAACAAATCACTTACGAGCTAAAGGTCAATCACAATATTGCGATGCGTAATTTTAAAGTCCACACACCCTTAAAGCGGGGCCGACCAAACGGTATAGTGGTTAGCGTGCTGGCTTCTAGACCGCGAGGTTGCGGGTTCGAGTCCCGTGTTGGCATGGGTGTTTGTAAATGTATGTTGGATTGTTAAATGACGAAATGTTTCGGCGCATTATAGCCCTCGTGTTGCTGACGGCGCCAGATAATCTGAATACAACCAACCAACCCTTAAAGCGGGATAAAGTAAATGGATGACGCGCCTTTCAGAACTTAACAGGTATTAGTCTAAAATTACTCGGAAATCACTTAGATTTATTATGTCATGTTTAACAAGGTTCTAATACAAAATAAGTAAACGATTTTCAAAAGTAACAAAATTAATTAATATAGTTGAAGGTGGCGCACTTTAACACGCAGCACAGTTTAAGTTCGAAACAAATATTGCACAAGTTTCACGTATAATAGTGTTATGTATTAGTAAAATTGTTACGTTATGGTTTTATCTGACTTTGATAAAATACTTGATGAAAATTAAGTTATGTTTGTTACCCTGTGCCTTAAGCCCAAGGGTATTGTTTCCAATTGGTCAAAATATGGTCCGGTGTCCGTCCCCACTTAATGTTTGGGCATGCGCAGAAAAGGCATTGTGTAGACATGCCCTTGCTCCGCCTGCTTGTATAAAAATAGATGCATTCTGATGTTGTTCAGTTGTATCGATGTTTTATAAAACTCAAAGGAAAAAGTATGATTTTTTAAATTTAATATGATTTTTTTCAACTTTCTGTTCATTTTCCAACTTAATGGAATATTGCATGCGAATACAAAGTTATTTATTCTTTATATTTTCTGATAGTGATCAAACGTTTTAAATAAATTTAGTTCCATGGTTATGGGCATTAGCAATATTTTTACTTAAGGCTGTAAACAATTAAATATGTGTTCGTTTTAATGAATTTTATACAAGTCTACCTGAGTATACATGGCCATTCTCACATAGAAGTTTTATTTGTTATACATCGGGAACCCATTTTTCTTGTTTTGTTTTCTAATGAATATTTTTCTTCTGTATGAAATTTATACCTGTTTAAAACGAAATCGTAAAACATAATATACGGTAATCTGTGATGAACACATTAAAAAATATCCAATAACTTACATAGACCTTTTGACAGACGTAATTTTTTTTTCTTTCGTCAAAGCATCAAGACGACTTTACGAAGAACATACGCTTGTCTATAAAGATAAATTGGTATTGGTATCCATTGCACAGAAACAGCAAAATCCTTACCACAAAAAAAATACTATTGCGTAAAACCAATTTGTAATAAATCTAGCTACGGTTTTTACTTTAATAATATTTTTAAAAACCATTTTACTCTCTCACAAAAATCTTCAAGACTGTCTACTCGTTTTTCACTGAAAAAAAGTTAGACAAAATCATTTTTTTTTTAAATTTTTATTTTCAATATATATAAAAAAAAATCCCTCGTTTCTCAATGTCTTAAAAGAGTAAGTAAAACGTTAATCTTCCATCTCCAGCGACTTCTGACTCAGCAAGAATTTCTATCTTTTAAAAGGAAATATAAAAGCCTACTCCTTTTCTATGTATCAGATATTGTATTCTCAAATGAAACTTTTATTTCAGCTTGAAAGAAAGTAATCTCTTTGAAGGTTGAAAACACGAAGTTAAAAATATTCTCTTTTTATTTTGAGTATTTCATGTCAGGGAGTATTCAGTTCTTAAGGAAATTGGTAGAAATGTTAATAGTAAATATAAGCAAATAAATAAATACGGAATGCTAAATATTAACATTTAGTAGAAAAATTCTATATAACTTAAGACCTGAAGTGTTAAGACAAAACTACACATGCTAATAACACAAGTTGGTTCACAAGTCCAGCTTGCAAGTACACAATATTTCATGGTATCTCAAATACACAACAAACACCATGTAATGCCCTTAAAGGGATTTGAAAGTATAGGAATAATAGTTAGCAAGTCAAATGTCCTGGTTACAATTTTTCTCTCTAAAGAGAATAATAATCAGTGAATCAGAGTTTCGTTTTCAAACCGATAAGAAACTAACGAATCATCAAGTATTATTGACAGAATCAGCAAGTATTTTGGAGAAGAAAATGGAAGAAGAATTCTCACAACCGAAAAAACTAATCGACTCCTCCTGAAAAAAAAAAAAAAAAAAAAAACACGCATCTCAATAGAAGTACATAATTTGTAATAAATGCTTAATGTGCCTTAAAACGTTTACCAATATCAAAATAAATTCAGCATTCTTACGCTCAATTATTAAAAAATCAATGCCATACCCCGATGTTTGAAAAGACGAAGATTTGGAACACTATTTTCATACTTCAGCTGAAACATATACATTAAAGTAAATCTCTACTTAACTTTACATGAATATTTTCTAAAAGGAAAATTTATACGGAGTTATTGATTAATATTGAATTATTCATCAACAGAAAGAAATTCTTCCGCTTACCATCCTGAATTTGCAAATATTTTTTTGCATCGCATGTTTTTACTTTTTTTTAAGGATAAAGTGTTATTTTAATTAATATTAATAACACTTCAAGAGCATGCTTTTTTTTTTCTTTTCTTTTTATTTTGTTTTTATTTTTGTTGAATTTAGTTTAATTTTCGTTGAATTGATTTGAATTGAATTTTCGTTGAATTGATTTGAATTGAATTTTCGTTAAATTGAATTGAATGTTTGTTGAGTTAAATTGATTCTTCTTTGAATTAAAATGAATTTTTTTCGAATTAAAACAAATTTTTGTTAAATTAAATTGAATTTTTTGTTTAATTTTGATTTAAATTTTTATTTTAACCAAATAGCTTACTTTCCCCATTCCAATTTAAGAATTGCTTCGGTTGAAAATAAAAAATTATTAATGACTTCATCTAAGTATATTACCAGCATTAAGTAAGAGTGATAGAAAAGTAATTAAAGATTTTTTTTCTTAGAACTAATTATCCGTATCATTTATGCTGGTAATAAAGAGAGATTACTTAGTCTAAAAGCTGTGCTGTAACGGAGAATGTCTACTTAAAAAAATTAACATATGAGATAGTTTAAAAGCGTCGCAAACTATGCCCACTAAGAATAACTTTTTTATTTTTGTTTTTTCCTGATTCAAAGACAAATCCTTTATTTGTATTATGAAGTTTTTCACTTTGTCTTCATATATTTCGTAAACAGAATTAAGATACATTGTATATTTTTATAGATTGTATTAAAATGACGGTATTAAAACAAGATCCCAAATGGAAAAAATAAAATGAAAAACGAACTTTGATAAATTTTCTAATTAGAGAACCAGAATGTCGTAAGATTTTAATTCTTATGCAGTCGAATAAGTGCGTAGAGATCCCGGCAAATTAAAAAAAAAATAGGGAGAGATAAATACAAAAATAAATTATTAAAGTAGTATTTACTAAATGGTTCTAGTGAACGTAAAATAAATGTGGACAAAAAGGTAAGGGATAAAAATGTTAAATTCGGAAATGTGTAAATTAAATTAAACCAAGTACCCCCATTCAAATATGCTGAAAAAGCATACATTAATCACAGGATTTCTTTATATACATTTTTGTTATCATAGCTGTATTCTATAAAAAGCACAGATAACTCCCACGAATTTGCTTTTTATGCAATCAGAAGCTATAATAAATGAACCGCTATTTATTTAATGACAGTACGTGTCTTTGAATCCATTAAAATGTCCTCTAGAATGCGTTGGAATGTATTATTCGCTATTTTATGGATGTAACTTGACTCCGCGAACCTTAAAAACATCCCACTTTACGAAAGAGGAGAAAGAAATACGCGATACTGATTCCTAGAGCAAAGTCGAAAATTAAATAAATATTTTTGTTTACTCCAAACCGAATATATAAAATGCGCTCAGAAGGAGTAATGCGTCCGGAGTACAAATATTCAACGTGTTTTTCTTCGAATATGTAAATGTTATGGTTATTTTATTTAAATTAAATTTAACACTTAACTTTAAGGAAATTTCGCGGAACTTTTCCCCATGCATAAACAAAAACTTATCCTGAAAGATATTCATATTTATTTCTATTTGATATTTGTTTGAAGTAAAGCATGCTTAATGCCCAAAAATCTAGCTATATAAAGTTAACCTAAATTATTTAAAAATTTATCGTAGAGTTACGTTAAGTAAAATATTTCCCCTTTATTCAGCTTTTAAAAAATGTAATTTTATGAGTGTATGTGTATTTTTTTA
This sequence comes from Linyphia triangularis, assembly GCA_963978545.1. NCBI lineage: Eukaryota > Metazoa > Arthropoda > Arachnida > Araneae > Linyphiidae > Linyphia > Linyphia triangularis. Next base: position 74,612,244 of record OZ021725.1, on the reverse strand, counting down.
TACCTTAGCTGAGTTTAAAATTTTGTCGTTCATTCGTTCATTCTAAAGGTACTGGAGTTAGTAGGTTTGAATTTTCATTTCAATTAAACTTTGGATGGGTTTGAATTTCCATTTTGAATCAAATTCACGTTACTATATTTTCACTTATTTAGGTGTAGTTGTATATAAAATGCATGTAGATAAACTAATAGTTCATACGCACTGGAACCTCATGAAATGGACGTGTCCTACTTTAAAGTATCACTGCGAGTTGTAGTATATCACGCAATTTTTTTTTTTTTAATCGAACGATGGCTGTATCTTGTATTCTAATTGATGAATAACAAAAGTCAAGTACCATTGTAAATTGTGGAAGGTCTTTATTAATTGTATATAATTTGGGGTCATGAAGGGTCATCTACATATTAAAACTAATCCAAACCTTAAAAAGTTCAATGCAACCCCATACTATTAAACCATATTTAGATTTAGTATCCAAAACAATCTAAATACCAAATTTCATAAATTTTCAATGAGTGGTTAGTAATTTAAATAATGTCAAAAAAAAAAAAAAATTATATCTGGGATCAATCTGAAGACCGCAAAAGAAGTTCTCCTTAAATGGGAAAAACAGGAGATGAAAAAAACGTGGCGCAGCTCATCTGGACAAAAACACGCTAAAAACATGATCATCGGAACATCTGCGAAAATTGCCTCTGAAATTCTTAGATACCCAAGACTGAAGATGCAAGCAATTGTGGGCTTCATTACAGGGTACTACCATTTCAGAAAACACCTTCATACAATGGGACTTTTTCAAGAAGACCCCATACGTAGGAAATATCATAAAAACGAGGAAACGGCACATCATGTTATATATGAATGTGATGCTCTTGCCCTCACTCGACTCACTACTTTAGGTGTCACCAACACTAAAGAGTTACACCTGAGTTCTATCAAGGGATTGTCAGACTATTACCAAAGTGAGCGACCTAATTAAATGGAGCTAAGAAATATTGGGTTTGGAGTATGGTACAAAATGCTACCCTAAAGCAGAGGTGCCACATATCTGATTCACCCAAACATAAAGAAGAAGATCATGGTCGAAATTCCCTCCATATATATATATATATATATATATATATATATATATATATATATATATATATATATATATATATATATATATATATATATATATATATATATATATATATATATATATATATATATATATATATATATATATATATATATATATATATATATATATATATATATATATATATATATATATATATATATATATATATATATATATATATATATATATATATTTTTTTTTTCATTCCATTTTGTCTTTTGGTTCCCAATATTTTAGCAAGCATGTAAAAAAGCTCACTTTAAGGAAGCGTGTAATAGATTACGTCTTGAAGCACGCAAAACATTTGCTTCTTCCCCGCTTTAAAGAAATTTGCCCTCAAGATGGGCCAAAATATTTTTGCTCATAAGTGACGTATTTCTCAACATAATGAATTGAAATTTGGTATCTAGGGTAAAAGAAGTATTCTAAATGAGTGAAAACATAAAAAATAGGGGTCGTATTGAAATTTTTAAAGATAAAGTAAAATTTACTTAGAATACAGCCCCATAAGAAAATAATTTTGCATCAAGCATATAGAAAATCGTAAGCAAAACATTTTGGCGCAAACTGCAAGATTCTTCGATAATTAGAACCGAAGAAATTTTTTTTTGCGTACTGTACCTCATCGACCATCGTCACCATGCCGAAATATTTATTTCCAACTTGGCTCACTTTTCAGAAACTTAAAAATTTAAAATCACTTTAAAAATTTTGTTTCACCTTGCACAAAAATTTGGTCCCCATTTAGCTGCAACCAAAATTTGGTGCTTAGTTTCACAATTTAATGGTGCTACGTCGGACCGTAAACACCATTAAATTGTGAAACTAAGCACCAAATATTGGTTGCAGCTAAATGGTAACCAATTTTCGGTGTGAGGTGGAATAAAATTTTTAGCAGTGTAGCTACCCTAAAATTCTGGCACTATTTCAAATAGTCGCATTGTTATCGATTCAGTGTACTAACGCTAAATCAATACTGACTAACTTGATACAGTATAATACAGCATAAACTCGTCTCAATCACTTTACATATGCTCACAACTATTTGTAATTACATGGTAGTACTGCTTCAAAATGATTATTTAATCATGTGATATTCAACGAGTAAAATGTATCCTTATAATGTTAAAAAATATGCTTTAAAATGTTGGCGTATTTTTAATAAATAATCTAAGTATAAATAGTTTTTAGTCAAGGTGTTTACTTTAAAAAATTCTAAAAATTTTTCCCAGGAAATTTTACAATCAATCATGATTTGACAAGCAGGAAGGATGTTATACTTTAGACTTCAAAGAAACTTTAAAAGTTGTTTTTAAAACCATTGACCTTAGAGAAATCAATGCCAGAAAATAAGATTTCAAAGTATTGGGAAAGTATTTTTTGTTTGTTTTTAAAATCTGTAGGTAATAATGGTTACACTTTTATTTTACAAGCAAGTTGTTTGATGCAATATAAAAAAAAAAAAGTGTAATTTATAAAAGTGTCAAATTTTTTTTCACGAAACCACTCGATAAAACTTTTCTTAAATTCTCTCTAAAGTCCTTCAATTTTTTCCAGGAAAAGGTAGATCAAGAAGCTTTCATTTGAAAGAATAAATATAGTATTTTAGAGAGAAAAATTATAAGGACAGAGAGAGTCAAAGATTATACGTGTAGTTGGAAATAATTGATAATCGTTCCTTAGTCTCACACATATTTGTAATTATATGGGTTATATATTTCTTCAAGATACTAAACGAAGTAAATCCTTTTAGATCCATTATTTATCATACCATTCAATATTTGCGAACTAATCCCAAAGCGAAATATTTATATATCTTACGTGCAGATGAAATTTCTTGCCAGTATTAATAATGGACAAATTAATCAATGAATCTACTCTATTTACTTTTAATTGAGAAATAATGCATTCACAGTGAAATAATAACTATTTTTTAAGTACGAAATATTAAAATAAAACACAGTCAGTCTATCAAATCTAAGAATAGCTTCATAGAAAAATAGATTTTAAGGACCTACCTCTGATTTATACGATAATCATAATAATTTAATAACTATGTTACAAGCTTAACTACTTATTTGTTGATTGGACATCGTTCATTTTACTAATAAATCAGATTTCTCACTTTCTAAAACTTAAAATTACTGCAACAAATTTGAAACCGAATTTCAAAAATAAACCAACATATGTATAGACAAAAAAAAATATATAACTTTCTGTTATTTTATTAAAGATAGCTATTTATAAAACTCCAGTATCTAATAATTGAAGGAGTAAAATATTTCTAAAACATATACGTTGGAGATTATGATCAACACGATAGTAAATTTTTTTGTTGACAACGTATTTACATTTTGTTTCAAACCTGCAGATACAGCCTTTCTACAATTTTAAAATACACAAATTATGTTTGTACTTTGATTAGACTTCTTTAAGATTTACTTCATTTCGACAAAAAGTTCAACAACAAAATTTAGTTCTCATATTTTACCAAAAAGGCTGGAACTTTTCCTGTCGATGCCAATGGTCCAAGTATTGGAAGTTAAAAGTGTAATAGACAAAATCATTGCTGATCTTAATTTTTAATCAGAGAGCCCAGAACAAGTATACTATTTATATAATTGTCACAAAACTATTTATGTCGATGGTTTCAAATCAAGTAGAAAAACCTTCGGTACTAGTTTTCCCCTAACACTAGAACTGCATTTTATGCTACAAGATGTCCAATAAAAGCTGCATTGTTAATAGAAAAACCGTAAGTTTTGAAAAATACAAAAATTTATTAATTAGTTTTTATCTCAAAACCATATTTTTGTTATTTAAGTTCATCATAGTTCAGTCATTTATTTAATATCTTGTTAGTAGCAGCTGCATATTGCAGGTAGCAGGAGCAGTGCATATTGTTCTCGACATGTGTTCATGAACATTGCGTTTCTGATTCTTCAGAATCGGTAAGGTTCATCTGTGAGAATTGTCAGTAACTTATTTACTTATATAATTCCGTATGTTTCAAAATTATAGTAATTATTTTAGATTTAATTTAAATTTTTCAATTTAATTTTAACGAATCGCATTTATTTGATTTGTTACAAGTTTTGAAAAGTTTGTATTTGAACACTGGCTGATTTAATAAATATGCGTATATATTTCTATTGTTTATTTTTAATATTTCATAACCATTTTTAATGAATTACTTTAAAAACTTCATACTTTAAATATACATACTATTTTAATGGCTTTATGTTGAATGAGTTCAATTCAAATTTTTAAAAAATAATAAGTTTATTGCTATGCAATATTTACAGGTACAATTCAGGATGAAAATGTTACAATTTAAGTAATAAGTTTTGTAAATTGTAATACTGGAATATCTACACAAAATCTCGATTTATGAAGTTGAAAAATTGTTAATTTTTAAGTAGATACATTATTTTATGTAAGAAACCTGAATATAAATTAAAAATAAATCTGATTGCTAAAAACTTTAAAAATGGTACAGTATTAGGCAACTTTCCCAAATACAGTACTTTTCAATTGATTATCAATGAATCCTTAAAATAAATATAAAGTTTTGCTAATTTGAGAGCAAAAACGCCCAGTTCAACTTTCGTCGGAGAACTTCATTCGAATTTATTTTAAAAATTGTAAATACTCAGAACGTGAAAAGTTTGAATGACAAAAATTACCCAATTTAAACAAACTTTAAATAGATCGTTATAGTTTTCACAAAGCCTTTTTTTAATTGCATCGTAGTTGAAAATTTATGGAAATAAATTGGCTTTTCTTTCAATATGTTAATGCTTAAAGCAACTAGAATTTTTTACTTTAGTTAAAGGAGTTTATCTCAGTGTTGTATAAGGAAATATAACTTTGAAACTATGAATTAAATATTTTTTGAAGAGTTTCTCTTTATACGTTCAAAAGAAATTTATTCACGTGAAACAACTTTGATTTGCAGAATAAAAAGTATCTCACACAGCGAATGTTTATGTATATTATGAATGATAAATAAGAGACATCACAGATTTTTTCTCAAATATTTCATCGTTTTGCATTGGTAGAAAAATCTTGTAAAAGGTTTTAGTATTTAGGGAAATAGTTTTTTAGGAAAAGAGAAGACTCTTCACAGAATTTAATAGAAGAGCATGGATGGCAAAATTTCCATTCTCAAAGTTTTAAACTCTTTCTAGGTGTAAGGTATGAATAAAGTTTGCATGTTATCTTTTCTAGTTTTTAAAACTAATCTAATCAGTTAAAACACACTAAACAAGAACAAAGATATAGTCATCCAAAAGTAAAATCTGTTATTCCAAACTGCCCCTATTAAACTTAACAGCGATAAGCTACTAACCAGAGTAATGAAAGTGTCTATAAACTGGTAATTTCCATCAGTATCTAAACATGAAGAAGAAAACATTTTTTCATTCATGAAATCTCTGAAAGGATTTTTGATACGTCATTTTTTTATGTTACTATAAATCAAATAGAAACTTAGTGAAAAAGTATTTGTTCTTGCAATTTTCATACATTTTTATCTTATTACTATGCATACATTTACTTATTCGAAAACTAAATAAAACATTCACTAAAAAATGTAACACAAAAAGGAACTGTTATACAAATATGAGTCTAAGGTATCTTATGAATAATTTTTTTTTACCTTTTCCATACGCGCAAAGAGACACCATATGCATTCCAAAAGAAAAACAAACCATAAAGTGTTCTCGTATTGTAATTTAATGACTTATAAATTAAATTATCTCTATTTTAAATAAATCCGATTTACTCGACAATGAATGTGCATGTGTTACAGAAATAAGGAAAATCTACTTATTTGCAAACGATATTTACAAGTAAAATCCGCACAGAACTCTAAAAACAAGAGTCACTGCAACCGCATGCAGGGACCAAATGTATGGAAATTGCTTTATTTGGAGAACAGCAGGGGTACACCGCGGAATATAAATCTGGTTTTTCAATTATCTTTTCCTGGAAGTGATCTTTGAGGAATAGAATAGAAGTGGATTTGTGGGAAAAAAAGACCAAGGATCGATTTGTTTCCGGCCGATCTTCGATCGTGTCCCAATCAGGATTCGACAAAGACGAATAGTTTTTTTCCCCACCTTTGTTTTCTGTCAACATTTGCTACTGAGGGACATTAATCGAGACACGACCGGAAGTTTTTTTTTTTACATCTGTGAGACTCGAGAGCGACAACTTCTCTTGCAGCTTTGAAAAATGGGAGCGAAATAATAAAAAGAGGATTTGGGTATAATAACTGAGGAAATTGCTTAAATAGGTGTATGAATAAAAACTTTAAACCTTAGGAGCCCTACCAATTGAATTTAAGATGCTTTTGTTTTGAAAAGAATTAGTATAAAATTTATTTGTTTTTCGAGGGCGTATTATTTAAAATTATCAAAAGAGATATTCTGCATTGAGAGTTAAACAGTAAAATGAAAGGCTGATATTAGTGTTTTATTAAAAGTTTTCTTTAAAAAAAGTCAAATGATTTAAAATGATATTGGGATTAATTCCTAGACGAAAATATACGTTATTTAAAATTGCAATTTTGTAGGTTTTACTCAAATTTTATCATTGATGAAATATTTTTTAAAATATTTAAATTTACCTGTAAACTTTACAGATTGAAATAATCAAGAGAGTATGCCAATTTGTTTAAGACAAAAGTGTGTATGAATTGTATTAGACTTAACACAAAACAGTAAATATAGCAAAATATAAACTTTATACATTTTGTAAAATTGAAAAAAAAAAAAAAAAAAAAAAAAAAAAATGCATCCAAAGAAACTAACTTTTTACATTACTAAAATCACTTCTAAATACAAACAAATAAAAATGAAACATTGACTCATACAAGATGTCAATATCTCGTCTACATAAATTTATCATAAAGTATTGCTTTTCAGAGAAAGCATTTCTTTAATAGAAAATGAAAAACGATATAAATCCATAACATTTACTTTTTGAAAAAGTCAATTAATTTCTTTATCAACTACTCGCATTGAAATAACTAACATCGGCTGTTCGGCAAAAACAATTTTCCCACCGCAACTGGATTGAGGGAGCCTTCGCCACTCAGTCAGAATCCACCAGCAAATAAATCCATTTAGCAATTCAGCCCGCGTAAATACTCTCCAAATAGCCCTTTCTTAATTGACTTTGCCATTTATTTTCTCTTCTTCAGTCACACTGTTATCATTTAATTTTCTCCATCTCCGCTCATAGATAAACGCACGTATGCTTCGATCAAGAAAACGGGCAAAAAAAACCAGAACAGATAGCGCGTCTATGAATAATGCAACGAGCCCTGTAACAGTCATAACATCCGAACGTTCTCAACAGTTAATTCAAACGAGCTTTAAGAAGAGGGCCCTTTGTTTACCGTCTGGATTCGATAAAAGAACAAATGGATTCACAATCCCAGAAGACAAACGTCCATAATAAATTATTTTGGAGCCGGTGGAATTGGGAGGATTACTCAATGGGCAGAAAACTCGGAATACAGATTAGATTTGAAGAAAAGAAAGGCCCGACGTCATTATAGTGTTCGGGGCTTTGTTTCAAAGAGGATTGTCGTCCGCTGCGTCAGAATGGTCATAGAGAATTGATGAAATGGCAATCGAGGCAATGTGTTATCTGCAATTCTAACCGGGAGATTGGGGAGGATTAAATGGAAGGATTTCGAGTTGCTATTAATGTGTGGCAACCGGGAATCGTGCAATGATAGAAGTCATCAAATATCATACGCATTAGGTGATTAAACATATTCGCAAATATTGATAAAAGTATTGTATTCAGTTGTGTATGACGCTTTTTGGGATAATGTGTGTTATTTTGGGAAGAATGAAACATGTATCACGATTTTATTCAATGATACATTTTGAGATTTATCTTGGGAAGTTATTCAAGTGCAAAAAGTTTATTACATTGGTTCAATGTATTTGCTGTAATAATAATAATGTATCGCTTTAATGGAGATCTTAAGTTTTTTAACAAGCAAAAATTTATACACTAAATTTTGTAAAAATGTTTTCCGACATTATTTTTGAAAGTGCAAAATTAAGTTTAAACACATTCCAGAAATTTTATATTTATGGCTGTTTATCCCAAGAGTAAACATTTTTTTTTACATTAATTTAATTACAATAATTTCATTTTTCTTATTTAGGAACGTTTTATATTTAATTATAAATGATATTGTGGTCACATAAAACGTTACAACTTTGCTCCCCTGAGTCTCATTGAGGCAGAAAATAAAACACGCCTGGGAGAACACCTAAGCAAGTTTTTATCTAAAAAAAAAAAAAAAAAAAAAAAAAAAAAAAAAAAAACACCGTTACCATTTAATAAAAGATTGCATCTTCGTAGTGACTCATTGGCAAATCATCTCTGAAGCGTCTCAGTAAGCAAAAGTCAATTCTTTGTTTCAATTTTTTTATGTAAATACATAAAAGAAAAGTTTTTTTTTCGTTGTAATGTAATTAGATGTATGAGAATCCAAGCTCTTGCACATTCCGGAGTTTTTGTAAGAATACAACTGTCCCTTAATCGAATACATCTTTCCAATTCTATTAAAACCGATAAACTATTTTTTATATTTACAGAAGTTACAATTTTTAACATGAAGAACAGACGAACGGACTGACTGACTGACAGACATCATCAAGATTTTTCAAATTATCGAATAAACGCAACATATTAAAGCAGCGATATTCATAAGTAAACCATGATGTTAAAGATATTTAAACTTTTACATCTGATCAATGAGAAAGGAAAAGCGCTGATAAATATTATAAATATATCTTTAATTTATAGTTTTTGTTTCATATTTAAGTTTATTGAATTTTGCTATTTAATGCTTGCTAAAACCAGTTCTAAGAGAATATACACAAGTTAAGGAGATTTTTTTTATGAGCAATTGAATTGTCAAAACCTTTAGAATTTTTATATCCCAGTTTCTAAATAAGATGTATTCGCATTAAGCAAAACACAATTTGTTATAGATTTAATTTTGAAAATGATTGCAAGAAAATTAAACATTATCAAAAACAGAAACATTACTTTCACATATACTTACACAGAAGATTGCAGTAAATAATTGAATTCATAATTACTGTGTCCTATAAATACTGTCATAATTTCTGCCCCGGAGTATTGTTTTGTAGCATATAAAAATGTAGGCATAACATGAGTAATAAAAGTTTATGAAAAATTTGAACGAAAAATATTTAGTGTTTTTTTTTTATTACTAATTTTTTAAGTAATTATAAGCTGATAGTTTATAAAAACTTTTTAAGTATAATAATAAAAAGATACACTAGTTATTTGGAATTCAATTTTTTATTGAACTTTTTTTACTGAAATCAGTAATTATGTCGCTGTAGTTTTTTTTTATGATCATGTTTACGTTTCCATTAGATCGGATAATTCTAACGAATTTCGGTCTCATGTGATTGATTCCTAATTTGAAATGCAAAAAATACAAAATCTAAAAGTATTGGCGATTATTTATTTCAAAATGAATAGGTACAAAAAATATTATTAAAGCTAATTTTTAATTACTAAATAATTTTCTACAAAGCTACCTTTTCAAATCAGAAACATAAAATCACAATAAAACAATGTCCCGTGTAAAAGGGACCCGAACTCAAATAGCAAATGATTTCTGATGTAGAAGAGCAGGATTACGTAATAGGAACATGGAATTGGGAATTAAGATTAGTTGGAGAGAAAGAGAGCACAACGTTATTGTGGTACTACTTCATTAAGTAGGATTACAACTGGACACACATTTCGACATAAGGGTCATAAAGTATTGACGAAACAGAAATCATAGTTGCTGTGAGCTCTAACAAGATTTCTAAGGATTAACTTAAGCATATATAGAAAATCAATGTCCTCATTATATTTTCACTGCTTATGCCTTGAAAATATCCTGAATGTTTAACCTCCTCTCAATATATTCATATTTAGTACATATTATCATGAATTCATTACATTATGTAACGTTTATACTGTACGTTTATACGTGACTCCTCGGTACGTGACACCTATACATTAGAGCACCGATTTCAACGATATTCCACATTTATAGGAGGAATGCTGGACTAAGGTGTCCATAACATCTAGACTATGTCAGTGTAGTTCAGAAACATTTTAGACTCGTTTTCTTTTGTTGAACATTCTCTGACCGGAGAAGTTTTAGCGGAGAAGTTTGTGTGTACCGTATGGAATGAAATCTGGAAAACTTTCAAAAGGAACTCCGATAAGTGAGAGGAGACATCTTCCCTATTTGTTGTTGTATTTAAAATTTCTCAAGAGCTTAGAAAGTATCTTCGAATTAGGAATATGTGATAAGGAAAATAGAGATTGAGATTTTTCAACAGTAATAATCAGACTGTTCCTACCAGAAACTATTCATGAAATAAATAGTATAAAATAAAGTAAAGTAAATAAATATGTTTGTTTTTTCTTAGTATTACTTGTTTTTGCTATTGGTCATTTTCCAAGCTACGAAGCAGTTTTTTGAAATCGAAAGTTTTCTAATATGACATTGTATGCATAGGGAATAAAACCTAACTTATATTTCTCACAGAGAAAGACAAACTTAGTTTTAAATGTACATCAAAACCATTTAAGAAGTTTATTGAATTTGTCTAAATAGTTATTTTATTCAAAGTTTAGTGAATTGAGGATTCCTTATTCAATAAGCAAAATGTTATTCTTTTTATCTGTGAATTTTTCATTGAATCACCACGATTTTGTCCCGTGTAATAATTTATAAATAGTGTTGATACTTTAAAAAATAAAACGGGACCATAGTAATATATATATATATATATATATATATATATATATATATATATATATATATATATATATATATATATATATATATATATTTTTCCTAGAAGGAGATTTATTTTTCTTGTAGAAAGTGTAGAGTGCGTATAAAATATTGAAATATACAGATTATAATACATTTTTATAGCATGCATTTTCTCTGGATAACTTTTTGATAGCATACTCTTAAATAGTAATATGCTCTTTTTACTGAAAAGCAATGACCAATTAATTTGAAAAATAAAACAAATTTTTCAATAATACTAATAATAAATTGATAAAATTTTTCGAAAAGTTAATCCCAGAAAATATTAGAGAACTTTAAAACTTCCCAAACCTTGAGTCATAATATTTATCATTGATTGATATGAGCCTAAACGGATTTCAGGAACTAAACTTGAGTGAAACTTATTTTATCGATGTAAAATTTTACTTTAATTATCAGTTGATTATTTTTTTTAAAACTACACTGGTGAATCAAAATAATGGAAAAACTAAGGAATAGCGTGAAATCCCTTATTAACAGGAAGAAGGAACTCTTATGGCATATGAATACTTACTTCTATCTGAGTTGGGTTAATAATAGAATTACATCAGACATGAATAGTGGTTAAATTAATCTTATTCGATTATTAAAGTGGAAATGGTGAAAGTTCCCAAAAAGATGCTGGTGATAGATAAAGATATTTCTGTTCTATTCTCTAAATCAAAATCCAAAGGTTCGATGATATTGTGCTTGAAGCCTTGGCAGACCAGGCTAGATATCTGACTTCAACTTCAAAATAAATGAACCACGATTTGACTAGTATATCTGTGTATGGAAAAAAAGCATTACTATCTTGGGAAAAAGTATTTCTCTCAGGATACAATAGTTGCATCAAAGATATACTTGGTCTTCCGATTGCTCATAATAGTCCTTTAGTGGTTATATCTTCTTTCAGAATTGGGATTGATGTTTGCTCAAACCATGGCAAATCAGCCTTCAAGATTGAATGATAGTCACACGTGCAATGTTTGTGCTTGTGACTTGTTTATGAGTGACATTTTGCATTAACATTCATTACAAGTTACTCTCGAATTCCCTCCTGAGACCCCACGTACATATAAAAGCACATCGGATTTTGGGCGCATAATTTTTCTCTGCATAAAATAGCCGAATTCAGTTCAACAGTTGATAATAGTTCCACCGATTATGACGAAATAGAGCCTGTAAAGAACAGACAAAAGACAGTTCCTCTGCCAGTAGAGGCATCACGAAAAGTTGGTGCGAAGCATATGCTAGCAATGGACACTAAGACTTTTTCGTCACGTTGTCGAATGTCTGAAAGTTCAGCGAGAATTTTTTTTTTGTTGTGCACAAATTAAAAATATTTTTATGTATCACGTCCTCAAGAAATGGTTTTGCAACCTTTCGTGATTAAATTTCACATCTGAACAATCAAATTTTAGAATTTTTGCAAGCTTAAGGAGAGAGTCATTTTTTCTCTAAGTGTACTTAAAGTGCATGGATCAGTTCTGAACTTTAAAAGTACGTTACATAGACCCAAAAGAATAATATACATAAAAATTAGCTTTGAATCATGTTTCAAACAGTTGTGAGACTCAGGAGGCTATAGTTCATGTTTTGTTCGTGAAGCATCCTCCTGACTGCGATCGTTAATATTTAAGGCTGAGGCTGTAAAAGTAAAGTGAGGTAGGTGGTAATTTTTTTATTACTTTCGATTACCTATATTTTCACATAGCCTAATGAAAATATTGCATTCTGTAAATAAAATCTAAATAAAAAAACCTTTTTTTTTTTTTTTTTTTTTTTTTTTTTTTTTTTTTTTTTTTTTTTGCATTTCATTACGTTTTGGAAACCTGCTGAGTTTAAAAAAAAGTGGTCTAGTGGTTCAATAAGGCGACAATTCTAGTGACAAATGCAACAAACACAAGAGTTTCATTAATATGACTTATCTAAAAAATTGAAAACTTATGACTTTTTGCTATGTCGACACAAAATTATAATGGCTACAGATTTATTATTCCTGAAAGACAATAGAAATACGTATCCACTATTTCTTTTTTTAAAAATTTCAGGGACCAAAGTAGTGTGTTTATGAATACTTAACACATTGAAGAACGTAATAATATTAATAATGTATTCATTATTTTTATAAACTAAGGTTTATACTTCTGTTTAATGAATCCACTTTAGTGTTTTAATGTCATATTTGTTATGGCCCTTTCATATTTGTCTATGTAATATTTTTGGCTTCCTGTACAGCGAAACACAATTAATACATCCCTTTTCCAGCTTTATGCACTTTCGAAACTTATTACAAAAGCATTCTCATTATAAACTAGATTTTTTTTTCTTATCATATGATAATCCTATGGTTTTAAAGAGTATAGATTAGTGTTTTAGAAAATTGACAATTTAGAAAATGCAAACTGCTGTTAATATACAAAAGAAAATCAAAATATAAAATACATAAAAATGGAGTATATGCATCAGGAATAGGATGAATATACACCTATTGGGAAAAATACCTATGTATACATTGAATTTACAAAAAGATACTTTCCTTTTGGAGAGAAATTTCTTGCAGCAATATCAACAACTCTTAAAGACCTTATTTGTATAAGACTCAGTGAAATCTTTTTCCTATAATAGAATCCTTCTGAAATGTATCTTACAAAAAATTCAGAAACGGAATTGGGTTTCCTTCTACAAATCAACAAAATATACCACTTTTGCAGAACTTCCTCAATTGTTAGAGAACAATACTATTTTTTTTTTATTAAAAAAATTAAATAAATCTTTATCACTGTCTCTTTTAAAAGCGATTTTTAAATGAGAGAGTGAACGAGTTCTTAAAAAATGCATCGCATTCATTGTTGAATTACGGCTTTGTAATGTTAAAATAAAATAAAATATAATATAATAATATCCAATTATTTAATCACAACGAAAATCATATTGATAAAATAATGCAATTGTGTAACAGGAAATGAAGATAAATAGTATAAGGTATGAGTGCCAGTAGAGATGACCTTTTAAGATGTTTATCTTTATTTTTATACAGCTTTACCTAAGAAGTATCATGGAACTCTTTCTTGTAATATTAAATAACCGTATGTGGTAATGTAACATGGTGACAAAAAACAAGCTTCGAAAAAGTAAAAGGAAACGACCAATATGTTTTATAGAGAAACGCAGATAGATATTCTAAATTTAAGTAATCACATGTTCGATGTGTCTACCATCACGTTCTATTGCGTGAAGCATACCTAGAGCAAAATGTTCCTTCACAGACTATAATGTTGGCACATAAATTGTCTTGATAAGTCGCTGAATAGAAATCTTCAGAAACCGTTTTGGGATTCGTCGAATACACTTTATCTTTCAGATATCTCTACATGAAAAAGCCATCGAACAAAGTCACTGATTCCCTTATTCTCCTGACAGAAAGTTGAAGTCGGGAGAGTAGAGGGTTAACAAATGCCCATTCCTGGGTTATGAGGATAACTCAGAGCAATCACACGATCTTGAAAGTGCTCTGCGCATCAAATTTGGTAATTAGTTTAGTTTAGTCAGAAAGTTTGAATGCATTATGGTCAGTGGTTTTTTAGACATTACACTTCCTTATTGGGCGCTTATTTCTTGTCACTATGTATAGTTAGTAGTAACAAAGAATATAGTATACATGCTCTTAGTACACTATCTCACATGGTTAGATAAAAGTACATGTGATCTCTTGGAAGATAACTCTCAGCATAAAGAACTATATTATACTCAACATAAAGAACTATATTTTGCCTGCAGTTTAATGCATATTTTTCGATACTAGAAAGGTCATTTAATCACGAATCTTTGAAAACTTAATGAAACTAGATTTATAAGGTGTATGACCCTATATATTATATTTATTTACTGAATACTTTAGATTTATGTCAAAATTAGATAGCTGTCACAAACAAATTATAAAACAACTTTCTTGTTTGATATTGGATTACGCTATCCTTTTGATTAAGTCGCTGGATTTTTGTAACTAGTATAGACATTGAAAAAAGAAAAAGAAAATGTTTAACTATAAAAATCTCTAAAATATATTTACTTCACAATAAAATAATTTTTTCCTAGTTATTCTTATACATCACTTTTCACTCGTATGGAATGTAAAAGGATCAATTTCAATTAGGACTAGATATTCTTTTTTTGTATATGTGAAACACTACAATTTAAAGTTATATTACTTGAGAGATAACTAAAATAATAAAAAATTATTGCTTCTAAAAAGTAATCTATTTTTTCAAAAGAAAGCTCTTATTAGTTGATTGGAAGTGGAATCTATTTCGACGCTTCGACTTAGAGATTGCTCATAGGCTTATATGTTTAGGGATTTTATCCTCCGAATTCCTTTGTAGTGTATGCAAACTACTTTGTTGTGCAGTGCGCAAACCATGTATGAACATCCATATGCCTAGAGTAAAAATTTGCAGACAAAGCCATGATTACTTATTTGTTATTTCTCTGCGCACAGGGATTAACGAACTGACATTCTAAATTATAAATCCTAGACAATGAGCCACGTTCTATACGTAAAATTGTAGGTCTGGCTCAACTAGGTAAATAAGTGTACCAAGATATCGATGAGTAGTTTCCTCAATGAATTAAGATTGTGCATTCAATTTTAGATTTTAAATGCAATTTATTTATTCTCCTACATATTATATAGCAACCAAATAGTTTACCAACAATATCTTTATTTGGAAATTAATTAAGAATACAGCATAATTTTTTAATAACGTTAAGAGAATCACTAAAGAAATTCAATATAACCCATTCGAGAATACCTTCAAATTTGGATGTCGCAATCAATTCCTTTGCAGTAGTACAAACCTCTTAACAGAATTGATGCGCGCCGCTTGTTACACCACATCAACCATTAGATAATTAACAGTGTCAGGACTGGGTACCTTGTATATCACTCGCTTGCCCACCTGATTCAGTCTTCAATCAAATTAAGCCAAATCGTTCTAATACATGAGCCTTAGAAAGGATTAGAAAATTACGCTTAATTTGAATGTGAGAGTGGTAATTTTGATTCAGCTAAATAGATACGCATTCCCAATTCAGTCCTCTAAATTCGGTAATTTGGCTCGCGTTTGGAATTGCTTAAAATCCAGACCTTTCAACATCTCTTTCTAAAGCGTTGGCGTGTAGTGTATGGTAGTTTGAAACATCTCCAGCGGCGTTTTGCCTCAAAACTTAGAGAACATAAATATTTAATAGCCTAATTAAAAGTTATGCACCCGGAAGTATATTCCTAAAGTAACTTGGCGAGCTAATTAAATTTTTGTGCCCAAGAAACACTACTTTATCGGATGGAGAGATTTTGTTGAGAAAGACGATAGGAAGGAGAAACTTGTAATTTGGCGAGGCAGAAATATTCACGGTCTGCTGGGGTTTTGCACACGTAAACTTGATTAAATTTCTCGCACTCTCTTTTAAAGCGAGATGAATACGCGTGAGAAAATGTTTGAGGCATAATTACTGTAAGAGAATCTTGATTTATAATGGAGTAGGAAAGCAGTCGAGATCTTATTTTGGGAAAAGCAAATTATCTTATGCAATAGTTTCCCGGAAGTTTGAAATACCTTTCCTCTCCCATGCAACTATACTCCCATCGAGGTTGTCAAACGTAATTTAATTCGTTCAGATTGGTGGAAATTATTGTGTACTTTGGGCTCATTTAAAACAAACTGCCCCTGGATGATTCTGATGAATTATGCATTATAAGAGGGTTGTTGAAGGAGAAACCAGCATTTGTATGAAATTCGAATTTTTTAGTTTATATCAGTGTTAAGAAATAACACCGATGCTCTCATATTAGAAGCGAGAAAGTCGTATAAGTCCATTTTAATTTTTAAAGCAGTATTAGTTAATTAATTATGAGATAAAAGGAAATAATAATCAAATCGCTGCTACTTTCAAACCAGTTTAGATGTGAAAAGGAGAGATCGGGCGTTTGATTGTTCTTTAAGAATTGTTATATGCAACAACCCCAGTAAACAAATATACTGGCCAATATAGCTCAATACTGGCCAATCCCAATATGGGCCGTTGTAGAAAGGCCGTTGCTATGGATCTTGGTCAATCTCGCCCAGTGCTGGGTAAAATATGCTAGAAGTTTTGAAATGTTGATGCAGATTTTGAAAATTGAAATATATATTTTTATAAGAAAGGACGAAATAGTAAAAAATATGTTTTGTAATGATTTTAACATGTTTATTTTTTAATAAAATGTGTTTTTTGGAATGATGTTCCAGTTACAGCATGGATTGATCAATATTCCCTACAGAATCCCTGTTTCCGACCTGGGCCAATACCACTATGCTACTTGGGTATATAACATTAAATTTTTGGAAAACAAACGGGATAATAGAACTTTTTTTTTTTTATCTCAAAAGATTAAATATAAGAAATTAAAAATATATATATATAATTTATTTTTACCTGATCTGTAAGGTCGTGTAATTTTCATCGATAATATATGTTACGGATTGTTTGATTAACTTTGTCTCTTCTACATAATAATTGGTTATTTTATAACCAGTTATTGTGTATAATATCCAAATTAATCCAATTAGCCGTAAGATATGTACTAGACAAAATGTATAAATATATTTCACGTATTATTTACACATCGGAAAAGCTTTAACTTTTTTACAGATTTTCTATTTACTTATTAAACATCGCGTGTTTTTTTTTTTTTTTTTTTTTTTAACATTGACGATTCACCTCTATTTCCAATTATGATTGTTTATTAATACTGATATTCATTAGTTTGTGATCTTTTATTTGAAGGTACTATTTTATTAAATTTGAAAAGTAATTTTCAATAATACGAAGATTAAGAATTTGATCTGGCGATTGGTATATTACCTAGTTATAAATTAAAAGTAGATATAGTGATCCATATTTTTCACATTTTAATACTTTTAAAACTATATGCGTGGGAAAAGTCTTTTACGTGTCACATTAACTGTACATACAATGTTTTATATTAGCATTAACTTTAGGGGAAAAATTAAAATTTCTCCAAGTCGCATTTAAAAACTTTTAAAACAATTTTTGAAATTAAAGATCAGGAATCAAGTTTTTAAAAGATTTTTTTTGTCTGGGTATTATAGTCCTTCTAGAATATATATAAAAAAAAGGAGAGACAATTTTGTTTTTCTATGAAGTAAAAAGTTACTGCAATTGCTTAAATATGTCATATTGACACAAATTGTTCAGAAAAAATATAATTTTAGAATGGGCCAATCACGGGGTACATATAATTAAATGCCACAATACAAAAATAACAAGTCATTCATCTTGAAGTATTGAATTGTTTAATTCGAGAGAATGAGCAATGGGCACTCCACAAGATTAATAAAAAAGTGATTTACCCATCTCAGATCAATCCACATTTCCAATCTCGAAATAAACGACAACTTCAAAAATTTGAGGCACATCTCGATTTCTCATCCTAATAGATGATTTACCATCTATTCATTCCTTTTTTATGAAGAAGAACCAGCCGCAGTGAAAAATGGGGACGTGCCACCTCTTAGTAATCCAATTTCAGACGATTCTTTCCGAGGGGGGGGGGGGGGTCGATCGTCTGGTAGCAATCCATTATTCCGGAAGCATATCCTCCACCCACCAATAAAAAAAAAGAAGAGGGAACTGCATTACTTTCTGGACGTGACGCTATTACCTGAGGATGTTCAACAAGACGTCCGAAAGAGTCACAGATGGAAGCCGCCGATTGCATCATCAATCGACTGTTGCGTCAATCTCGCGAGGAAAGAATTCACAACGTAAAAAGTGATTCAGTTTATACAGGGAGTTTTGGCGGAAGTATTTTAGAAGGTACAATTGGGTGGCTCCATCGAATTGCGGCTCACTCTAATGGGGTAACGGTCACTCAAGAGATTTTGCGAGACGTGCACCTAAAAACTTTAGATTTGATTTTCTTAGATTTTTTTTTTTTTTTTTTTTTTTTTTTTTGTGCTTGTTACGTGAGATTAGCTTGAAACGGTTTTCAATGGTCCAAAAAGTTTGGCTTAAATTATTTACCAGAATTGTTTTTCTTTTAGCGAATTAATGTACATTCTTCAAAACTTATGTACAATAAAAAGAATTCTATTGGTCAAGATCCTTGACCAATCTTGCCCAATGCTGGATAAAATATTCTAGAAGTTTTGAAAATTTGATGCACAGTTTTAAAATTCAAATATTTTTTTATAGGAAAGGGCGGCGGTCTAAAAAATATGTATATTGCAATGTTTTTGACTTTTTTTTTTTAATTGTGTATTTTGGAATGATGTTCGAGTTTCGGCCATGATTGGCCAATCTTCCAGGACCCCTGTTTCCGACATTAGTCAATACTGCTGTGCTGTCTGGGGAAATAAACTTGCACCCTCCCACCTATTATTGAAGATTAAATGTAGAGTGAAGAAAAGTGGTATAAATCACTAGATTTTAAAGGTAGTGCAAGAGATTTTAAAGTAATCAAAGGTACAGAAATGTATTACAAATTTTTTAAAACATTTCCTTAGAAAATCCACTACAAAAAATAAGGTTTAAACAAAGTTCCGGTACCTTGAACCCCCTCCCACCCCCTCAGAAAATAATCCTATCGACGCTCATTAAAATAATTTGTTCTTGATGTTGTTTACATTTTCTACTACAAATTTAAACTACAAATTTTGTCGAACTGGCGAATCAATGTAGCTTTTTTTATAATATATTTATGATAATGTGTTATTTGAGAAATATTATTTAATATTCATTCTTTTAAAATGAGTATTTTTTAAAAAGTGTATTTTTGGTCGTACTTGAATTATACCAATCCATTGAATAATAAAGACGTTTGTAGAACATCACAGCAGGGAATCAAACCCGAGTCAACTGCGAAGTAGTAAAAAGTTACATGTCCATACTACAAGCTCGGGCACACGCAATGCAAAACGAATCGAACGTAAGTTTATTCCTGACACTTAAGTAAACATATAACATCGAAGAAGGTAAAAAAGGGCCATTCATTTTCCTTTACCTAGATGGTTTGGTAGATAACCTGGAAGATGGATTTCCCTGCGTGTGTTATCTTTGTGTCCGTTGCGTATGCAAGGGAGGATGGATCCCTTTATTGCCTCCTCTATACAGAGTTGTGGGGGCTCACTGGAGGCGACACAGACGAATAGGGGAAGGATTCCTCGACATCAAATTCCACAACTGTATAAGGTAAAGAATGCCCGGGATGAGAAATCGGGGAAGGGGGATTTGATGGATTGATCTCACGCTGGAACTCCTTTTGTAGAAAGAGAGGATGTTACTATTATTTTCATCGTCGTCAAAGGTGTTAAATTTTTAAGGTTGAGTTTGTTGAAACTGTTCTTATATATTTTGAATTTTAGAGTAACCCAATAATGTTATTCGGAGCTATGGGCGTGCTATCGAAAAGACATTCAGCGGCTTGAAACAGGTTTGCGTTTGAATACAATGAGCGCTGGATAAAATATAAAGTTTACTTAACAAGGTAACAATGCTAGGAAGATAAGATGAAAAGGAGGGATCGTTTGGAAACAATGTCTTTTAAATATATTTAAGAACAATTCCTACTATTAAGAATCATTCCCTATATTCTCTATGTTACGATCTTCTCACCCAATTAACTTAGAAACTATTTCGTATGAAACCTTGAAATTTGATGAGTAGGGGCAAAAATGATCACTTAATGAAATGACATAAATTAAAAACTCGAAAACCACCACCTATTATAAATGAAAAATATAAAAAAGCAAAGGACTATTGTAGGTGGAATCACTGCATAGGTACTGACGTAAGAATTTCAAATATAAAATACATTAGACGCTATTTTCGAGTTTTTAATTTATATCATTAAAGTTTTGTACAAAGTTGTTTCTAAATGAACTGAGTGAGAAGATTGTAACATTACGAGTATAGGGAATGAACCTTATAAAAAGTAACTCTTAAGTTATAATGTTTTGCTTAATTTAATGTTTTTAAATACATTAGATTAATGAAGAGTTCTCACAAAAATGCTTTAGTATACTTTTACATATAGTTAAATAGAAAATTATAGTAAAGCTTTAGTAATATCATATACGTTGTTGTTGCTTTCTAATTTTTAAATTGATAAGTGAAAATATCGGTACTTGATCTCTTGGATAATTTATGCATAACTCGATACATTTCAATAATGTTCACAGTTTTAAATTTCTAATGCTTAGTGAAAATAAATAAATTTTCTACTTGACAAATAAAATAAACATCTTATTTTGAGAAGATTAGAATGGTACGTTTTAAGGCAAATTTCATTTCTCCAGTAAACTCAATTTTGAGAAGAAAAGATAAAATTTTCCGTTTCTTTTTTAATCTGCAATTGTAGAGCCAAAAAAATTGCATGCAAATGGTATTTTGCAATGCATTTATAAAAACTCATTAGTTTAAGATGCTAAACCCCTTTTTGAAGTGCAGCAAACTTAAGTTATCTCAAGTTCCGTCTTTAAGCAGTCGTTTCAAATTTCCGGCCTAGCTATTGCACTCATAAAATTGGAATTGATATAAAAGAAAATCTGCATTTGATAATCTTTTTCAATCCGGCTATTAATAATGGAAATATGACTTTAGACTTTAAAATATAATTTAATATAATCTCCACATAAGATTACATCGTGCTTTATGCATTTGAGGACGAGAGAAAAAATCTCATTTTAAGTCAAGCAGTCTTGCTTTTTGGCTTAATTCAAAAAGTACATTTCCTAATAACTAAAAATACCACAAGCAAATGATGGGAGCCGTATTTCCATTATTGGTACAGTCTAAGATATTAAAAATATAATTGTTATAGTTATTTAGGTTTTTATAACATCTATATCTATCTTATTATATTTACATTGCATTTTCATACAAAAAAAAAAAAAAAAAAAAAAAAAAAAACATTGTTTTTTACACTTACGAGCAATTAAGATCTAAAATACAAACTCTATTTTACGAACAATTATGATCTAAAATACAAACTTTTCTAAGAACTTATGAAATAAATAGGGTAATTTTCACAAATAACTCACTTATAGGTTTTTGCCCAGTATTAGCCTAAACATTGCTGCACAAATAAACCTCATCCTTATTTTCATTGCCATGATGTTAAATTTTAAGCTAAATTTTTTTTTATGTATAACCATAAAAAGACTACAATAGTTCCTGAATATTTCTTGGATTTAGAATTTGTAAAATTACTATTGTTAATTAATTAGAGTTAGTATACATAATTTTAATGAATAAAACTTTCATTGATTTAAAACAATTTGCTTAAATTGATTGTAAAATATATGTCTACGATCGCATTTGAACGAAACGAGAATACATTATTCTCACTATATTTGTTCAAAAGAATTTTACTGCACACTTTTGAAACTCCGAATATAAAAGGAACAAAGCATTTTGAGTGACCCCAGATAGAAATCGTTTTCCCATTCTGAGATATTTCCTTCATATATAAGATGCAGACTTTGCAAATCACTTTCTTTGTTTCATCTTAAAATAATGGAGGTGGTTTTCTGTGCAGGAAATCGGAAAATGATTGGAATCTTCACGTTGAACTGATTTCATTGCATTTTCAACAGTTAAATCTGTTTCCTAAGGCCTCGAAAGGAATTCAGCATTTTCTGTTACGAATGAGGTTCGGGGAGGTTTGCATTAAACAATTCCTTTTATGAAGTTTTAACTCAACTGTTGAAAATATGTCATCTTGTTTCAACATTTGAGAAATTTTTTATTTTAATAAAAATATTACTCATTATTAAAAATTAAAATTAATTCAGACACTTTGTCGTCATGGTACTAAATATTAAATGTTTTAAATTGGGCAACAATCCAATGTTAAATGCATATACCATCTACTATCAACAATTAAAAGAGTACTACCATAAGAATCATTGAAAAATCAGTGACCCAAAATATTGCCACAGGATAAACTATATTTTTTAATGTCGGTTGTGTTTTGACACATAAATAAGTTATATCAACGTTCACACCCAGCAATTTAAAACGTTAATGAATTAATGAAGTGAAGTGTTCGTGATATATGTGGATAAGTATTCGTATTATAAGTATTTCTTATAAAAACATTCATGCACATTTTGGGGTCGTAAAATGTTGGACTTTAAAATAACATTTTTTTTTTTTTAAAGGTTAAAGAGCTAACCGACCTTTCCTTCCAGTTTATTTCACACCAAAATGTATTTATTGACCAATTACGATAAGATCCTAAACTCCAATTCTAAGCGCTTTCTAAGTCTCATGATCTTCAAAATAGTAATATTAGGAAAGTACGTTCTTTTGGAATTCCAAAATGTGACGGAGGTACTTCGCATTCCAGATTATGTTTTTGTGCAACTATTTGATCTATAGTCCATCTGATACCTATCTATCTCTAGACTACGTGAAGCTGAATTCTAAATTTGAGCTTTTTAAAATTGTGTAGACTACAAAGAAGCAATTTTAGGAAAAGTCATTCTTTTATTATTTTTAGCCACCCTCTTCCCCTCAAGGAATTTATCGTCTGAAATAATAACTATGCATTCCTCGGGATATAGATAACCTGTATTCCGAATTTCAGCATTCTAAATCTTTTACGTATAGAAATATTCTTAGTAGGACAGAGGAGGGAGGACAATATGCAGAAAATGCTAATTATACTTGTATAAGGAAGGGATAATCAGTTATTCACATGTTACATGGGAATTTTATAGGTCACGTGGGTCCCAACTTTCAAATTTGCAATTCTGATCGGATGTAATTCAAAATTGAACATAATGCATTTTAAGTAAGGAGAAGGGACACTGTCTGTTGCAATGGTTACCAGTAGAGAATATTTGTGTCAATCTTCATTAAGGAATAACGAATTGCTTCATCCTCCACATTTATATATCTCCTGTTATCTACGTATTATTGCCTACTTTATTATATCAGAAAATGTATCCGCAAATCATTAAATTTGGACGTTTGATGTATTTAAAGACAAAAGTTATTGAATTTTTACTTTTTTTGTAATATCCTTTTATTACTGAACGATTAACTTTAAACCTACCGACATTTTTTAATACATATTTCTACAGATGGCGGTCAAATGACCGCTTTTCAGATAAACATCATATTCTTTTCCAGTTGATTATAAATTATATAGAATTTAACATAAAAACAAAATAACTGTCATGTAATAATTGAAAGATATTTATTTTTTCGGACTTTAGGAAGACAAATTAAAACCTGAAATTTAACAATTTTGATTAAAGTCTCAAAAGTGGTCATTTGACCACTCTCTCGCCGGTTTAGTGTTAAGTGGGTTTCTTAGTAGATTAAAAAATTATTTCCTTAAATTGAATTACAAGTGTTTCATTAGGAAACTTAACAACTGTAAATAAAGTAAATAACTTTGATAATTCCAAAAAATTAGCCATTCTATGGAATAAAACTTGAAGCTTTATTTGTTAATTTTAAAGTTTTTTCATGCACATCGCAAACATTTTAAAGTAAGTTAACATAAATGTAAATTAAAACAAAAAGTTTGCATGATAGAAAAACGTTTTCTAAAGAAAAAGTATAAGTTTTTACTATTATAAAGGAATCTAGCAACTACTTTGGGATACTTCAATATTTTTTTTTCAATGATTCCTCTGTGGTTTTGTGTAAATTTCTTTAGGAATATATTATTTTTATTATTAAACCAAAATAAAAGAGTAAAAAGAAATTTTTTAGGCAAACTTACGCGCGAAATTACATAGTTACCAAAGAATGTGATATTGAATTTTCCGAAGTCCCCTAAGCGTCTTTCAATATATTCACGTCTAAGTATCTTTTTTTACGACTAAAAAATAATTTTAATAAAAAAATTGTTTTTGCCTGGAAATTGAAAAAAATGCATCTCTATAGGATCTTTAATTTTCATCTTCCAAGAAAGGCTCTTCCCATATTTTGATAAAAATTCCCAAAACAGCGGACATAAAATCGTCACTGCCATTTTTTATTCTCCTAGGGCCACCAAATTTTGCTTACATTTTAAGATAGAAGGATATATAAGATGGTCTTAAAATAAAAGCGCGATTTATAGTTAAGGTAAATATAGCTTTGCTCTAAATATAATAGCGTATTCTATTTTATTATTTTTAACTTTACAAAAAAAGTATTTCTTAGTGGTACTTTATCTAGTAAGTTTTGAGAAATAACTTGATTCCAAAACATCAATTCTACTCTTTTTTTTAAAAAATAACGATTAAGCAAAGGCTAGGTTTTCCAAACGAAATAACTGTTTGCCAATACAACACACACTCCCCAAACTCTATTTAAAAAAAAAATAAGGTTCCGCTTTCAAAATGCATTACAGAATCGATAAAAACACTACATAGAATCTTTGTCTTGTAAGCCATTTATTTTAAATCTATAAAAATACGTTGCGTGATATACTTGGGATAATATTTCTCGACCATAATATTATATTTTAGAAATATCTATCTCGGGAAAGATAAGAGGAAAAACAGAAGGTCCTGAAAATTTTATGCGAAACCTCACATATTAAGCAAAGGAAAAAAATGTATTGCATAATGCATAAATGATGAGACTCCAGACATCAAAGTATCAATGCAAGAAAAAAAAATCCCGTAAAACTTCCTTCATAAAAATTATTTTTACTTCTATCTTCTATTCAGTACACTGGCACAAGAATTTCTACAGCATTCAGTGTAACTGGGAAAAATGTTTTTTGGGGAAAAAAGTGATGGGTCAGCGAACAGTGGTACTCCGAGCCAAAATGGATTTTGAAGTGATACATATTTTTTATTTAGCAACTCACATTTACTGAATAATTAATGCACTGAGTATCTCCTAATAAATTCAAAATATTAATTTTGGATTCAAAGGAAGAAAAGCCATTTATTTTATCAGGTGGTACATTCTATTATCCTTTACCCCTATAAGGTTTGGGGAAAAAACCAGTTTCAGCATTTTATTGAAGGAAGTGACACTTTTAATTTTTTCTTTAATTTGATAATAATTATATATTTCTATAAAAACTCTGTATTGAAAATTCGGATGTTTCTTAACTTTCATTTTTTTCCCTTTCTGTTTCTTTCGTTCTTTCGTTCTTTTTTTTTTTTTTTTTTTTTTTTTTTTTTTTATTCTCTTTGTTCGACTACTTTAAAATTACCAAATAAGTCAGTGTTCAATACCTTGCTTACTTTGTTATAAAACAAAATATTAAAACATATGTGGATTTTTATGAAAAGTATGGATAAATTACGGGGATCAGGAAATATTATTGACCATTGGAAATCAACTCGAAAGATAGCTGAATGTTGAACTTCATTTTTAATATCGGCTGAACAACACATCAATTAACCATATAAACGATTATACTATAAAACGATCGTGAACTGCTTTCTGTTAAACAAAATTTGAAATCGTTCTCTTGAGTATTTCGATAAAAATTTAAATATTCAAACCCATTTTTGTGTCATAAATGCAGTACTTTGAAGTAATTTTTTAAGCATCAGTGCATAGAGATAACAATTTTTAAAACTGACTATTTCCACTATTTGACGCCATTCGTATTGAGCGAAGTCCCTGAATTGTAATTATAAGATTTATAAGTCTCATTGCCTTCAAAAGAATAACGTTGGGAATGCGCGTTCTTTCGGCACTTTAAGGCGTTCCTGAAGCACGAGGATCTATGTCGCCAATCGTCTATTATAAATGAATGTCCTTTATGTCATCTGGATTTAAAAAAAGATTTGTGATTGAATGTCCTTTCAGTATAGTAATTCAAGGTATCAAAGAGATATTTCCCACTCCCAAATATATTTGTGTATCCGTGTGCAACGTTCTATCTGAACTCTAAATTATTTTTTTATTATTATATACTATATACTAAATTACTCTAATTTTTTTTTTCTACCTCTTCTATTCTTCAAAATAGCAATTTTGGAAACGCGCTTTCTTTCGGATTTCCTCGGGTATTTTTTTCCAAAAAATATCATTGGACTTTTCTGGTCTGTAGACTGCCAGAATCCAAATGTCAACTTTCCACTTATTTTGGGTTTTAAAATATGAATTTAGGACATATATGCGCTCTTTCAGCGTTACTGAGGTATTTAGCTTTCCAATAACTATTCTTCCACTCTTGTGACCTGTAGACTACCTGAATTATAAATTTTAGATTTTTAACGTCTTCTAGGCCTTAAAATACCAATATTTAACAATAACAGCAAACTGAGTTCACAAACCACCTTTGTAAAAACATTTTTTTTAATTCTGAGGTTGCCATTAAATTGTCTTTCAAAATCATCTGTTATTTATTAAGTTTATTCTTATTATGTTTCAATAATCATACGGCGAATAATAACGTATCTTTTCATCAAAGAAATTTTTTAAAATAAATGCCAAAAACTTTTTATTTTTAAATATTCACCAATTTGTGGTAAATTTGTTTAACCTTGCCTTTGCTATTGACAATTAAGTAAAAAAAAATTTACTTCACCATGATCTACAAAACCATTGATGGAACAAATAAAGTCATTTCTCTAGAAATTTTTACTAATGTAATTTCATTTTACCTACAAAGTTAAATGTAGCATTGCTATAAAACATTTTAATACTTAAGTATGCACCAGACCTGTTCAGTATCAGACACACTTGTTATACTATGATTTGTAAAATTATACATCAAATTTATGTTTCAATCAATGTAGGTTTCCACGTGGCATGTGTTTTAACTTCTTATTTTTTCTCTTTACCTTTCAAAAAGAACTGGACAGTATAAAGACGTAAGTCCACTTTTAAAATCATATCAAATTCTAAAAAGAAAACCTTCCTGAAAAAAAAAAAAAGCTTTTTATAGTCTCAAGTATTTTCTCTCGAAACTAAAAAGAACAATGTTTATGCATGTTCTGTTAGAACCCTGTTATTCATGATTTAACTAATACCATATATTTTGCAAGAAATAAATATAAATATTTTCCTGTTTTTGAACATAGCGAAAAATAGGTGGGAATTTTTATTTATATTTGAGTTACTGACAGATTTTTCTCACAGTTGAATTTGTTATGAAGTAACTTTTTCTAACTCAATACACTGATTACAGGCTGAGAGTCAGCTGCATGTTTTGACATTTCATCGAATATCATTTAAAAAATTTCGTAAAATGTTGAAAAAAGCAAATATATTAATAATAGTTCTACAGAGGGAGATATGTCCGAAACCGCTCCAAAATCGACATCGAATGAGTTGAACTACAAATATAGACAAAAATACCATAAATTGCAAAATAGTGAGTATCCTGTTTTTCTGTTAAACTTATCACTCTTAATGAGAATGGGAGCAGATGATTTTACTTCTCTGAAAACAAATGCTTGCATCTTTTGAAACAGAGCTAAATTGCAATACACATTTCGACATCAGTGATATGATTAACAAAGAATATGCTTGCCAATTTGGCTGAATTTCAAAAAAGAAGAGTCGTATTTTTAAATTAAATAAAATTAAATAAATCCATTAAGAAAATGTTCGCAGTTTCAAACACACACTATAAACTGCTCACAACTGACAAGAAAATAAATTGAAGAATTCAACATAAATTGAGTCTCTGTTTTTTGGAAATTTTTATTTATAGAATAAAACTATAAATGCTTTTAGTTGCTTTAAACAATAAATGCCAATAAGAATTTATTAATACTCCTGTAATTTATAGAATAATACTTTAAATAGTTAAGAAAGCTGAATCAAAGTATCAACAAGACATTTAATATACGCTAAATGAAACTAAACACTTATCAGTGCTTCTTCAAGATTCATTAAGCATTAATATTAATGAGTGGGTTAACTATTTTCAAAGTAATTTCAAAGTTGAAATTCAATCAAAATTATATTAAGTTTTTTAGAAGAATAGTTCCATTTCCACCTGGATGAAGTACACAAGCTCATAAGTTTTTGTCTTTGTATTTTAACAGATACCAAGCTTTCTGCCCCACGTGCATCGCGATGATAACTTATTATAATATACAGTAATACAAAGAAAAATAGTAAGTTACGGCTGAATACTTTTTGTTGGATAGATTGAAGTGTTTTATTTTCTGTAGGATCGCATAAGAACGTGAACATAGTAATGTGCCTACGTTATTGGAAGCTGTCCCCTTTCTTAGAATTGATTCCATGTTCCGAAATTCTTCAACTTCAGAATTCAAGCGATGTTCTGGACGGTCATATATAAGCCTAAAGATCAATGGAGCCGTCTTGTACCTACAGAAAATGATGAACAACTTCTGATCATAGTACTAAGTCACGGGCATATAATCCCTTGTCCTGGGGGAAATTTATCGACACACATAAAGCCAGTCTGAGGCAGATTAGGTGGACAGAACAGATAGGCACAACGCGTGTGCAGAAAGCTGATATTTCAGTCACTTTCGACTCGAGCTTCATGTGCTTCGTATTTCATCAATTAGCTGCTCATCGAAGCTCAAATCCCTTTGGTGCGAAATGAAATTTTGATACGGTTAATCTATAAAAAAACATAAATAAGACTTCTAGTTAGGAAGAGTGTAAGTGGACTGAAATGTATTGACGTTATCGATCCTTAGTTTCCTTTGTTTAGTGTGACTATTAAAAATGAGTGTAATTATAAATAAACAGAATTATACATTAAAATAAAATAATCAAATCGTTAAGCATTTAATGATATCATGGGGATTATTATTTAGTTAAACTTTGACTGAAAACATAACATTGCAAATGGAAGAAATAATAAAAATCTCCAACAATAGTAAAATAAAATATCCAATGCAAGCTTTACTTGGCAGTTTAGATTTTCGACAAGAAATTGTTTTGTAAAATTTGCGAAATTTTAAAAGAAACTATCGATGCTAACAGTGCTTGAATACGGATAAAAGAGAACTGACTTATTTTTACTTTTGACCTATTTAGAATAAGATATATAAAAAGTTAAAATCAAAATTGTAATATTTTCTAATTTTACGTTACATAATTTTTGCGTTTTATTTTTGTGAAATAAATGTTTAGAATTAAATTAATTTACTGTCGAGTAAAATATTTTAAAAATGCCTTTTTATAGTAGTAAAATTATAAATTAAATAACTATCAGACATTTTGCTAAATTGACGTTTTAAACTGTTTAGGGATATAAACGAATAAAAAGAAAAATAAGATATTTCTGGTTACACCATTAAAAAGGAATTGAAACGAAATACTTAAGCAAAAGCTGTAACAATTTTAACAACAATGTTATTCTATGTATACAAACTTTTAAAAAATATGTCATAATTTAAAAAAGTGGCTTAAAAACGTAATATATGCTGCATAAGGTAAAGCATCCAACCATGAACAACGTACCAGAAAATTATTTTTAAAATGAAGGAGTTCCTTCCCTCAGCGGAAATAACTCACGATGTCCTCCTCACTTTTCAAGCTAACTTTACTTTAAGAATTGAATATTTTTGAAATGGAGTGGTAAATAAAAATTCATAGCGATATCAACTTTCATCACCATTTACTTTTGTAGATAGGTGCAAATTTTATTAAATTAAACAAGAATTACAAAAGTAAAATTTACAGAAAAGTTATATTTTAGTAGAATGTATGTGTTTATTACTTTTGAGGTCTTTGAGATTTACGCGATTATGACACATGTTTCAGGAATAAAATTTCATGCATGAGAACAAAATCTGAGTAATTAGACTACCTGACACCTGATTTATATGATCAAGTAAGAATTTTGCATTGTCATATGGCATTGTAACACATTTTCATTAATTAAAATATTGAATTTTCTAAGTGGTTATCTTGTACAGTTGAATTTTTTGTTTTAAAGTACAAGGTTTTAGAATAAGATATTGAACTAAAAAAAGTGAATAGAACCCTTGAAACAAATCACAAATAAAATTTTAGCTTTTTGATCTCTTAATCTCTTAATTCTTAAATATTAGTTCTGTTGTTTAAAAATTAACGAGGAAAATTAAACTTGATTAAAAAAAAAAAAAAAAAAAGTTGCAAGGAATGTTGCAAATATTACATTTCATGTAAAAGGTTAATCATAGAGACATTATAAGGATTTTATTTCTGTTAAATACTAACCTCAAATACATTTTTCTACATACAGTAGGTACAAAAAAATATGTATTTGCAATAAAGGATACCACAATAACTTCAAAGTCATTACAAGACTTATCAAAGCAGTTTTTTTTTACACCTGAGAAACAGAGGGTCCAGCAATGAAATTACAAAATAAGAACCTAGTCGGAAAATATTTGCACAAATAATAATATACCATACAAATATCGACCAATTTCGATATCTTTGTAATTTTCAAATGCATTATTGTATTCGTACAAGTATAATATTCGGTAGCTCATTTACGATTGGCTAAGTTTTTGAGCAGATAAAATTTTATATTTACGAGAAAAAAAAAATCAGTTTGAAAGGACTTAAAAGAGTTTATATCCGCCACCCGCCATCTTTCTCCGCTTTATTTACTTTAGAAGTTGAGTACATAAAAGAAAATATTCTTTGGGTTCCGCAATTTTCGACTTCTGAAGCGACAAAGAGCTGAAGAGGATTTTTTCCATTCATATCCGCTGCCAACGTACCTAATATATTCTAGTTCCCCAATACATGAATTACTACCTTCGGAAATAGAATGTTTTCAGACAGCGATAAAGATCGAGAATCAATACATACATAGATCTGTTGGAAGCAAAAATTCGATTTAAAAGAAGCAAGAGTTTCTTTTCGACATTCTTTAAAAAAAGTAATCGACGTTTTCAGCCTTTCAAAATACTCTCGAAACTCACAGTAACATGTAGCTATAATGGAAATCCTTCGAAATGTTGATTTGAACCATGGAAAAAATAACATCACTGACATGCTTCCAATAAAAAGTAATTTTTGAAAACGTCAGAAGTAATATGTATTGTTTTAAGAATAATGCACATCAAATGTAGCCACAAAGCTTAAATCCTTTAAAAAGTTTAATCGAACTATGGTAAAAATTACATAATCAACAACTTTTCAAAATAATAGATTTTATTATATGTTTCTTAGATTGTTTGTTATCGTTTTTTATAAGATGCTTAGAAATTAAAAACATGTATATTTAATAAAATACTGACGGACAAGAACTTGTTTTCGAAATTGAAATATTGTTAGAATTTGAGCTTCGTGTATTATACATAATATTTATTTTCGTATATTACATCAGAAACTGAAAACTCGTATATATGGAAAACAAAATTCAATACGTTGGCGAAGGTGTTCAATATCCTTTTATTTCCTTCCCTACTTATACAATGTTAAAAAATCAAAACAACCTAATAAGATTTCAGGAAGAGGATTTTTTTTTACTGCAAAATTTTCTTATTATTTTAAAATTTATTCATGGGAATCACAATATAAAATAATGAAAACGTAGACGTATTTCAAATATTTATTCAAATGGAAAGTATTATGCAATTAAATCGATCCCCATCTTGGAGCACATGAAAGAAAAATGTACGCATATTATTCAGAATTTAAATATCATAAGAAATCATGATGAATTAAAAAAAAAAAAAAAAAAAAAAAAAAAAAAACTATGTATTTACTCTGTAAAAAATTGGAAAATTTACAATAGCATTGAATAACAAATTTATCTTGACTAAGTTTATAAGATGTATATTTTTATCATACTATTACATAAAATACAAAAAATTACGATAAATGAAAAAGTTAACAGCTCTCTATAGCTGTTTTTGTTACATTAATCAGACTATTGATTATTCACCAAGAAACTGTGACAAATATTCTAGTACAAGGCTTTATTACTTTTCAGTGAATATGTGTTACAGCTTGAGTGATGTGTCAGAGGAAGTTTTTGTTATATTAAACCAAGGAAGTCATATACATATTATAATATATAAAAAAAATTTAAGTTCCCCCATCTAGTGGGTTTTTGACATATAATATTTTTTTTATATATATTATATATTATATTATAGTATATTTTTATATAGTATATTTATTCAAAAATATTTTCCTGGGAATAGGAAAAGTTGTGTCAGTTATAATAGAATAGGACTTTGGTCGTGTGGTAGGGTCTGGTGTGATTTCTTTATGTTTTCTTTCCAAAGGATAAAATAAATAAATGCCTGTACCTCTCACCTTCGAAAACCTGAAAATGCCTCTCCCTTCCCTTTTGAATCCTCTAAGGATTTGAAAAACATATTGCATCAATCTAGCGTTTGGTTTTACCAACCCACTTCACTTTCAGTATAATATCCAAATCATAAAAAACTCATTATAATATTTTAAACGAATGTGCGGCATATAACTTTGAGAAATTGAAGCACGCCCAGTTACATAGTTTTAAGTATCGTAAAACACCTTTTATAGCTTGGAATATTTTTTAAATATGAATGCATGAAATCTTTACCATTTAAAATTAAATAGGCACTGGTTTAGAAATGGTGGAATACCAAAAGGAGATTAAAAGAGTCTGATAAATCCGAGAGAAAGTCGAAAATTATAGAAATTAAAAATACTTAGAAGAAGAATGCTTTAAACGAAGTAAATAACAAGAAGTTTTGACCAAATATTGCCTTCATTAGCAGCACATTTCAAACTAAATGTGTCTGCATGCAACAACTCTCTCCCTAATTTAACCCACGTATTATCGCCCCCACTATTAATGCCAACTCGCATATTTAAAGCAAGGAGAAAACTCAATATGTTTATGAATGAGATGCATTACAGCCCACTGCTCTTTTGTACACGTAATCTAAATAATTAAGTATATATTGTATATTTGAGGGATTACAAATTCCCACCGATCCGCTCTTTGAATGCATAAGCTAGAGTAAATAAAATATAATTTGTGTGATAGAGGTCCCTTAGAGATGAGAAAAGTTGGGTGTGGCAGTTTTAAAAATATTAACGGCCTATACGAACAAATATTAATATATGGTACAAAATATTTTAAGAGATATATATATCATTGAAATTTAATCAAATTAATTTAAATTGACAAAATTTCAATTTAATTATTCTATTTTTCTTTTTTAGTTTTATTAATTGACTGTTTTGTTCAATGTTAATATTTAATTATAAAATCTCTTGGTAGTTAAATTTTTTTTTATTTTTTTATTTTTTATTTTCGAGTTAAACTGTATTATTTTTTCACTAAAAATAGCAAATCTTTTCATAGAAGACATGTTTACTGTGTATTGTAACTATGGAATTACAAGTAATTGTTCATGGTATACGTACAGTTTTTGTCGTACTTGCCTAATAAACGTGATTTATTGAGTGTATCCAGAGCTAAGTTTTTTACCAAAGGAATCAGTTGGGCAAAGACCAAGTGTTTTAAAAATCGTGAATATCTGATAATTCGAAAATCTACGTATATAGAATATATATACGTATCAGAATATATCATTCTTACAAGGACGAGACCAAGTTGAAGGACATCTAGCTAGTGTCCAATCCATAGTCACACAACTGAAAATTTTAAGTGTTTCGATCGTTTGAAAATCGTGGCTATCGTTATTCATGTCACTTAGCTAAAAATCAACTCATTGCTTTTTCCAAAATACTTTTCATATAACAAGACAATGTTGAAGGGCATCTAGTCTTCAATCCTTGGCCACAACAGAAATTGTTAGTTTCAGCAATCTTCTTTCCTCAGGTCAGGAGTTACCGATGCCATTTTTGTTGTTCCTGTTTATTTTAGACTTCATAACACAGCGATAAACTGAAGATATGACGCAACAAGTCCTCAACCAATGAGTGCGATAAACATACACGGTATCTTCAGACACGCAGTTAATTGAGCCTGATCAATGATCTTTCAGAAAGGATCAAAGGTTCGACCGCGACAGTAGTAGAACGTTTCGTTGGAAGAAATTGGATCAACCTCGGAAGACCTCGCTGAATTACTCACTGTTCTAATTGCTCATGTCAAGGCTTAGTTTGTAAAATACTGTCAAATTAAATACGTAATTTCAAAGATGTTATTTGAAGACCAGGATATGAAACTTCTAAAATGAACAATACACTAGTTAACGATGTTATTTAAGAAATGGGAATAAGTAAAAGATTTATTGAAATATATTTTAAGTGCTGATGAACTAAAATACAGTTTTTGATTAAATTTACTTTTCAAAATTCAAATTAATGGATTTAGGATTTCAGAGATATTTTTCAATATCGAGGTTTTTGTATCAGTCGATTTTAGTTTATTTTAAAGCTAAGCATTACATCAAGAAGCATTAATTATTTTCATTATAAACAAATTAAAATACACAAATTTTGTTTTTAAATACAGAATTTTATTTTTAAATACAGAATTTTATTTTTAAATACAGAATTTTATTTTTAAAAATACAGAAAATTAAAATACAGAATTTTATTTTTATAATTCAAATGCATTCTAAAATGATTGTTTAAATTAATAAATCAAAGACAAATTAATATAATGATAATGCTGAAATATTTATCGTAAATATGTAATACACACTAATGACTCCGAAGATAGGACATTATTAATGTATTGGATTGAAACCAAAATAAGTAACCCGATTAAGTGATTAACTACTAATCAACTAAATTGAAAACCCATTGAATTAAATTCTTTGAAAGTTTTCGGCATTTGCTATTCTTATGATAAGTTTACAAACTAATTATTAAAGGAAAATTAAAATGGATTTTGTTTGAAAAGAGAAATTTACAATTACTGACTGATTATAATTGAATTGTTCACTAAACCAATTACTTAAAATGTTTTGTGATAGAATAATGTATTTAATGGTATATTTCAATTTTTAACATTGTTTAATGTTTCAAATTAAAAATTAGTTACTGGAAAATTTAAATTATATCTAAATTCACTAGCATTTGTATAAAAGATAAAAGATGCGTATAAAATAATAACAAAGAAGTTAATTTTGATGTTTCATACGCATCCTAAGAAAATTTTATTATTTAGTACAATGTAAATTCAATGATATTACTTGTCAATAAATCAATAATTACTTGAAAAAAAAATGGTATATAATGTGAACAAAACGGGAGAGATTAACTAAACATTCATATGTTAAAAAACCTAAAAATAAGTATATCAATTTTAATATTAACAAATAAGAACTTGTTTTAGAAATTGCAATATTTTCACAACTTGAGCTTCTTATCATATATTTGCTTATTATTTCTTGTGTATAATAAAACTAGAAAATATTATGAATAAAAAGATAATACAAGACGCTATTGGATTTAGCCAATATCCCCCACCTCCTATCTCACTTTATCCGATATTAAACGATCAATATTTCATAAAAATTAAAACATAGATACAGTGATAATATGTAAAAATAGAATTATCTAAGAGATTTTTAACCTTTAACTGCTGTAAGCGGTCTGACAGACCGAGAGTCATTTTTTGTGGAATGCTTCCACCCCCTAAAATATCTCATCTTTGACTTTTATATTAATTTTTCTGATACTATGTTTCTTAAACTTTAAACTGATGTTCAGAAATTTGTGTGGCGCAGTATGGACCATGTGTTGCTCTTGCGCCAAAAACGTCAAACCACCCAACCACAGCAGTTAAAGGTTAAAACGTTTACTGGTTTTACCAACTTTCATCCCTGATATAGAAAACATGGATAAATTTAATTTGGAGGTTAAACACAAATACATCAAAGCTCTAAAACAAGACCAACAATTAAAGCAAAAATTGTATAGTATGAATTGAACGATTATTATAATTTAAATAATTAATGTTTTTTACTCTCCCCTACTCATTGGTAAATATATGAGGTTTCATTTCTTTGTAACTGTTTAAAACACAGAGTTCAGTTTGGACACTTTGAAATGTAAATTTAAATAGATCAATCACAATAAAACAAATTTATTTCTGAAACAGGGTTCCCACTCAAATCACAGAATGAAAATCACTGACTTTTCAATGACTTTTAATGACCTAAATAATGTTTTTAAAGGACCTTTAAAAATTTGTTTTCAGACACCATGTCTATATATAAATTTAATAAAGTATATTCTACCAAAAAAGTTACAAATTGGCGCTTGCATAATACAAATATGTCAGAAAATTCCGATACGGTGCGGATAAGTGGCAGTCACGCGGGGATAGAAAATCTAAGTTGTATTTTTAAAAATTGTGCAGTTGGGCACACATCTGCAAAAATTAAGGACTTTTAAGGACCTCTAAGCATTTTCAAGTACTTTCAATGCCTTGAAAACAAGTTCAAAAATATTAAGAACTTTTAATAACTTTCAATAACCCTGGGAACCCTGTGAAATTGCACTAAGTTTTGAAATTATAATAATTTAACGTCAAGTAATATTTCAACTCTTCACAGTCTGTTACTTGGTTTACCCATAATATCCCATATCAATCCTTCATAGAATACGCAACAACCCTCAACAGGCAACAATTTCTGTCCCATTACTTTAACGACAGAAACTAACACGGTGTGCCAGTAACTCCCATTCGTTAACTGCATCGCTCAGATTAGTTGAAGAGTGTAATTAGAAAAGTCGCACAAGTAATTTTTTTCTGACTTCGGGGGAAAATACTCAAAAGACATAAGAGAGAAGAAGGTAATTCCAAACACCCATCATTGCCAGACGACCGGAAATACGAGATAGTTCCACACGCCAATTAAAGACCGATACCACATCGTTTGCTAAGAAAGAGAATGACGGAATTGGCCCTCGTTAACATACGGGCCAATTCTCCTCGGAACCATTCAGTGGGTCCCGTTAACTAT
The DNA here is from genome assembly GCA_963978545.1 of Linyphia triangularis. Classification (NCBI taxonomy): domain Eukaryota; kingdom Metazoa; phylum Arthropoda; class Arachnida; order Araneae; family Linyphiidae; genus Linyphia; species Linyphia triangularis. Next base: position 74,574,368 of record OZ021725.1, on the reverse strand, counting down.
CACTCGAAGGTTGAGGACATGAAAAGGAACAATCCTCTGAGTATCCTTATGAGAGAGAGAGAAGGACACTTATTGCCCCCTCTCCCATTCCTTGAGGAATCTTTTCGTGTTAACGTCACTTGCTGTTTGGTGGATGTTTCCAGACGAACAAATGAGTATCGATCCAATCGGGGTAAAAAATAATCCTCTTACTATACTAAAGACCTGTACTTAGGTGATTGAACATTATTTCTGAGGGAATTGGAATTAATACACCTTTTTATGATATCAAGATGTTATGTGGATTAAGTGTTTACATACCAATGTTCAGATTTAAAAATATTTAAAAGTTTAATCGATATGAAGTGTGTATATAAAATATTTAACGAATATATTAGAAGCTCTCACACTCCCGGAATGTTATATATACTTAAACTTCACCTTAATAAAGCTGATGTACAAATGCCCCATTACATTTCATAATAAAATGAGAAATAATATCAAATAATCACTACGAAGTAAAAAGTTACAAAAACCGTTTCCGAAATGTCAGATAGGGATAACAGTGCACAATGGGTTCATTTAACGCAAGTATGGACTTTATATTAGTTTTAAGAATTTTATTTATTTATAATAGAAAAATAATTCTTAGGGGAGCAGGGGGCTGAATATTTATTTGATACAAAATAAGATTTCAAACAATTTAAATTTAAATTCTCTGTTAATTGTCAAAAGGGTTCATTTACACAGTATCCACCAAAAGTGTGTCCTGATATGTTTTCTTGTGTAACAATAAATAACTCTTAATATTGTTGTTCTGAAAGAAATGCTAGTTTCCCATTAAGTTGGATTGAATTTTTTAACAATAAACCAAATCTTTTTCGAAATAAATGCACTTTAAATTTGCTATGTAATGACGTTCTAAGTAATTTTACTGTTAATAAAAAATGACTTGTGATAGTTTCACTTAAAAAATTGATAAAAGTTTGCTAAAATAATTGAGCAATACAAATATATAATAATGTCATGTATAAAATTTGGAACAAATTTTCACTAAATAATCTATAAGTGCTTAACCTTCTTTCTTAAATTTCTTTGCTCAGTGAGTGCACATTTTCACATTACCTTAGCTCTAGAAAGATTAAGTTTGAAAAAAGACTAACCCTTTGAAGTAATTAAAAAGAAAAAAATTTATAGTAAAAAAATATGAAAGATTAATTGCGATTGCAGTAATTCTTAATTCTGAAAAAATCTGTTTAATTCTTAAAAAAAGCAAATGACAAATTAATGATGCTATAAAAGGTTTACTTCGTACTTTATAATTTAAGTCTCAAATGAATAATTCGTACTTTTTATCTAAAAGACTGTAAAAGCTTTTCCAAACAGTCCCTTTCATTAAAAAAAAAAGCTTAATGATGAACTTATTTGCAAAAAAAAAAAAAAAAATACAACCAAATTAAAAGAAAAACTTCAGCTAGCAATTATAACGTGTGATAAAACTTTTTGTACTTTTCGACTTAAGGTTTCCTAAAAACTATATTCTAAATGTAATCAACTGTTTTATTTTATTCAATTGACCTCTTAAATTTCGCATGCATGACTTTAATCTCAATTGTGATAAATAATAAAATTTCAAATAAAAAGTCCTTTGGTATATTGATTATTAATTTTCATAGAGTTTTCCCTTCATAATCTAATTTTAGTTCCATATAGCAGACAAAGTATAGGGATTGCCGAAAGTAATAGGGAATATATAATTGAATTATATTTAATAATTAAGATATGTGTGTTTTGAGATCTATAGCTTAACTGGTATATGAGCACGTTTAGATATCAAAACTTCCGAATTTGTTTTATATATGTACATACATGTCTTGGATTTTGGTAACTAGGAACCATTTCCCACGGGAATATTTCTCTATTTCTGGAAAACATGCTAGGAAGGATATATTGTTGGTTGTAAGCTTTTACCGTATTTCTTCATACAAAATATATTCTGAGAAGTAAATCATATGAAAGTTGAATCATCAGAAAAATTGCGTATTTCCCTTGCTCAATAAGTCCAACCATTTCATATGTTACTGATACCACTGTAGTTTAAGTTGTGTATTCTTTTATTATGCAATGGTGGGACAGTAGCTCTGTCATAAATATTACCATTTTGTCATAAATATTACCATTATATCAGGAATATTACCATTATGCCATGAATATATCCATGAGTTGAGACTTGCATTAGCTGAAACTGGATCCTATCGATACATTTTAAGTTCGTAAGTTCATTTAGGTACAGTAATAGTATTCCCATTTAAGATGCCAATCATCTTTACTGTTCTGTATTCATCACAGAATTTTCATTCATTTTCAAAGAACCGTTCAATTTATAACTCTCTAGATTTTTCTTACGCTTACTGAAATAGCAATTTACTCTACCAGCTTTATTTTATAATTATTTGTCTAAAATATTCGAGATGATGTCCCCATCTTCATTTAATATATGATGTCCACTATATATTTATTCTCTTTGTTACTCACTCTCACACTTGTTTTAAATATAAAAATATGCAAAAACAGTTTGAGGAAATTGTCAGACAGTTATTACTGGAGTATTTCTTTGGGAATGAGTCAAAACTCTATGTTGGATACAGAAAAATAAAGATAATTGGCATTTTAAGTGGTAATATTACTACCTTAGCAAAGTGAGCTATTACAGCATAATATGTATCAACAGAATCCAGTTTCAGCTAATGCAAGACTCAACTCATTTATGGGTATATTCATGACATAATTTTAAAACTTATTACATAATGGTAATATTTATGACAGCTATCTCACCATTGCACAAGAAAGGAATACACAACTTAAACTACACTGATATCGTTAACTTATTAAGTTATTGCATTTATTGAGCAAGGAAAAAACATAATTTTTCTAACGATTCAATACAATTGTAGAAACATTTTCAGAATTGGTATTTTATATTGTATTTATTTAAATCGCACGTCTAGCAATTTCATAAACTTTTTATTTTTTAAGTTACCACAGAATTAAAAATAAGATACTCTCTTCCGGAATGATGTAATCCTTTCAGTTACAACGTTTATTTTAAAAAGAACATTTTATTAATTTATTTAATGTTAGAATAGTTTCAATAAAAGTAGCAAAGAAATAAAGCTCTACACTACAAAGGTTACTTTGATGGCTCAAGAGAAAGGAATTTTCTCTCTATCTCTTCCTCTCTAAAAGAACTTTAAAGAGACTTTAAGCTGAGAGTTGTTTACTGATATATAATTTTCACGGCAATCAGGAAGAGAGCGATACAAAATTTGTTCTTCATCTTCCATTGATTTTGCAAGAAATCCCCGATGATGTCCTTTTAATTATCTTCTTACGTGAAGGGCTTATTGACTGCATATATCTCACAAAACTAATTTAAAATCTTAAAGAATACATTGTTTCATTTATCAAATTCTGTACGTTGATTGCATTTTTTATATTTCTAAATGCAGTTTTACCAAAGACATTTGCGTTAATTTTCGTTTCAAAAGTATAAATGCTAATGAAAGAAAAAAAATTGTAGTTAATGTAAACATGTGTCAGGTATTAGGAAAACAAAAAAGTCATCTAAGTTTGTTCAAAACATAAAAATGAAATCGACTATGACCAAGGAAACTTAAATAAAAAGTGTGACTATTGTTAAACAAAATAATGTTATATATGGTAAAATAAATATGGTGAAATATTATCAATTAAACTATTTGAAGCAGAATTAAAAGTTTTCAAAGCAAAGAATGTACCTGATCAGTATATGTGCTTTATGTTCATTCAATCTTAAATAGCGTTAATTTATTTGAAATTTTTAATTTATTTTCAATTTGAAAACTAGTCGTTAGTTTGAAATTTAAAGTTACAAAAGTGTTTTATGATATTCGATGGCCAGATAATCTGTTATTTTTATCATGTTTGCATTGAACATAAAATATATAAGTTAAAGACTAATTGATATCGTGTATGCATGTTTAATAAAAATAAAAAATTATTTCTCGGGTAATAAATTTTAAAGTTAAAGTTGATAACGTTCACATTGTGTTAATTGATCACAACACGTAAAGTGCCCTATAATTTTATAGAAAAATGATTTTCTTTAAAAGTATGATATTTCCTCAAATAATTGCATGACTAAAACGCTTTTTGATCCTCAAGAATTAAAAAAAAAATTACCCATAATTTTTTTTATTATAAACCATATATTTGCATGCACTGCTAGCTTTTATGTGCAATTATAAGTTATTCTAACTTCAGATTGAATTTTCATAGTATTTTGATATTACGATGAAAACCATCGATTCAGTGACTAACTTTTATTTTGCCCCCATAACATGATACAACGCATTGCTATCGACAATTAGTTTATCTGTCAAAGTTTCAGCTCAAATGGATAACGGACCTCCGAATTGGACCTCCAAAAATATGACTACTAGAAACACACATCCAATATCGAAGTTAATATATATAAAGAATTCAAAAATTACAATTCGATTAGATTGTGATTTGCATTTTTAAGAGTTTATATCCAATAAAATACTGTTTGTTCTGACCATTACATGTATTTTAGTATCAAGCAGTCGTTCATGTGAAAATTTGTTCGAATTATAGTCGAATGCAATATTTACAAAACATAATTCTGTCATTTTTTTTCATTTGTAAAAATTTTATAATTTTAATTAACATGGGATATGAATATAGGAGTTGGTAGCTTGACAACTTTATAATTTTTAAATCAACTCTACTTGTAGGTTTTTTAATATATCACTAAATACTTGCTTATTACAATTCGGCCTAAATGACATTTTACCACTTTGTTATTGTTTTTATAGTTTTTTACGTAGTTTTCCAATTTTTTTTTTATCTATATTAAATTGCTTCCCAGCCTTACAATCATTACGAATATCTTCAACTAACTTCTCGCATATATTTTGGAGCATATTTTGCCTCCAATTTCCTCCTTCAGTTAACTTTTAGAAAAAGGGCATTTTGCAATAAAATAAATTAATATAAAACATAATATAAATTTTGTGTTGTATAAAGACAAAAAACTCCAGATTGATACATTAATTTATATAAAATATAGTTTTAATTATTTAAAATAATAAGCCAGATTTAAAAATACAAAATGGGAAAGCTAAATATTTAGTAGACGTTTCTTACAGAGCATGTAGATTATAGCTAATAGTTCATTGCAAGTTTATTACAATGTAGGGCTTACTTAACTAAAATTAACCAAATAAATGACGAAAATTATATTATCTATCTTTAATGTCAATACTTATAATTCGATGATCTTACAGAAAATATTAATTTATTGATTAATGATTAATCAATGCTTAAATGACAAAAATGATAAATTGGAAATTCTTCTGAATTCAACTACAAAGATTGTTTAACTATGTGATATTAAAACACAGTTAAATAGATCTTTGATGGGAAATTCAGATATGGGTCAAACCTTCTCTATGATCAATTGTCTACTCTCTACGCTATTCATTCGGATATAATTTTTCAAAATATTTTTCCTAATTCTTAAATGCTAGATTAGATAACCATTACAAAGAAAACGTTTTTGATTGATTAATACATTTTATAGTAAAGTTCTTTTTTACAAGTAATACGCACATTGATTAGAATTCAATTACTTAATTTGATTTCATTGTGATGAAGAACAAAAACATTTTCTACTTTCTTTAGTAATCAGCTATTCTTCTTTGTTATTTTTTTTTTTCATTTCCCTTGCTCTTAGTAAGGTTTCGAATATTAAGTTTTCCTGTTTCCATTAAAGCTAAGAAAATGATTAAATTGAACTTCTCGTTTTGAATTCTAGCAATAAGAAAATTCTCCATCACTTTTTAGCTGCTATATCAGATATCTTTTGCCCAAGACGTATACCAGAGCTATACTAAGCCAGAACTTCTTTATTTGCATTTCAAAATCATTTTCTACATTAAATTTTCCCTGCACTCAAAGTAATTTTAACGCTATTTAATTCATTTAACATTTATTTAAAATAAAATAAATTGCTTATGAAAAATACAGTGATAGAGATTTACACTTGACTTATAAATAAATCAGTTATAATTTTTTTTATTTAAATTAAATGTCTATATAAACACACTAGCTGAATTTAATAAGTGCATTTTACCAATCAAATGACATTCATGCCCGAAGAACCGGTTGTTGAATTCAAAACGCATGTTTTGGAGTTACCTCGATCGGAGTGGAAAAAATGCTTCGAAAATTGTTCAAACGCATGCAAACGTGTATTGATCTTCATGGAGAATATTTCGGAAAACAATAAAACCAATTTAGATCATAAATATTTGTTGTAAACAGAAATATAAATAGCAACCCTCGTAAAATAGTACAATTTTAAATTTTAAGAAAATTTATTCGTGTATGAAATTTTGTTAAACAGGGCGTCTTAAGGGGACATTTATAACAAAGTATAAAACAATCGATGAATTTCATAAACGTATTAAAATTTATAATTAATAGTTTATATAAAAATCTAGAAACATACACTGTTCAGCAAGAGAGTTGGGGATACGATTCAACATAGGGAACTTTTGAACAGTTTGAATTGCTCTACACTGACTCTGTTATATGATTAGTGAACGAAGGAGTACAGACACTCTCAAAAAATAAAAATTCCGAATTAAATTTCTTGATATACCTCACTATAAGTGCTCTTCTATTCAATGATCATAAACATTTTTATTTGCGCTGAACTGCTACCAGAAAATGTATACGGAAAATTTTTCTACCTAGTTTCAAACAACTCAAATTCCATATTAGCTTAAAAATTCAATATTTAATTCGGTAGTCGGGATGTAATCCTGAAACCAGTTGCGGGAATTCCAGAGATATGACTTAAAAGTATTTATACCGTTGATAAGAAATCCACTCAGCACGTATAAACTTATCTCCATAAACGTAAGGAGAAAATTCTGTTCCAAGTACTCCATAGGGAAAACTGCATATATTGCCTTGAAGGAATATATTTTCCAATCCAGAGACACCATAAGATGCTTCCTGACATACTTCGAGTAGAAAATTATCCAATATTTTCAATTCCTCTCGCGTGGCTGGAGCAAAAAAAGTTTGCCTTGAATAGGAACATTTCTCGAATTTGATAAATAAAATTTCTTCGTTTTTCTCGATACAGTCTCTTGACAGGTTGACTCTGTACTTTGAAAGAGACGTGGAAAAGTTTGCGTCCCCGGAGGAAGCAAAAATATGTTATTTGCAAAGAAGATTTTCAGAGAATGACAATTCGTTTGTCAATAAAGGTGGGCTTGTTTTGGTATACATGGCATAATGATTAATTTTAAATTCCCTCCTGGCAACAATATCATGTTTTAAAACGCAGTCTGTCACATTCTCGATTTGGGATTTTCTCGCAATTAAATTATGCACCATTTTAACATTTAAACTGTCACGGATTTTGAGTTTTTTTAC